>CM060915.1:650364285-651033978 GCA_030737875.1 Allium sativum
GTTGCAAATATTATATGAATGTCTGATGTCCGTTTGTGTCCATGACCGAAGAACGTTCGTCAAAGTTCGTCCGATTTTCATTTATGACATGAGTTAGGACAATAAAATTTATACGAGAAAAAAATCACGTCTGGTTCTTATTTGTTCGAATTCGTCCGGCATCTTTATAATTCAGTATATAGGTTAAAGAAAAACTAATAAAAAGTCTAAAATTTGATATAAATAGTCATGTCCAACTGCGTCCGTATATGTTCGTGTCCGAAAAATATATGTCCGTGTCTGACCGATTTTATTTAGGATACAAGCTAGGACAACAATATTTGTACGAGATAAAATTTAGGATACATTATTATAATATCAGTGGATTTATAACAAAAGTGTTTTGATTATCGTAAGGTAAAAACACGTGTCATGTTTATGTGTGGTCTTGTCTTACAAGAGTTCCATTCTTTTAAAGGATTTCTAAAATTAAGAAAATTGTTTTTGATGTGAGTTTTCGTACTGTAGCTATTTCAAACTGATCCAGGTGTTTTTTCTTTCCCTCAAAATGCGCTCGGACCAGACCGTATATATTTTCCAGGTTTGCTTTGGATTTGCTTAGAGGCGAGGAGAAGAGCTGGAGTCGAGATGAATTCTCGTATTTACAATATTAATTTATGTCTGCTATGTTGGACTAAGTTCGTCGCTGATTCTCTAAAAACTAAAATCTCTGAGGCACGATGTGTTGATCGTTATCCTAAAACAGTATTTGTCCCCTTATATTGTGTGCACGAGTAATGACAAATCCGTTCGAAGATACAACGGAGCAGATATTGAATATCTTTAATAGACGTGGTTGCACAAACACGACGATTCACTATCTGGATATATCGTTGCAGTAACAAGATAATAGAGTTATAGGCTGCAGAATTATAACTTGTATAATTTATTAGAAACTTGGTAGATCAGAGAGAAGATGATGTTATATAAGGAATTCCAGTGTCTCAAACTGAGTTGCGGTCCAGTTTTTATAGTAGTGAGGAGATACAGGTGCTTCTATTCAGAAAAATCGCAACTCTTTGAACAGCAGCGACTGTTTCTTTTCAGAAACAGTCGCATCCCTTCGGACCAGTCGACTGGTTATTATAGTACCAGTCGACTGGTAAGTATTTCAGGCAACTTTATATGTATAGTCGTGTGTGTTTGTTTGAATTTAAACAAAGTATGTCCGTTCAGGTCTGACCAGTCGACTGGCAAAGACTACAATTCCTGGGAGCAAAACAAAAATGGTTCGTTACACAGTAATCCCATTTGCATTCCAAGGCCCATCTGATCACGAGACTCCAAGAGACCCAAGGCCCATCTTTTAACCTTTAAATATTATCATGTTCATGTCAATGTCATGTATGTCATGTTCTTGCCTTATCTCTCCTCCTCTTTCTTTTGATATAACACATCATGCTTTTACATATAGTTGCATACCATGTTATATTTCATGATGTGGGACAAAAGAATTTGCCCCTTCTTCATTTTATTTCAAATTTCCTCTAACAATCCTCCACCAAATTTTAAATAAATTCCTCTTGTTATTTTATATGCAGGAAAATTTGTGCATAAGTATAGATGTCTTATAGAATTGAATCTACACGTAGTGAAACCCCATCAAAGTATATCAGGATGAAGTGGTTGACTAAGCATTGAACCATCGATCCTATATGACCCACCGGATGTGATTATCACACACTCATTCTCATATTTTCCAGATGGTATGTTTGCCTGACCCGTGGATTGGCCTTGGGTCTATATCTTCTTTCATGAAATGCCCTTAGAGATCAAGCCAAAATCTCGTAGAAGGCGGCACCACCTTCGTTGCATTCATTTAGGTAGGTTTATTAGAAGTGCCTTATAACACATACCTCAACAGTATATCTGTTATAAACCTATTAAGTTCTAAGCAGAACATCCTCTCTTTTTCATTAGAAGTACCAATCACTTTTCCTTGGAATGTATGATAATATTTAGTTTTTCAGACTAAATATTATAGTGCTTCCAACGCAAACATATGAAGTATTTTTCTCTTTGAACTCAAGATAACAAATTTCTTTATTATGTCGAGTTGAGTTTCTTTCATTGGTGATTGTATTGTATAGGCTTTAAACCCATTCCCTATGATGTTTTTATCACTAAGTTCCTTGCAAGTCCTTTAGTAAATGGATCTGCCAAATTCTGGCTAGATCTCACAAAATCTATGGTAATTACCCCTTCAGTGAGCATTTGCCTAACCAAACTGTGTCTTAGACCAATATGTCTAGACTTACCATTATAAACTTGGTTATAAGCTTGTGATAAAGTTGATTGACTATCAGAATGCACAGATATTGGTGGCATAAATTTTGGCCACACAAGAATTTCTAATAATAAATTCTTTAACCATTCCGCTTCTTTACTACCAGAAGCCAGTCCTATAAACTCAACAACCATGGTTGAATCAACAATACATGTTTGTTTCTTTGAGGCTCATAATATTGCTCCCCCACCAAGAGTGAATATCCATCTACTAGTTGATTTATTATCTTCATTTCCAGTGTTACAACTAGCATCTGTGTATCATTCTATTACACACGGATAACCGTTGTAATGTATACCATAATTTATGGTACCTTTTAAGTACTTTAAAATTCTATATATTGCATTCCAGTGGATATGACTAGGGTTACTAGTATATCTACTCATTTTTCCAACAGCATAGGCAATATCCGGTCGCGTGCATGTCATTGCATACATCAAACTTCCAATAACTCCAGCATATTTCAATTTCTCAATAGCTCTTCCAGTATTAGTGTATAACTGCGTATTTGGATCAAACGGAGTAGACATAGGTTTACAATCAAATAGATTGAACCTTTTCAAAACATTCTCAATGTAATGAAACTGGGTAATTGATAACTCATCTTTTGTTATCATGATTCTTATTCCAAGAATCATTTCAGCTACTCCCATATCTTTCATGTCAAAGCATGAAGATAGATATCTTTTAGTTTCTTCAATACTCGAAGTATATGTTCCAAATATAAGCATATCATCCATGTAAAGGCATATAATTACACCTTTACCTGAATGAAACTTGTTATAGACACATTTGTCAGATTCAAAGATCCTAAAACCATTAGATACAATAGTTTTATCAAACTTTTCATACCATTGCTTTGGTGCTTGTTTAAGACCATAAAGCTATTTGACAAGTTTACATACTGTATGCTCTTATCTAGGCATTACAAAGCCTTCTGGTTGAGACATGTATATCTCTTCATCAAGTTCTCCATTTAGAAATGCAGTCTTCACGTCCATTTGATGAATTTTAAAATTATATATAGAAGCTAATGCAATTAAAGTCCTAAGAGTTGAAATTCTTTCTACTGGGGCATATGTATCAAAATAATCTATTCCTTCTTCCTGTGTCAATCCTTTGACAACTAATCTTGTTTTAAAATTTTCGATTGTGCCATCTGCTTTTTCTTAAATATCCATTTACATCCTATTGGTTTAGAACTAGGAGGTAAATCTACTAGTTTCCATGTTTTATTTCCCATAATATAATCCATTTCATCATTTATGACTTCTTGCCAAAATGATGAGTCTTGAGATTTCATTGCTTCATTATACGTTAAAGGATCGGATCCAATATTTGTAGATATCATTAATCGATGCTCTACATAATTTCTAGATCCTTTAACCAAATGTACAACGAAATCTTGTCTAAGAGATTTTTCTATCCTTCTTCGTTTACTTCTCCTAAGAGAATCACCAATTTAGTCAATATTTCCATCAGTTTTTTCTATAGGTTCAATGGTTGGTTCATTAACCTCCACCATTTTATTAATAGGTGTATTGACCTTTACCATTTCATGAACCGGATTATTTTGAATAGATATGAATCTATTCTCCTAAAACACTGCATCCCTTGATTCTATTACTGTATTCACTTCAGTAGAGCTATTAGGTTCTCTTACTAGAAACCTGTATTCTTTGCTATGTTGAGCATATCCTAAGAATTTGCACTCGATAGCCTTTTGTCCCAATTTCCTTATTTTTGGTTCAGGTAATCGGACAATCGCTCTACATCCCCAAACTCGATGATAATCAAGATTTGGTTTTCTTTTCTTCCAAAGTTCATAAGGAGTATCTTTACTTTTCTTATGAGGTATTCTATTCAGAATATAACATGCGGTAAGTAAAGCTCCACCCCAGAAACTAGTATTCAGTCCAGAATTACACAACATTGCATTTACCATTTTGGTAAGGGTTCTGTTTTTCCTTTCAATCATTCCATTTTGTTGTGGAGTATAAGCAATACATGTTTCATGTATAATTCCTACTGATTCACAATATTCAGGAAATTGATATTCGTCTCCCCTATCAGATGTAAGCATTTTTATTTTAACATCACACTAGTTTTCTACTTCAGTTTTATAAGACTTAAATGAATTTAACACTTCACTTTTAGCATGCATAAGATAAACATAACAATATTTTGAGTAATCATCTATAAATGTGACAAAATATTTCTTTCCACCTCTAGTAGGAGTACTATGCATATCACATACATCACTATGAATAAGTTGTAACAATTTTGTTGCACTTTACGCTTTATTAGGAATTAGTTTTCTAGTGATTTTGGTTAATGAACATATCCTGCACTTGTCTAGCATATCATTCGGGTGTTTGGGAACCAGATTCAATGATATCATATCAAGCATATGTTTATTATTAACATGTCCTAAATTATTGTGCTATAATGAAAATGAGTCAACAATATAAGCAGAATTCATACTTTTATCAATATCAACATTCAGTTTAAACATACCATCACACATAAACCATTTTCCTACAAACACACCGCCTTTGGTCAACACATATTTGTCTGACTCAAAGACTTGTTTGAAACCAAACTTATTAAGAAGACTTCCCGAAATAAGATTCTTCCTAATTTCAGGTACATAATATACATTATTCAATGCCAGAACTTTTCCGGATGTGAATTCCAAATCCACAGTCCCCTTCCCTTTGACCTCCACCTTTGCTGAATTTCCCATGTATAGGTATTCTTCATCTTTGGTTGGTTCCAACTTCTTGAATTGATTCTTGTCTTTGCATACATGCTTAGTAGCGCCAAAATCGATCCACCAAGAATTGTCTTGTTCAATCATATTCACTTCTGATATGACTGCTGCAAACTTTTCTTTTTCAGATTGCTACTTCTTTTTTCAGAAGCGACAATCCCTTTTGAAATGTCCTAGTTTACCACAAAAGTAGCAAGCATTTTTGCTTTTCTTGTTCTGGGAATTATAGTTGTTCTGCACTTTCCTCTTCTTATTAGAGGAATTATTTGAACCATTATTTGCTTTCTTTTCTTCCACCATATGGACTTTTGATGTATCAACAACTGTTTCATCTTGAGCATCTTTCTTTCTCATTGTTGTTCAACCTGCAAATACTGTACAAGGCTGTCTAGACTCAAATTCTCTTTCTTATGTTTCAGTAGTTTCCTCTGATCTTTCCAAGAAGGGGGTAATTTGTCTACGATCGATGGGACCTTAATTTCCTCATCCATATTTAATTATGTTGACTGAATTGGTTAAGTACGTGCATGATATCATTGAATTGCTCTACCACTGAACGATCATCAGTCATTTTGTAATTAAAAAATTTAGCAGCTAGAAATTTATTACTAGTTGCATCCTCCATAAGATACTTTGCTTCTATTGAATCCCAGACGTCTTTTGCAGCGGGCTTGTTGTAGTACATATCGAAGTGTGTATCCATTATTGCGTTGCATATATGCCCCTTGCAAATATAATCATCTTGTTCCCATTTGATCCTTTCACGTGTTTGCGCAATCGTTTCACCTTCAGTCTCCGCTGGGTTTGGCGTAGCTAGAATATATACCACTTTCATTTTAGCGAGCAAGCAATGCATCTTTTTCTACCATCGAAGAAAATTAATGCCATCGAATCTCTCTAGCTTTGTAAAATCAGCGGCAAATTCCTTAAGACTGTGAGGAGCCATTGTCAAAATACTGTTTTAGATTGTTGGACTAAATTCGTCTTTGATTCTCTAAAAACTAAAATCTCTGAGGCACGATGTGTTGACCGTTATCCTAAAATAGTATTTGCCCTCTTATATTATGCGCACGAGTAACGGAAAATCTGCTTGAAGATACAACAGAGCATATATTGAATATCTTTAATCAATGTGGTTGCACAAACACGACGATTCACTATCTGGATATATCGTTGCAATAACAAGATAATAGATTTATAGCTTGCAGAACTATAACTTGTATGATTTATTAGAAACTTGGTAGATCAGAGAGAAGATGATGTTAGAGAAGGAATTCCAGTGTCTCAAAATTGAAATGTGGTCCATTTTTTATAGCAGTGAGGAGATACAGGTGCTTCTATTCAGTAAAATCGCAACTCTTTGATTAGCAGCGATTGTTTCTCAAAAACAGTCGCATCCTTTCCGACCAGTCGACTGACTAGTATAATACTAGTCGACTGGTAAGTATTTCAGGCAACTTTATATGTGTAGTCGTGTCTGTTTGTTTGAATTTAAGCAAATTCTGTCCGTTCAGGCCTGACCAGTCGACTGGTCTATATAATACCAGTTGACTGGTTATGAAAAAATCCTACATCAGTTGACTGGTGCAAACAACATCAGTCGACTGGTAACGACTGCAATTCCTGTGAGCAAAATAAAAATGGTTTTGGTACACAGTAAACTCATTGGCATTCCAAGGCCCATCTGATCACGAGACACCAAGAGCCCCAAGGCCCAAGGCCCATCTTTTGACCTTTAAATATTATCATGTTCATGCTAATGTCATGTATGTCATGTTCTTACCTTATCTCACCTCCTCTTTCTTTTGATATAACACATTATGCTTTTACATATATAGTTGCATACCAAGTTATATTTCATTATGTAGGACAAAAGAATTTGCCCCTTCTTCATTTTATTTCAAATTTCCTCTAATATGCTATGGGTGTTGTATTTATCATCCATTGTACAAACAGATTGTTATGACTGTATAGGCTAATCTAGTTGTGTTCTCTAATTATTTATTTATGTACATATACAATTTTTCTCTTATGTAAAGAGTATTGGTATATTATATTTTATTCATTCCGCTATGTGATTCTGATCTTTTCTAATTTTGATGTGTTGTGTTCTTCTATTCTAACCTTTATTTCTTCTTTCTCACCCTTTAACTTCTTTCTTCTAACTTTTTGGGTTTTCAGTACTTGAGTTTAGACACGAGAATGCAAAGGATGTATTAGCGTTGAAATTCAAGGGTCGAATTTTCCCGATTCGTTACACTTGTTTAAGATTAATTATTATTTATTTAATATTAAAAACTAATTGTTTATTTATAAAGGGTTTTAAATATCTATCTAACTATCAGTATTGATTTAAATTATTATACAATTATTAATTAAGGATTCTTTGAGTTTTAAATTATTTATTTAAGGATTAACTATTAAAGGATTATTTATTTAAAGATTAATTAAATATTTATTTATTTATTCTAGAAGTTAATAATTATTCATTTATTTATTTAGTAGTTAATGTTATTTGATTGATGATAGTTTAAGATAATTATCAACTTAATTTAAAAGTGGTTTAATAGATTTCATACTTATAAATAATTATTTTAAGTTTATTTATTAAATAGTTAATGATGTTTATAAGTTATTGGTTATCTTAAATAAGGTATTTAAGCTAATTAATTGTTTCCTTAATAGGGCTTAGAATAGCAATTGACCTTTAATGGTGTTTAAAAAAGTTGATTAATATTTTATACTTCAAAATGCATCTAATTCATTATCATTTTAAATATGATATTCAAATGTTTCAAGTAATAATTTTTATTAGGTATATTTTGAATAGGAATACTTTTAAAATGAGTGTTAAAGCCTCTAATTGTGAATATGGTTTAAGAAAATTTAAAGGAAGAATGTTTTGAATAGTAACATGTGTTTGTGCAAGGATGATTTGATGATAACAAGAATGACAGGTATTGGTATAAAATATATTTACAATTATTACTAGTGATTATAGACATACAGAATATAGCTGAGGTTTTATAACATGTGTTGATAATCAAGACTGTATCATAACAAGACCGCCCACAATGCTACAGAAATGTCGATCAAGATTGGTTCTGCGAATCAAGACTAATGAGTTATCAAGAGTTCAAGAATAATGAAGATATATATTAGAGTCTTAGTTGTATATGTTTAAACTCGATTGCACTTATCTGGTCTCTTTTTAAATGACCTTCAAATTATTCTACAAATGAATTTCAAATGATTTTTAAAATGGTTTCCAAAACAAAGTTTTCAAAGTATTATCAAAGAAACATATATTTTATGATTGTTTTTTGAGATTTAAGTCTGATATTTTGAGTTTCATATCTATTTCAATTATATTTGATATTATACTTACTATTTTAATTTTGAATATATTTGATATTAGATTTTATATTTAGCCTTTGTTAATATGTATTTACATTTATAGCTTGAACATTTATATATTTCAAATGGAGTTTTCGCATATTCAGTGAAACTTTGTTTCCTTGTTAACGGCGATTGGATCCCGTTCTCGTTTTTCTTTATTTCTCTCTGACTATCCGCTCTAACACTCCTCCTTCAAATCGATCCCTTCACCTTTCGTTTCTTCGAACGTCTCTCCCTAACCCAGCTTTCATCATCATGGAGAAATAGCTCTCGAACCCATTCTAGATCTCAACCAAAACCATCCCTTTTTCCTTGATCTTGCTCGTCGTACCCTCTCACTTACTTGGAAATCCTTTGTCATTCCATACCCTAACTCTTCTTCGTCACGTGGTGTTCATCACTACTCTTCACCTACCAGGTTACTCGCTTGCATTTGTGACCTTCGCGACCCCCGTTCTACTTCCCGCTGCTTTGGCCTTTAGTCCCTACAGCGCTTAGATCACTACAAGACAGACCTTAATTGTTTGGCTAATGGTTGTGGATTGAAGCTTTATTCAATGTGTTAGTGAGTCACTGTTTGTTGTTTTACAGGTGGTCTTTATACTAGGTTGGCAGCGATTGGGTTTGGTTAGTTGTAACACCCCGCAAATTCTACAACATTAAGTTTCACATATTAAAGTATAATTAATTCAAAATGAAAGAATTAAGGGAAACGAGTTTCGCCATTGCGCTCGTCTCGGAATTCTGCTTGAGATAGAGTCCGAGTTTGCGTAAATTGGACTCCGTATGAAGGAGTTACGACCTCCAGAAGTTTCAGAATTTGATTTAAAAATTCAAACAGTTCGAAAATTCAGTTCGAATTTCAAAAACAGACCCAAACTGGGCTGGGTGGGAAAATTCCAGCCCAGGACCCAGGTAGACCAGGGGGTCGACCTGGGGGGTCGACCTGGGTGACCAGGTCGACCACATGGTCGACCTGGGGGACGACCTGGTCAGGCCCTGACTGGCCTGGTCGGGTTCTGGTTGAATTTCTGAGCTCTGGTGTGTCACTAGGGCTGACTTGTCGCATTCTGGTTGGCTCCTATCGAAGTGAATGGTCTAGATTCATCTATGATCATCTGACGGCTCAAATCAATCTGAAATTCTATATAAACAACTTAAGTCTCTAACCTAAATTCACATAAAAATTAGAGACGGAGCCGCCATGCTATCGGGAGAAGACTGAGAGGAGCCTCCACTTGTAGAAAAGCTTAGAGACGAGCAAAACTAAACAAAAACAAGATTCAAATAACGTTTATCTACCCAAAGGAAAGCATTGCAAATTCAGAACTCAGAAACCAGAAACCAAGATCGTCGTTGGTTGTAAGTATAGTGATTTTTCCGATGAGAATAAAATTAAGACTTGATTCGATGTAAAGTGGAAATGGAATTTTACTATTGTATAACGATGATGTTAATTCGTATATGTGTATTGCGATGATTGTATTGTGAATGGTATTGGGATGTTTGTGGTATAATTGACTTGATGTTGGTCCTATTGTACATTTAGAATGAAGGCAACATCACATACAAGTATATGGTTAAAGTTAGGATTTACACCTATATGTTTTTATATTAACTTTTTCACATGCTAGTTTGTGTTTGAAGTTATGCCTAGATAAAAATATGTTTAGGCTTATGTTTATGCAAGTTTTAGGTTGTAAAATCCTATCACATATGTGACCAAATATTAGTTCTACATGTTTATGTGTATATATTAAACCTATGTCATATTGCAAGTTCACACCTATTCATATGTTTGTGATTGATTTGCAAGTTCACATAGATGTAAGATGATCTAGTCTGTGTTGTAAATTCACATATATGTATGTGGTTTAGTCTACGTTGCAAGTTCACACCTATGACATTTATGATGACTATTTTGCAAGTTCACCCCTATTATGTTCATATTGACTATGCCAAAAATGCCAAGTTCACACCTATGGCATTCATGATGGCTATCTTGCAAGTTCGCTCCTATTATGTTCATATTGACTATGCCAAAAATGCCAAGTTTACACCTATGACATGTTTATGTTAATGGATTCCTTTATGCAAATTTTGTACGCTAAATTAGGCTAAGCTTTTAGCCTAATATTATATGTCAAAAATCATACGAGCGGAAAATTAGGCTGAGATTGTTAGCCTAATATTTAGACGGGTAACGTTGGGAAAAATTGGTAATTATAGGAAACTTGGCATAAATGGGTGAAAAATCCCCTAGGTAATTTATGGCATAAAGCGGTATAAATTATATACCTAAAAGTGATGAACTTGGAAAGTGGGCCATAACATTTAATGGTTAACAAATTTACATATAACAAGTAAAAGAGACAAATATGTGAATTTAGAAAATACGAGTATGCTTAACCCGAGGTTGGATTGAGTTGTGATGTAAACCTGCCCGGACCCGCCCGACTGTCCAGTAATCACAACAGTACCTATCCAATGTGGGAGGTTAAGGCATTGAGCCCAATAAGGACCCGAGGTTAGACTAAGTTACGGTGTAAACCTGCCCGGAACCGACCGGCACATCTAGTAACCGTAACAACACCTGTCTAATCTGAGTGGTTGGTGCTTTAACTGATTTAAAGCTAAGGACAGACTAGTCAGGATGGTAGGGTTAAGTTAACTAAAACACTTAACCAAATTCAACATGTTAACAAAAACTGATGGGTGGGGTTAGGTTAATACAGACACTTAACCACTTAACAAGTTTGACTAGAAAACCCTAGTAACGGGGACCCATTTCAGCAGTAACCCAATTAGGTATCATGGTACCCTGAAACTAGGCAGGGTGGGGCACGATTACTGGGTTGATTATAAAGGGTCAAAAGCAACGGCGGTTGGTGCGGTAGTGTAGGTTCTAACAGAGTGCGGGCGTGCACACACTTCGGAGCAGACAAACAGGGCACTGGGCATCAGTAGTATAACCTATGTATTCTAGAATTGTGTCGGGACGCCACCACGGGACTTGATACACCCCATGGTGGGACCAGCATAGGTATCTACAAATCATTGGGGGCTGTATGACACATATGATTATGTGAGTAGGAGCCGATCTTTAGAAAAAGGGGATCACTTCACCCTGATCTTGGGGTGCCAGTCAGAATAAGTACAAGTAGGTGTAGAGATATAGTGTGGGTGCGATAGTATATTCTTTATCTTAGTTTATGATACTTTCCTATTTCCAGTTTATTCCTGTCATGCTCTTTTTCTTATTCACATACTGAAGAGTCACTAGACTTACCAGCTTTATGTCTGACTCTGTTTTTCTTTCGTCTTCTTCTCTTTTGTTCCCCCCCTCAGGTCCACAGGGAGGAAACAACCCAGCTTAGTCAGACTCTTTGCAAGCTTCAAGATAGTAGATGTATGGTTTGGACTCTCTTTCATTGGCTATGGCTTTTGGACACATCCTATGGGGATTTATGCAGTTTTAATTATGTTTTATGCTTCTTTATTCAATAATCAAGACAGAAATGATGTTGCAATGTTTTGGAAGTTATTGTGAGACAGTTATGGGAATGTTTTGTATGAACACATATTTATGAAATGAAAGTCTGTTTGTTTTCCGTTGTTTGCACATATGTGTTTATATCTGTCTTGTGTTTTATCTGTGACTTTTACTTACAAACCTCCACCAACGTTAAGGCATTCCCTTGGTGAGTGACCTTAAAGGAGGTGGGGTGTTTCACTTGGTATTAGAGCATAGGTTTACCAGATTAGATAAAAGTTTTTGAAATTATTTTCAAAAGAGAGGTTTAAAGAAGCATTTTTCAAAAAAAAGTGTTGTTATTTTAAAAGGCATAATCCCCCATAGCCATATGCACTATCTCTTTATCCTTCGTTTTGAATCTTTTTTTTTCAGCATGTCTGGAGATCTTAACCTTCCAGAAGGAGTACCGGTACCTGGCTGGTTCGGGAGGTACCTTGAGGCTAGGGCCAATGGCACGGGCCTAGCAGACATTCCTCCTCCAGTGGCAGCGGTTCCTCCTCCTCCTTCTCATCGAAATGCTTTCGCAAAGACATGTAGAGACTTCAAGGCTATGGGTGGAAAGGAATTTTATGGAACTGAATCCTTTGTAGTAGCAAGGAACTGGCTAAAGGAGACCGAAGATTTGTTTGTCATCTTCGAAGTTGACGACAGGCAAAAGATACAGCTAGCAGTGTGGTTGCTTAAAGATGAAGCTTCTTATTGGTGGGAGATCACCAATGCTGAGAGGCCAGTGGAAACATGGGAAGATTTCAGGATGAGGTTTGAGATGAAATTCCTCTCCCAAGCTGAAAGAAGCCTACAAATGGAGAAGTTCCTAACTCTTAAACAAGGAGGTATGACGATCAGGGAGTACGTCAATCAGTTTAATCAGCTGGCCAGATTTGGGTTGGATTTAGTAAACACCCAACATAAGAAGGCTCTTCGCTTCGTCAAAGGTCTGAATGAGCCTCTACACAACCTTGCTATGACCCATGTATCCACGGGAGCGACTTATGAAAGCTTCGTGGACATGGCATTGCTACACGAGGAAGACAAGGGTAAGAAAGAGGCAAAGGTGGAAATGCCTCAAGAAAAGGAAGAGGGTTTACAGGCTAAGAAAACAGACTTCAAGAAAGGCGGGAAGAACAATAAGTCCCGTGAAAAGAGAAGGTGTAATTTCGGTGGCATTGTTGGACATATAGTCAAAGACTGCAGAAAGAAGAAGGCGAAGATGAGTGGTGGTTGCTTCCATTGCGGAGAGACTGGACACTTGGCTAAGGACTGCCCAAAGAAGCGAGGGCAGGGACAGAGGACTGGATCCACTTCAGGGGGACAGGTTCATGCACTGGTGGCACCTCCATAGGAACTAGGTAGTAATATTTCTATAGAAAATGTAGTCTATCTTTATGATCACCCAGTTCGCACTCTCTTTGATTCTGGCGCATCACACTCTTTTATTTCATCTGCTTTAGTAGAATCTCTGCACCTAGACACTAGTATGGTAGAGGATCCCTTGGTTGTTTCAAATCCAATTGGGGGCTCAGCTTATTTGTCAATGGTTTGTTTGGATTTGAAAATCTCTATTCTAAGTGTTGAATTTAGATGTAGTGCCTTTGTTTTGGGTTTCTCGGGATATGGATTGATCTTAGGCATGGACTGGTTATCCAGTAACGGTGCCATTCTTAATTGTGAGAAGAGAATGGTTAGACTCTTGACTCGGCTCGGTAACACTTTAGAAATTTCTTGTAATCCCTTGAATGATGTTATGCTTAGTTATCTAGAGTCGCTTGATGCTTCTGTTGAGAATTTGCAGTCGGTTAAAGTGGTCCGGGAATATCCGGATGTCTTTGAGGAAGTGAAGGTCTTACCTCCGAGGCGGGAAATAGACTTCCGCATATATCTTGTTGATAATGCAAAGCCCGTAGATTTACCTGTTAGACACATGGTTCCAAGGGAGAGAAAGGAGCTCAGTAAGCAGGTTAAAGAGCTTCTCGAGAAGGGACTCATTAGACGGAGCATTTCAGAATGGGGTGCTCCAGTGGTGTTCGCAACCAAAGCAGATGGTTCGCTTCGCCTTTGCGTTGACTATAGGGAGCTAAACAAGCTGACCAAGAAAAATAGGCACCCTCTTCCCAGAATCGACGATTTGTTTGATCAGCTTGTAGGTGCGTCGGTTTTCTCCCAACTTGATCTGGCTACTGGGTTCCATCAGCTAAGAGTAGCTGAAGATAACATTGATAAAACGACGTTCAGAACCCCGGACGGTTTCTTCGAGTGGCTTATCATGCCTTTCGGCTTGACGAACGCACCCACTTATTTCGTAGACCTAATGAGCAAGGTGTTCAGAGAGTTCCTCAAAAAATTTGTGGTTGTCTTCGTAGACGATATTTTGATCTTCTCAAAGAATGAGGAAGAGTATTCTCAGCATTTAAAAGAAATCATGGATACTCTCCATGCACATCAGCTAAAAGCAAAATTTCCAAGTGCCACTTTTAGAGAGAAGAAGGTTTCTTGGGCATGTAGTGTCCAAAGAGGGGTTGGCAGTGGACCCCGCGAAAGTAGTTGCGGTGCAAGATTGGAAGGCACCAAGGAACGCAACCGAAGTCCGAAGTTTTCTTGGACTAGCAGGCTTTTACCGTAAGTTCATCAGGGATTTTGCGAAAATCTCAACTCCACTCACAAGGCTAACAAAGAAGAATCTAGCGTTCGCTTAGGATTTGGATTGTGATATTGCTTTCCAACGCTTGAAAAGGACTCTTACAGCAGCCCCAGTTCTAACTTTGCCTGACAGAAGCAAGACGTTCACAGTATACACAAATGCATGTGGAACGGGACTAGCCGTTGTTCTAATGCAAGAAGGAAGGGTAGTAGCTTATGGAGGAAGACAATTGAAAATTCATGAAAAGAACTGTGACGGCCCGCCCCGCACCAGTCGGCATTTCCTCCAAAAGTGCGATGTGCACATGCCCAACTAGCATGGAACAGTCGCCAAAGAAAGGAAAGAAGAGAATGAACTAATCAAGGAACCGGTAGAATGTCTCTAAGTTCATGGAACAAAATATAGTAATAACATAATCTTGACATAAAACAGGCGAGACAGTGCATTAGTTGAAAATAACTAACATAGCAGCAGAAAATCCAAGTACAACTTATAATCCAAAGTCAACATTATTACAACTTTTCAAACTATCTCAAAAAGCAAAAGTAAGATAAGGGAGGTACACTACTGTGAAAACCCGTAACTTCCCCGTAAAGGAAAGCGACGGATAGTTCGAGAACAAGCCACAACAAAACACATACAGAAGAACATTTCATTGTATATTACAACAATGCATCAGATTACCAGAATATACAGAGTATAAATGAATAAATATTACACAGAAATATCAGAGATTTAAATTACATTTAAATACATCGCAGCGGAAAATAATACAATACACAACTAGAAGAGATATACGGATACAAAGCTTTCCGGATATCGTTCCAGCTGTAAACCAGGATCCTGTGAATATAAATCTGCAAAACCAAAACTACTAGCTGCCCGTGTCAAAAATAGGGGCACCCAGAGTTTAGGTTAAAACAATAAACTCCAGGTCAGTCATGTGACTGGTGTGAGAACTAAAACAGTTAATCTTTAATTTAAAGTTAGGTAAATCAAGGGACCACGCCGTATAACACGGAACGGGTTTCCTCTCAAGAATACCAGTGCATAAAACAAACAACGCAATGCTAAATAAAGAAAAATGAAGCTGTTATAAGACCCAGGTCCTATCACACAATGCAAACGCAAGCCGGGGGATAGGGTTTTCCCTTATAACAGCCAAAGAATGCTTGATACGTTTTAAAACAAATCATTTGATACTATAATAAGTGCATAGTGTATAAAACAACTTCAAATCATAAGTATCAATCATAGACGGCATGGGTACCATATATCATGTCGCCATACTAGTTCTACAATTAAAACCGCAATTGTCACGTATTTGGAAATTGGATTTCCATCTATGAACCGAGGCAAAAGATAGTCCTCAACCGATTCGAGACAATCTAGCCTACCATGTCTCAGGAACAGCCGCAACTGCCCCTTGGAGCGACAGGGCTGGTCCACCGATGTGGATTATTATGCCTGAACAATACGTCTCCCCGCCCTTTGGGGCGCAAACGAGCCAACGAATGACTCCATCGGACCCGGATCGTCCGATCAAACCGAGGCGCCTCGCAACAGCAACAACCACATAAGTCAAACTCGTCAGGGCGTGTTAAACCACTGACGCCACTTTTAGCTAGAAAGAAACGCAAGTCCTCCCTGAGGTCCGTCTCCCGTTTTTGGTTCATACCGGGTGTGAAACACGCGAGGTAAACGTAACACAAAGCTACGCCACAAAGGCCGTGCTTTGATCATCACCACAAGACTTTGCTTTTCAACAGAAGCCTCGATCAATTGCCACTTAGGCATGCCACACAGGCAATTCACTCCATGCGTTTGATATCCATCAATATATAACCCCTGAGCTCGTACGTCTCAGAGAAGGGCGTTAAGCAAGAGAATAAATTCTCCGCCGCCAAACAGATATATATTTAATAGAGATCAACCACACGGACTAAAATCCAATGTCAGACACACAGTCCATTTACAAGTCCGTTCTGGGTCTGAACGAAACCGGAGGCACCTAGTACCCCGCATATCCATCGATCTCCAAGTACGTCTGGACGATCACCAACTGTTTCCATCTTCTTGGGTGTACAGCCCAATCAAGATCATCAGTTATCACCCAAACGACGTGAAGACCTCCGGTCTTCGACCATCGTCTTCATCTTCGACTTATCATCGTATCAGTTATTCAGAATGGGATAAACCCGGTCTTCCCGAATAACTCGCGTATATTTTAAATAAGTGTTACACAAACACAACATACGCCTCATTCCAATTCATCAGTCACTAACAGTAAATTAATCAAGAGAATAATTTCCCAAATATTAACCCCGAAGGCCGAAACCAACATCAGATCAATATCCAGAAAACCATTCTGCTTGGCTAACCGACAATTAGTTTCTAAATTTCACATTCATAGGGGAAAGGTTCCCATTAATTTTATCAAAGATAAATTCTTGAATTTATTCTTTAATCTGTTTTTGAATATCAATTCGAACTAGTCGGGATTAGCGAACCTTACCGAAGTAATCGTTTATTTTAATTTCCCCATCCCAACCTATTCATCCCATGAAGTAAAACTGGTTATACTTCATATCTAACACCACAGTGTTATCGGTAAATTCAATTACCATTTCACGTTCAAATCTAATTAAAGATTTAACTATCGCCTGGAGCAAAACTGGTGATACTCCATTTCGATTATTTCAATCTAATTAAAGATTCATTAAAACTCCACTTAGTTTTAATCTGTGACTGGGTTAAAGAATCAGTGTCATTTAAAACACGGTTCACGATAAACCCAAAATCACATCACATTTCAATCAGTCCCTAATTGTAAATTAGCAAGTGAGCAATTCCCTAAGTATTAATCCCGAAGGCCGAAACCAACATCAGATCAATGCCTCGGAAACTATTTAACTTAACTAACCTCCAGTTAGTTTCTAATTTTCTTAACTCCTTTAGGTCTAAGAACTGTATTATTTAAGATACCGTTCACGACAACCCAAAATCACGTTTCATTAATGATCGGGTTAAAGAACGAGTGTTATTTAAAACACTGTCCACGATAAACCCAAAAATCAATATCAATTCAATCCCAATTAAATATTATTTAATTGGTACACTTCATTAAATCTAAATAAAAAGATTTAATCTTTTCTCAACTGGGTTCAAGAACAGTGTTAGTGAAGACACCATTCACGACAAACCCAAATCACATTTGATATTCAATATAAGGCTCTGAATAGAAAATATATCGGCTTATATTCAATATCAAATTCTACGATTAACAAATGTCGTATTGGAAATAACGGTATATATATATATATATATATATATATATCTTTCAAATTTCCATAACCACATCTGTGTAATGACGAATTCCCACATCGAAATATTCCGAAGACAATTTCGATTCAAATCCACTCCAATGCAATCATTGGATATTCTGGTTATTTTCAAAACCCTTTTTCAAATTCAATTTATTTATTTAAAAATAAATAGAATTATAATTCTAGTTCAAAACTAGTTCATTTCGATAAAAATCTATTTTTATCTTTTAAATATGGAGTTTTTCATCCCAAATCTTCACAAATCATTTCTTATGATTTTACACAAATTATTATTATTTTTAATAATTTTATCGAGGCCTGTACAGTCGATTTCCATCAATGGCCATCGAACTGCACTTACAGCGACCTTTTTCGAATTTGATTTGGACGTATCTCCAAATCCAACCGTTAGATTTCAAATTTCTAATATTCGTTAGAAAGCTCTTTTCGATACGAACCCAACGGTTCCGGTTTTAGGAGAATCCGACGGTCGGATCTCCCGTAATGTCCGTTTGAAATAAATGGTCGAAATTCACGAACTGCCGCGGCGCGGCGCGTTCTATTCAGGCCATTATATTATATATATAATATATACTTCGTCGATTTCTATTTAAAACGAATTATATAAATAGTTTTAAATTCGTTTCAAAAGCAATTTCAACTTCCATTTCAATTCAAATCAAAATTGAATTCTTCTTTATAAATTCGTTTTAAAATTCATTTCTATTCAATTCAAATTTCAATTCAATTTGCTTTCAATTCTATTTGAATTCGTTTTATATTCAATTCATTTCGAAATCGTTTTCAATTCATTTCATTTCGAAATCGTTTTCAATTCATTTCATTTTGAAATCGTTTTCAATTCATTTCATTTCGAAATCGTTTTCAATTCATTTCATTTCGAAATCGTTTTCAATTCATTTCATTTCGAAATCGTGTTCAATCGATATAAATATCGTTCACGTCAAAATGGCGTCAATCTAATCAACACGGCTTCATAAATTTCTATTTTCCAATATTCTATTTCAAATATTTCTTTTTCAAAAATAGTTGTTATTATCAAAATATTTCGTTCAACACATGACCAATCTCAATGGATGAGTATTGTCAACATATGAACTTTTATTTTATATTGATAAAGATGTAAATTTTATTACTAAAATATTTCGTTCAACACATGACCAATCTCAATGGATGAGTATTGTCAACACATGAACTTTTATTTTATATTGATAAAGATGTAAATTTTATTACTAAAATATTTCGTTCAACACATGACCAATCTCAATGGATGAGTATTGTCAACACATGAACTTTTATTTTATATTGATAAAGATGTAAATTTTATTACTAAAATATTTCGTTTAACACATGACCAATCTCAATGGATGAGTATTGTCAACACATGAACTTTTATTTTATATTGATAAAGATGTAAATTTTATTACTAAAATATTTCGTTCAACACATGACCAATCTCAATGGATGAGTATTGTCAACACATGAACTTTTATTTTATATTGATAAAGATGTAAATTTTATTACTAAAATATTTCGTTCAACACATGACCAATCTCAATGGATGAGTATTGTCAACACATGAACTTTTATTTTATAATATTCTTTATTTTTCAAATTGGAATGAGGCCCAATCAATTACCATATAAAGTTAATTATATGGATTTTCATACAACACATGTATATAATAGCATTGAAAAATAATCAACCATCAACCAAAGTGCACTACACTGTATAAGCATCAAATATAGATATCTAACGCTTATAACAGCCTGTCAATCAATCGATCGACATATTTAATCAATCAGGATGAGTGAACTTCAAATTTCATCCTAACACCCGTGTGGGGTTTCAAACAATCAAACACATATTTTATTTGTGCTGTTGGGCGATGTGTAAAATTTATCGTCTCAATCAATGTCCTTCAAATAGGTGTACATAAACAAACCGTCTGGTTTATAAATGAATATTTTATTTTATTCACTTTCACTATATTCATATTCACGCTAAAAATTATATTTTTAACGATAAAACATTTTATTCCAACATATGAATTTCTATTATTCATTTACACAATAAAATGATATTTTTATTTTCTAACATATTTTAGAAAATTTCGGCGGCATAACGGCACGATACTAGAAACGGGACGAGGCCTAGCCTTATCCCCGGTCTAGTGAAGGCCCACGCCATTCACACATCAATCAAAATCACCAAACAACCAAATTCAAATCAAATCATATAACTAATCTATGCAACCAAACAAACAAGTCCATGGTCTGTGGACGATTGTGTCGGGTGCTACTAAGCACCGTCTGCATCCTAGTATATATATATATAACTAGAAAAGAAATCGAAAGGTGAGAAATTCTCACATATAGCTATCCTAGCTCCACGGCACTTCTAATGCAGGAAATCTTTGCCAACTCGCCTTTTTGTCGCTTTCGCCCATATTCTCTACATATGTAAAAATCGAATTTTTACTTCGCTATTCAATATATAAAAATTCTATTTTTACCTCGCTACTATATAGATAAAAATTCTATTTTTACAACGCTATTCTCTATATAAAAATTTCGCCTTTTCAAATTTAAAGATTTCATCTTTATAAAAATCTCATTCTTATTCTTCTACACATATAAAGATGATATTTTTAATATCCCTATCATGTAAAAATTATATTTCTAATTCTCTACCTAACCAAAAATCATATTTTTACATCTTCTATATAGTAAAGACTATATTTTTAATACTTTAAAAATATAAAGATCATATTTTTTTTTATTCTCTACAATATAAAAGATGATATTTTTATATTCTCTATCCTATAAAGATTATATTTTTAATACTTTAAAAATATAAAAATCATATTTTTATGTCGCTACTTCGTTATAAAAATTATATTTTTAGCTCGCTAACTTCAGAATAAAATTATATTTTTACTAGATTAAAAATCAAATCTTTTATATGAATAAAAATCCAATCTTTTCCCTTTCAAAAACCCATCCTCTACTAGTTTAACATCAAATCTTTTCTAGTGTAAGAATATCACCCTTTCAATGATAAAAATCATGACTTTCTATATATAAAAACCTCAACCTTATCTATATTAAAGTTCTAAGCTTTTATGTTTCAAAAATCTAAATTTTCTATGCAATGATTTAATAATAAACGAAAAGAAAAAGAAAATATAAATAAGTAATTAAAAAGGAAGGGCTCACTGTTTTTGGCCGGAGCAGAGGATGCGGGTGCTGAGGTGGCTTTGGCGCGGCGGTGGGTGGTTATGGCGGCGCTCGCGGTTCCGACAGGGGGTTGGGTGCGGCGGCCTAGGGTTCCTCGATTCTTCAAGGTGGGCGCGGCTTTTCAATCGGAGAAGAAGGAGAGCGAAGGGAGGAAGGAGAAGAAGGAGAGGGGGTCAGCGGTTGTGGAGCGCAGGTCGGAGGGGCGATCGATCCTCGACGGTGGCGTCTAGGGCAGAAGGGGATGAGCGGGTTTCTTTATTTTAATTTGACTGTGTTTGACTTTTTGAAGGGAGAGAGGAAAGGAGAGAGTATATATAATTATATATATATTTAATTAATTTAATTTTCAAAAAGCAACTTTTTATTTCGAACTCGAAATCGAACCCACCGACTGTCGTCCCTAGCGTATTACCCCCATTTCGAACACAATGGGAAATGTATCGTAGGCTGATTCGACTGTTTGAATCAGTTTCCGTTGAATTTACATTTAAATCGCTCTATTGGATTTTAAACGTACATTTCAATTTACCGGGGTCACATACTAACTCTAAAAATTCTCGAAAAATATTTTCTAGCTTCGTATTGACTATACGGTCCTAACAAAACTAGTTTCGTCGAATTCTGAGACCGTTGGAAAAATGGCCAATTTCCAGTCGATTAAATTCAACTGAAATGGTCAAACGTGTTTTCCTTTACCACGCTCACATATTGATTCGAAAAATTATGAAATTTGGAATCTAACAATAATTTGACACTGCGGATCCAACAAAACTGGTTTCGTCGAAATCCGAGGTCGTTTGCAAAATGTCTATTTTTAAGGGCTTGAATTCCATAGCGACTATTCAGAATTTTCAACTGGACATATCTTTTGATTCCCGCTATGAAATTTCGATTTCCCGGATTCGTTGGAAAGATATTCACTATTAGATTCCATTATTTTTGGTTTCACTAAAATCCGGATTGTTTTGCACCCGGTATGTTCAATTGAAGTTTGAAATCGAATTATCGAACTACCGCGCCATTTTCAATTCTCTTTATAATTATATATAAACATTTATATTCTAGCGACGACGTATATAATATATTCGTTCGAATTATATTCAAAATAAATTTATCGTCGATATTATTTAAAATAATCAATTTTAAATAATCAAAATTCGCTAAAATTGCCAAAATAAAAATTTCAAACTGGCTCGCATTTTACGGGTTGTTACAATCTCCCCCACTTAAAACTTTTCGTCCCCGAAAAGGAACAAAGTCGAAAGTGGTTTGATTAATTAGCTCTACGTTCGATCTGGCTTCCATTCTCCAACTTTTCAGTTTCTGAGAATTTCCAAAAATTTCAAAAATTTGGCTAACACCCTAAATTTTCGAAAAATTTCGCCATAACCTCCCCTGCACCGGGAGTATCGGGGAATTTCAAATAGCTTCCCCGGTCCTTCAGATCTCAAAAAGAAAAAGAAAAAGCCAAGCGGCTAGCCAATAGGCTCATAAAATCATCATCACCCAAACAAAACAGTAAATTATAGTAAACATGTACCTATTTGTCGGGCAAACAAATTTTATTCTTCGGCTCTAGCCTCCTTGCTATGACCTGTTCAATGTAAGTATATGTATATGCAAGCAAATGCGACCAATTTCAATACAATTCATTATTTGGTTATATTAGGCATAATGGTTCAAAATTATCAAACAAAATAAACAAACAACACAAACATCAATCAATTAGTGGATTAGAGTTTCAAATTGATAATTTTGATACATATACAAAAATCATGTTTTTGATGCCAATTCACAACAATAAGCCCTATCTAATTTTGGTTCTCACACCAGTCAATAGGAAATATATAGAAAGCCCACTTTCGTCACTCGAACATAAATTCTAATGATGGAGCTCCATCATCAAAATCATCTCCGGGCGATTAGAGTGTAATTCTATATCTATCCAGTATATTAAAATTTTCGAATACACGCGGATCAGACGTATACGCAAAATCTATATATACTGGATTGTCCACATCAATATAAATAAATAATCAAATACGAATAATTGATTTAAATTTCAAAACAAGATTTGTTTTCATTTTCAAAAATATACTCTTCACACTCGTTCTAGGATACTACGGATCTCATCTCTAACGAGTCATTCTCGTTGGATATTACTAATCCAATATCTGATGAATTCTTTCATAAGGTTCTAATGTGCCTTGTTCTCTGAGCTTTGTAAACCAAAGCTCTGATACCAACTGTGAAAACCCGTAACTTCCCCGTAAAGGAAAGCGACGGATAGTTCGAGAACAAGCCACAACAAAACACATACAGAAGAACATTTCATTGTATATTACAACAATGCATCAGATTACCAGAATATACAGAGTATAAATGAATAAATATTACACAGAAATATCAGAGATTTAAATTACATTTAAATACATCGCAGCGAAAAATAATACAATACACAACTAGAAGAGATATACGGATACAAAGCTTTCCGGATATCGTTCCAGCTGTAAACCAGGATCCTGTGAATATAAATCTGCAAAACCAAAACTACTAGCTGCCCGTGTCAAAAATAGGGGCACCCAGAGTTTAGGTTAAAACAATAAACTCCAGGACAGTCAAGTGACTGGTGTGAGAACTAAAACAGTTAATCTTTAATTTAAAGTTAGGTAAATCAAGGGACCACGCCGTATAACACGGAACGGGTTTCCTCCCAAGAATACCAGTGCATAAAACAAACAGCGCAATGCTAAATAAAGAAAAATGAAGCTGTTATAAGACCCAGGTCCTATCACACAATGCAAACGCAAGCCGGGGGATAGGGTTTTCCCTTATAACAGCCAAAGAATGCTTGATACGTTTTAAAACAAATCATTTGATACTATAATAAGTGCATAGTGTATAAAACAACTTCAAATCATAAGTATCAATCATAGACGGCATGGGTACCATATATCATGTCGCCATACTAGTTCTACAATTAAAACCGCAATTGTCACGTATTTGGAAATTGGATTTCCATCTATGAACCGAGGCAAAAGATAGTCCTCAACCGATTCGAGACAATCTAGCCTACCATGTCTCAGGAACAGCCGCAACTGCCCCTTGGAGCGACAGGGCCGGTCCACCGATGTGGATTATTATGCCTGAACAATACGTCTCCCCGCCCTTTGGGGCGCAAACGAGCCAACGAATGACTCCGTCGGACCCGGATCGTTCGATCAAACCGAGGCGCCTCGCAACAGCAACAACCACATAAGTCAAACTCGTCAGGGCGTGTAAAACCACTGACGCCACTTTTAGCTAGAAAGAAACGCAAGTCCTCCCTGAGGTCCGTCTCCCGTTTTTGGTTCATACCGGGTGTGAAACACGCGAGGTAAACGTTACACAAAGCTACGCTACAAAGGCCGTGCTTTGATCATCACCACAAGACTTTGCTTTTCAACAGAAGCCTCGATCAATTGCCACTTAGGCATGCCACACAGGCAATTCACTCCATGCGTTTGATATCCATCAATATATAACCCCTGAGCTCGTACGTCTCAGAGAAGGGCGTTAAGCAAGAGAATAAATTCTCCGCCGCCAAACAGATATATATTTAATAGAGATCAACCACACGGACTAAAATCCAATGTCAGACACACAGTCCATTTACAAGTCCGTTCTGGGTCTGAACGAAACCGGAGGCACCTAGTACCCCGCATATCCATCGATCTCCAAGTACGTCTGGACGATCACCAACTGTTTCCATCTTCTTGGGTGTACAGCCCAATCAAGATCATCAGTTATCACCCAAACGACGTGAAGACCTCCGGTCTTCGACCATCGTCTTCATCTTCGACTTATCATCGTATCAGTTATTCAGAATGGGATAAACCCGGTCTTCCCGAATAACTCGCGTATATTTTAAATAAGTGTTACACAAACACAACATACGCCTCATTCCAATTCATCAGTCACTAACAGTAAATTAATCAAGAGAATAATTTCCCAAATATTAACCCCGAAGGCCGAAACCAACATCAGATCAATATCCAGAAAACCATTCTGCTTGGCTAACCGACAATTAGTTTCTAAATTTCACATTCATAGGGGAAAGGTTCCCATTAATTTTATCAAAGATAAATTCTTGAATTTATTCTTTAATCTATTTTTGAATATCAATTCGAACTAGTCGGGATTAGCGAACCTTACCGAAGTAATCGTTTATTTTAATTTCCCCATCCCAACCTATTCATCCCATGAAGTAAAACTGGTTATACTTCATATCTAACACCACAGTGTTATCGGTAAATTCAATTACCATTTCACGTTCAAATCTAATTAAAGATTTAACTATCGCCTGGAGCAAAACTGGTGATACTCCATTTCGATTATTTCAATCTAATTAAAGATTCATTAAAACTCCACTTAGTTTTAATCTGTGACTGGGTTAAAGAATCAGTGTCATTTAAAACACGGTTCACGATAAACCCAAAATCACATCACATTTCAATCAGTCCCTAATTGTAAATTAGCAAGTGAGCAATTCCCTAAGTATTAATCCCGAAGGCCGAAACCAACATCAGATCAATGCCTCGGAAACTATTCAACTTAACTAACCTCCAGTTAGTTTCTAATTTTCTTAACTCCTTTAGGTCTAAGAACTGTATTATTTAAGATACCGTTCACGACAACCCAAAATCACGTTTCATTAATGATCGGGTTAAATAACGAGTGTTATTTAAAACACTGTCCACGATAAACCCAAAAATCAATATCAATTCAATCCCAATTAAATATTATTTAATTGGTACACTTCATTAAATCTAAATAAAAAGATTTAATCTTTTCTCAACTGGGTTCAAGAACAGTGTTAGTGAAGACACCATTCACGACAAACCCAAATCACATTTGATATTCAATATAAGGCTCTGAATAGAAAATATATCGGCTTATATTCAATATCAAATTCTACGATTAACAAATGTCGTATTGGAAATAACGGTATATATATATATATATATATATATATATATATATATATATATATATCTTTCAAATTTCCATAACCACATCTGTGTAATGACGAATTCCCACATCGAAATATTCCGAAGACAATTTCGATTCAAATCCACTCCAATGCAATCATTGGATATTCTGGTTATTTTCAAAACCCTTTTTCAAATTCAATTTATTTATTTAAAAATAAATAGAATTATAATTCTAGTTCAAAACTAGTTCATTTCGATAAAAATCTATTTTTATCTTTTAAATATGGAGTTTTTCATCCCAAATCTTCACAAATCATTTCTTATGATTTTACACAAATTATTATTATTTTTAATAATTTTATCGAGGCCTGTACAGTCGATTTCCATCAATGGCCATCGAACTGCACTTACAGCGACCTTTTTCGAATTTGATTTGGACGTATCTCCAAATCCAACCGTTAGATTTCAAATTTCTAATATTCGTTAGAAAGCTCTTTTCGATACGAACCCAACGGTTCCGGTTTTAGGAGAATCCGACGGTCGGATCTCCCGTAATGTCCGTTTGAAATAAATGGTCGAAATTCACAAACTGCCGCGGCGCGGCGCGTTCTATTCAGGCCATTATATTATATATATAATATATATAATATATACTTCGTCGATTTCTATTTAAAACGAATTATATAAATAGTTTTAAATTCGTTTCAAAAGCAATTTCAACTTCCATTTCAATTCAAATCAAAATTGAATTCTTCTTTATAAATTCGTTTTAAAATTCATTTCTATTCAATTCAAATTTCAATTCAATTTGCTTTCAATTCTATTTGAATTCGTTTTATATTCAATTCATTTCGAAATCGTTTTCAATTCATTTCATTTCGAAATCGTTTTCAATTCATTTCATTTCGAAATCGTTTTCAATTCATTTCATTTCGAAATCGTTTTCAATTCATTTCATTTCGATATCGTTTTCAATTCATTTCATTTCGAAATCGTTTTCAATCGATATAAATATCGTTCACGTCAAAATGACGTCAATCTAATCAACACGGCTTCATAAATTTCTATTTTCCAATATTCTATTTCAAATATTTCTTTTTCAAAAATAGTTGTTATTATCAAAATATTTCGTTCAACACATGACCAATCTCAATGGATGAGTATTGTCAACACATGAACTTTTATTTTATATTGATAAAGATGTAAATTTTATTACTAAAATATTTCGTTCAACACATGACCAATCTCAATGGATGAGTATTGTCAACACACGAACTTTTATTTTATATTGATAAAGATGTAAATTTTATTACTAAAATATTTCGTTCAACACATGACCAATCTCAATGGATGAGTATTGTCAACACATGAACTTTTATTTTATATTGATAAAGATGTAAATTTTATTACTAAAATATTTCGTTCAACACATGACCAATCTCAATGGATGAGTATTGTCAACACATGAACTTTTATTTTATATTGATAAAGATGTAAATTTTATTACTAAAATATTTCGTTCAACACATGACCAATCTCAATGGATGAGTATTGTCAACACATGAACTTTTATTTTATATTGATAAAGATGTAAATTTTATTACTAAAATATTTCGTTCAACACATGACCAATCTCAATGGATGAGTATTGTCAACACATGAACTTTTATTTTATATTGATAAAGATGTAAATTTTATTACTAAAATATTTCGTTCAACACATGACCAATCTCAATGGATGAGTATTGTCAACACATGAACTTTTATTTTATAATATTCTATATTTTTCAAATTGGAATGAGGCCCAATCAATTACCATATAAAGTTAATTATATGGATTTTCATACAACACATGTATATAATAGCATTGAAAAATAATCAACCATCAACCAAAGTGCACTACACTGTATAAGCATCAAATATAGATATCTAACGCTTATAACAGCCTGTCAATCAGTCGATCGACATATTTAATCAATCAGGATGAGTGAACTTCAAATTTCATCCTAACACCCGTGTGGGGTTTCAAACAATCAAACACATATTTTATTTGTGCTGTTGGGCGATGTGTAAAATTTATCGTCCCAATCAATGTCCTTCAAATAGGTGTACATAAACAAACCGTCTGGTTTGTAAATGAATATTTTATTTTATTCACTTTCACTATATTCATATTCACGCTAAAAATTATATTTTTAACGATAAAACATTTTATTCCAACATATGAATTTCTATTATTCATTTACACAATAAAATGATATTTTTATTTTCTAACATATTTTAGAAAATTTCGGCGGCATAACGGCACGATACTAGAAACGGGACGAGGCCTAGCCTTATCTCCGGTCTAGTGAAGGCCCACGCCATTCACACATCAATCAAAATCACCAAACAACCAAATTCAAATCAAATCATATAACTAATCTATGCAACCAAACAAACAAGTCCATGGTCTGTGGACGATTGTGTCGGGTGCTACTAAGCACCGTCTGCATCCTAGTATATATATATAACTAGAAAAGAAATTCAAAGGTGAGAAATTCTCACATATAGCTATCCTAGCTCCACGGCACTTCTAATGCAGGAAATCTTTGCCAACTCGCCTTTTTGTCGCTTTCGCCCGTATTCTCTACATATGTAAAAATCGAATTTTTACTTCGCTATTCAATATATAAAAATTCTATTTTTACCTCGCTACTATATAGATAAAAATTCTATCTTTACAACGCTATTCTCTATATAAAAATTTCGCCTTTTCAAATTTAAAGATTTCATCTTTATAAAAATCTCATTCTTATTCTTCTACACATATAAAGATGATATTTTTTTATATCCCTATCATGTAAAAATTATATTTCTAATTCTCTACCTAACCAAAAATCATATTTTTACATCTTCTATATAGTAAAGACTATATTTTTAATACTTTAAAAATATAAAGATCATATTTTTTTTATTCTCTACAATATAAAAGATGATATTTTTATATTCTCTATCCTATAAAGATTATATTTTTAATACTTTAAAAATATAAAAATCATATTTTTATGTCGCTACTTCGTTATAAAAATTATATTTTTAGCTTGCTAACTTCAGAATAAAATTATATTTTTACTAGATTAAAAATCAAATCTTTTATATGAATAAAAATCCAATCTTTTCCCTTTCAAAAACCCATCCTCTACTAGTTTAACATCAAATCTTTTCTAGTGTAAGAATATCACCCTTTCAATGATAAAAATCCTGACTTTCTATATATAAAAACCTCAACCTTATCTATATTAAAGTTCTAAGCTTTTATGTTTCAAAAATCTAAATTTTCTATGCAATGATTTAATAATAAACGAAAAGAAAAAGAAAATATAAATAAATAATTAAAAAGGAAGGGCTCACTGTTTTTGGCCGGAGCAGAAGATGCGGGTGCTGAGGTGGCTTTGGCGCGGCGGTGGGTGGTTATGGCGGCGCTCGCGGTTCCGACAGGGGGTTGGGTGCGGCGGCCTAGGGTTCCTCGATTCTTCAAGGTGGGCGCGGCTTTTCAATCGGAGAAGAAGGAGAGCGAAGGGAGGAAGGAGAAGAAGGAGATGGGGTCAGCGGTTGTGGAGCGCAGGTCGGAGGGGCGATCGATCCTCGACGGTGGCGTCTAGGGCAGAAGGGGATGAGCGGGTTTCTTTATTTTAATTTGACTGTGTTTGACTTTTTGAAGGGAGAGAGGAAAGGAGAGAGTATATATAATTATATATATATTTAATTAATTTAATTTTCAAAAAGCAACTTTTTATTTCAAACTCGAAATCGAACCCACCGACTGTCGTCCCTAGCGTATTACCCCCATTCCGAACACAATGGGAAATGTATCGTAGGCTGATTCGACTGTTTGAATCAGTTTCCATTGAATTTACATTTAAATCGCTATATTGGATTTTAAACGTACATTTCAATTTACCGGGGTCACATACTAACTCTAAAAATTCTCGAAAAATATTTTCTAGCTTCGTATTGACTATACGGTCCTAACAAAACTAGTTTCGTCGAATTCTGAGACCGTTGGAAAAATGGCCAATTTCCAGTCGATTAAATTCAACTGAAATGGTCAAACGCGTTTTCCTTTACCACGCTCACATATTGATTCGAAAAATTATGAAATTTGGAATCTAACAATAATTTGACACTGCGGATCCAACAAAACTGGTTTCGTCGAAATCCGAGGTCGTTTGCAAAATGTCTATTTTTAAGGGCTTGAATTCCATAGCGACTATTCAGAATTTTCAACTGGACATATCTTTTGATTCCCGCTATGAAATTTTGATTTCCCGGATTCGTTGGAAAGATATTCACTATTAGATTCCATTATTTTTGGTTTCACTAAAATCCGGATTGTTTTGCACCCGGTATGTTCAATTGAAGTTTGAAATCGAATTATCGAACTACCGCGCCATTTTCAATTCTCTTTATAATTATATATAAACATTTATATTCTAGCGACGACGTATATAATATATTCGTTCGAATTATATTCAAAATAAATTTATCGTCGATATTATTTAAAATAATCAATTTTAAATAATCAAAATTCGCTAAAATTGCCAAAATAAAATTTTCAAACTGGCTCGCATTTTACGGGTTGTTACAACTACTAATGCCTAAGTAGCGACCCCCAACGACACAGGGAGAATATCTATATATCATACGTGGAAGCCTCCTGCTCGCCTCCGAATCAGCTACTCGCATCACCAGCTAACCTGTCTCTAGTCTGCTCGTGTGAGCACCCAGAGTAATAAGAAGAGACATAAAACTCTGGGTCAGACATAAAGCCTGGTATGAGCGATAATCATCTAAACAGAACAATAACAGGTATACTAAACCATACCAGAACCTGGACCTGCAACCAAAGAGTTAGCACTACATACTGTACAATACTCTAAGATGCCACTAACATATGGTGTGAATAATATGGGGTGGGGTGTGCATGTCATAGTGAAGGCAAACAATCAAGCATAGAAACCATCCTCACATCTCTCACTCTGTGCGTAAAGCATACGATACCCACTACCTTGGTCACCTAATCCTTTGGGCCATGACGGAATCCAATCCCGTACAACTATCACTACAAGCCCACTATCCATCTCTCAGTGGTGAACCAAAGTTATGAATACCGACAACCCCTTTGCACACGTCCCGCAGCAAAGCCCAATCATGAAGTGAACTCATTGGTTCCCAACTGGATCCTGAGCTCTAACTTCCATTTGGACTACCTTTGCATCTCGGGTTATTGGTCATCACCGGATCGGTTCGGATCGTCGCCTTCATGTCATAGCGGTTCAGATCGGTTTGCAACATCCTCCACTGGATCAGGTCAGATACCTCGAGCTCCCTCCCAATATATCGGATCGGATCAGAAGACGTCGCCCCTAGGGGATCGGGTCGGGTTCTTCGATTCCATTCACCACGCGTCGGTTCGGTTCGGAGGTGACCATGCGGGTCGGATCGGATAATGCATGCCACGAGAAATGCAAGTGGATAGAAGCTTCCCCAGTCCTTGTTGTCCTCCTCTGTTCGGATCGGGGTATGGAGGGTAAGAGCGTATCGGAGCTTCTGAGTTCTAGTGGGGGTTCGGATCGGGTCCTCCTAACCGATCCGATCCGGTTCGGATGTCTTCCTGCACTTTTTCTAGCAAGCAGTTTACACCACTCGAAGACATTTTCGACCATTCCAACTATTCTAATCAATCAAAAAGCATACCATACAGTCATAGCAACATGCATAATCAACCAAAAACACCAAAACAACTATATGATAGGTTAAAATGGATCAAACATAGCCAAAACCCCATATTTTCCCTTAAGCATGTTTAGGTGAAACTAATGATATGATTAGCAAAACTTAACCAAATTAACCCAAATTCATATCAGAGGTTTAAAACATCATTTAAGAATTTATAATATTTTTCCAGAATTTTATCATGTTTAAATTCGTTAATTAACACTAATTACCCTTAATTAGCCATAATTAGTGAGGAACTATGCAAATCACTCGCCTTTGCCACAAAGTAAACTATAAATCTGAAATGATTCTCAGTTTGGGTCGAATTCTAATGTATTCCAGCAGCTCTAATCTTGATTTGGTGAAGATCTCCCTTGATTTGATGTTGCTAATCCCAATCTTCAAGTTGTAGGTGATTTGGAGATGTTTTGAAGAGATTTAGAGAGTGGAGGCCATGGCTAGGGTTTCAAGAATAAAAGTGGCGGCTCAAAAACTGAAATGAAATGATTTCCCAAACCCTATCAGCCCCATAACCCTAATCCCGAAATGGGTTATGGGCCCATTCACTAATCACCCTATTTGGCCCGGTTAAGCAGTTTTTCACCTTCCAAACCTTATTTCAGCCATATCTCCTAAACGGTAAGTCCATTTGGCTATTATGACCACTCTACAGAAAGGTAAACCATCAAACGAATCTAATGGAAGTGGTTTCAGGTCAAAATTCCTTTCCAGTCAAAAGTTATGGCCAAAACAAGATCAGCTAGGGGCAAAACGGTCATTTAAAAATCGACAAAAATCATGAATATGGGAAATGACTTTAATGGTTGTTTCCCAAGGTCACATGACCATACGATTTCATACGAAAAAGAAATAAATATTCTACGATCCTAGATACGTAGAATGCGGGTTGCTACATTCTCCCCCCTTAAGAAATTTCGTTCCCGAAATTCCTTAACCCAAAACATACAAAGGATCCCGCATGCCTACCAACCATATACAACAATCAAACATGCAAAACAAACAGAACCATTCTGCCCTAACATGCGGTTTACTAACAAGGGAAGAATCTTCGCCGCTAAAATCTTACCAGGCAAAGAGCTGTGGATACGACTTTCTTATGTCATTCTCTACTTCCCAAGTACAGTCGTTCTCTCGCCAACGATTCCCATCTCTACCCTAGAGGTAACTTCTAATAGGTTGGGATCGTCCCACTAACTGGAACCGAGCCACTTAATCAAGATCGATCTAATCGTCAAGCTTACTAGCGTTTCTGAATCCAATTCACACTTAGGTTTGAAGTCATATCTCGTGATATACTCTAGTTGCTTCCATTCCAGAAAAATAGCCTCTAAACTGGCACGTCTCTTACTCAATGCATCAGCTATCGCACCCAGTCCGATACTATGACATTCGTCTATACTATCATTCTCTTAGGTAATCCAAACCTATATGCCAAATTTTCAACTACATTCCAAATGTCCTTTCAAGTCCAACTTGAGTCCTTCTTACATTCGTATTGCACGTCGAACGTACATTCACTTCCTAGAGGCAGACTAGACCCATCCAATGACCCTAGGCACTACACCAACATCTGCACTGTACATCTAACGTACATTCACCTTCTAAAGGTGAACTAGATTCATCCAATGAACCCAGGTACCCTACCCATATTCATACTGCACGTCCAACGTACATTCACCTTCCAAAAGTGAACTAGACTCATCCAATGAATCTAGGTACTCTACCTATATCTGTATTGTACGTCCAATGTACATTCACCTTCCAAAGGTGAACCAGACTCATCCAATGAATCTAGGTACACTACCTATGAGTCCAAGTCCAACTGAAACTCCTATATCTGTTGAATCTCCAAGACAACAGACGCTCCACAATGCCCAACATACTTCAAGTCTAACGTAAAGTATCTTGCACCCGTCATATCACCATGATCAACGAGCTTATCTATTTCCATTCAACAGGATCCTACAGGTGATACTCAAGAGAAGAAAGGTAAGAACAAACACAACAACCATAGCATCCATCAAACAAATCCTGTCTATCACCTGCTAAAGCCATGAATACGTCGACACCTACATGACTGGCCTAACCAATCCCAATATGTCGATTCTTGTATGTCTAGTCCAACCAACATCAAGAACCAATGGAAGCCCAGCCTCCAGACGGACTACTGTACGTCCAACGCACGTTTATCCTCCAAGGATAACTAGATCACGTCCAACGTATCCAAGATAAGTGGGCGTCCCCAGATACCCCTGCTTTTAGTCCGCCTGTAACACTCGAGTCCCACCCAAGTCTATCCATTATCTTGCTGCCCTCTCGAGTCCAACTCGAGTCAATTCAATTCCTTGCAGCCTTCTCGAGTCCAGCTCGAGACAATCTATTACCCATAAACTCAGACCCAGTCTTGAGTATCCATTACCTACCAACCCTAGTCCAACATGAGTCGTCTCCCTGTTCGTTGCAGCTCCTAGATCAACGAATACCTATTTTCTTTTACGAGTTCAAGTCCAACTTGAGTCGTCCTACCCTTCGTTGCATCTTCCATGATCAACGAACACATCCTATTTCTTCAAAGTTATACTATCCAAAGAGAACATCAACATAGGGTCCTAAACAATCCATTACTTTGCATCTTTCTCGCGTCCCAGTCGAGTCATCTCATAACCTTATCGAGTCCAACTCGGGGCAGTCCATACCATCGAATAGTCTTATCCTGTCACAGCTGTCCATTACTCCTCGAGCAAACCAAGATATCATCCAATGAAAATCGCAACGACTATTTATCCCTCACGCAAACCATCCTAGTCAAACTCGACATTCCCCAAGCACAAGCCCCAAAGGCCTAAACCAATATCAGACAAGCATCTAAGGAACATCTCCTTCGAATTTGGACAATCCACGTGAAGTGATACTAGCGAAACAATCTAGCACTGGAGCACTCATTTGCCTCCCAGAGACAACTAGAACTTATTACAACGATAACCCCTTAGCTTCCTTAACTCCAGTTACTATCGCCATCACTAGGTATGTATCTAATACCACCCTATTCCCTTGGAGTAGATCGACTCCCCAAAATAATGCTAAACCCAGTAAAAGCAAACACAAACAAACTTACATCCATGACTCGATAAGACCACGTTACGGTAAATCATACTGAGGCTAGCCGAACCACCAATCGGGTTCGTCACTACTAAAGGTCTATCGACTAACTAAGGTTTGTCAAACAAAACCCGATCAAAACATCTTAAATAGAAAGCATACCTCGAATAACGACACCTTTTTCCTTCTGCGCCGCAGTTGGGGCATTCAACGAAGAAGGAACAGCGTTGATAGCATATGCTCTCACGATCTGCTTCTCCCTAGGAGGTTGTGGACATTCATTCTTGTGATGTCCCGCTTGGCCACAATTAAAGCAATTCCTTTCCCCAGGCTTTTCCCGACAATCTCTGGCATAGTGGCCCTTCTTGCCACAGCTAAAGCACTCGCTATCTTTCTTACTTTTCTTATTCTGACCATCCATGGTTTGGTCTTGTTTCCTCTTATTCTGGGAATTATTCTTGCCTTCACCGCCTGCTTGCGGCTTTGGCTCCTCTGCAGATGCAATAGCAATCTCAGTCTTTGGCTTAGGGTAAAGACTCTCTGACCTTAATGCTTTCCCCACAATCGATTCAAACGTCTCATCGATGTGGCTAATAAGGTTTTCCCCCAAGTACTGATCCAATCCAGTTATGAACTTCTCGTTCTTCTTCTCGGCAGTATCAATAAGAGATAACCCATACTTGGACAAAGTGTCGAATTCGACAATATACTCCGAGACAGCCCTGCCATTCTGCTTGAGTTCCAAGAATCTCTTAAACAACACTGATTTCTGAGCAGCTGGGATAAACTTATCACTGAAACGAGTTCTAAACTGATCCTGAGTGACTTGATCCTCTGGAGTAGCTGCCTTAATAGCATTCCACCAATTCATTGACCGTCCTTGCAACTGACGGGATGCTAGCCTTCTCTTCATCGCATCCTCGATACCCAAGTCATCGAAGATATGATCACAGCTATCCAACCAATCCTGAACATCTGTGGCCGACTCCGTTCTGTGGAACGGCTTCCCACCAAGGTTAGTGTAATCCTTGCACAACTTGGCGAAATCGGCCCTAGGCGCCTGCACTACTGGACCACCACCATTACCGGCATTGGGAGCTGCCCTCTGAACATCCCTAAGCATCTCCCTCATGAGGTTAGTAAACATTGTCCTCATGCCAGCGGCATTACCATTATTAGCTCCCCTACCGGCACCTCTTGCGTATCGGCTCATCATTCAATCTGTAAAGAGAAAACGATTAACCATCTCCATAGTGGTGCTAGTGCAGTACGACTTCATCCTTATACTACTAATATTATATATATAGCTTTTGAAAACCAAAGTCATCACAAATACGCTCTCTCATATACATACTATCTCTCCCTAGTGTCTTTCCCTAGGTTAACTACGCAACCTAGAGCTCTGATACCAAATGTGATGGCCCACCCCGCACCAGTCGGCATTTCCTCCAAAAGTGCGTTGTACACATGCCCAACTAGCACGGAACAGTCGCCAAAGAAAGGAAAGAAGAGAATGAACTAATCAAGGAACCTGTAGAATGTATCACAGCGCATGGAACAAAATATAGAAATAACATAATCTTGACATAAAACAGGCGAGACAGTGTATAAGTTGAAAATAACTAACATAGCAGCGGAAAATCCAAGTACAGCTTATAATCCAAAGTCAACATTATTACAACTTTTCAAACTGTCTCAAAAAGCAAAAGCAAGATAAGGGAGGTACACTACTAATGCCCAAGTAGCGACCCCCAACGACACAGGGAGAATATCTATATATCATACGTGGAAGCCTCCTGCTCGCCTCCAAATCAGCCACTCGTGCATCACCAGCTAACCTGTCCCTAGTCTGCTCGTGTGAGCACCCAGAGTAATAAGAAGAGACATAAAACTCTGGGTCAGACATAAAGCCTGGTATGAGCGATAAGCATCTAAATAGAACAATAACAGGTAGACTAAACCTTACCTGAACCTGGACCTGCAACCAAAGAGTTAGCACTACATGCTGTACAATACTCTAAAGTGCCACTAACACATGCTGTGAATAATATGGGGTGGGGGTGTGCATGTCTTAGTGAAGGCAAACAATCAAGCATAACAACCATCCTCACATCTCTCACTCAGTGCGTAAAGCATACGATACCCACTACCTTGGTCACCTAATCCTTTGGGCCATGACGGAATCGAATCCCGTACAACTATCACTATAAGCCCACTATCCATCTCTCAGTGGTGAACCAAAGTTATGAATACCGACAACCCCTTTGCACACGTCCCACAGCAAAGCCCAATCATGAAGTGAACTCATTGGTTCCCAACTGGATCCTGAGCTCTAACTTCCATTTGGACTACCGTTGCATCTCGGGTTATTGGTCATCACCGGATCGGTTCGGATCGTCGCCTTCATGTCATAGCGGTTCGGATCGGTCTGCAACATCCTCCACTGGATCGGGTCGGATAACTCGAGCTCCCTCCCAATATATTAGATCGGATCAGAAGACGTCGCCACTAGGGGATCGGGTCGGGTTCTTCGCTTCCATTCACCACGCGTTGGTTCGGTTCAGAGGTGACCATGCGGGTCGGATCGGATGATGCATGCCACGAGAAATGCAGGTGGATAGAAGCTTCCCCGGTCCTTGTTGTCCTCCTCTGTTCGGATCGGGGTATGGAGCATAAGAGCGGATCGGACCTTCTGAATTAGAGTGGGGGTTCGGATCGGGTCCTCCTAACCGATCCGATCTGGTTCGGATGTCTTCCTGCACTTTTTCCAGCAAGCAGTTTACGCCACTCGACGGCGTTTTCGACCATTCCAACTATTCTAATCAATCACAAAGCATACCATACAGTCATAGCAACATGCATAATCAACCACAAACACCAAAACAACTACATGATAGGTTAAAATGGATCAAACATAGCCAAAACCCCTTATTTTCCCTTAAGCATGTTTAGGTGAAACTAATGATATGATTAGCAAAACTTAACCAAATTAACTTAAATTCATATCAAAGGTTTAAAACATCATTTAAGAATTTATAGTATTTTTCCAGAATTTTATCATGTTTAAATTCGTTAATTAACACTAATTACCCTTAATTATCCATAATTAGTGAGGAACTATGCAAATCACTCACCTTTGCCACAAAGTAAACTATAAATCTGAAATGATTCTCAGTTTGAGTCGAATTCTAATGTGTTCCAGCAGCTCTAATCTTGATTTGGTGAAGATCTCCCTTGATTTGATGTTGCTAATCTCAATCTTCAAGTTGTAGGTGATTTGGAGATGTTTTGAAGAGATTTAGAGAGTGGAGGCCACGGCTAGGGTTTCAAGAATGAAAGTGGCGGCTCAAAAACTGAAATGAAATGATTTCCCAAACCCTATCAGCCTCCCCATAACCCTAATCCCGAAATGGGTTATGGGCCCATTCACTAATCACCCTATTTGGCCCGGTTAAGCAGTTTTTCACCTTCCAAACCTTATTTCAGCCATATCTCCCAAACGGTAAGTCCTTTTGGCTACTATGACCACTCTACAGAAAGGTAAACCATCAAACAAATCTAATGGAAGCGGTTTCAGGTCAAAATTACTTTTTAGTCAAAAGTTATGGCCAAAACAAGACCAGCTAGGGCAAAACGGTCATTTAAAAATCGACAAAAATCATGAACATGGGAAATGACTCTAGTGGTTGTTTCCCAAGGTTACATCACCATACGACTTCATATGAAAAAGAAATAAATATTCTACGATCCTAGATATGTAGAATGCGGGTTGTTTCAAGAACTACCCAACCCACGATCTTGAGTTGGCCGCCATCGTCTTTGCACTTAAGTCTTAGCGCCATTATCTCCTAGGTGAGAAGTTCGAATTATACACTGACCATAAATCTTTGAAGTATCTTTTCTCGCAGAAAGATCTTAACTTGAGGCAACAAAGATGGATGGAGTTTCTTGCCTCGTATGATTTCGAGATTTCCTATACTCCAGGCAAGGGCAATGTAGTAGCAGACGCCTTGAGTAGAAAGAAGTTGACCCTAAGTCCTCTCTTTGTAGAAAGGCAAAGCTTGGAGTATATAGCCAGTTTTAACTTTAGGCCCTCCTCTGATTTTGTACCGGGTTTGTTAGCATCTCTTGAAGTACGCCCTACTCTTTTGGACTCAATAGGGACTGCACAACGTGAAGACCCTCAGCTTGTTGATGTGATTGATAAACTTATTAGGGGTGAGATTTCTAGTCACCTCAATAGATACACCATCGATGATAAGGGTTGGCTAAGGCGGGATGGAAGACTATGCGTCCCACAAGCAAGGGAGTTGATAAAGAAGGTTCTCGAGGAAGCACATCATTCCAAGATGACTATACACCCTGGCAGAGATAAGATATACAAGGATATAAAAAGAACTTTCTTTTGGAGTGGCATGAAGAAGGACGTGGCAGATTTCGTTTCTAAGTGCATGACCAGCCAACAGGTCAAGGCGGAACAGAAGACGCCTGGAGGACTGCTTCATCCTCTAGAGGTCCCACAATGGAAGTGGGATAGCATTTCAATGGACTTCATTGATGGGCTGCTTAGGTCAAGAAGGGGCAATACTAGCATTTGGGTAATAGTGGACAGGCTCACAAAAAGCGCCCACTTTTTACCTGTCAAGAGTATAAGGACTGCCTCATCTCTAGCGTCTCTTTATCTTAAAGATATGGTTCGACTCCATGTGATACCCTCCAGCATTGTTAGTGACCGAGACCCTATCTTTACAAGCGAGTTTTGGCGGAGTCTACAAGAAGCTGTAGGCACAAAGTTATGCTTGAGCACGACCTATCACCTCCAAACCGTTGGTCAGACGGAAAGGGTGAATAGAGTTTTAGAGGATCTTTTGAGACTTTGCGTTCTTGACTTTGGAGGGACATGGGAGGATCATCTTCCTTTAGTGGAATTCGCCTACAACAACAACTATCAAGCCACCATAGGCATGGCACCCTTCGAAGCCTTGTATGGAAGACCGTGCCAATCACCAACTTGTTGGTGGGAGTCTACAGATAAGCTTATACTTGGGCCAAACATGATAAGAGAGACTTCAGAGAAAGTGGACTTAATATGAAGAAGGACCGACCTTGAGTTTGAGGTTAGGGGCAGGGTTTTCCTTAAGGTATCTCCTTTAAGGAACGTCGTTCGCTTTGGATCCACAGAAAAGCTAGCACCAAGATTTGTAGGGTCGTTCCCTATCATCGAGAAGATTGGGAAGATGGCTTATAGAGTAGAGCTGCCCAAAAGGTTGGCTGGAGTCCACAATGTCTTTCATGTTTCTCACCTACGAAAGTGTTTACATGAGTCTGCGGAAGTGGTGGAACCAAGCATTCTAGAAGAAGTTGAGATAGAACGAGAAGCAACTGTGAGGAAAGTTCCAACTCGTATCTTGGGAACTGAAATCAAAAAGCTACGCAACCGTGAAGTCAAGCTCGTTAAAGTTCAATGGAGCGACGCCGAGGAAGACACGACTTGGGAAACTGAGGATAGAATACGCACGACCTACCCTTTTCTTTTTAAGGGTACATCTTTGATCTCTCTTTTTCCTTAAGTTATGCTTGTATCTATCTTTTTAGGCATATCTTCTCGGTCCTTGTCCTAACTCCTTAGGTAGAATACTAATGGATGCAAAAATGTATTTGAAAACATGTTATGGATGATGGTTGCACGTGGTTGCTAGTGATTGCTAGTGGTTGCTCGTGGATGCATATACACACACACCCTAGGTTTTAGATCGGCTCAGTCACTTCATATTGCATATGCATATATGTACTCATATTTGTATGTGGTTGAAACTTGATATGTTGTCACATGGATGTCGCATTTGTATGAATAGTTGCGCACTCATGTAGAATTATGAGTAGGAAAAATTTGCATACATAATGAATTCATGACACTTACATGATTCACATTAAGGAGGTCAACTGAATCAGTAGACCGCCTGATTTTTGCATTAGATAAGGACATGTACACACACTATGCATATGATCATGAAACATTAGAAGTCTTTTAAGGACAATGGACGCCTGTGTTTGTTGGTTGAGTAGATGGACGATTGGATGGTAAGATATACATTCTTCCTACCTTGAAGATTTCAGGGACGAAATCCTTTTAAAAGGGGGAGAATGTAACACCCCGTAAATTCTATAACATTAAGTTTCATAGATTAAAGTATAATTAATTCAGAATGAAAGTATTAAGGGAAACGGGTTTCGCTCCGTTGCGCTCGTCTCGGAATTCTGCTTGAGATAGAGTCCGAGTTTGCGTAAATTGGACTCCGTATGAAGGAGTTACGACCTCCGGAAGTTTCAGAATTCAATTTAAAAATTCAAACAGTTCAAAAATTCAGTTCGAAATTCAAAAACAGACCCAAACTGGGCTGGGTGGGAAAATTCCCGCCCAGGACCCAGGTCGACCAGGGGGTCGACCTGGGGGTCGACCTGGGTGACCAGGTTGACCACATGGTCGACCTGGGGGTCAACGTGCCCAGTCGACCTGGTCAGGCCCTGACTGGCCTGGTCGGGTTCTGGTCGAATTTTTGAGCTCTGGTGTGTCACTAGGACTGACTTGTCACATTCTGGTTGGCTCCTCTCGAAGTGAATGGTCTAGATTCATCTATGATCATCTGACGGCTCAAATCAATCTGAAATTATATATAAACAACTTAAGTCTTCAACCTAATTTCACATAAAAATTAGAGACGGAGCCGCCATGCTGTCGGGAGAAAACTGAGAGGAGCCTCCACTTGTAGAAAAGCTTAGAGACGAGCAAAAATAAACTAAAACAAGATTCAAACAACGTTTATCTACCCAAAGGAAAGCATTGCAAATTCAGAACTCAGAAACCAGAAACCAAGATCGTTGTTGGTCGTAAGTATAGTGATTTTTCCGATGAGAATAAAATTAAGACTTGATTCGATGTAAAGTGGAAATGGAATTTTACTATTGTATAACGATGATGTTAATTCGTATCTATGTATTGCAATGATTGTATTGTGAATGGTATTGGGATGTTTGTGGTATAATTGACTTGATGTTGGTCCTATTGTACATTTAGAATGAAGGCAACATCACATACAAGTATATTTTTAAAGTTAGGATTTACACCTTTATGTTTTTATATTAACTTTGTCACATGCTAGTTTGTGTTTGAAGTTATGGCTAGATAAAAATATGTTTAGGCTTATGTTTATGCAAGTTTTAGGTTGTAAAATCCTATCACATATGTGACCAAATATTAGTTCTACATGTTTATGTGTATATACTAAACCTATGTCATATTGCAAGTTCAAACCTATTCATATGTTTGTGATTGATTTGCAAGTTCACATATATGTAAGATGATCTAGTCTGTGTTGTAAATTCACATATATGTATGTGGTTTAGTCTACGTTGCAAGTTCACACCTATGACATTTATGATGACTATTTTGCAAGTTCACCCCTATTATGTTCATATTGACTATACCAAAAATGCCAAGTTCACACCTATGACATTCATGATGACTATTTTGCAAGTTCACTCCTATTATGTTCATATTGACTATGCCAAAAATGCCAAGTTTACACCAATGACATGTTTATGTTAATGGATTCCTTTATGCAAATTTTGTATGCTAAATTAGGCTAAGCTTTTAGCCTAATATTATATGTCAAAAATCATGCGAGCAGAAAATTAGGCTAAGATTGTTAGCCTAATATTTAGACGGGGTAACGTTGGGAAAAATTGGTAATTATAGGAAACTTGACATAAAATGGGTGAAAAATCCCCTAGGTAATTTATGGCATAAAACGGTATAAATTATATACCTAAAAGTGATGAACTTGGAAAGTGGGCCAAAACATTTAATGGTTAACAAATTTACATATAACAAGTAAAAGAGAGAAATATGTAAATTTAGAAAATACGAGTATGCTTAACCCGAGGTTGGATTGAGTTGTGATGTAAACCTGCCCGAACCCGCCCGGCTGTCCAGTAATCACAACAATACCTATACAATGTGGGAGGTTAAGGCATTGAGCCCAATAAGGACCCGAGGTTAGACTGAGTTACGGTGTAAACCTACCCGGAACCGACTGGCACATCCAATAACCGTAACAACACCTGTCTAATCTGAGTGGTTAGTGCTATAACTGATTTAAAGCTAAGGACAAACTAGTCAGGATGGTAGGGTTAAGTTAACTAAAACACTTAATCAAATTCAACATGTTAACAAAAACTGATGGGTGGGGTTAGGTTAATACAGACACTTAACCACTTAACATGTTTGACTAGAAAACCCTAGTAACGGGGACCCATTTCAGCAGTAACCCAATTAGGTATCATGGTACCCTGAAACTAGGCAGGGTGGGGCACAATTACTGGGCTGATTATAAGCGGTCAAAAGCAACAGCGGTTGGTAGGGCAGTGTAGGTTCTAACGGAGTGCGGGCGTGCACACACTTCGGAGCAGACAAACAGGGCACTGGGCATCAGTAGTATAACCTATGTATTCTAGAATTGTGTTGGGCCGCCACCACGGGACTTGATACACCCTATGGTGGGACCAGCATAGGTATCTACAAATCATTGGGGGTCGTATGACACATATGATTATGCGAGTAGGATCCAATCTCTAGAAAAAGGGGATCACTTCACCCTGATCTTGGGGTGCCAGTCAGAATAAGTACAAGTTGGTGCAGAGATATAGTGTGGGTGCGATAGTATATTCGGTTCTAAACTACTTTATCTTAGTTTATGATACTTTCCTATTTCCAGTTTATTCCTGTCATGCTCTTTTTCTTATTCACATACTGAAGAGTCACAAGACTTACCAGGCTTTATGTCTGACTCTGTTTTTCTTTCGTCTTCTTCTCTTCCGTTCCCCCCCTTAGATCCACAGGGAGGAAACAACCCAGCTTAGTCAGACTCTTTGCAAGCTTCAAGATAGTAGATGTATGGTTTGGACTCTCTTTCATTAGCTATGGCTTTTGGACACATCCTATGGGGATTTATGCAGTTTTAATTATGTTTTATGCTTCTTTATTCAATAATCAAGACAGAAATGATGTTGTAATGTTTTGGAAGTTATTGTGAGACAGTTATGGGAATGTTTTGTATGAACACGTATTTATGAAATGAAAGTCTGCTTGTTTTCGGCTGTTTACACATATGTGTTTATATCTGTCTTGTGTTTTATATGTGACTTTTACTTATAAACCTCCACCAATGTTAAGGCATTCCCTTGGTGAGTGACCTTAACGTAGGTGGGGTGTTTCACTTGGTATCAGAGCATAGGTTTACCAGATCAGAAAAAAGTTTTGGAAATTATTTTCAAAAGAGAGGTTTAAAGAAGCATTTTTCAAAAAAAAGTGTTGTTATTTTAAAAGGCATAATTCCCCAAATCCATATGCACTATCTCCCTATCCTTCGTTTTGAATCTTTTTTTTAGCATGTCTGGAGATCTTAACCTTCCAGAAGGAGTACCGGTACCTGGCTGGTGAAGGAGGTACCTAGAGGCTTGGGCCAACTGCACGGGCCCAGCAGACATTCCTCCTCCAGTGGTAGCGGTTCCTCCTCCTCCTCCTCCTCGTGGAAATGCTTTCGCAAAGACATGTAGAGACTTCAAGGCTATGGGTGGAAAGGACTTTTATGGAATTGAATCCTTTGTAGTAGCAAGGAACTGGCTAAAGGAGACCGAAGATTTGTTTGTCATCTTCGAAGTTGACGACAGGCAAAAGATACAGCTAGCAGTGTGGTTGCTTAAAGATGAAGCTTCTTATTGGTGGAAGATCACCAATGCTGAGAGGCCAGTGGAAACATGGGAAGATTTCAGGATGAGATTTGAGATGAAATTCCTCTCCCAAGCTGAAAGAATCCTGCAAATGGAGAAGTTCCTAACCCTTAAACAAGGAGGTATGACGATCAGGGAGTACGTCAATCAGTTTAATCAGCTGGCCAGATTTGGGCTGGATTTAGTAAACACCCAACATAAGAAGGCTCTTCGCTTCGTCAAAGGTCTGAATGAGCCTCTACACAGCCTTTCTATGACCCATGTATCCACAAGAGCGACTTACGAAAGTTTGGTGGACATGGCATTGCTACACGAGGAAGACAAGGGTAAGAAAGAAGCAAAGGTGGAAATGCCTCAAGAAAAGAAAGAGGGTTTACAGGCTAAGAAAACAGACTTCAAGAAAGGCGGGAAGAACAATAAGTCCCGTGAAAAGAGAAGGTGTAATTTCTGTGGCATTGTTGGACATATAGTGAAAGACTGCAGAAAGATGAAGGCGAAGATGAGTGGTGGTTGCTTCCATTGCGGAGAGACTGGACACTTGGCTAAGGACTGCCCAAAGAAGCGAGGGCAGGGACAGAGGACTGGATCCACTTCAGAGGGACAGGTTCATGCACTGGTGGCACCTCTACAGGAACGAGGTAGTAATATTTCTGTAGAAAGTGTAGTCTATCTTTATGATCACCCAGTTCGCACTCTCTTTGATTCTGGCGCATCACACTCTTTTATTTCATCTGCTTTAGTAGAATCTCTGCACCTAGACACTAGTATGGTAGAGGATCCCTTGGTTGTTTCAAATCCAATTGGGGGCTCAGCTTATTTGTTAATGGTTTGTTTGGATTTGAAAATCTCTATTCTAAGTGTTGAATTTAGATGTAGTGCCTTTGTTTTGGGTTTCTCGGGATATGGATTGATCTTAGGCATGGACTGGTTATCCAGTAACGGTGCCATTCTTGATTGTGAGAAGAGAATGGTTAGACTCTTGACTCGGCTCGGTAACACTTTAGAAATTTTTGTAATCCCTTGAATGCTGTTATGCTTAGTTATCTAGAGTCGCTTGATGCTTCTGTTGAGAATTTGCAGTCGGTTAAAGTGGTCCGGGAATATCCGGATGTCTTTGAGGAGGTGAAGGGCTTACCTCCGAGGCGGGAAATAGACTTCCACATATATCTTGTTGATAATGCAAAGCCCATAGCTTTACCTTTTAGACACATGGCTCCAAGGGAGAGAAAGGAGCTAAGTAAGCAGGTTAAAGAGCTTCTCGAGAAGGGGCTCATTAGACGGAGCATTTCGGAATGGGCTGCTCCAGTGGTGTTCGCAACCAAAGCAGATGGTTCGCTTCGCTTTTGCGTTGACTATAGGGAGCTAAACAAGCTGACCAAGAAAAATAGGCATCCTCTTCCCAGAATCGACGATTTGTTTGATCAGCTTGTAGGTGCGTCGGTTTTCTTCCAACTTGATATGGCTACTGGGTTCCATCATCTAAGAGTAGCTGAAGATAGCATTGATAAAACGGCGTTCAGAACCCCAGACGGTTTCTTCGAGTGGCTTGTCATGCCTTTCGGCTTGACGAACGCACCCGCTTATTTTGTAGACCTAATGAGCAGGGTGTTCAGAGAGTTCCTCAACAAATTTGTGGTTGTCTTCGTAGACGATATTTTGATCTTCTCAAAGAATGAGGAAGAGCATGCTCAGCATTTAAAAGAAATCATGGATACTCTCCGTGCACATCAGCTAAAAGCAAAATTTTCCAAGTGCCACTTTTGGAGAGAAGAAGTAAGGTTTCTTGGGCATGTAGTGTCCAAAGAGGGGTTGGCCGTGGACCCCGCGAAAGTAGTTGCGGTGCAAGATTGGAAGGCACCAAGGAACGCAACCGAAGTCCGAAGTTTTCTTGGACTAGCGGGCTTTTACCGTAAATTCATCAGGGATTTTGCGAAAATCTCAGCTCCACTCATAAGGCTAACAAAGAAGAATCTAGCGTTCGCTTGGGATTTGGATTGTGATATTGCTTTCCAACGCTTGAAAAGGGCTCTTACAAAAGCCCCAGTTCTAACTTTTCCTGACGGAAGCAAGATGTTCACAGTATACACGGATGCATGTGGAAATGACCCAAATAGTCGTTTTCCAAAGTTACACGACCATATGACTTCATATTAAAATAAATATTCTACGATCCTCCGATACGTAGAATGCGGGTCGTTACACTCTCCCTCCCTTAAGAAATTTCGCCCTCGAAATTCCTTAACCAAAACATACAATGGTGCCCCGCATGCCTATCAGCCATTTACAAACAATCAAACATAAATTCTAACACAACAAGCCTATCCTAGCATGCGGTTTACTAACAAGGGAAATAACTACATCGCGATTAAAATTTTACCAGGTAAAGAGATATGGATATGACTTCCTTATGTTCTCCTCAGTTTCCCAAGTACAGTCATTCTCATTATCACCCCACTGGAGCTTAACCAATTTCACCGTCTTCCTTCGAAGTTGTTTGGTATCGTGTCCGATAATACGAACCGGTCTGCAGTTTCCTACTGCCTCGGGTTCTACCTCGATATCATCCAACTGGTCTGGTGAGATAGTCATATCAGAATCGTGCACGAACTTCCTTAAATAGGAAACATGAAATACGTTGTGCACTCCTGCCATCTTGCCAGGTAATTCAACTTTATACGCTAAATTCCCAACTTGTTCGAGAATTGTGAATGGGCCAACAAACCTTGGTGCCAACTTACCTCTCCTACCAAATTGAATCACACTCTTCAACGGAGAGATCTTGACGAATACCAAGTCACCAACGGAGAATTTCAAATCTCTTCGCCTTTTATCAACATAACTCTTCTGCCTATCTTGGGCAGCCTTCATTCGCTGTTGAATAACCTTGATCTTATCAGAAATTTCTCTTATTACATCTGGTCCAAGCACAAATTTCTCATAGGTTTCCAACAAACATAATGGTGAGTTGCACGGTCTTCCGTACAAAGCTTCAAATGGAGCCATATCGATACTGGACTGATAACTATTATTATATGCAAACACAACCTGATGCAAATGGTCATCTCATGAACCTTCAAAATCCAATACACAAGCTCTCAAGAGATCCTCCAATACACGATTCACCCTCTCTGTTTGATGGTCGGTTTGAGAATGGTACGCGGTACTGAGATGTAATTTTGACCCTAAAGCCTCTTGTAAGCTCTTCCAAAACCCACTGGTAAATAATGGATCTTAGTCACTCACAATACCTTTAGGTACTCCATGAAATCTCACTACCCACTTTATATACAATTTTGCTAATTTAGATGTCGTTCTATTCGACTTGACTGGTTAACCGCCCAAATACTATCATGACTAGATCTAGTCCTTGGCAAACTGTCAATGAAATCCATTGAGACTTGTTCCCATTTCCATTCGGGAATTTCCAGTGGTTGTAACAAACCACTAGGCTTCTTTTGCTCGGCTTTAACTTGCTGGCAATTCATGCACTTGGATATAAACTTCCCAACGTCTCTCTTCGTCCCTTCCCAGTAGTATGTCTGCTTCATGTCTCGATACATCTTGTTACCACCGGGATGTATAGTCAGTTTCGAGTGATGACATTCTCTAAGCACTTCATCTCTCAATCCATTAACGTTGCATACAACTACTATCCCATTCTTTCGGAGCCATCCCTCTCGACCAAGTCCATACTTATTTACTTCCTCACCGTCGATACCCATCTCTAACTTGGAGATGATTTCCAATAGGTTAGGATCGTCCCTCTAACTGGAGTCGATCCGCCCAATCGAAGTCGGTCTGATCATCAAACTTGCTAACATCTCTGGATCTAATTCACATTTAGGTCTAAAATCATATCCCGTGATATATTCCAATTGCTTCTATTCCAGAAACATAGCCCCCAAACTGGCATGTCTCCTACTCAATGCATCAGCTACCGCATTTCGCTTTCCGGGTGTGTATGCGATATTAAAATCATATGAAGCCAAGAACTCTAACCATCTCTATTGACGAAGATTTAAATCCTTTTGAAAGAAAAGATACTTTAATGACTTATGATCGGTAAACAACTCAAATCTTTCTCCCAAGAGATAGTGTCTCCACATCTTCGACGCGAACACGATCGCTGTCAATTCCAAATCATGGGTAGGATATCTTTTCTCATGCGGTTTTAGTTGTCGACTAGCATAAGCTACAACCTTACCACCTTGCATCAGTACAACACCTAGTCCAGTACCACATGCATCGGTGTATACCGTCATCTCTTCGTTCCCTTAAGGAATAACTAACATTGGTGCACATGTCAACTTCTCGTTTAGACCCTTAAATGCATCCTCAAACCTTTCGTCCCGGACAAAAACTTGATTCTTCTTGGTCAACTGAGTTAATGGTGCCGCTATCTTGGAGAAGTGTTGAATAAACTTACGATATTATCCAGCTAACCCTAAGAAACTTCTCACGTCCGTTGCATTCTTGGGCGTAGACCAATCTATACCACAGCCACCTTCGAAGGGTCCACGACAATTCCATTTTCTGAAACAACATGGCCCAAGAACCTCACTTCCCTCCTCCAGAAGTGACACTTAGAAAATTTCGCTTTCAACTGGTGTTTCCTCAACACCTCCATCACTGTCCTCAAATGTTCCTTGTGTTCTTCCTCCGTCCTCGAGTAAACCAAGATATTGTCCACGAACACAAGGACAAACTTATTCAATTGATGCCTAAAAACTCTATTCATAAGATCCATAAAATATGCTGGTGCATTGGTCAATTCAAATGGCATGACCAACCACTCATAGAATCCAGACAGGGTCAGAAATACTGTTTTAGGTATACTCTCAGCTGCTACTTGGAGCTGATGAAATCTGGTCGCGAGGTCCAACTGGGAGAACACTCTCGCTCCATTTAGTTGATCAAACAAATCATTTATCCATGGAAGAGGATACTTATTCTTCTTAGTGACCTTGTTCAACTCGCGGTAGTCCACACATAAGCGAAGGGAACCATCGGCCTTGGTAGCAAATACAACTGGAGCTCCCCACTCGAAAATACTTCTTCGGATAAATCCCTTCTTCAAAAGATCGCCAACTTGCACCTCGAGCTCTTACTTCTCCCTTGGCGCCGTACGAGAAGTGGCATCACTATAGGTCTAGCATCTTTCACTAAATCAATCCGAAACTCGATCTCTCGGTGTGGTGGAAGTCCGGTAACTTCCCCGAAGATGTCTGGATACTCTACAACAATAGGCACATCTGATAACTCATCATACAGGATGTCGATGGAATTTAGAAAACTATTCATCACCCCACCACTAAGTAGGAAACCTAATACTACCCTCCGCCCATCATCCACTCTAATGGTCACCGAAGACCCCTTACAGTCTACCACCACCCCATACCTTTGGAGCCAATCGACTCCCAAATTAATGCCAAACCCAGTAAAGCCCAGAACAAAGCAATCACAAGCAAACATTCATCCATGACTCGATAAGACCAAATTACGACAAATCATACTAAGGCTAGTCGAACCACCGACCGGGTTCATAACAACTAAAGGTCTATCGACAATCTCGGGTTCCAATTCCAACCTATCTACCAGGTCACTATATACGAAGGAGTGGGAAGCCCCGGTATCAAACAGTACTCGAACAGGAACATCATAAATAGAAAGCATACCTCGAATAACGACACTTTTTCCTTTCTTCGCCGCAGTTGGGGCATTCGACGAAGAAGGAACAACATTGATAACATATGCTTTCACAATCTGCTTCTCCTTAGGGGTTGTGGACATTTATCCTTGTGATGTCCCACTTGGCCACAGTTGAAGCACTTCCTATCAGCTGGCTTTGCTTGACAATCTCTGGCATAGTGGCCCTTCTTGCCACAGCTAAAGCACTCGACATCTTTCTTATCCCTTCTTTTCTAACCATCTTTGGTTTGATTTTGTTTCCTCTTGTTTTGGGAATTCTTCTTGCCTTCACCGCTTGCCTGCGGTTTCGGCTCTCCTACAAATGTAATAGCAACCTCGATCTTCGACTTAGGGTAAAGGCACTCTGATCTCAATGCCTTTCCGTGGTTTATAAGTCTTTCCCCCAAGTACTCATCTACGCCAGTTATGAACTTCTCATTCTTCTTCTCAGTAGTATCGATAAGATATAATCCATACTTTGATAAGGTATCGAATTCAGCAATATATTCCGAGACTGACCTACCATTCTGCTTAAGCTCCAAAAATTTCTAAACAATTCTGATTTTTGAGTAGCTGGAATAAACTTGTCACTGAAGCGAGTCTTAAACTGATTCCAAGTAACTTAATCCTCGGGAGTAGCTGCTTTAATGGCATTCCACCAATTCATAGCCCGTCCTTGAAGCTGACGGGATACTAGCTTTCTCTTCATTGCATCATCGATCCTCAAATCCTCGAAGATGCGCTCACAACTATTAAGCCAAACTTGAACCTCTGTAGCCGATTTCGTTCCGTGGAACGGATTCTCACCAAGACTAGTATAATCCTTGCCGAGCTTGGCAAAATCGGCTCTAGGCGCCTGCACTACTGCACCACCACCGTTAGCAGCATTAGGAATTGCTCCTTGAGAATCCCTAAGCATCTCTCACGTGAAAGCAGTAAACATCGTCCTTATATCAGGGACATCCCCATTGTTGGCCCCTGAACCCATACTTCTCGTATTTCGGCTCATCGTTCAATCTGTTAAGAGAAAACGATTAACCATCTCCTTAGTGGTGCCAATGCAGTGTGACTTCATCCTTAAATATACTAATAGTATATATATATAGCTTTTGAAAACCAAAATATCACAAATATGCGCTCTCATATACATATATTATCTCTCCCTGATGTCTTCCCCTAGGTTGACTACGCAACCTAGGTTCTGATACCAAGTGTGACGACCCGCCCCGCACCACCCGACATTCTTACGAAATGCGCTGTGCTAACGCCCGACCAACACAGAACGATTGTCAAAAGAAAATGGTTTGAAGCTATAAATCACTGAAGAACCTGTAGTATATCTCACAACGCATGGAATAAAATATAATAATAACATAACTTGACATAAAACAGATGAGACAGTGCATAAGCTGAAAACTAAACCATCACAGCAGCGGAATCCAAAATACAACTTATGATCCAAACCATTATTACAACTTCAAAATACTATCTCTAAAAGGAAATAAAAGAGGTACACTACAAATGCCCAAAGCAGTGACCAACAACAACAAAGGGGAATATATGTAAATAGTACATGGAAGCCTCCTGCTCGTCTCCGGATAGCTACCCGTGCATAACCACCTAACATGTCTCTAGTCTACTCGTTTAGGAGCACCTAGAGTAATAAGAAGAGACATAAAACTCTAGGTCAGACAAAAGTCTGGTGTGAGCGATAACAACAAAATAAAACAATAATAGGTTTAAATAATCATACCTGAACCTAGACCTACAACCAAAGAGTTAGCACGACAAGATGTACAATACTCTAAGGTAACACTAACATATTGTGTAAAAATAGCGATGGCAAACACCAAATATAGCAATCATTCTTACAACTCTCACTCAGTGTGTAAAGCATACGATACCCACCACTTTGATCACCAAAACTATTGGGGCTATGACGGAGTCCCACTTCGTACAACTATCACAACGACCACTTTGCTCTTTGGACCCTGATGGTGTCCGACTCCATACAACCTCTAACCCCACTGCACTGGTCCATAGTCAATGCCCCCTCTCTCAATAGTGAATCAAAGTTATAGATATCGATAACCCCCTTGCACACGTCCCGTAGCAAAGTCCAACTCTTAAAGTTCACTCGTTGGTTCCCATCTAGATCCTAAGCGATAACTTTCCATTTTGAACTTCCTTTGCATCTCGGGTTTTTGGTCTCCTCCAGTTCGGTTCGAAGATCAAGCCTCCATTCGGTTCAGAGATTTCGTTCGTGGGTGTATCGGTTCAAGCGCTCCGGTTCGTGATCCTCATTCAATTCGTGGGTATACTTCAGTTTGTGGTGCTTCGTCAATCCCTGCTTGGTTCGGTGCCCACATTCCGGTTCGGTTCATGGTGAAATGGTGCTCCAGTTTGGAAACTCAACGGTTCGTGGATTCTAGATCGTACTGCTCCAGTTTGTGGTTCGTGACACTAAGTCCCGGTTCATGGCACAACAAGTGGTTTGATTCGGGTGTTCGTGCTTGCAGGCGGCTCAGGGAAGCTTCCCGGCTCGTGTTTCGGGGTAGTGAGCACGAGCCGGTTCGGGGGACTCGATCCATTCTCATTTCCTGCACGTTTCCAACGAGCTTGTTTCGTCCATTCTTGCTATACGACGACGTTTTCAATCATTTTAACTTTTCCTATGCAATCATAACCATACTAAACAGCAGTAGCAACATATGTGTTCAATCAAAAAGATCAAAACATTAAGCATATAGTTTATTTTAGATCAAACATACCCAAAATCCATGATTTTCCCCTTAACCATGTTTAAATATATCTAACAATAGGATTAGCAAACTTAATCCAAATTAACCCAAATTTTTACCAGTGACATAAAATAATATTTTAGAATTTTTACATATTTTTCTGAGTCATAATTTCGTTAATTATCACTAATCACCCCTAATTAGCCATAATTAGTGAACAAATATGCTAAACACTCACCTTAGCCATAAATGAGTATTAGATCTGAAACTCTAACTGATTTGGCATAGATTCTTATGTATTATAGCAGCTGCAACTCTAATTTGGTGTAAATCCGTCTTGATTTGACGTAGATTTGGTTAATAGTGATTAGAAAGCAATTAAAGAGAGATTTGGAAGATGGAGGCCATGATTAGGGTTAGAGGAATGTTTGTGGCGGCTAGAAAAATGAGAGGAGATGATTCTCCAACTCCTTTCAGCCCTCCCGTAACCGTAATACCGAAATGGGTTATGGGCCTACCTGCTAATCACTTTGTTGAGCAAATTATGCTGTTTTTCATCTTCCAACCTTATTTCAGCCATATCTCCCAAACCGTAAGTCCGTTTGATTAATGTGACCACTCTACGGAATGGAAAACCATCATTTGAATCCAATGGAAGTGGTTTTAGGCAAAACTCCAAACCAGTCAAAAGTTATAGGTGAAACAAGATTCGCCAAAGGCAAAACAATCATTTAAAATTCGGCAAAAATCGTGAATGTGAGAAATGACCCCAATAGTCATTTTCCAAAGTTACACGACCATTTGACTTCATATGGAAATAAAATAAATATTCTACGATCCTCCGATACATAGAATGCAGGTTGTTAAAGAAGGTTGTGGTTGCTATAGTTGTTTTGGGTTTGCTTTGCATTGTCCGCGGTTTGTTTCCCCAGCGATTGCCTTGGAAACAAAGGAGTACTTTAGCTATTAGCTCGTTTGTATGTGTTCTTACTAATCAAATAATTATCTAGTGCTACACTCTTGCTGTCTTCTCTAAGGTACAATGGGTGTTATTGTTGACATTCATGGTAACTTACCTTGATGACATGTTTATGATGTGAAGTGCCCTTTTGAAATTTCTTAATGGCCATCTTCGTATTACTCGATGAAGTTATGCTTGGAGGTAAGAACAAATCAGTAAGGATTTGACCTAGTTTGAGGTGCAGGTGAAGTGCTGCAACTTTCTGGTTTTGTTGTTGCTGTGTGATTTAGTTTTAATTATTTCTTATCTATATGGTGAATGTCATTTTATTATGTAACTTGGTTTTCCATTTGGCAGCTATTGTATTGTATGGCTCCCTGCGTGAAGAATGAAAATTTGTTTGTTGATAGTAGCCTAGATATTTCGTCTAACTCCTGTACATTTATCGAGATTAGTATAGTGGTCGGTCCACTTTTAAATCGAATGTAGTTGATAGGCAGTCGGTTTACCTTCTTTAATCATTTGTATTTATTACTTGTCATAATAAAATTTGTTACGGATCACTATTAAAATCGATTAGTTTCACTAAAAAAAGAACTCTTTAATATTTGAACTATTATTTTAATCTTTATTGTTTTGAGTATTTAACTTTGGATTTTAAATTTAATTTATATCAATTTTTTGATTATATAATATATATATATATATTTATTTAAGTTTAAATTGTTTAAAATTATTTTGATAAATTTTCAGAAGAATTTTTATGTTTAAAACTATCATTTACTTTGTATAACAGTTTCCAAAAGTTTCAGGACTAATTATACAACTTTATATTTTCAAAACAAGATTTTCAAATTTCAAAATTTAAATATGTTAACATGATGATTTTGAGTATGTCGACATGGTGTCCATTTATTTTCAATTTTCAAAAGAAGTGTCTATTCATCATATCCTTTCGCGAATGGACGTACCTGTTATTTTTCTGCAAGTAGTAGTAGTTTTCAACAAACTATAAATCATAAATTCATCTTCTTCTCTCTTTTCTTCTCCATCATTTCTTAACAAATTCCTACTTACATTTTGCCAAAATTTTCAAGTGAATCAAACTATTTTTACTCAGTTTTTGATTCTATATCATCCTCTCCATACTCTTTCAAGATCAAAGTGCAAATTAGAGTTATAGGGCTATTGTAATCATGATCTCAAGATCAAGTCTGTATTTAATTGTAAAATCTACTCAAATATACACTAAAGGGTGTGACTTGTTAGGCTACAAATCAAGTAGGGCTTGATTGTACACAGAAAGCAATTCGTTGTGCCGCGTTGGCTTGGAAATATAGGGCTGTTGTGTCTAGAGCCAGAAAATCTATAGGGTATCTCCTTATAGCCTTGAAATCAAGGAGTGCAAAAGATTTTGAAGATGATAACAATCTGTGTAAGCATTAATGCAGGACAATATGTAAGGTAACTCTGAACCAGTATAAAATCAGTGTGCTTTTTCCTCTTTATTGCTTTTGATTCTGTTGCAATTTCTATGATATCTGTAATAAATCTATCATTTTTTGCATATATGAAAGTATAATTCAAGTAACTCAAAAAGATTCATATAAATCCCATAAACAGTATTCACCCCCTCTGTTGTTAGATTTGTCTTAAAATCCACTTCTGTTGCACCTACGATGGTATCAGAGCATAGGATTTCAAAAGTTTCATTATTTGATTTTTGAAAATAGTACTAATGGCCACCAATACTGGTAATGGTAACATGATAACTAGTGCATTTATAGAGGGTCAATCCACTATTAGACCACCACTTTTTAATGGCAATAATTACATTAATTAGGCACGTAGGATGACAATTTATTTTCAGTCAATAGGATTAAATATTTGAAATGTTACACAAACTAAGTATAATGAACCCACACTAATTATGCACAGTGGATTGCTGATCAAAAGGCAGCTGCATAAAGTAACTTTAAAGTCATGAATATGTTGTTGTTTTTTCATTTGATAAGACTTAATTCAATAGGGTATTTGTTTTTAAGTCTGCATATGATATTTAGAGAACATTGCAAGTTACACAAAATCAATAGTAAAATTAAACAAACCAAAATTTTCATGGTAAACAATTAGTTTCACTTATTTAAGATGAATCCAAATGAGTTGGTATTTGATATGTATAGTAGATTTTAGATTTCAAGATATAGTACATTCACTAATTGCTCTTAGTAAAACCTTTTCGGAGGGAGATAAAGTTAGAAAATAAATTCACTTACACCTGATTGAGATCAAAAGACGCTTGCTATTGAAGACATTAATGACATTGGTACCCTGAAAATAAAAGAATTAATTGGTAACTTAATGTCATTTGAAGCTCAAATGCTGGGCAAAAGAAAAAGCAAGGGAGCCGAAAAGAAATCAATCGCTTTTAATAACATGATGGATATATCAGACTCAAAAAATGATGATGCGGATATTGCACTGATGACTAGAAACTTTCGGAAGTTCCTGAAATATAGAAAGATGAATAATTTCAGAAGAAACGATAATAAAGATCATGGAAGCGGAAACGATGGTGAAATGGATGTTAGGTGCTATAACTGCAACAAAACAGAGAATATGAAATGATCGTGTCCGTATCTAAGTAAACAAAAGGTCTTTCCTAACAACGATAAATCTATAAAAAGAAAGAAATGATATATAGCAATATCGAATGATTAAGATTCTGAAACATCGTCAAGTGATAATGATTCAGAAATTAAAATGGCAAATATGTGTTTTACTATAATATACTAGTCAAATGAGAAACAAAAAGGGTCTAAAAAAGGTAAGCTTTTTTAACTTTATATGGTTTATTTGGTTGCATTGATTGGTTGCTTGATTTTGTTGTTTGTCTGATAAATAAACTTTTGAATTTTAAATTTCAATAATAATAATGTAATATTATATTAATCTTCAAAATTTTGAATTTAAACTCTATATATTAATTTTTGTAGAATCTATTAATAGTACAATAAACATATGTGCAATCAATTAGGTAGACAAATAGATAAACATTAAAATGTAGTGTACCCTAGAATCAATGGGTATCTTGACATACCTGCTAACATGTCACATACTGACAGAAATTAATGAATTCAAGTTTGAATTCAAATTTCAAACTTTCACCTTTTTACCAGAGAATTCATCTATTCAACCTCTATATATTTACTTCAAATCTATTCATTCATTTCACTTCATTTAAAATTTCAAAACTCCTATTATGCACTCTTATCGCTTCAAAACTATCATCAACGACTCCATTATCCTCAACTCCGAAAACTATGAGGTTATTCAAAGTAATTAAAGCCTTTCTCTTTCATAATCCAGAAGCTATTCAAACTTGCATCTCTTATTTGAACTATGGAAAAGTTCATCCTGGAAGATTTGTGGTTTTCTCGGACTTTCCTTCTTATGAAATCAATTCTCTTTTTGATAAATGTGGTGCTCTTAACTTAGTTGTTTATCTTCAAAATAATTTTGTTTGCTATCAAAATCTTGTTAAAATGTTTTGTGCAAATTTACAAGGAAAGATTTATGAAGGAAATGAGGGTAAATTTGGAGTAGTGTAAATTTTGGTGCTATTCGTGATCTTAAATTTACCAATTTGGATCTCTCTTCATTTAAATCGATGAACATGATAGAAAAAACCTACACCATCTTTTTTAAAATAATGAACATTAAGATTTTATCAATCCTTATTTGCATTCAAAATCAAGAATAGTAACTCTTATTTTACAACATACCACCAAGCATAGATTGGGAAGTTACAACAACCCAACATTTAAAATGTGTAAAGTTCTTTTCGCTCTTTTTGTTCAGCAAAATATCAATTGGGTACAAGTCACTTTGGATGAATTTCATCCTAAATGCCTTTCAAATTGTGAAAACTCTCCTTTTCATGGTGTTTATCTTACAAAAATCTTTACTTACTTTGGAGTCGATTTCAAAAGCGAAAAATTCGTTCAAAGAAAACTTTTCACGCAAGTCAGTCTCGCTTTAATATAGATTCTTTTAATCTTTATTTTATAAGAAACATTTACCAAAATAGAGACAAGATGAGCTTTTGAGCAGGAGGCAGAAATGGAAGAAAAAGAAGGAGAAGGTATAGAAATAAAAAAGGATGAATAAGAAAATAAAGAGGAGGGTACACCTTTGGAGAGTACTAAGTTTCCACCAAATCCGAACAACAAAACTTCCCTTAGAACCGAAATAAAATAGGTGAGAATCAAAAGACTCTTAAGAGATCCATAAGCAAGAAGTTCAATAAATTTTTAAGCAAAATGGATAAATTCTTTGGGAAGATTCGTCGAAAACTTGGCCTTTCATCATCATCCTCTTCGTTTAACACTTTCTAGAGTTTTTATATTGTCTAGTAATAGTTTCTAAGTTATTTCTAGGTGTTATTTCTAGTTTTCAATCATCATGTCTTTTGTTTTCTATGTTTAATGTTATTTCTATCAATTATAACTGAAATTACTAGTTTATTATGTATATTGTTATCAATATAGTCTCTGGAAATCGACAAAACCATTCAAAACAACTCAAAATTTGAAAATAAATTAAAACCAGAGAACTACGCTATATATGTCAACATACATATATTGATAATGTCGACATACAAGATTTATTTTGAAAATTTAATATCTAACTTGTGTTCTTCTAATTTAAACTATTTTGAACTCCTATATATACCTCTTTTCAATAATAATTTTGAACCAAAGCTTCATTAACTTCTTCCTTACTCATCTTTTATCCAAAAATTAAAATTATGGATACTTCGGTCCATAATTTAGCTGAAAACTTAGAACAAACTCTCGAATCTTTCAAAAACATTCTCTTATTCATCCTCCAAAATCAAAGGCATTTAGAATTAAGCAAAATGCAGATTATCAAGGAGCAAGAAAAGAATTTTTGTGCTCTTCGATGGATGATGTCCTCCCTAATCAAAGATGAAACAAATCAATACCCAAAGTGCACTCTAAACAAGGATAATGAAGAATGGGATGTCATTAAAGCAGATTCAATCTTCGGAAAAGACGGTGAGTAGAAGCTCCTAGAATATTTAAATAGGTGTGTAAATAAGTTTAAATTTAATACTGTGTGATTTGAATGTATGAATTTGTTTGGATTGGTATGATTTAAATTTTTTGATTGTATATTCATAACTTGAGTTGGTTTGTACGTATGAATAAAGTTTAAGTTAATTTGTATAAATAGATAGTTAATATAAATATAATGTATATTTCAGTAGAATTTAATACTTTTTTGTATTGGATTGAAATTCTAAAATTATAATACTTAGCTATGATGCAAGTTCAATAGCAGTAGAGTGTAATCGTTAGGGGAAGTTAGTAATCGAATCGAGTCTATACTTGAAACAGTAGTTGAGTCAAGTCAATAGTTATGACAACTAGTGTTCAGGTTAGGGGGAGTCCAAATTTTGCTAAGAAATAATCAATGGAGTTTTGGAGAGTAGTAGTTCTTGATAGATGAAAAAGGAGGAGAAATAAAATTTAGTGTTGGAGTTAGGGGGAGTTGTTGGAGAAAGGGGGAGCTGTCGAAATAAGAGGGAGTCAGAAAATAGTTTTTTTTTAAAACAGTTATCATCATCAAAAGAGGGAGATGGTTACTTCAAGGATGTTTTGATGATAACAACAACCTGTATGACAGGTATTGGTATAAATTATATTTACAATTATTACTAATGATTATATATATAGTATATACTAGAGGTTTTGTAACAAGTGTTGATAATCAAGATTGTACAGTGACGAGACTGACCGTAATGCTATAGAAATGCTAATCAAGACTGGTGATGAAAATCAAGACTCACGAGTTATCAAGAGTTCAAGAATTCAAGAATAATGAACATATGCTTTAAAGTCTTAGTTATATATGGTAAAACTCGATTGCACTCATCTAATCTCTTTTCAATTGATTTTCAAATTATTCTTCAAATGAATTTCAAATGGTTACCAAAATAAAATTTTCAAAGTACTATAAAAGTATATATCTTAAAATTGTTTTCAAGATTTAAGTTTGATATTTTAACTTTTGAATCTATTTCAATTATATTTGATATTATACTTACTATTTTAATTTTGATAATATTTAATATTTTATATTATATTTTAGTCTTTGTTAATATATACTTTACATTTATAGTTTGACACATTGTATATTTGAATTACTATCTTAATCTTTAATGTATTTAGTATTTAGTTTTGTATTTTAAATTACTTTATATTGATTTTTGATCATATAACATATATTTACATTTTAATTCATTAAAATTGTCTTGATAAATTTTCTTAAGTCTTTTTATGTTTAAAACTATCTTTTACTTTGTATAATAGTTTCCAAAAGTTTTAGGACTAATTAAATAGTTTTATATTTTCAAAACAATTTTCAAAACAAACTTTTCAAATTTTAAAATGTAAGCATGTCGACATGATGGCTTTGAGTATGTCGACATAGTGTCTGTCTATTTTCAAATTTCAATTTTCAGAAGAAGCATATATTCGTCATATCCTTTTATAAATGGACATAACCGTTATTTCTCTATAAATAGCAGTAGTTCTCAACGAATCTATATCATAAATTTTTCTTCTCTCCTTTCTTCTCCATCACTTGTAAACAAATTCCTACTTATATACTGCCAATTTTTCAAGTGAATTAAATTATTTCTACTTAGTTGTTGATATTCTATCATCCTCTCCATATCATCTCAAATTCAGAATGTAAATCAGAGTTCTTGGGCTACAATAATCACGATCTAAAGATCAAGTCTGCATTCCATTATACAATCAACTCAAATATACTCTAAAGGATGAAACTTATTAGCCCATAAATCAAGCTGCACTACTACAAAACAGGTCTGTTGCTTCGCCTTATTTGCACTGGTTGTGTCAACAACCGGTGTAAATACAATTTTTTGCACTGGTAAAGAAAAAACAATAGATTAGAGGGAAAAAAATAAGTTGCACTGGTTTTAATTAAAAACCAGTGCAAATAAGGGGAAGTAAATAAAATTATTCGCACTGGTTTTATGTACAACCAGAGCAAATTTTATGTTTGCACCGTTTTCACCTAGCTTTTCACCAACCAGTGCAAACGTGGAAGTATTTTACTCGCTTCTAAAGTTTGCACTGGTTAGCCCAGGCCTTTTAACCAACCGGCGAAGATGTAAATTATTTCACTTGCCCAAAGTAATTCGCTCCCGCTTTGCTATCAATTTTTAGGTTGTTTCCCGCTTCTTCCCATAAAATTTTACAACACACTCACGAGAAAAAAGAAAATAAACAAGACGGAATCCCAAAATTCGTTAATCATGTCTGATAGAGGAGAGTTCGGCCGTCCATCTCAATTAAACCCAGAATTAATCAATCTTCTCGCGTCTGATTAGGGAGATTTCGGCCTCCCATTTCAATTTAAGGTACAAAACCCTTGTTTTAAATCAATTTTAATTTGATTCAACTTTAGCATTGATTGTAGTGTTGATAATGATCTCTGTCTCTTGTGCCATTGAATAGATTGTGTGTTATAGTGTTGATAATAATTTGACTTTAGCATACGATAGGGGAGATGTCGAGACTGGTATAATTTGTCGATATAAGCAGTGGGTGCTATAATCTGTAGATATGAACGGATTATGTGCCATTGATCGGGTCATCGACGAAACCAGGAATTGTTTTTCAATTGGGCAAAGTTTTTTTTGTATGTGCAGAGTTCTATTAATAGTCGAATATATGATAGAAAAATTGAGACTCAACTAAATTTCTATAGTAAATTTTGACACACTAAAAACAATAAAAACTGACTGTTGCATTGTATTAGTAATTGACAAACTTATTTGAAAAATACATAATAGTAAGAAAGGAAAGCTAAGAAAACAGTAGGCTTTCTGAGTTTCTTTGGAATACTCAAGCTATCTATGATGTTTGAACCATTTAAGTCACATAATAAAAGTGAAACAGATGAAGTAAATTGCATCAAACAGTTTAAATTATTTATAGTTTCTATCAACAATTTAAGGGAAACAAATTTTTATTAGTAAGATACATTTCCAACATCAATAAGGAGTGGTTAATAGGGATAATCCAAAACTCATGATGCTTTTCAAGAAGAAAATTTCTATAATTTAATCGAATAAATCAATTTATCAACAAATCAGCTTATTAAAATGAAATATAATCCAATAATTAACAGATCAGTGGATTAAAGTAAAATATAGATGCAATAATTGTCAGGATTAAAAGTAGCATAGGATAAATATAACACCTGAGGGGGAAAAAGTATTTCGATTTGTCTCCTCAAACATGATCTAGAGAATGGAGTGGAGACTGAATAGAAATAGCAGACTCCTGATTTAAAACGTTGAATTAGGCTTCAGTTTTAATTAATCGAATCGAGTATGAAGATTGAATCAAAGAAGATGGACATTGACGATATGGCTGTGGTTTGCGATAGGGTAATCGAAAGTATGTTGAGTGAGAAGTCTCAGATGTGTATTTTACTTTCTATTTTTTCTCAGTTTTCACAAAATTCTCGGGGTGGAAAACTGCCCTCCCAACCTATTCTTTAGATTCGCCTCTAGATCGGGTGCCATTGATTTGTACATATGAATAGATTGGGTACTTAAGTTATTGATTGTTTTAATGGCATGTTAATTTACGTTAAGGTGAATATGAATTCATGAATGTGTATTTATGTCCATTGTCAGTAGGTTACATGGTTTGTTTGCAATACTGCAGATTTTACAAAATGCCGAGGAAGGTTGTCCCCACACAGCTTAGAAATGATTAAACAAATGAGTGAATAACCAAATACTAGGTTAAGTTTTCATATTGGAAAACAAAACTAAAATGCAAAAATGTGAAATATTCCTAATAACTTGAGATTTCTTAGCTGTAAACTTTCTTAAAATAATTATGCAAATATGAGGAGGGAAGAGAGAATGTTTTTTCTAAAATAAGCAAGTAAGTTTTGATATCATAAAATTATAATTGAGTTTTAATCAATCAATAAAATTATAAGAAAGTAAGTTGTATTGGATGTTTATATTGCAGGTGGTGTTGTAATTATAGGAGTGGGAAAGCTAACTGGACCAGATCTTCATCACCGAAAAACTCCTGCACTCGACCCAAGACCATGCCTAGGGGCTCGAATCGAACTGAGTTAATGTGGTAAATCGGTACTGAGTCATTGGGGATGACTTAATATCAAGTCATATATTTAGCATAAATTTGACTCCTTCCTATTTGTTTGTATTCATTGCTTTCTGATGCTCTTTATATAATCCATAACACATTGATTTGTTTTGATGGAATCTTCAATAGGATAGAATCAAGTATGCCTTCAATTCTTGAAATAGGATACTAAGAATTCTATGAATCTTGTTGTACATGCATAGGGAGTAAAGAAAGTCAACAACACATAATATGGTGAACTCGTAAGCTACTGTTATGAATCAATTCAGAATCAAAAAAGATGACTTGGTGCCATGCCACGGGATCAGCTCCACTTGGTTCCGTTTTATTAAAATCCTTTAGTTTTTTCTCTTAAGTGTTTCAGTTCATGTCAAGCTGGCTTTGTATCGATGTTTGAAATCCTATTATATACGTGCTCGAAAAAAAAAATGATTAACATTTCCCTTTAGAGTGTGCTTTTGTTAAAAGAAGGCATCCTCTATAAGTGACTGTCTCTGAAATTCTACCTTGGGATAATTCGGTTAATTTGAGTTATCCAGAGATATTATCTTTGCTTGATTGTTTGTGTATTGGGCTTTAAACAATTTTTGTCGTTGTCCGTACCAACATTGCAGTTTTTGTTTCGTAATCTTTGAGTGCTTAGGAATATATACTAGGTCATGCGTGGTAACTTCGAGCAGGATCAGGCCACGACTTGGTACTCGGTCATGGGTATGATTTAGTACTAATTCATGCACTTAGATATAATTTTGGAATTTTTCTCTAATTTTTCTCTACCCAGGCTGACTCTGTTTACTTTTGTGTCTTTTTTCACTCAAGCCAATTCTTTCATTTTGAACCCTAGCCATCCTATATCGGGTTGTCATTGTTCATAGATCACCACTGCTTCTCATATCCAGTACCATATTCTCTTGCCATCATTAATCCTAGTTATGCTCCAACACCAGATCTTCATACTAGGCATATCCTAATACAACTTACAATTTATTTTTCATCATCAATGTTGTATCATACATGAATGGTATATGTGGTATATGTGACTATGCATATCCTAATATAATAAATAGACGAACTATAGAGTATACATACAATTGTTTTTGTAATCAAACCGTATGTGAGATAGTTATCTAAGAAATACGAATATCTGGATACCTTAAAATAAGCAACTTTTTTGATTTTATAAAGCAGAAGTCTGCATATGGATCAAAAATATAATTGGGAGGTAACTTTTCTCCTTATTCCAGAAGAAGTGATTTATTTTCATTTCTTCATTCATCGAAGTGCCAAGGTTCTCTGCAGCACTACTATCAACAAAATTATGTTTTTTCTTGTTCAATTTGCTTCTATTGTTCCCCTCTTCAATTGTTTGTCCTTTAATATGGGTTTTTCCTTATGATTAAATCAAGATTGAAACATACTATTTTTTTCTATGTTGTGATTATTTTTGACCTGTTTAAAAAAACGAATATATTCTAGTGCTAAATTTTACAGCTGCAGACTATATTTATTTCTACGACGTTGTTAATTTGCAAAATATATAATATGAACTTTAGAAGAAGAAATGAACGTTTTGGAGTAAATTCCTAGACTTACTGATTTCTTTATGTACGCATATGTGTGTGTATAATGTGCTTATGTATCTCTTTCACTTGCTTTTTTTATTGACTTCCTTTAATATATATATATATATCTGTGTGTGTGTGTGTGTAGCATCTCTTGCATTTGCACATGGAACGTAATTGGATGTACAATGCAAAATGTAGCGAAGAAAAGTTCTTGAAAAAAATTGAAGAGTTCATCAGTTGTGCATTGAATGACCAATTAAGAAAGGGAGAAACCATTGTTTGTCCTTGTAGGAACTGCAAAAATAGGAGGAGGTTCCATAACATTGATCAAATTAAGGATCATATAATTCGCTATGGGTTTAAGAAAAACTATATGCGATGGATATGGCATGGTGAAAGTATACTTAGCAGAGCTCGTTCTATAAATCATGAGAAATATCGAGAAGATAATCATGAGAATGATGAATATGATGAGAATGACCACATTCAAGAGATGTTTCGTGATGCCGAAGATCAGTTGATGGAAGAGCCAAAGTTGTTCGAAAAAATATCAGCTAATGCCGAGAAACCTTTATTTCCATATTGTGCTAAGTTCACAATATTGTCTGATGTGCTCAAGCTTTTCAATTTGAAAGCAAAATATGGGTGGAGTGATTTAAGTTTTACATCATTGCTGAAACTTCTGAAAGACATGCTTTCGGAAGGTAATGAGCTTCCCACTTCTAACTATGAGGCAAAGAAAGTTATGTGCCCAATTGGTATAGGATATAAAAAGATACATGCATGTACAAATGATTGTATATTGTATCGAAATGAATATGAGAAGTTGCATGAGTGTCCTAAGTGTGGATTATCCCGTTACAAGTCGCAAGGTAATGTTCATAACAAAGCAAATAAAAAAGAGTCTCCGGCAAGGGTTTTATGGTATTTGCCAATTATACCAAGATTTAAACACTTATTTGCAAATGAAGAAAATGCAAAAAAACTTACGATGGCATGTAGATGTGAGAAAAGATGATGGATTTCTAAGGCATCCAGCCGATTATCCACAATGGAGAAACATTAATGCAATGTACCCTGATTTTGGTAAAGAAATTAGAAATATCAGACTTGGTCTTTGCACAAATGGCATAAATCCATTTGGCAACCTAAGTGGTCAACATAGTACTTGGCCTGTTCTTTTGGTGATTTACAATCTTCCAACCTCGCTTGTGTATGAAGCGCAAGTACATCATGTTGTCTCTTTTGATATCTGGACCACGACAACCAGGAAAGGACATCGATGTTTACTTAGCTCCTCTTATGGATGATCTAAAACTTTTGTAGGATAAATGCGTGCGTGTATTTGATGCATACAGTAAAAGTGATTTTACGTTGTATGCCATGGTTTTTTGTACCATAAACGATATTCCCGCGTATGGTGACCTGTCTGGCTATAGTACAAAAGGTGCCAAAGCATATCCAATTTGTCAAGATGATAGGGTTATTGAGCGATTTCATTACTGCAACAAAAATGTATATATGCATCATCGTGAATTTCTCCCTCCTAATCATCGTTATCTAAAAAAAAGAAGTCTTTCAATGGGGAGATAGAGAATGGAGTTGCTCGTTTGCCATTGGTAGGTAATGATGCTTATGAACGTGTCAAGGATATTGAAAATAAATTCAGTAAAAAATTTCCTCTTCTAGAAGGCTCATGGAAGAAGAAGTCTATATTTTGGGAACTTCCATATTGAAGACATGTACAGGTTAGGCATTGTCTAGATGTAATGCATATAGAAAAAAAGTTTGTGATAGTATCATTGGGACACTCTTGAATATGCCTGGTAAGACAAATGATGGGGAGAAAGATAGGCGAGATATGGTGAAAATGGGTATTCGGAAGGCGTTAGCGTCAGTGCAGAAAGGTAAACACAACTATTTGCCTCCTGCATGTTATACATTATCTAAAAAAGAAAAAACTAGTCTATGTGAATGTCTTCGTGGTGTTAAGGTCCATCAGGTTATTCTTCAAACATTAGCAGTCATGTATCAATCAAAGATCTGAAATTGACCAGCATGAAGTCTCATGATTGTCATGTGTTAATGCAACATTTGTTACCTATTGCAATTCGAGGCATATTGCCTAAACATGTTAGACATGCTATTACAAAGCTTTATATATTTTTTAATGTAATTTATAGCAAGGTAGTCGACCCTGATACATTTGATGCTCAACAAGCTGATGTTATTATTACTTTATGTCAATTAGATATGTATTTCCCTTTTCATTTTTTGACGTTATGGTGCATTTGATTGTCCATCTAGTAAGAGAAATCAAAATTCGTGGTCCTGTGTTTATGGGATATATGTATCCTTTTGAAATGCATATGGGGACTTTAAAAAGAAAAAAAAATCGATACAGACCTGAAGCTAGTATTGTAGAAGGTACTGTAGCTGAGGAGGTTATTGAATTTGTCACTCAACACTTAACTGGTGTTGAACCTATTGGACTTCATAAGTCTCGACATGAAGGACGAGTTGATGTCCATGGCACACTTGGGTTAAAATTGATTTCAATTGGTGAGAAAATGTAACATAAAGCCCAACTACTTGTTTTACAACACCTTACCGAGGTTCATCCTTACTTGGAGGAGCACATGGCAATTCTAAAGTCTAAGAATCCTTCAAAGAACGAAATGTGGTTGACAAATGAACATAACTGTTCCTTCGTCAAATGGTTTAACAACACAGTAACGACTCAATTGCCAAAAAAAAAAATCATATCTTCGATACAACAAAATGGTTGACATATGGGCCTCGAACTCTAGTTAAATCCTATGAAGGATATGATATGAATGGGTATGTCTTTTATACGAAGCGACATGATGAGAAGAGCATAATGCAAAATAGCAGAGTTAGTGTCGTGGCATGTTCAAGAGGATTTGCTAGTGCTAAAGAAAACAAACCAATAAATGCGACAATGCCATATTATGGGGTAATTGAGAATATTTGGGAGCTTGAGTATAAGGAATTCACGATCCCGCTATTTCAATGTAGATGGGCTGACAACCATCGTGTTGTACGAGTGAATGAACATGGATTCACACTTGTTGACTTTAGTCGAGTTAGTCATGATGATGATCCACTCATTTGGGCATCTCAAGCAAATCAGGTTTTTTTACATCACCGATCCAGCTGATAATAAGCGGTCTGTTGTTCTTCCCAGCAAAAGATGCATTGTTGGATTTGATAAAGTGGTAGATGAAGAAGAATATAATCAATTTGATGAGAATCCACCTTTCTCCATTGGCGTAAGTCTACAGGAAGAAGAAATTGATTTAAACGCTAATTATACACGTTCTATCACAATGAAGGGGTTTGGATAGCGAGGTAATTTTGAAGACCCGATACAATTAATTTACCATAATTATACTCTGGGCTAGTGATTTTATTTACGCGATGTCCATTTTGATGAACACGGAAAAGGATGACATAGAATCTTGAGTGTGATGTTCGCCATTTCGTTTAATTTTTAGGAAGCTATTTCAGGTCTACTTGTATTTTATCAATTGATTTTTCCAGAAGGCTTAGACTTTCTCTGGCTAATTCAAAATATAAATAAAGTTCAATTATTATAATTTACTACTCTAATTTGTTAATTACTACTTTAAGTCTCGTTTATTCTATTGTTTTATTCTCTAACATATTTGCAGTCCTATCGCTATTATAGTAAAATAACAAAATGTTAAGATTATGAACACTCAAGAAGATTTCAAACAACATGAATTCCTTACAAAAAATAGTTTACAACAACAGAAAATTTATGTTTATTCTATTACTTAATTTTTTTAATGTTTACAGTAGAGATAACCTGATTAACTTGAATTTTCCACACATTTTGTTTGTTCCTCACATTCAAACGCGATTTACTTTTCTTGACGATTAAAACATGTAAGTATATTATTAGTTGGTTTTTTCTATAATACATTGTAAAAGGAAGACCGAATATGGTTTACCCATGGTCGAATTAACGCTGTACAGTAGGTACAACAGATCCACATATTAAAAATTAGAGCTATGCCAGTCCCACTCATCAAAGAGTAACTTCATCTCAAGTTATATTGGGATCCCTCTTGTTTTCCTTTTTGGTTTTAAATTAAACGTGCATTAGTAATTAAGCAAATGTGAAAAAGATATTCTGAATTGCAAATTTGTAAAATTTATATGGTCTACTATGCGAAAGTGACACAAAAATATTGGCGAATAAGTAGTGCATCAGCCATACCACTTTAGGTTTGTTTGCTAGGTGAAAGCAGATGTAGTTGGTTAGTAAAAACAATTGAAATAGGAAGGAAAAATGGTATGATATAATAGCTATGGATTGGTCTTACCGCAACAACGGCAGTTATGTAAGGTATAAATGGCACAAGTGGTAAAAGCAATACATAGTCAAAGTACAGTTAACCAAAAAAATTATTACAAAATAGCGATGGGATGGCACTAAAGGTTAGACACTAGATCATAAAGAAATATCAATAGTGCAAAATGTAGATGTTGAGTTTTATTAATTTGAGTTCTAGGTTAAAATACAAAGGGTTCTTATAGAAGAACATTAAGCTGAAATAACATATGGCATATGGAAAAAGTTCAATATCCTAGTGAACATTAATATAGCAGGTACTAAATTATATTTATGAATTGTTGGATTTTCTCAGAGTATATACTCAATCATTCATGAATCTTGGTGCTGCTAGTTATGCCAACTTTGACAACCTGCAATGTAAATTCATTACAAACACAATTGATCTATTATGAAGTGATGTTGTGCTATCATCAAATAAATCAATTTATAGGTTGTTGGAAATAATGGTTATTAGTTGCATTCCAGTAGAGGATTTTGATTTGCTAGTCGCGATGTTTTTAGCATTAAATGTCTATTATATACGATTCTCTTATGCATTGAAATATTTATTCTGTAGTGCATTGAAATTTTGGTTTTCTAATGTTTTTAGTAACACCAGTAAGCGATAAATGTGGCTACAAAGACCTAGATTGATGAAATATCATTTTATTCCACCCTTCAAAGCAGTTGGTAGCTAAGTGAGAGCGTTAATTTGTTTTGTTGTTGTGCTCAGCAGCATGCATACTACATAAAAATTAAAAATAATATAGTTTAACACCAAAATATTTGGTAGAGTCTGGAAAATTTTAGCACCATGACTTAAGTGTTATTGTCTTTACATTTTGCATTATTGGAATAGTCTAACTGTTATTAGTGGAAGCATTTCCATTATTCTCATTAGGAGGAATAAACAGTACTATAAATTTAAAAAATAGGTTTGTACGGGAGAGATAATAGTAGTTAAAAGGGTTCCCAATTTCCATAGTTATTCTTCTTACATTGAAGAACACAATATTACTGTTCATTTCATTAGTTTGTTGGTCTGATCTCAAACATTGCATCGGTCCCCACTACTTGAATTTTTTTTGAATAGTTGTTTGGTCATTTTCCTAAGAAATAAAATCATATAGGATATGAGACATCATCATAAAAATATATTATAACAGTTTGATGACCCATTGATCATAGAAATTGATTTACATATAATAAAACTGGAAGGGTGAGTCCATATGTTATGTCATTGTTGTGACAAAGTTCGGTGTAGTCGAACCACATTTAATCTTCATAAGTTACATGTGCTAGATCTACCAACATGTAGAAGACTAATAAATGATAGGATATAGTAGTGCAACACTATTTTTTTCCCTAAAGCTTACATTTCATACTAACCAGTAGTAATATATGGAAGAATAGAAGAGTCCTGACACTGCAAAAAACATTGTTTAAAACTTGTCAACCCTAATGTGAGCAACGGAGAAAACAACCCAAATTTGAAACTCAAATTTGCAAGTCATATGAGCTGGTTAGAAGCAAAAGTTTGAGGGAGTAGAAAGCAAAGGCATAACAGTAAGGAATAACTAATTGTTGCTCCCACATGTTAAGATATGATGGCATGTCATAGTACAGTGAGTTCAGTTGGTGCCTTAAAATGTTTCAAAAACTGAGAATTTAAATAAACTTTTCATGGCCATTAAGATTTCATCCATGTGGGAAGATGTAAACTTTAATCAATTAAAGGAAGTAAATTAAAAAAAAGGAACAAATATTCGGGAGACGCACCTTGTTTTTTAAATTATATTCGTGTAGTATTTAGTTTTGGCTTCAGAAAAACTAAATAACATATTTTTGAATGTGTCTTAGCATCGCACGTGAATATCAATAAATTTTTAACAGTAATCATTATGTCTAATCTTTATAGCTAAAAGGGTATCTATCCGAGAAACTATACAAGAAGACATTGAAAATTTGTTTGATGAAAATATATTGAATTTTATATGCGTAGCAAAAGTGTTTCATAGATCATGCTTGCTTGGTATATTGTTTATTTTATTAGGACCCCTTGTAGACCGGAAGAGGGGGGGGGGGTGTACAAACACAAATGAATATAATAAAGCTCATTGTAATGGATATCAAGGAATACACTGATTTTTTTGTGTGTATGTGTAATGTAGTGTGCAGTAGGTGTTAAAGCTATATCAATTCATAAAGAGAATTAATTTCTGTTACTCCACCCCGGTGTTGTAATTTTGATTGTATTTACCCTTGTATTGCTGAAAGCTGTGTATAATCGATATATACATGTGTTGTCCTCTATAGGCAGTTAGTACGGAATGGGTTAGAACTTTATATTCTTTGAATTTAAGAGAAGCTGGTGTTTATTCTATTTGATGAAAGAAGAAGCCATATCATATAATAAATATATGAATATGGCTATCTTCCCGAAAGCAGCCTAGCTAAAACTCAGTTTGATATATTATATTAAAGACATAAGTATGTATGTATGTATGTATGTATATATATATATATATATGTTCAAGAGATGTGCAAATGGTTTAGCTTGTGTATGCAATGTTGTTTTATGTTATGTTACTGAAATGAGCGCGTCATACAAGACAATGCAGGCGCATGCCATTATACTACACAATAAGTAAAATTCTAGAGTATAGGCATATTAAGTTTTAGTGAGATCTGAACCATGATATCATATGTTTCAATTTCTTTGCCAATATACTAGCTCTAAATATATTCAAAGAATTATTAATGCATCTGCTACCTGGTTGTGTGTGGTATGCCCGAGGAATTGATATGTTGTAAATCCTACAGACAATTTTGTATAGGGATTGAAACAATGGTGCTGTGACGGCCGGGAATTTCGCTCGATCTGAATCAGTCGTTGAACCGATCTAGACCGTTCGAAACCCCTGAACGTTGAGAACAGGACAAATCAGAACACAAACAGAAGAACATTTCATTGTATATTACGACAATGCATCAGATTACAAGAATATACAGAGTATAAATGAATAAATTACATTCGATAAATATCAGAGATTACAATAAATTACATAGCAGCGGAAAATAATACAAAGTACAACTGAAGGTGATATACGGATACAGAGCTTTCCGGATATCATTCCAGCTGTAAACCAGGATCTTGTGAATATAAATCTGCAAAACCAAAACTACTAGCTGCCCGTGCGGAAAATAGGGGCACCCAGAGTTTAGGTTAAAACAATAAACTCCAGGTCAGTCATGTGACTGGTGTGAGAACTAAAACAGTTATTTTAAAACTTTACTTTAAAAGAGAGTAATTCAAGGGACCACGCCGTATAACACGGAACGGGTTTCCTCCCAAGAACTCCAGTGCATAGAATAAACAGCGCAATGCTTTTTCGAAAAATGAAGCTATTATAAGACCCAGGTCCCATCACACAATGCAACGCAAGCCGGAGGATAGGGTTTTCCCTTATAATAGCCAAACATGCTTGGTACGTTTAAAACAAATCATTTGATACTATAATAAGTGTATAGTGTCAAAACAATTTCAATCATAAATATAAATCATAGACGGCATAGTATCCCATGCTACTATGTCGCCATACTAGGCTCTACAAATAAAGCCGCAATACACGTATTGGAAATTGGATTCCGTCATGAGTCGAGGTAAGGGGCAAGCTCCTCTCCGCGTTCGAGACACTCTAGCAAATGCCTCAGGGTTACGCACACTGGGCAACCCCTGGATGCTTCAGGGCCGGTCCTCACTTACGTTAGAGGATTAATTATGCCTGAACACACGTTTCCCGGTCCTTACAGACCTATAATCGAGGCGCCTTGTAACAACCCGAAAATCTGGGCCAGTTTAAAATTTTTATTTTGGCGATTTTAGCGAATTTGAATTATTTAAAACAGATTATTTTAAATAATATCAACGGAAATTTGTTTTGAATATAATTCGAACGTATATATTATATACGTCGTCGTTAGAATATATAATATTTATATATAATTATAAATAGAATTGAAAATGGCGCGGTAGTTCGATAATTTGATTTCAAACTTCAAATGAATGTACCGGGTGCAAAACAATCCGGAGACATGGGCTAGATTGTCTCGAATCGGTTGAGGACTATCTTTTGCCTCGGTTCATAGATGGAAATCCAATTTCCAAATACGTGACATTTGCGGTTTTATTTGTAAACCTATATATATGGCGACATGATATATGGTACCCATGCCGCCTATGATTGATACTTATGATTTGAAGTTGTTTTATACACTATGCACTTATAATAGTATCAAATGATTTGTTTTAAACGTATCAAGCATTCTTTGGCTGTTATAAGGGAAAACCCTATCCCCCGGCTTGCGTTGCATTGTGTGATAGGACCTGGGTCTTATAACAGCTTCATTTTTCTTTATTTAGCATTGCGTTGTTTGTTTTATGCACTGGTATTCTTGGGAGGAAACCCGTTCCGTGTTATACGGCGTGGTCCCTTGATTTACCGAACTTCGAAAATAAAGATAAATAACTGTTTTAGTTCTCACACCAGTCACATGACTGACCTGGAGTTTATTGTTATGACCTAAACTCTGGGTGCCCTTATTTTGACACGGGCAGCTAGTAGTTTTGGTTTTGCAGATTTATATTCACAGGATCCTGGGTTACAGCTGGAACGATATCCGGAAAGCTTTGTATCCGTATATCTCCTTCTAGTTGTGTATTGTATTATTTTCCGCTGCGATGTATTTAAATGTAATTTAAATCTCTGATATTTCTGTGTAATATTTATTTTTACTCTGTACATTCTTGTAATCTGATGCATTGTTGTAATATACAATGGAATGTTCTTCTGTATGCATTCTGATTTGTCGTGTTCTCAAACGATAGGGCGTTTCGAACGGTCTGGGTCGGTTTAGCGACTGGTTCGGACCGAGCGAAATTCTTTGTCGTCACACGTGGTATCAGAGCTTTGGTTTACAGAGCTCGAGAACAAGGCACATTAGAACCATACGAAAGAATTCATCAGATATTGGATTAGTAATATCCAATTAGAATGACTCGTTAGAGATAGGATCAGTAGTATCCTAGAACGAGTGGGAAGAGTATATTTTTAAAAAGTGAAAACAAATTTTGTTTTGAAAATTTAAATCAATTATTCGTATTTAATTATTTATTTATATTGAGTTGGACAATCCAGTATATATAGATTTTGCGTATACGTCTGATCCGCGTGTATTCGAAGTTTTAATATATTGGATAGATATAGCATCACACTCTAGTCGCCCGAAGATGGTACTGATGATTGTCATGACATCATCAGTATTTATGTTCGTGTTTCGAAGGTGTGATTTTCTATATGTTTCCATTAGGCTGGTGTGAGAACCAAAACTTATATATAGCTAGAACACATTGTTGTGAATTGGCATCAAAAATAAGATTTTCAGTATATATATCAAAATTATCAATTTGAAACGTTAAATTCACTAATTGATTGATGTTTGTGTTGTTTGTTTATTTGTTTGATAATTTTGAACCATTATGCCTAATTGAACCAAATATTGAATTATATTAAAAATTGGTTGCATTTGCTTGCATATACATATATATCATTGAACATGTCATAGCAAGGAGGCTAGAGCCAGAGAATAAAATTTGTTTGCCCGACAAATAGGTACATGTTTACTACATAATTTCCTGTTTTGTTTGGGTGATGATGATTTTGTGAGCCTATTGGCTAGCCGCTTGGCTTTTTCTTTTTCTTTTTGAGATCTGAAGGACCGGGGAAGCTATTTGAAATTCCCCGATGCTCTCGGTGCAGGGGAGGTTATGGCGAAATTTTTCGAAAATTTAGGGTGTTAGCCAAATTTTTGAAAATTTGGAAATTCTCAGAAACTGAAAAGTTAGGGAATGGAAGCCGGATCGAACGTAGAGTTGATTAATCAAACCACTATCGACTTTGTTCCTTTTCGGGGACGAAAAGTTTTAAGTGGGGGAGATTGTAACAACCCGAAAATCTGGGCCAGTTTAAAATTTTTATTTTGGCGATTTTAGCGAATTTGAATTATTTAAAACAGATTATTTTAAATAATATCAACGGAAATTTGTTTTGAATATAATTCGAACGTATATATTATATACGTCGTCGTTAGAATATATAATATTTATATATAATTATAAATAGAATTGAAAATGGCGCGGTAGTTCGATAATTTGATTTCAAACTTCAAATGAATGTACCGGGTGCAAAACAATCCGGAGATATGGGCTAGATTGTCTCGAATCGGTTGAGGACTATCTTTTGCCTCGGTTCATAGATGGAAATCCAATTTCCAAATACGTGACATTTGCGGTTTTATTTGTAAACCTATATATATGGCGACATGATATATGGTACCCATGCCGCCTATGATTGATACTTATGATTTGAAGTTGTTTTATACACTATGCACTTATAATAGTATCAAATGATTTGTTTTAAACGTATCAAGCATTCTTTGGCTGTTATAAGGGAAAACCCTATCCCCCGGCTTGCGTTGCATTGTGTGATAGGACCTGGGTCTTATAACAGCTTCATTTTTCTTTATTTAGCATTGCGTTGTTTGTTTTATGCACTGGTATTCTTGGGAGGAAACCCGTTCCGTGTTATACGGCGTGGTCCCTTGATTTACCGAACTTCGAAAATAAAGATAAATAACTGTTTTAGTTCTCACACCAGTCACATGACTGACCTGGAGTTTATTGTTATGACCTAAACTCTGGGTGCCCTTATTTTGACACGGGCAGCTAGTAGTTTTGGTTTTGCAGATTTATATTCACAGGATCCTGGGTTACAGCTGGAACGATATCCGGAAAGCTTTGTATCCGTATATCTCCTTCTAGTTGTGTATTGTATTATTTTCCGCTGCGATGTATTTAAATGTAATTTAAATCTCTGATATTTCTGTGTAATATTTATTTTTACTCTGTACATTCTTGTAATCTGATGCATTGTTGTAATATACAATGGAATGTTCTTCTGTATGCATTCTGATTTGTCGTGTTCTCAAACGATAGGGCGTTTCGAACGGTCTGGGTCGGTTTAGCGACTGGTTCGGACCGAGCGAAATTCTTTGTCGTCACACGCCTCATCCAACAACCACAAAGGTGAAAAGTATATAAATGTCAGGGCTGGTAAGTCACTGACACCACCAAAGCTAGAAAGAAACGTCGTGCTCTCCCTGCAGTCCGTATCCCGTTTTTAACTCATACCGAGGTGTGAGGCTCGCGAATTCACGTTATACACAAAGCTGCCACGTAGGCCGTGCTTTGATCATCAACCACAAGGATTTGCTTTTCAACAGAAGCCTTGATCATTGCATCTTAGCGTGCCACACAGGCAATTCATGCCATGCGACTGATGTCCATCGATATACAACCTCTGAGCTCGTACGTCTCAGAGAAGGGCGTTAAGCAAAAGAATAAATTCTCCGCCGCCAAACAGATGTATATTTAATAGAAATCAATCAACACAGAATAAAATCCAATGTCAGACACACAATCCATTTACAAGTCCGTTCTGGGTCTGAACGAAACCGGAGGCACTTTCCTCGCATATCCATCCATCTCCAAGTACGTCTGGACGACCACCAACTATTTCCATCCTCTTGGGTGTACAGCCCAATCAGGATCGTCAGTAATAATCCAAACGATGTGAAGACTTCTGGTCTTCGACCACCGTCTTCATCTTCGACATATCGTCGAATCGATTATTCAGAATGGGTATAAACCCGGACTTTCCGAACAACCCGCGTATATTAAAAACAAATGTTACACAAACACAACATACGCCTCATTCCAATTCATTAGTCACTAACCGCAAATTAGCAAGAGAACAATTTCCCAAACATTAACCCCGAAGGCCGAAACCAACATCAGATCAATACCCAGGAAACCATTCTTCTTTGCCAACCTACAACTAGTTTCTAAATTCCACATTCTTAGGGAAAGGTTCCCATTAATTTTATCCAAGATAAATTCTTTAAAATTTATCCTGTAATCTTCCTTTGGATGTCATTTGAAACCAAATTATGGTTTTTTCCAACTAGTCGAGATTAGCGAACCGTAACGAAGTAATTATTTATTTTATTTCCCAATCCCAACCTATTCATCCCATGAAGTAAAACTGGTGATACTCCATATCTAACACTATGGTGTTATCGGTACAATTAATTACCATTTCACGTTCAAATCTAATTAAAGATTTAACTATCGCTTTGGAGCAAAACTGGTAATACTCCATTCCCGCTCATTTCTAAATTTGATAATTTAGATTATAGATTCACATTTCAATCTAATCGCAGATTCGTTAAAACTCCTTTAACTGGGTTAAAGAACTAGGTGTTATTTAAAACACAGTTCACGACAAACCCAAATCACATTTTATTTGTTATCGGGTTAAAGAACTAGTGTTATTTAAAACACCGTTCACGATAAACCCATTTCAAATTCAATCAAATATATTAGAAATTCCGATTATTTAAAACCCCTTTTTAAATCTAATTTATTTATTTAAAAACAAATCGGGTTTTAAATTTAGTTCAATCTAGTTCATTTCGATAAAATCTATTTTTATCTTTTCAAATATGGAGTTTTTCATCCCAAATTTTCCCAAATCATTTCTTATGATTTTACACAAATTATTGATATTTTTAATAATTTTATCAAGGCCCGTACAGTCGATTTCCAATAACGGCCATCGAACTGCACTTACAGCGACCTTTTTCAAATTTGATTTGGACGTATCTCCAAATCCAACCGTTAGATTTCAAATTTCTAACATTCGTTAGAAAGCTCTTTTCGATACGAACCCAACGGTTCCGGTTTTAGGAGAATCCGACGGTCGGATCTCCCGTAATGTCCGTTTGAAATAAATGGTCGAAATTTACGAACTGCCGCGGCGCGGCGCGTTCTATTCAGGCCATTATATTATATATATAATATATATTTCGTCGATTTCTATTTAAAACGAATTATATAAATAGTTTTAAATTCGTTTCAAAAGCAATTTCAACTTCCATTTCAATTCAAATCAAAATTGAATTCTTCTTTATAAATTCTTTTTAAAATTCATTTCTATTCAATTCAAATTTCAATTAAATTTGAATTCATTTCAATTCGCTTTCAATTCAATTCGAAATCGTTTTATATTCAATTCATTTCGAAATCGTTATATATTCAATTCATTTCGAAATCGTTTTATATTCAATTCATTTCGAAATCGTTTTATATTCAATTCATTTCGAAATCGTTTTATATTCAATTCATTTCGAAATCGTTTTATATTCAATTCATTTCGAAATCGTTTTATATTCAATTCATTTCGAAATCGTTTTATATTCAATTCATTTCGAAATCGTTTTATATTCAATTCATTTCGAAATCGTTTTATATTCAATTCATTTCGAAATCGTTTTATATTCAATTCATTTCGAAATCGTTTTATATTCAATTCATTTCGAAATCGTTTTATATTCAATTCATTTCGAAATCGTTTTATATTCAATTCATTTCGAAATCGTTTTATATTCAATTCATTTCTTTTTGTCCACACATGACTAATCTCAACGAATGAGTACTGTCCACGTGTGACTATTTTTGTTATCGATATATTTTATAAAAATTAAGTTATCTATTGTTTGATATTGAATCAGACTTCAACCGAAATTTAGTGAGAGAACGATTTCCTGAATATTAACCCCGAAGGCCGAAACCAACATCAGATTTATATCCAGGGGACCACTCATCTCATCTATTTTCCAGCCGATTTCTAATTCTATATATGATAAAGATGTAAATTTTATTATTAAAATATTCCGTTCAACACATGACTAATCTCAACGAATGAGTACAGTCAACACATGAACCTTTATTTTATATTGATAAAGATATAAATTTTATTATAAAAATATTTCGTTCAACACATGACTAATCTCAACGGATGAGTATAGTCAACACATGAACCTTTATTTTATAATATTCTTTATTTTGTAAATTGGAATGAGGCCCAATCAATCACCATATAATGTTAATTATATGGATTTTCATACAACACATGTATATAATAGCATTGAAAAATAATCAACCATCAACCAAAGTGCACTACACTGTATAAGCATCAAATATAGATATATAACGCTTATAACAGCCTGTCAATCAATCGATCGACATATTTAATTAATCAGGATGAGTGAACTTCATATTTCATCCCAACACCCGTATGGGGTTTCAAACAATCAAACACAGATTTTATTTGTGCAGTTGGGCGATGTGTAAAATTTATCGACCCAATCAATGTCAGTCAAATCAGTGTACATAAACAAACCGTCTGGTTTGTAAATGAATATTTTATTTTATTCACTTTCACGTTAAAACTATATTTTTAACGATAAAAACATTTTATTTTGACATATGAATATCTATTCAGTTCATTCTTTAAATAAAATGATATTTCTATTTTTCTAACATATTTTAGAAAATTTCGGCGGCATAACGGCACGATACTATAAACGGGACGAGGCCTAGCCTTATCCCCGGTCTAGTGAAGGCCCACGCCATTCACACATCAATCAAATCAATTTATTTTAACAAACAATTCAATTTCAAATCAAATTATCCAACTAATCTACGCAACCAAACAAACAAGTCCATGGTTTGTGGACGATTGTGTCGGGTGCTACTAAGCACCGTCTGCATCCTAGTATAAATATATAATTAGGAAAGAAATTGAAAGGTGAGAAATTCTCACAAATAGCTATCCTAGCTCCACGACACTTCATTGATAGAAATCTTCATCGCTATCGCATCTTCATCATCTTCGTTGCCCGTATACACTGTATATATAAAAATCACATTTTTATATTCTCTATTATATAAAAATCATATTTTTATCGCTAACTTCATATTGTGAAAATAGAATTTTCATCGCTATTTCATATTTGTAAAAATAGAATTTTCAAAAATATATATTTCGCCTTTATAAAAATAAAGATTTCCCCTTATAAAAATAAAGTTTATATTTTCCTCGAAGTAAAAATCATATTTTTACTTCACTACTCATATCAAAATATCGTCTTTTCATATCTAAAAATATCGCCTTTTCATTTTGCTACCTATATAAAGATGATATTTTTAATATTCCTATCATGTAAAAATTATATTTTTAATTCTCTACCTAACCAAAAATCATATTTTTATATCATCTATATAGTAAAGACTATATTTTTAATACTTTAAAAATATAAAAGTCATATTTTTATTACTTTAAAAATATAAAAATCATATTTTTATCCTCTTGCTTATGTAAAAATTATATTTTTAACCTTCCTATAATATAAAAATCCTATTTTTAATACTCTACCTATATAAAAATAATATTTTTATATCATCTACGATATAAAGATCTAATTTTTCTTCATATAAAAATCTAATTTTTTTTACCCAATTAAAAATCTAAACTTCGACTAATTAAAATTCTCAGTTTTTAAAATCGAATAGAACGATAGCTAAAAATTGAAAAATAAATAAAAATAAAAATTAAAACTTACAGGAATCGGAGAGGAGGGTTAACGGTCGGAAAATGGTGGCGCAATTGAGGGGTGGCTGCGGGTTTAGGGGGTGCGACGGCTTTCCTTGGGGGCTAGGGTTTTCTGGCACGCTGGAGGGAGGAAGAGGGATTTCAGGTCGAAATAGAGGAGTGGCTCAGAGCTGCGGCGGTGGAGGTCATGGCCGACGGCAGCATATGTGGGCGGAGCAGCACGGTTTGAGGAATGGGGGTGGGTTCGGAGTTCGGAGTTCGCTGGTAGGAGAAGGAGAGGGGGGAGGTGGATCGGATGGGGAGCACCGGAGGATAGTCGACGGAGGCAGAGGGCGGACGTGGGTGGAGGAGCGACAGACGATGGAAGGCGATTTGGGAATTTTTGGTTTTAGGGACCTGATCGGGGAAATGGGAATAAAGGGGGAGGGGTCATGTGTAAAAGTGTATATATATATATATATTTTAATTTAATTCTTTAATGTTGACTTTTCCTTCAAACTCCAATCGCAACCCAACGACTGTCGTCCCCAGCGTTTTACCACCACTCCGAACACAATGGGATATGTATCGTAGGCTGATTCGGCTGTTACAATCAGTTTCCGTTAAATTTACATTTAAATCACTATATTGAATTTTAAACGAACATTTCAAATTACTGGGGTCACATACTAACTCGAAAAATTACAGAAAAATATTTTCTAGCTTCGTATTGACGATACGGTCCTAACAAAACTAGTTTCGTTGAATTCTGAGACCGTTTGAAAAATGGCCAATTTCCAGTCGATTAAAATCAACTAAAACTGGTCAAACGCGTTTTCTTTTGCCGCGCTCACATATTGATTCGAAAAATTATGAAAATTGGAATCTAGCCATAACTTGACATCACGGACCCAACAAAAGTGGTTTCGTCGAAATCCGAGGTCATTTGCAAAATTTCCATTTTTAAGGGCCTGCATTCCATAGCGACTATTCAGAATTTTCAACTGGACATATCTTTTGATTCCCGCTATGAAATCTTGATTGGTCGGATTCGTTGGAAAGATATTATCAATTAGATCCCATTATTTTTGGTTTCATTAAAATCCGGATTGTTTTGCACCCGGTACATTCAATTGAAGTTTGAAATCGAATTATCGAACTACCGCGCCATTTTCAATTCTATTTATAACTATATATAAATATTTATATTCTAACGACGGCGTATATAATATACGTTCTAATTATATTCAAAACAAATTTCTCGTCGATATTATTTAAAATAATCTACTTTAAATATTCAAAATTCGCTGAAATTGCCAAAATAAAATTTTTAAACTGGCCCAGATTTTCCGGGTTATTACAGGTGCTATTGCAAACAACTCTGCAAAACGAAAACCTCATAAAGAGAATTCATGACATTTTGTTATTCCACCCTGATGTTGTCTGTACTGCAATTTTTTTTTAAATTCGGGGACTAAGCTTTCATAATTGATGTTTCCAGGAGCTCAATAAGTTGGTGGGATATTGCATCTTTTTCTCCCATCAAATTTGAGTGCTTATCCAGCAATTGCAGATAAAGATTATCAAGTTTCACCACCTCAAGGTGAAGTCTTCCATTCTCATCCTGGTATTCGATAACATAGGCCAATGTATTTCTGATTATATCCAAAATAAACTGCACAAGTCCCTTACGCACTATCCTATTCTCCGCATTGACTTTAAGAGCATCAATTAGAAAGTGAAATATTCCTTCTTTCAATTCTTTGTTACACTCCATTAACGATGTTAGCTCTCATTTTAAATTGAATTCTACATGCTTTAGGCAGAAAATCTGGCTATACATGCAGGGTTCTTTTTGCCAGAATGATTGTAAAATGACTCATCTGACAGTTTTTTTATGTTATTATTATCTAAGTCAAACAGAATATCATGTATGATGTTATAGAGTTGTCTTACAAAAAAAAACAACAAAATATGTTCATTTAAGCTTGTCGACTGCACTTTGGATATCTAATTATACTTGTGCATGAGTAGTGTAGTTATTGCATCCATCCTTGGTTTTGTTATACATCAGGTTATGCATTATCTGGTTTACTTATTACTATTTTGTCAACACTTATTTTTTCATATGTTATTTTGTACTAAAAATTGTGCTCAACTTTTCATATCGGAACAATGGACTTACAACAATATGAACACACTAAAGAGCATAACCCTTCTACTTCGCAGTTGCCATCTAAGAAGAGGCGAAGAGGTTCAACAACCGAAAAGAAATATATGATAAAAGAGCCAAAATACATAGAGTGTGTGACGACCCAAACCCCGTTCCACGGCGGCAAGGGTAATCTTTGGAATATAACACATAAACAGATAACAGCAGAACAGAAATAAATAAATACACCAGATAATGTACAACTTACATGATCATACTTAGAACAAATACAATTCAGCTATACATAAATGTCTACAGCGAAAACAAAACATAAATGTACAATAGGAGCTGAACAGCATAAAAGAGATAAATGATAGAATCCATCTTCAGCTCCAGCTATCCAGAAAGAGCCTGCTAAAACCTGAATACAAGGCTGCCTGTGTAGAAAAAGGGGCACCCGAGTTTGCAAGTGAAACAAACTACAAGTCAGTCATGGGACTGGTATGTGAAATCTACTTAACATCTTTTACAATATGGAAAATCACAGGACCACGCCACTTTCGCGGAACGGGTCTACTCCAGTGATTACCAGTGCTTTAAAACAGGTAAATCTTTTTAACATCGCAATGTTTTTTTAAAAATGAAGCCATTATAAGACTCAGGTCCCATCACACAATGCAACACAAACTGGAGGATAGAGTTTTACCTTATAATGGCCAAAATATGCTTGATACGAGCAAAACAAATCATTTGATATTATTGCTAGTGTTTATATGTTTCAAAAACAATTTGAATCATAACTATCAATCATAGACGGCATGGGTACCATATATCATGCCGCCATATATATATATATATACAATCAAAACCGCACGATGTTGTATTTGGAAATTGGATTTCTGTCATGAACAGAGGCAAGGGATCGTCCTCACCGCTTCGAGACGCTCTAGCCCGTGTTTCAAGACCCAGACTCAGGTGGGCCCTTGGATCGTCAGGGTCGGTCCACCGATGTGGATTAAACTTAATCCCTGAACACTGCGTTTCCCCGCCCTATGGGGCGCCACTGGTCATATCCGACCAAATCATCGGCTCTGAAGAGACCGAACTAACCGAGGCCTCGCTTTCCATCATCCACATAAGTAAAATGTCAGGCCGTGTAAAACACTGACACCAATCCTAGCTAAAAGGAAACACATGTTCTCCCTGATGTCCTTCTCCCGTTTCTGGCTCATACCGAGGTGTGAGGCTCGCGAAACAACGATAAACACAAAGCTATGCCACACAGGCGGTGCTTTGATCATCAACCACAAAGCTCTGCTTTTCAACAAAAGATTTGATCACTGCATCTCAGCATGCCACAAAGGCAATTCACACCATGCAACTGATGGCTATCAATCACACAGAATGAAGTCCAATGTCAGACACACAGTCCATTTACAAGTCCGCTCTGGGTCTGAACGAAACCGGAGGGTCTTTATTCTTCGCACATCCATACAATCGGCATGTACGTCCGGACGGCTACTACTTTAGCTCCTCCAAGGTAGCAACTCCTATCGTGAACATCAGTAGCACCCCTGTAACAACCCGTATTTTAATAACATATTAAAACTATAAATCAAGGCAGAATTAAATTTTAAAATAAGAATCAAGGGAAACGGGTTGCTCCATTGCGTTCGCATCGAAATTCTGCTTGGAAACGAGTCCGAGTTTTCGAAAAACGAATTCCGTATGAGGGATATATGACCCTCCGAAGTTCCAGGAATTTTCAGAATCGAAAACAGCACGAAATTCGAATTCAAATCCCAGCGCAGAATGGGCGGGAATTTTCCCGCCCAAGACCAGGTCGACCTGGGGGTCGACACTATGGTCGACCTCCCAAGGACCAGGTCGACACTATGGTCGACCTGGTGACGAAACCCAGTTTTTGAACTGGGTGCATTGCGATGTTTTTGGACACGTTTTCAATTATATATATATATATTCATATTTCCTTATTTCCTAATTCATATTTCCAATTTCAATATTAGATTACGTTTCTGATTCTATTTGGAAAACATTTCCAAATCCTCTTTACTTGGATTTAAACAGATGTTTAAATCAACATCGCGACGACAACTCGAACCACTATACTTATTTACTAAATTCACTTAACCACTTTCACTCTCGAACCTTAACCATTTCTAAATTAAAAACGAAGTCAATCAAGTTGGGGTATAACTACCTCTCAGACCTTAACTGAACAACATTTCAAATCTCGAAATAGGTTAAATTCATCTTTTAACTCTTTAACACTTCCTTACGTAACTCTCGTTCGAATAAATCTCTATTCGATAACTCCTCCCTTCGAATAACTATATTTGATAATCTCTCTTACGAATAACTAGATTCGAAAACCTTTCTTCGAATAAACTAAATTCGATTAACTCTATTTATTTAACCCTAATCGATTAACTCTTTTTACTTAACTCCTTACTTAACTCCTTTCGAATAACTAATTTGATAACTCCTTTCGATTAACCTATAATCGATAAATCCTTTCGAATAACTAATTCGATAACTCCTTTCGATTAAACTATAATCGATAACTCCTTTCGAATAACTCATTCAATAACTCTTATGTGTTTAACTCTATTCGAATAACTAATTCGAATAACTCTTATTTATTTAACTCTATTCGAATAACTAATTCGAATAACTCTTATTGGATTAACTCTTATTCGAATAACTTATGTTGGATTAACTCTTATTCGAATAACTTATATTCGATTTGCTTACTTTCGAATACTTATATTCAATAATCTCTTTCTTCGAATAAATCTTATTCGATTTAACTCCTGTCGAATAACTAGATTCGATAACTCCTTTGATTAACCTATAATCGATAACTCCTTTCGAATAACTAATTCGATAACTCCTTTCGATTAACCTATAATCGATAACTCCTTTTATTTAACTCTATTTGAATAAACAAATATTTGATTAACTCAATTTAACTCTATTCGAATAAACTAATATTTGATTAACTCAATTTAACTCTATTCGAATAACTATTATTCGATTAATGCAAATTCTATTAACTCTATTTAATTAACCCTATCGATTTAGCTCTAACCGGTTGACCCTAATTGATTTACCCTACTGGTTAACTCTAACTGGTTGACCCTAATTGATTTACCCTACTGGTTAACTCTAACTCATTTACTCTCTTCGATTAACTCTAATCGAATAACTAATATTTGATTAACTCAATTGAATTAACTCCTTTTATTTATCCCTTTCTATTTGTTTACTTAACAAATAACTATTCCCTTCTCAATTCTATTTACTTAACAAATAAATATTTCTTTTACCTTTCCTATTTATTTAAAAAATAAATATTTCCTTTTAACTTTATCTATTTATTAACAAATAAATATTCCTTTTTCTTTTCTATTTATTTCCTAAATAAATAAATAATCCCATTTAATCTATTTGTAACTGTTTTACAAATATCTCCTTTAAAATCCTATTTGTAAATGTTTTACAAATATTTTCTTTTAATCTCTATTCTATTTGTAAATGGTTTACAAATATTTCTCTTTCTATTTGTTTAACAAATATTTTCCTTTATATTTGGTGTACAAATATATTTCCTATATATTTAACAAATAAATATTTTCTTTTTAACTTTATTTATTTTCTAAATAAATATCTCCTTTTAACTCCTTTATTTATTTTCTAAATAAATAACCTTTATAATCCTATTTATTTATTTCTAAATAAATATCTCTTTTTATAAAATCCTTCGATTATATAAATTCCTTCTTTTGTAAAATCCTTGATTTTATAAATCTATTCCCTTTATAAAACCCTTTTCGTTTTATAAATCTTTTCCCTTTTATAAAATCCTTTGATTTTATTTCTCTTATAAAATCCTTTGATTTAATTTCTATTTCCCATTTATAAAATCCTTTGATTTGATAACTATTTTCTTTTCAAATATACTTTTGAAAATTCCCTTTTAACATTCCAGCATTTTCCAGGGTATTTAAAATACCAAATAACCCCGATCGATATCGTTCAAACACACATAAACAACCACAGATTTATATCACATCATATATTACAATATATGAAAAACAGTAAAATAAATGTTGAGGAATCCAGTTGGCTGGATTCCTCCGTCCTGTTTCCCTGCATCACAGATGTCACGCAATATAATCAACATCACTTTCATTTTAATGTGAAATATTTTGTTAACAGAATCAACACATATAGATTTAACGGTTATATATATATATATATATATATAAAATTTCCACTAACTGACTAGCAGTTCAATCAACCAAATCAACACACATTCAATCAACCAATATTTAACAGTTCTAAAAATACAACATGAAATTATAAACTGTTTAGAGTTAGTGAGATTTACTCACATTGTCCGTAATAGTTAAATTACGATTTACGGTCGTTTATTCCGATCATACAATTTATTTCGCTATAAATTGTAATGAGCTCCTGATGGTTTCAACCCAGTTCCATAGTGTAGCGTTTGCTAATATAAATCCAACGTACTTCGTTTTACCTGTTTCTGATACCGTATGACTGACCATGTTATGATATTATACAAATTATACAATTATTAATTAAAATAAATTGAATTTTCTTTGATAAAAACTTTTGTCTTAACCTTTCAATTCCGGCCCAATGCCACATCTAAAGCCCATGTCCGCAATTATTTACTTCTCCTTCACCGATCAGCAGACAAAAATCCCGTCTTCGAACCCACCTTCGAAGTATCCATCCTCATCTTTCTACCGTAATTCCAATAACCATATTTATTATCATTCCCTTCACAATTCGATTCACCCTATACCATAAAGATTGTATTCGGTCATCTCATCTCAACCGCATCTCCTTCAGCTCAAATTCTTCAACACAAAACCCTTTCTCTTCTCAACTCTACTGCAAAAGAAATCAACATAGGAATCCCCTTCATCATCTCTTCACCGAGTCGCACAAGGACCTCAGCAAACTCCACACATCCATATACATGAAACTCGCAAGATTCATATTAACCTGACATTCCCATTCTCAAAAGAACAACACTACTCAGAAATTCCGAAAACACAAAAATATATCACCCAGATTTCTGCGTCTTCTCCCATCTGCTTGTTCCAGAAATACACTCCCAGCTTCTTTCAGCTTTCATGGCCATAACCATGCTGTTTAGTCCCCCCACCGACCCTCCTTCCTTCAATAAAGACCCAAATGAATCTCACCAAAAACTTCACTTCGAAACTCTTTCAACCTCGCACATACTTTTGGGCATTCGACATCAAAAGCTCGCACCCCAAATATTCAGTTGCGACTTCCTCCTCAACATACACTCCCTTCAAATCGACCTGGGAAACTTGCTTCGCTCCCTACAGTGACTCCATCTCCTTTCCTTTCGACCTTGAAGCCAACCCTAGCTTCGCTGAACAAATCCCAACGCCAAAAATATAACGTCGAACCCTATGAAATGGGTACTAAATTGAAGATGACCACGCCAGGAATCCGAAAATATGTGTCTTACGATTTGCAGAATTTCTTTTGATTTTTACTTGAATTTTTAAGTCTCCGGTTTGGGTTTTGAGGAAAAATTCTGTGGAGGCTACTGTCTTTGACTAAAGAATGAATGTATTTAGGTTTATAATGGTTAAGGGGGTATTTATAAGGTTAAGGGGTTAGATATTTTATGGAGATATTTTCCCTTAATATTCGTTTTGCCTTCTAAAAATTCATGTGATCACACATGATACCCAAAAATTATGAAAATGGACATGCACCTACAGTTCGACCTTACGGTCCCAACGAAACTGATTTCGTCTAATTCTGACTCCATTTGCTCACACAGCGTATTTTTAACCGTCAAAATATCGACTGTTTTTCACTTTAAAAATCTGTACGGCCACACAGTGACTCTAAAAATCACGGAACTTGGAATCTAGCAATAATTTAATATTGCGGATCCAACAAAATTGGTTTCGTCGAATTCTGAGGTTGTATGAAAAACTGGCAATTTTTAAAGATCTGAATGACCCATTTAAATATATAAATATATTTAAATAAAATTAAATTAAATATAAATAAATTAATATTATCGTATATATTCACAGTGGAATACCATACAGCTCAGAAAAATCCTATATGAATTTCTAGCTTGATATTTCAAATCTGGGGCAACCCGATATTCGATTTATATTGAAATTCCTTTTTAAAATATAAATAATTCCTTTATAAATTATAAAGGAATTCCACAGCGGCTTTTCTAAAATTTGATTTGGACGTAGATCAAAATCTTCACGACGAAATCTCGATTTTTCTCTTCCACTTGAAAGATATACTCCACCAGCTCCACACGTTTCTTGTTTCACAGAAATCCGGCTTAAAACAAATCTTGTACATTCAGTTGAAGTTCAAATCGCCAAATTTCGAACTGCATCGCCATTTCGAGCTCGATTTTAATTATAATATAATTATACGTTCAAACTGTTGTTCAAATAATATATTCGTTATTCTAATTCAATTCTAAACTGAATATAATATCACAGATGATCCAGTTCACACCATATCGGCATTTCAGCCAATTCTGATTATTTCAGAATTAAATATATTATTTAATTTATTATTTTAACTAAACATTCACCATTATTTAATTCAACGACCATTAAATCCTTTAATTCACTATTTAAATAATTAAATAAAATTAATTATTATACCGTTGAAAATGCGGGTCATTACATTCTTCCCCACTTAAAATAATTTCATCCTCGAAATTGCTAAGGTAGAGGACGACCCTATCGACTGGTTAGAACATATTTGTTCACTTCTTAACTTTAGTTTCAACTGAACCAATTTAATTTCGATTAAAAATTTATTTAATTCTTGTCAACAAAAATTTCCAAAAATCCTGAAAATTTTCTAACGCTTTAACTTTTCGAAAAATTTCGCCAGCACCTCCTTTGTACTGGTCAATACGTCAAATCACCACTCGCCTCTCTAGGCCATCTCCAACCCAAAAGAAAATCAAACAGCCAAGCGGCTTGCCAATTCGGCTCATAAATCTTATATCCAATAGAAATATAAACTTGTACCTTTTGTCGGCATATCATTATATCCTTTCCACCTGTTATCAATTCAGCGGATACAAGGGTCATCCCAATCAAATTTCAATCTGCTTTTATCCACAACACAACCATTCGCTTATATCCGAGCCAAATATCATTTCAACTCGAGTTTCTTCTCGATTCCCAACTCGTAACTTGATTATCACATTACACTTCAAATTTGAATCTCACAATCCAATTTGTCTTGATATCATTCTAATTCAATCTCAGTTACCACTTTACTGGCTTTACTTTAATTCAAATTTGCTTTCACAAATTTCTGTTAAATTTGTTTTTAATTCAAACAGTCTTTCCCTGGGAGTTTTTAAACAGTTTACTCTTTTCAAAAATCAAATTTTCCATTTTGAAATTCAATACAACTTGTCTTTCCCAAAACAAATTCAAAACAGTATCTCTGGTAGTAATTCGTCACTTACAACTCGAAAATGAATACTGATGATGCAGTTATCATCATCAGAATCTATTTTCCAGCGATCGAAGTGAGTTCAATACTATAAAACCATTTCTAAACATTTCCACTTTGAAATCCATTTCAAAATATAATTCACACTGCTTGTAAAATAATTTAAAATCTCCTAGGATCTTAAATTTTCGTTATTTTTAAATCCAAATCCATTTACAAACACTTATCCAATTTTCCAGAATTTTAATTCAATTTCTAGTTTAAATTTCAAATTTAACTCATCTGATTTCACGTATTTCACTTATATGAATTTTGATTGGTTATTTACATAACCATTTAATCTATAATCTTACTCGATTATAATAACAACCAATATATCCACTATATTATAATCATTTCAATATAAATCCTTTATATCAAAATCTAATTTGGGTAAAATTATTTCATTTACCCACTTTTCAAAACATACCATGACGGTTCATCGTATTCAAGCGTTTAGTAACTCCTATCGATACAGTGGATCAAACTGATCGACCAGAAATTCATAAACAACTCAACCAATAAATATCCACGATATAAAACAAATTTTTTTATCAATAACAAATACGCTCACACGTATATATACACTCAAACTCAATCTAGGGTATTACTAACCCTATCCCTACCGAGTCACACCACAGAGCCAAGGTAATTCACTTAACTTAAGCTCTAATACCAACTGTAACGACCCGGGTTTTTGGAGACCTTGGTTATCCGATATACAACACATATCGAACATCCAAGGGTCGAAAATACCGGATGATTAATGAAAGAAATTAGAGGGTGAGGAAAAATAAGATAAAAAATTAGAATAGAAGAAGAAGAAGAACACAACATCAGAGTAACACGAACCTCACAGCGGAACGAATAACATATAATATATATAACATAACTTGAAATATACATCTGTACTTGAATATACATCATTATCAAAGTACAACATTTACAACACAGCGGAAATAAACTATAGTTATATGATCCTGAAGCCTCCTGCTCCAGCTCTTCAAGTATCTGTAAAATCCTGACTACTTGACTGCCCGTACAAAATTGGACACCCAAGAGTTTAGGGGAAACAAAACAAAATAAACTATGGGTCAGTCATGGGACTGGTGTGAGTAAAGCAGTTTAAAACAGTTCAAGCAGGTAATTGATATCTCATAAGACCACGCCGTATAACAAAACGGGTTTTTCCCTTATGAGAATCCAAAATATCTTTATATCAAAAACCTTTTGATATTATAATAATGTCTATCAACCACAATATAATAATCATCTAGCAGAAACACTTTCATCTCACGTTCCACATATATAGTATACAATCAAAACCGCAAGCACGTATTGGGTAATGGATTTCCAACTATGACAAGGTATGGAGCCACCTTTCGCTAGTGTACCTCTAGAGAGGAATACACTGGGTTCAATAAGAACATCTTGCAACCCAGCCATACATGACCGACCACTCATTTCGCTTGAGTGTATCGAATGTATATCACCAACGGTTGGGATCAGCAACCGTTTCCCGAATGGGACAACATCAACAATAGATTTTTAGAAGTAAATGAAACTCTAGATCAGGTGATTATACACCCTAATAGGTGCGACCTACACAGCCATGCTGCCTGCCCGATTTCTGTCATTTACCGGATGTGAGGCTAGAGGTTACGCTTTATCATCACATCAGATTCACTTCGAATGCCACATTGTCATACCTATCAAAAATCACTAATGTGACGTCTACAACCATACATTACGTGTCAGCTAAAAGAAGTTTCCTTCTCCGCTTCCACTCTTGGTACGGTTGAAGAAATCAATGTACGTGACCTTTCTGGAAATACTCTGTCAAACATTCATCCATACAAGTCATCCAGGAACAGGATGAACCGAAGGTACTATTCAGTATATCCATCTTAGGCATTGTTATCTAAGATTTATACAACAGCCCTTGCACTTTGCTCCGTCTTCTATTTTCTTTGGCATATATGATTCACAACGCTTATGCCAATACAGAGTGGTTCTTTGGATAATCATCCAACCGGTCTCTCCATATTAACAACGTTAAAATGGTCAGAAACTTCGATAGTCGGTGAGTTAACTATCAAAGAAAAATACGTGTGCAAACAACAATATTATTGCCAGATGGAAATTCTATCAATCAATCATCAGTCATATATATATATATATATATATATCTATATATATATATTCATATTTCCTTATTTCCTAATTCATATTTCCAATTTCAATATTAGATTACGTTTCTGATTCTATTTGGAAAACATTTCCAAATCCTCTTTACTTGGATTTAAACAGACGTTTAAATCAACATCGCGACTACAACTCGAACCACTATACTTATTTACTAAATTCACTTAACCACTTTCACTCTCGAACCTTAACCATTTCTAAATTAAAAACGAAGTTAATCAAGTTGGGGTATAACTACCTCTCAGACCTTAGCTGAACAACATTTCAAATCTCGAAATAGGTTAAGTTCATCTTTTAACTCTTTAGCACTTCCTTACATAACTCTCGTTCGAATAAATCTCTATTCGATAACTCCTCCCTTCGAATAACTATATTTTATAATCTCTCTTACAAATAACTAGATTCGAAAACCTTTCTTCGAATAAACTAAATTCGATTACCTTTCTTCGAATAAACTAAATTCGATTAACTCTATTTATTTAACCCTAATCGATTAACTCTTTTTACTTAACTCCTTACTTAACTCCTTTCGAATAACTAATTCGATAACTCCTTTTGATTAACCTATAATCGATAACTCCTTTTGAATAACTAATTCGATAACTCCTTTCGATTAAACTATAATCGACAACTCCTTTCGAATAACTCATTCAATAACTCTTATGTCTTTAACTCTATTCGAATAACTAATTCGAATAACTCTTATTTATTTAACTCTATTCGAATAACTAATTCGAATAACTCTTATTGGATTAACTCTTATTCGAATAACTTATATTGGATTAACTCTTATTCGAATAACTTATTCGAATAACTTATACTCGATTTGCTTACTTTCGAATACTTATATTCAATAATCTCTTTCTTCGAATAAATCTTATTCGATTTAACTCCTGTCGAATAACTAGATTCGATAACTCCTTTGATTAACCTATAATCGATAACTCCTTTCGAATAACTAATTCGATAACTCCTTTCGATTAACCTATAATCGATAAATCCTTTTATTTAACTCTATTTGAATAAACTAATATTTGTTTAACTCAATTTAACTCTATTCGAATAAACTAATATTTGATTAACTCAATTTAACTCTATTCGAATAACTATTATTCGATTAACGCAAATTCTATTAACTCTATTTAATTAGCCCTATTGATTTAACTCTAACTGGTTGACCCTAGTTGATTTACCCTACTGGTTAACTCTAACTCATTTACTCTCTTCGATTAACTCTAATCGAATAACTAATATTTGATTAACTCAATTGAATTAACTCCTTTTATTTATCCCTTTCTATTTGTTTACTTAACAAATAACTATTCCCTTCTCAATTCTATTTACTTAACAAATAAATATTTCTTTTACCTTTCCTATTTATTTAACAAATAAATATTTCCTTTTAACTTTATCTATTTATTAACAAATAAATATTCCTTTTTCTTTTCTATTTATTTCCTAAATAAATAAATAATCCCATTTAATCTATTTGTAACTGTTTTACAAATATCTCCTTTAAAATCCTATTTGTAAATGTTTTACAAATATTTTCTTTTAATCTCTATTCTATTTGTAAATGGTTTACAAATATTTCTCTTTCTATTTGTTTGACAAATATTTTCCTTTATATTTGGTGTACAAATATGTTTCCTATATATTTAAAAAATAAATATTTTCTTTTTAACTTTATTTATTTTCTAAATAAATATCTCCTTTTAACTCCTTTATTTATTTTCTAAATAAATAACCTTTATAATCCTATTTATTTATTTCTAAAAAAATATCTCTTTTTATAAAATCCTTCGATTATATAAATTCCTTCTTTTATAAAATCCTTTGATTTAATAAATCTATTCCCTTTATAAAACCCTTTTCGTTTTATAAATCTTTTCCCTTTTATAAAATCCTTTGATTTTATTTCTCTTATAAAATCCTTTGATTTCCCATTTATAAAATCCTTTGATTTTATAACTATTTTCTTTTAAAATATACTTTTGAAAATTCGCTTTTAACATTCTAGTATTTTCCTGGGTATTTAAAATACCAAATAACCCCGATCGATATCGTTCAAACACACATATACAACCACAGATTTATATTACATCATATATTACAATATATGAAAAACAGTAAAATAAATGTTGAGGAATCCAGTTGGATTCCTCCGACCTGTTTCCCTGCATCATAGATGTTACACAATATAATCAACATCACTTTCAGTTTAATGTGAAATATTATGTTAACAGAATCAACACATATAGATTTGACGGTTTATATATATATATATATATATATATATATATATATATATATATAATTTCCACTAACTGACTAGCAGTTCAATCAACCAAATCAACACACAGTCAATCAACCAATATTTAACAGTTCTAAAAATACAACATGAAATTATAAACTGTTTAGAGTTAGTGAGATTTACTCACATTGTCCGTAATCGTTAAATTACGATATACGGTCGTTGATTCTGATCATACAATTTATTTCGCTATAAATTGTAATGAGCTCCTGATGGTTTCAACCTAGTTCCATAGTGTAGCGTTTGCTAATATAAATCCAACGTACTTCGTTTCACCTATTTCTGATACCGTGTGACCATGTTATGATATTATACAAATCATACAATTATTAATTAAAATAAATTGAATTTTCTTTGATAAAAACTTTTGGCTTAACCTTTCAATTTCGGCCCAATGCCACATCATAAAGCCCATGTCCGCAATTCTTTACTCCTCCTTCACCGATCAGTAGACAAAAATCCCATCTTCAAACCCACCTTCAAAGTCTCCATCCTCATCTTTCTACCGTAATTCCAATAACCATATTTATTATCATTCCCTTCACAATTCGATTCACCCTATACCATAAAGATTGTATTCGGTCATCTCATCTCAACCGCGTCTCCTTCAGCTCAAATTCTTCAACACAAAACCCTTTCTCTTCTCAACTCTACTGCAAAAGAAATCAACATAGGAATACCCTTCATCATCTCTTTACCGAGTCGCACAAGGACCTCAGCAAACTCCACACATCCATATACATGAAACTCGCAAGCTTCATATTAACCTGACATTCCCATTCTCAAAAGAACAGCACTACTCAGAAAATCCGAAAACACAAAAAAATATCACCTAGATTTCTGCGTCTTCTCCCATCTGCTTGTTCAAGAAATACACTCCCAGCTTCTTTCAACTTTCATGGCCATAACCATGCTGTTTAGTCCCCCCACCGACCCTCCTTCCTTCAACAAAGACCCAAATGAATCTCACCAAAAACTTCACTTCGAAATTCTTTCAACCTCGCACAGACTTTTGGGCATTTCGACATCAAAAGCTCGCACCCCAAATATTCAGTCGTGACTTACTCCTCAACATACACTCCCTTCAAATCGACCTGGGAAACTTGCTTCGCTCCCCACAGTGACTCCATCTCCTTTCCTTTCGACCTTGAAGCCAACCCTAGCTTCGCTGAACAAATCCCAATGCCAAAAATATAACGTCGAACCCTATGAATGGGTACTAAATTGAAGATGACCACGCCAGGAATCCGAAAATATGTGTCTTACGATTTGTAGAATTTCTTTTGATTTTTACTTGAATTTTTAAGTCTCCGGTTTGGGTTTTGAGGTAAAATTCTGTGGTGGCTACTGTCTTTGACTAAAGAATGAATGTATTTAGGTTTAGAATGGTTAAGGGGGTATTTATAAGGTTAAGGGGTTAGATATTTTATGGAGATATTTTCCCTTAATATTCGTTTTGCCTTCTAAAAATTCGTGTGATCACACATGATACCCAAAAATTACGAAAATGGACATGCACCTACAGTTCGACCTTACGGTCCCAACGAAACTGATTTCGTCTAATTCCGACTCCATTTGCTCACACAACGTATTTTTAACCGTCAAAATATCGACTGTCTTTCACTTTAAAAATCCGTATGGCCACACAGTGACTCTAAAAATCACGGAACTTGGAATCTAGCAATAATTTAATATTGCGGATCCAACAAAATTGGTTTCGTCGAATTCTGAGGTCGTATGAAAAACTGGCTATTTTTAAAGCTCTGAATGACCCATTTAAATATATAAATATATTTAAATAAAATTAAATATAAATAAATTTATATTATCGTATATATTCACAGTGGAATACCATACAGCTCAGAAAAATCCTATATGAATTTCTAGCTTGATATTTCAAATATGGGTCAACCCGATATTCGATTTATATTGAAATTCCTTTTTAAAATATAAATAATTCCTTTATAAATTATAAAAGAATTCCACAGCGACTTTTCTAAAATTTGATTTGGACGTAAATCAAAATCTGCACGACGAAATCTCGTTTTTTCTCTTCCACTAGAAAGATATACTCCACAAGCTCCACACGTTTCTTGTTTCACAGAAATCCGGCTTAAAACAAATCTTGTACATTCAGTTGAAGTTCAAATCGCCAAATTACGAGCTGCAGCGCCATTTCGAGCTCGATTTTAATTATAATATAATTATACATTCAAACTGTCGTTCAAATAATATATCTGTTATTCTAATTCAATTCTAAACTGAATATAATATCACAGATGAACCAGTTCACACCATATCGGCATTTCAGCCAATTTTGATTATTTCAGAATTAAATATATTATTTAATTTATTATTTTAATTAAATATTCACCATTATTTAATTCAACGACCATTAAATCCTTTAATTCACTATTTAAATAATTAAATAAAATTAATTATTATACCGTTGAAAATGCGGGTCATTACACGTGGTTACTCCATTACGACCCGCTCGTGATTCCATGCTCCAACTCGCCCGCAAGAAACATCACGACCCGCTCGTGCCAAGCCACCACAAACCGTCCGCACTTGGGCATCACGACCCATTCTTATGCTCAGTAAATGGTGACCACGACCTAGTCTTCAACGAGCCGCAAAATCAGGATCTGAAGACACTTGTCCATAACTGCTATATTGACCACTTCTCCATCAAGCCACAAACCAGTCCGAGATCCTCGGGATCCATGCCACATGTCCTCACGAACACCTTCAAATATCACCTATAAATATCCCTATACTTGGCATTTTTCGGGATATTTTTGGCAATTCTGAGGATTGTTATCACCATTGTTGCTTCTCCATTATTTCTTATTAGAACTATTACGAAATTACTAAGTGAATCATCATTGTAATTGTGAGATTGAGAGAAATCATTGATTGTACTTGTATTCTACGTATAATCAAAGAATATAAAGTGGACGTAGGCTCGTTAACGCCGAACCACTATAAATCTGGTGTGATCATTGCAATTTCTTTTATTTCTAGTTGTTAATCTCGGTAATTCTGAACAATTTGGGTGTTAGAGCCAAATTCGGATCTAACATTTTGGTGCTATCACTGAGAGCTGAAGTCTCAGCATATCGGATTATTGCCTTACTATTTGGATATTCAAGTCCGAAGAAAATAGTCTGAATCTCCATTGTTTCAGTTTTTGAGAATTTTTGCAAAGTCAAGACGTTATGGCTGGAAAGAAATCCAAAGATGCACGAGCTTCGCAAGCAAATGAAGATGCAAACGAAGTCGTTGAAGAAAGCATTCACAAGCATGCCGAGATGGAGTCTCCGGTTTGTGATAATGAGGGGGCGAACCGACCCACAGAGGGCGTCACGACCCGGTCACAAAGTGTTATCGCGAGCCACCCTGATGACGCCACCACGAATGACCCGCAACTGCAGGTCATGAATCATCTTCGAACTGCTGCCACGAACCGCCTCCAGGGAGCCACCACGAGCCGCCATGCAGAAGACACCACGAGCCTTCAGCAACAGGGGTCATGAACCGAAATGACCATAGGACCACAACTCGACCCGAAAAGGAAATTATGGCTCGTTCTGCTCGTGCTGGTACTTCCGCTCGGCCTAGCTCGGGATCTTTACGTATAGGAGAGAATGTTGAAGATCATTTCAACCGTTCTTCCCCAGCCACTGAAGGAGACCATTCTCGCATCCTCGATATGTTGGAGAGGACGAATGACGAGTTGGCATCCCAAAGGCAAGAGATTTCCCTGTTGCGACAGAACCTTACTACATTGGATAGGCGTATTGATGATCTCCAAAGGCAGAGGACACCTCTGCCAGCCCATCCTTTGACTCCAGAATACTCGTCTTCGTCTGCGGAATCTCCAAGACCTCCACGACGACTATTGGTAAGACATGGAAATATAGAACAACTTCGATTTGGATCGCTTCCTTCTCGAGAAGAGGCGGCACTTAACCTAGGACTTGTCGATCGTAATCTGAATAATCCTGCAACGCTTCCTAGAGTGCAGATTGTTAATGAACCTGTTGAGAATCGACCACTGCAATCCCTTCACCGCGTGATTGACCGTGGTAACAAGGGACAAGAAGCTCAGCTTAGGCTCCAGACTTCGTGGCAGCCCGTCGGAGGAACGATAGAGGGCCCTGTAGGGCAAGGAGTGCTGATCCCGAATCTACAGTGACTCATGCTGATGTTGAAGCAATGATCAGACAGATCATGGTGGATAACCGTGGGCAGAGAAACAAATATTGGGGAATAGAGCACAGTCATACGCCCTTTACTGACGACATATTGGAGGTTACATTCCGAGGCGCTTCAACACGCCAACTATGAATCGCTATGCGGGCAGGACAGACCCAGTTCAACACTTGATGAGATACTCATGGTCTATGAATGCCGCTGCAGCCTCTGATGCCGTAAAGTGTTAAGCGTTCCCAATTTTCCTGGAGGATGTGGCATTACCATGGTTCACCCGCTTGCCAGCACGATCGATATCGAGTTTCAGGGAACTAAGTTAAAAGTTCGTGAACCAATTCCGACTTCACGCTCAGAGGTCTAAAAATGTCGTTGAGTTATCCCTTATTAAACAACGTCCTGACGAGACTCTGAGGTCATACCTGGATCGTTTCAACCTAGCTGTCACAAAGGTCAGAGACCATCACGAGCAGACTGTCTTGATGGCGTTAATTAACGTAATAGACAAAGATACTGAGTTCGGAATATACTTAGCCGACAAACCACCCTTGACCAGAGAAGTGTTCTATGAAAAAGCTAATGTTCGCTTACGTCAGGAGGAAATATACGCCAACTGAAAAAGGAAAGCTACCGATAAAGAGGATATCCAGAGTAATGTGGCTATCAAGCAGACGGGAGATAGCTCATGGAAGGTAGATGTTAATGTCAGGAATAAGAATCAAGGGAATGGCCGCCAATCGGGAAATAACAGTCGGAAGAAGAACTGGGGGAATGAATCCCAGAGAAGGCCTTGGTTCAGTCCATTTGAGAACTTTACACTGTTAAATGATACGTTAGAGAACATCTTTATGGATAGTTATAATGTCCTCTAGTACAAGAGGCCTCCCCCAAGAGATTCGACGGAGAAGGAACATAAAACTTGAAAATTCTGCCTTTTCCACCAGGTTTATGGTCACTCCACCAACGAATGTCGCCATTTGAGAGATGTGGTTGAAAAGCTACTCCAAGAGGGAAAACTAGACAAGTATAAGGTGGCCCCAAGAGACATGGGGGCAAGCTTGTGACGGCCCGCCCCGCACCAGCCTGCATTTCCTCCAAAAGTGCGCTGTACACATGCCCGACTAGCACAAGACGGTCGTCATAAGAAAGAAAAGAATGGAATGAACTAATCAAAGAACCTGTAGAATGCCTCACAGCGCATGGAATAAAATATAATAATAATGTACTTGACATAAAACAGGCGAGACAGTGTATAAGCTGATAACTAAAACCAACATCAATCTCAAAGCAGCGGAAATCCAAATACAGCTTATTACAATTTTCCAAATTTACTGTCTCCAAAACAAAAGAAAGCTGAAATAGAAGATACACCAACAATGCCCAAGCAGTGATCTTCAACAACACAGGGAGAATACTAAATATATATATATCTCGTGGAAGCCTCCTGCTCGTCTCCGGATCATCTACCCGCACATCACCAGCTAACCTGTCTCTAGTCTGCTCGTATGAGCACCCAGAGTAATAAGAGGAGACATAAAACTCTGGGTCAGACATAAAGCCTGGTATGAGCGATAAACATCTAGACAGAGTAATAACAGGTATACTAAACCATACCTGAACCTGGACCTGCAACCAAAGAGTTAGTACCACATACCGTACAATACTCCAAGGTGCCAAAATAATTAGTGTAAGAATACGGGGGTGGGGTGTACATGTCAAAATAATAGCAACAAATCATCCATAGCAACCATCCTCACATCTCTCACTCAGTGCCTAAAGCGTACGACATCTACCACTTTGGAACACTAGACAAATTGAGGCAACGACGAATCCCGACTTGTAGAAACCCTGCTGTGACCAAGCCAAACACTTGGAGTCATGACCAAACATTTCAATGACCCACTTCATTGGTCATAGCCCTTGGTTCTACCAATGCCATAATGGCCCTGAATCCGCCTTCGTACCTCCTACCATAGTGGTCCAAAGCTATAGGTGTCGATAACTCCTTAGCACGCGTCCCGCAGCAAAGCCCAATCATGAAGTGAACTCGTTGATTCCCATCTGAATCTTAAGCTCTAACTTCTCATTTGGACTTCCTTTGCATCTCGGGTTTGGTCGAATTGGAGTGGGTCTTCAGAAAAGTTGTCGTGCAGTAGCAGCTCTAGAATTCGGTTCAGTTCGGTCACCCATGCTCGGTTCGGTTCGGAGTGCCACCTTCCTCTGGGTTCGGGTCCTTCTCCTTGTCTTCTTTCATTCGATTCGGGTCGGGTACTTCGCTCCGGGTCGGGTCGGGGTCCTCCTCCAGGTCGGGTCGGGTGTCCTTCCCTCCAGCGCTCCAATCCCTAGCTTATTTCTTCACGTATTCCGATCCGATCCCTCCTTGCCATCTGATCCGCGTGGCTTTCCCTCTTGCTAGTTCTCCCGAGTGTTTGCTTCCGATCCGAGCCCTGCATCTCCAAGTCGATCCGATCTGGCCTCCAATCACTCTTCCGATCCGATCCGCTCCTTAGCTTACTCCGATCCGATCCCCTTGTCCACCCCAACTCTAAGTGAACAGCCTTCCTTTTTGCCAAGCCTTCTCCAGCGACAAGTTCCAATCCAGTTCGAATCCCCTTGGTCAGTTCACAAATCCGATCCGACCCCCTTTCTCCGATCCGAACCGGTTCGGAACCTGCACACTTCTGCAATTTTCCAGCAAGCTTTCTACGCCATTCGACGACGTTTTCGAGCGATTTAACTATTCTAATCAATCATGAAACATACCACAGAGTCATAGCAACATGTAATAGCAACCACAAACAACAACCAACAATTCAAATGAATCAAAATGGATCAAAAGTAGCTAAAACTTCATATTTTCCCTTAAGCACTCTTAATCATGTTTAAGCATACAATTAACAAAACACATCGAAATTATCTCAAATTTCTAACAGAGCCTTAAAACATTATTTTAGAATTTTAAGAATTTTTCCAGAATTTATTTACGTATAAATTCGCTAATCTTCACTAATTACCCTTAATTAACCGTAATTAGTGTCAAAATGATGCTATCACTCACCTTGGCCACAAATGAAATCCTCAGAACTGAAACTCCTCTGATTTGGGGCGAATACTGATGTCTAACAGCAGCTCTAACCTTGCTTTGGTGCTTTTTCTCCTTAATTTGGTGTTGCTAAGCCTAATCTTCAATTAGAGAGTGATTTGGGGTGTTTTAGATGTAGGAAGCCATTACTAAGGTCTCAAGGAGGTTTGTGGCGGCTCAAAACTGAAATGAAAGTGATAACCTAACCCTAATCAGACCTCCTATACCTCTAAACCCGAAATTCCCCTTGGGCCTAACTGCTAATCACCCGGTTAAGCCCAATTAAGCTGTCTTTCACCATCTGAAACTTGTTTCAGCCATATCTCCCAAACGGTGAGTCCGTTTGGCTAATGTGACCACTCTACGGAAAGAGAAACCATCATTCAAAGCCAATGGAAGTGGTTTCAGGTCAAAATTCATTTCCAGTCAAAAGTTATGGCCAAAACAGTGATAACTAGGGGTAAAATGGTCATTTAAAAATCGAGAAAAATCATGAACATGGGAAATGACCCCAATAGTCGTCTCCCAAAGTTGCATGACCATACGACTTCGTATGTGAAAGAAATAAATATTCTACGATCCTATGATGCGTAGAATGCGGGTCGTTACAAAGCTGGACAGGCTCCGAACCAAAACCAACCCGTTGCTAGACCTGCCCCTCAGCAGAAAGGGAAGAATATTGTAATCAACACCATAGTCGGAGGGCTTCATCTGGCAGGACACAGCTTCAGGGCAATGGATCAGTTTATCAACGCGGCCAAACAACACCTTGAAGTTGGAGAATGTAGTAATCCCGATGATTCTGCCCTAATCGAACAACAAAAGACAATGTCTGACGATGTTATATTCCGCGGTAGAGAGAGTATTGGAGTCCATTCCCCAACTGAAGACCCATTAGTGATCACAGTCACCATTGGTCCGGCTATAGTCCATAAAATCTTAGTGGACAATGGAAGCTCTGTCAACATTCTGTTCAAGAAAACATTTGATCAGATGAAGTTAGAAGCGAAAGACTTGAAGCCCTGTGATGGATGGATCCACGGCTTCAATGGATCCTTAACCACCCCGATCAGATATGTAGAGTTGTCGGTGACCCTGGGAGAAGGAGATCGCCGGAGAGTGAGGATTCTCCCTTTCGTGGTCTTGGATATAGAATTGCCGTATAATGCCTTTTTGGGCCGACTGGCCTTGGCAGAATTTAGGGCCTTCATCGCGCCCTGGTGTATTTTGTTGAAGTTTCCAACGGATGCAGGAGTAGGAATAATCAGAGGAGATCAGGTCATAGCACAAGCCTGCTACATACCGGAATCAAAGTTGCTGCGTAAAGGAAGAGATTTAGAAACAAAAGGCGCTTCCTCCCCCCTCCCCCCAACGGAGGAATCGTCGTAGCAACTAAAGAAAACTACCTCGGAGGAGTCGCCCAGAGAACTGCTTGAGGACATAGATCCCAGAGAAAACGAGGAGCCCGGGGGCAGAATGGAGACTCCAAATGAAACAACTATGGATGTACCAATCGATGATGATGACCCGGCGAAGGTCCTGAAGATTGGATCCCAGTTAGACCCTCTTCGAACAAGAGAATTGACTGATTTCCTAAAAGATAACTTGGATGTGTTTGCCTGGACTCACGCTGACATGTGTGGGATATCCCCCTCAATCATGAGTCATTCATTAAGCATCAATCCGAAACATCCACTTTTTAAACAGAAAAGGCGGATGCTTGGTCCAGAGAGGTCAGCAGCCTTGAAGGAAGAAGTTGAGAAGCTGAGAAGCAATGGATTTATTAGAGACTCAAACTACCTAGAATGGATTTCAAATCTAGTTTTGGTAAAGAAGGCTAACGGAAAATGGCGCACTTGTATTGACTTCTCAGACTTGAACAAAGCCTGCCCGAAGGACAGTTTTCCGCTACTAAAAATTGATCAATTGGTGGATTCAACGGTAGGTCACGAACTCCTCTCTTTCATGGATGCTTACTCAGGATATAACCAAATCCCTTTGCACATTCCTGACCAAGAGCATACCAGCTACATCACGGATTTGGGATTATATTGTTATGTAGTGATGTCATTCGGTTTGAAGAATGCCGGTGCTACATATCAGCGATTGGTGAACAGAATGTTCTATAACCAAATTGGGAAGACGATGGAGGTATATGTTGATGACATGTTAGTAAAGTCTAGACAATCATCCAATCACACTACCGACTTAGCAGAGATGTTTGATATCCTCCGAAAATACGGGATGAAACTCAACCCTGTGAAGTGTTCATTTGGGGTTGCCTCTGGGAAGTTCTTAGGATTCATCGTCAGTTCACGTGGGATTGAAATCAATCCAGATCAAACCGCGGTTATCAGAAACATTCAGAAGCCAAGACAAATCAAAGATGTGCGAGGCCTCGCAGGAAAGGTAGATGCATTAAGTAAATTCATCTCCAAAGCTACGAACAAGTGTATTCCATTCTTCGAGTTGATAAAGCAAGGAAGGCGCGATTTCCAATGGACTCCTAATTGTGTAGAAGCATTCCAGAACCTTCTGAATCATCTTGAGAGACCCCCGATACTGTCCAAACCGATCGACCATGAGGACTTGTTTGTGTACTTGGCAATATCATCCCATGCAATGAGTTCAGCCTTGGTGAGGGAAGAAGATAAGGTTCATAGGCCAGTGTACTATGTGAGTAAGAAGTTGGCGGCAGCTGAGCGAAACTACCCAAGAATAGAAAAGCTCGCGTATAGTTTGTTGATCGCTTCTAGAAAGCTCCGCCACTATTTTCAAGCTCATTCCATCACCGTGTACACTGACCACCCGCTTAGACAAGTTTTGCAGAGGCTAGAGACCTTAAGAAGACTACTCAAATGGAATATTGAGTTGAGTCAGATTGATTTGAATTTTCAGCCTCGATGATCAATAAGGGGGCAAGTACTGGCAGACTTTATTGCAGAATTCACTATCCCAGAGGATGACGTAGTGAGTGAAGGAGCTGATTCTCCGAAACGACTTCTTGATCCCAACGCCTGGAAATTATATATTGACGGCGCAAAGAATGACAGACGATCTGGCGGTGGAGTTGTGCTTGTAACTCCCGAAGACCGATCAATATACTACGCCCTCAGATTGGAGTTTCATGCCACGAATAATGATTCTGAATATGAAGCCCTGATTGCCGGCCTGAAGCTCGCAAAGGAGTTGGAGATAACGAAGCTAGATATCTTTTGCGACTCCAAGTTAGTTGTGAACCAGGTTAATGAGGAATTTCAGGCCAAGGGTCCGAGGATGATATCATATTTGAAAGAAGTAAGAAAGTTGTTGGATAACCTTGATCACTACAGCATATCCCATATTCCTCGAGCGGAGAATCAAAAGGCAGATAAGTTGGCAAAGATGGCTAGTTCCAACAGTCCCGAAGACACCGAGCTAGTCCCAATTGAAGTATTGCAGTCTCCAAGCGTTGATCAGATGGAAATTGATCCCGTATTGGAAATTGAACCAGAAAGGGAGTCGTGGATGACACCCTTGAAGAACTTTCTGATGAGTGGAACGCTTTCGACCAAGAAGAGCGAGAGGCATGCTGTTATCCGAAAAGCCTCCAGATATATCATGCAAGGCGAAGTCTTATATCGGCAGGGATTCTCGATGCCTCTCCTCCGATGCATAGCCCATGATGACATCAAGCGCGTACTGAAAGAAGTGCACGAAGGTGAATGCGGTGACCATACTGGAGGACAAACGCTGGCAAAGAAGATATTGTGGTATGGCTATTCCTGGCCCACCTTAAACAGAGACGCAGCTAAATATGCACGACGATGTGATGCATGCCAAATATTTTCCAAGATTCCTAGGGCACCCCCTAGCCAGTTGAAGACGATGATGAGCCCGTGACCCTTTGCTGTTTGGGGAATTGATATTATTGGAAGCCTCCCCATAGCTAAGGGTGGAGCGAAGTTCACCATTGTGGTCGTGGATTACTTCACAAGGTGGGTCGAAGCAGAACCGTTGACCACGATCACGACCAAGAGAGTAATTAACTTCGTCATCAGAAACATCATATGCCGATTCGGGATTCCGAAAATCATCATAACGGATAACGAAACCCAATTTGATAGCACTGAATTCAGATACTTTTTCCAGAAGTACCACATCAAGAAAAGGTACACCTTTGTGGCACATCCGCAATCGAACTGGCAGGTCGAAGTGGCAAATAAAGTGTTTAAATCCATTCTGAAAAAAAGACTGAAGCGGGCCAAAGCCATGTGGGTCGATGAGCTACCCTTGGCTCTATGGGCCTACAGGACAACTTAAAAGTCGGCGACAGGCCACACACCTTTCTCCCTTGCTTTCGGAGCAGAAGCAGTCATCCCGGTTGAATTAGATGTACCCTCTCACAGAACCACTTATTACGACCCGGTGACCAATAACAAGCTGCTCCTTGAATCCCTAGACATGGTTGAAAAAAAGAGGGACGAAGCCGACCTGCGCGCCTTGAGGCACAAGCAGCAAGTCGCCCGATACTACAACAAAAGGGTTCGAGCCCGAACCTTTGAACCCAGAGACTTGGTTCTGAAACGTGTCTTTCCACCCCCAGTACATTCGGATCCAAAGTGGGAAGGACCGTACGCCATCCTACGGAGGCTTGATAATGGAACTCCAAGTTAGCAACCGTGGATGGAGATGAAATCCCTAGAGTGTGGAACGCCCAACATCTGCGACATTATTTGACATAAAACTGTCAATTTATTCTTTTGATTTTAGGACCATGTAAAATGGCACGACTTGCCTAGAACAGTCTGGTTATTTAAACAAGGGATCATAAAGTGGACGTAGGTCTTGATTCGGCCGAACCACTATAAAAATATCGTGTGTCATTTACTTTTACCATACTGTTTCTTATTTATTTTTTCATTCTTTATCTGTATAAGCTATCACCATTATGAAATCAACTATGAATCCTACGACGATCTTGAAACACGTAATTCAAAAGTGTTCTCTATCAGATCAAGAGGTCAACAAGATGTGGAGCCCCAGTATGAAGTAAAGTAAATGACACTAACATCAATGTTTCGGTTCTTACGATTTGAGAAGGAGTACGAAGGACAAAGAATTGTCAATGAGACGTGAAGTTGCACCATGATTTAAAGACCGTCTCGACAACACTCTACCCTTGACATCCGACAGGAGAGTATAAAGGCGCTAGAGACTTAGTGCCACCAAAGAACTCCTACCCCGCTGAAGGATCGGGGAGCAGACTGAAAGCTGAGTTCGAACTCTATCCTGAGCATACGACATGAGAGTATAAAGGCATGTTGACTATGTGCCACCAAAGGGATCCTATCCCGTTACATGACTGGAAACAAGATTGAAAGCTGAGCCCGAACCCCTCATTTCTGGACATGGGGGACATCACACTATGACTCTAATCAATCCTCAATAATCCCTAGCCAAACATTATATTAATGATTGATTGGGGGCATACTTATACACATGTATATACACAGAAGTGCGATGCATAAATTTTTAAGTTTTACTACTAGAATGATTCATGATTTGATTCCAAATTAGTTATGATTTAACTATTTACGTTCATGGCTAAGTATAATAAATTTGCGGGTGCATCACAGTAAGGCAAAAGAAACAAATTTTCATTCACTAAGTGCAGATTTACAAAACAACGCTAAACAAAGTACGAGGGCCATGCTCGCGACTACATCATAAGGCCAATGGAAAGTCTAAAAACAAAATATGGACTAATAAGCAAATACTACTTGGGCATGGGAGATGACTTCCGTTTCTTCTCTTTCTTCTGCTTCTTCGGCTCCTCATTTTCGGCATCAGATTTGTCTTGTTTCCTCTTCGTCTTCTTATCGGAAGGAGGATCTTGTGGAGGATTAGAAGATTGGGCGGCAAGCTGTGTCGTTATCGATTTACCGGACAACTTTATGATTAACCCAGATCCAGGGGCAGCTGCAGAGATAGGTGCCACATTTAGAGGTTCTTGCTCCTCTACTTTTAAGGCCAGTTGTTTATCCCTTTTTGCCTTTATGTCCGCCAGAGTCATGCTGTCATCGTCCTTGGTCTCCCCCATGATCTCTACATACTCTTCCTCATCCCCGTGACCGTCATCGGTATCTTGCAAGGCCCTAATAATTTCAGCATTTTTTGGGACATCCATGCTCGATACCCCCAATGGCCTCCTTGGTTGCCTCAATCTCAATTTGTTTTGAGACTTTGGGGGTGATCTCGGTGATTGGGGACACGTCAACCTTCTCGGCCTCAGCCAGCTTTTCTGCAACCTCCTGGGTAGATTTGGCACCTGTATCGCTAGAAGCAACTGTTATTAGTTCAAGAGAAAATGTGGTCTCCTTGATTGTATGCTCCACAATGCGATGACAAGTTATAATACCTTTGACAAATTGTGGAGAGAATATAGAGATACCTTCCGCTGACTCTGCAGCTGAAGCTGCGGTGGAAACCCCGACAACAGGGGGAACCGGAGCCCTAGGGATCTGTGGATCATCTGGACTATACTTTTCAACCTCAGAAGCCTTGGGCTCCGGTGCCAAACTGGAACCTTCATCAGTCTTTCTCTTACCCTTGAGTTCGAGTTTTTCCTTCTCCATGGCCTCTTGAATCTGACGACTGCCCTCTGCTAAAGCCTCGGGTTCTCCACCCCTGATGAAAGTCTGCATAAGTTGGTCCTCGTCGATTCCCTCAACCTTTAACCGTTGCTTTTCTCCCTCGACAATTATATCCCATACATTTACCAAGGTAGTGTGATAGTCTTTAATCCAAGAGATGTCTCGAGTTCGAATGACTTGAGCAAAGAAGTCCATTAGCAGCTCCTCAAATCCTTCTATTTCCTTTTTGGCTACGACAAGGTTAGAGGTGGCAATGGAGGCTGATTCAAGAGCAGCATTGGCATTACTTTCGGCAAGAGCTGCCCGTTCCTCAGTATGAGCAAGTTTGTTGTTCAAATCAGCATTTTCCTTTTTAATACGAGCTAGATCATACTTTAAGCTTTCTTTTTTCCTTTCCCAAGCAGCCTTCTCGGTCGCTAGGCGATCCTCAAACGCCTTTAGCTCAGTATTAGCTGTCTTGAGATCCTCCACCTCTTTCTTCATAGTCACACGTTCTTGGCTATGTGAATCAAGCTCGACGTGGAAGCGTTTCTTGGCATCGTCCAATTCGGTTTTGCAATTTTGAGCGTCCCGCCGAGCTAAAGCAAGTTGGGCTTACGCTTCCTCATGATCTTTTTCCGCCTTGCTTCTGGCCTTAGCATCGTGATCGACCTTCACTCTGGCCCTGGAAGCATCTACCTCTAGACGGCGTATAACATCTGATAAATTCTTGGCATGCTTTTTCATTGCCTTATATTGTTTAGCCACGTGGTCGATCTAACCTACAACTTCTACATCCCATTCATCAGAAACTAGTTCAAGGTCTGGGACAAAATGCATCCTCTCGAAATAGATATCGGGAAATTCCTTCCGTAAGGGCTCCAATTTTGCTTGATTAACAGGAGTAACGGTTCCCTCCTGTATCCCAGAAGTACCCAAACTATGCTGACCAAAGGGAATACGAGTTGCTTTTTATTTCTCTTTATTTTTGCTCGACTCCTTGTGTTTATCTTTAGGTTTGTGATACTTCTTGGAGGATTTTACCGAAGGAGGTAAGCCTTTCGGATGGGTCGAAACCTTGGGAAGTTCTTTACTCCCCGTGTGTGACACTTGGCGGCTGTGAGACTTCCCGGGATCCTGTTTCGAGGGAGAGCGAGAACGCGTAGGATGAGGCGGATGAGAATCATGATGTTGTTGGATATCCCTTCCTCGATTATCACTGCGATCATGTTCAGATACAGAAGACAGCCGGGGCGTGTTCTCACGAAGATCGCGGTAAGAATAACGACGAGGCATTTTTCCTGTAGAAAATCACAAAACAAGTGTCAGATTGTGAATACTGTTAGTGTATAAGTGTGGTGATAAGTGATGCGTGTGATTTGTGTATCCCTTGTAATCCCCCTAACAGACCAGGGCCCAGATATTGGCTCGTCTGTTGTATCTTTCTCTTTAACTAAAGTGGTTTCTTCCTCAGAGATAGGAAAGAATGATTCCCCTCCGAAGTCTTCGGATGTGTAGATGCTATCTGGCAGGGGAATCTTGCTTAACTCTCCAAATATCTGCTCCTCTGTTAATTCACACTGAGCAGTAGGATCAACCGGTGGTGGAGTCCTCAGGGGAGATTGTTCCTTGGAAACTGGAGCCTCCTTAGGCTCATCAACTCGGGTTTCAACTCCTTTATATACATTCAAGTCCCGTCATCCCGATTTGTCATCGGCGAAGGACTATTACGAAATTCGATTATTTTTATGGCCCCTGAAGTCCCTTCTCCCTCAGCCGGGGGCACATACTTGTAAGGCTTGCCACTAGTTCCAAGCCCGAATCTTATATCCAGAAGATGGTGTTTATGAAGGTTCTCATCGGTGATGCACTTCTTGATTCTAAAAAAGTCCGATTTGCTTGCTATGAGGCGGGATAATCGATCTTTGTATACCGAGCCCTCTGTCTTTAAAAAGTTGTGAGATGTACAAGAAAAAAGAATACATTAGCACTTTGACTATGCAATTAGAATATACGTTGCAGAGTTCGAAACCTACTTGATTGTAGCCACTTCCTTGCACATCATGCCTGATGTTTTATGTAAAACCAATCAGATCTCGCATCCCCTAGGTTGCTATGGCCATCCGACAAAACTTTTCTACCAGGAATCGATTCGAAGAAAGAGAAGTTTGGGGTCCCTGTAGAACGATGTTTGAAATAATAATAGAATTTCAGATCTTTGAAGGTGAGTTCAGTCTGTAGAATCTCTGCGTACGCGATATATAAAGTATACAAAGTTGCGTAAGCATTGGGATGGAGTTACATAGGAGCGATATGTAGCCATGTCAATAGATCAACGACAATTGGAGGAAACAGAGGGATGGCGCCTACCCAACACATGAGCCTACTGTCAGCCATATATCCTTCCGGAGCAGAACGAGGCATGTCTCCTTCCTCTGGAATATTTACATCGTCTCAAGGAATCCCGTGAACTTGTCCAATTTAGAAGCCATGGAATCACTCAGCTTCTCTTTCTCTACTTCTTTAACACTTGAGATCTCGTCAGGAGCTCGATCATCATCTTCTTCTTCCTCGAGTGATGTATTCTCGGAAGATGTCGATTCACTATCGATATCTGTCTCATAATCAGATCCAGAATTTTCCCACTCTGGGTCGGACGGAAGCACATCAGGGTTGTGATATTTTGACGACTCTGGATCTGCCTTCATTTATGATATTCTCGATGAATGTCTATCAGGCATCGCTGTGTTGGCGAGTAAACATGAAAGATTAGAATACAGTTACCCGTGAACCCCGTGCATGTGCAAGTGCTAGTGTGCATAATACCGAAAAATAAAAAAACACAAAGTAAACTGGATAAGTGTAGTAATGGCCACGTTATGCTACTAAGTTACGATGTTGTTCTCGAAGTCTCTAACCTAACTTTCCATTTTTTCATACAAGTCATGATTGATTTACAGATGAAATATACATTGGCATTCTCGATTGATTGACGTAGTTTAGTCGGATATAGTCACAAAGTAAGGGTTAGTCCAGAGGTGGACCAATTCGTGAAGTTTTATAGCTCGGCTCGTGACGGGGTTACAGCTCGTGAGGCTAGTTCGACTCGTGATTGGGGTCTCGCTCGTGATCTAAGCTGGGCTCACAAGTACACAGTGGTCCGTGACAGGGGCTTGACCCCTAAAGGAAAGGTTCAATTCTCAATCGTTAACAGGCTCGTGGTTATGTGCTTAGTAAAACATCACATCGCCTTGCCCCCTACAGCTCGTGAGACACTCCCACGACCCGCTCCCTCTTCCATCATCACGAGCCGACGTTCTCCCGTTGTCACGACCCGAACCAATGGCCTATTTCATCACTGACACGATCTGAAATTTCGTCCCTCTAAATCCATCCTCAGAAGCATTGAGATTCCTTTTCTGCCTCACCCGTTCATCCTTGCCTCTGAACTCAATCATACCACGAACTGACCGCCTTCCCTTTCCATAACTGTTATCATCGTGAACCAGTTCCTATTCCATGCTCCTCGAAATCCTCGCCAATCATGACCACCTCCAACGCTGGTGGTGGCGCAAGGACCCAAATCCACCCACGAAATCAAAAATGAAGAGCTATGCGACTTTGAATAACAGAATGGAAATCGAAACTAAATACCTATTTACCTTTGTGGGTTAAATAGAGGAGTTCGGAGTAGTGTAAACTGGGAGAAGAGTATTTGAATTGGAGCGTTGGAATCAGGAGATAGGAGGAGAAGTAGCAGCAAAAGAACGACGACAGAGAAAGTAAGAAAAAGGAAAGCTAAAGAGGAGAACAGGTCGGCTTATATAGCTAGTTCAAGAGCTTTTGGTCTTCCCAGTTTTGTCCTCGAGACCGCCTAGTCCAATGGGACACGAGCACTTAAATGGATCCATCATAGCATGCGTAAAGCCCTGCCCTGCCACCAGTCCGTGGTACATTTCCAGTTACACGAACCGTGCCGTGTTCTAGCGCCTTGGACACAGGAACGCCTATTGAATCAAGAAAATAGAATCTTTTTGCATGCTAGAGTGATGAGTTTCTTCAAATATAAATGGAATTTAAAATTTACTTGATAAGTTGATCACAATATACTCTGGAGTTCAGAAGTTGGAAATTAACCAATGGACAGAGAAATAACTGGAAATCCGGACTGATATTTATACTCCTCGAGGGGCGTAACCATTCGAAACAGTGCGATGCTGTAAAAGGATGTGACTATCGATCTGCATTGTTTCATGAAAGGATAAGTTCAGCAATGTTGAAGCATGTTCCATCCCTGATAAAACATACTTCGAGGGGGCAAAATGTTGGCTAGCTTTCGGACCAAGCCACCAAGAAAATAGTTATTTATATTAATAACTGGAGAAAGACCTATGGATCAAAGCTCAAGACAGATTAGTCTAGATTCATGGGGTAGTATAACCCGTTCGTGGTTACTCCATTATGACCCGCTCATGATTCCATGCTCCAACTCACCCACGAGAAACACCACGACCCGCTCGTGCCAAGCCACCATGAACCGTCCGCACTAAGGCATCACGACCTGTTCTTATGCTCAGTAAATGGTGACCACGACCTAGTCTTCCATAAGTCGCAAATTCAGGATCTGAAGACACATGTCCATGACTGCCATATTGACCACTTCTCCATCAATCCACGAACCAGTCCGAGATCCTCGGGATCTGTGCCACGTGTCCTCACGAACCGCCTTCAGACATCACCTATAAATAGCCCCATACTTGGCATTTTTTAGGATCTTTTTGGCAATTCTAAGTGTTGTTATCACCATTGTTGCTTCTCCATTATTTCTTATCAAAACTATTATGAAATTACTGAGTGAATCATCATTGTAATTGTGAGATTGAGAAAATCATTGATTGTACTTGCATTCCACGTATAATCAAAGAATATAAAGTGGACGTAGGCTCATTAACACCGAACCACTATAAATCTGGTGTGATCATTGCAATTTATTTTATTTCTAGTTGTTAATCTCGGTAATTCTGAACAATTTGGGTGTTAGAGCCAAATTCAGATCTAACATTATTCTTCTTTCGATTCTGTATCTTACGGATTACGGTTGGAGGGCCGACAACCGTGGGCGACAATATATTCGATACACTCAAGCTAAATGAGTGGTCGGTCATGTGTGGGCTGGGTTGCAAGATGTTCTTGTTGAACCCCGGTGTATCCCCTTTAGAGTATATTGATCGGGAGGTGGTCCCATACCTTGTCATAGTTGGAATCCAATCTCCAATAACGCCCTATGTTTTTTGATTTATTACTATCTATGTAGAGCGTGAGATGCAAGCGTTCTACTATTTGATTATTTACTTGATTAGACTTTATTATAATATCATTGGATTTTGATATCAAAATGTTTTGGTTATAGTAAGGTAAAAACCATCCATATTTATGTGTGGGCTGGTCTTACTATTACCCTTTCTTTCAAAGGATTTTCAAAGTTAAACAACATGGTTGGAGTTTACTCACACCAGTCCCATGACTGACCTAGAGTTTATTTTGTTGTTTTTCCTAAACTCTTAGGTGGCCAAATTTGTACGGGCAGTCAAGTGTTTCAGGCTTTTACAGATACACTTGGAGGAGTTAGAAGCAGGAGGCTTCACCGTTAGTTATTTTACGCTGTATCAAATGTTGTATTGATCTCTGATAATGGTATGGATATATGATACAAAAATTTGTATTTCAAAAGTTATGTTATATAATATATTTTATTCGTTTCGCTGTGAGGTTATGTGTTCTTATTTCTATTCTTCTTCTATCTTATCTAATTCCTTTAACCCTAATGACTCGTATTTCCTTATTATCTGAGTTGGACGTGTGTTGTATTAGTCAACTCAGATAGTACGGATCTGCAGGCCGTTACAAATGCACGAGCTTGAATAATACCAATGTGCACGTGCTTGAATAATATGAATGCATGAGCTTGAATAAAACTAGATATGGACGAGCTTGAATAATACCAAGGGGGTATTCACCTGGCCAAAATGACAAGGTTAGGGAACCGAGGTTACCAATGTGCCGGTACCCAATTGGCTATTTTGGCCAAGTTGCCAATGGATAAAGTTCTATCTATGGACGTCCGACGCGTTCGATGCCAATGGATAGAATTTTATCCCCCATATTTAACACCTCCCTTCCAACATCACAAACCTGAAACTCCATTCCCAATCCACCCCTTCTCGATTTTTATGTCACCAAAAACGCTAATTTTTTAGGTATATATCTCCATAATTATACTTATTTCTTAGTTCTCTATAACATATTTTTTTATTGAATTTTTTTGACCTTTCTGAATTTTTTTCCTTTTTAGTAGTTTAGCTCACTCAAAATGTTATGCTTATGCTTCTTCTTTATCCACCCCTATTGCAAACTAGATGGATAAACGCATGGTAACATTCGTTGATATCAATGTCAGTGGCCTAGGCCTCAAGGGAATCAACCTATCATTTTTAGCTGTTGTAGCCGTGGAATTCAACGATAGCTGGACAGAGACACAAATGAAAAATAAATGGGACAGGTTGAAGTTTCTTTAGAAGGCATAAGACGACTTGTTACAGATTCTAAGAGGTGTGTGGAATGTCACCCATGAGTACCTAAACAGATCCGATAACTAGTGGGATGGTGTTGCACGGAAGCATTGGATGTTTAGAGGAAATGCTCCATTTAAATTCAGGTAGCTAAACGAGATGTTTGGTGGATTCATAGGAGTGGGCCCTTGCCAATATCAAATACTAGTAGATCCACCACCCAAGGACTATCCCGAGCTGTTCACTGCTGCTAGCGCATCTTTCTACGACTATTGGACGAATGGTGACACCTCACGTGCCCAGACTAGATGCTCTTCCTCTAGCAGGACTGTGACTTCTGACAGGCCATGTTCTTTGGGTCTAACAGACCATTTCACTGAGGTGGTGGGCCAATTCTATTATATTTTGTCTACAATTACCAAGTTCAGAGGAGAGCTAATGGAGATTTTTCGCAATGACCCAGCGGTCTTGTATCGACCGAGATTTTATTGAGAAATATTTAATGAATTTTAAATATTTAAAATGATTTATTTTAAGAATTAACAACTTGAAATTTATTTACTTTAAGGTTTGAAAGTATAATTTACAATATAATTAAAAACGAGCTCGCAGTAGCGTAGTAGTTCGTAATATTACGTTTTGAACTGTAAATGAATGTATAAGATCCAATATAAGTCAGAATTCGTTGAAATAAGAAATGTTCGAATCTATTGAACTATATTTTTCTGTTGAAAGTCAAAAATCAAGTTTTCATCTTATAGATTGTGAGTTATGTCCAAATCCAATTTTCAGAAAGTCGTCATGGAATCGTTTATAAACCATAATAATTTGTTAAATAAAATAAAAGGATTTTAATATAAATTGAATATCGATTTGGCTTTAAAATGAGATATTGAGTTATAAACCTCAAGTAAGTTTATCCTAAAGCTATATGAGATTTCATTTGAATATATACGATAATTATAATTTGTTTTTCAAAGAATTGGATTATATTGAAATTAAATGATATATTATTGATTTAATTGAATATGGGAAAATATCTTTTTTGCAAACGACCTCGGATATCAATGAAAACCAATTTTATTGAATCCATAACACTAAATTATTGCAAGATTCCAAATTTCGGGTCAACCGGAGTTAGTACGAAGCTGTGCGAGCTATAAACGCTCAATGTAAATACGTGTGTATAATAAATTAATAATTTAAGCTCGAACGAGCGCTATTTGAGTAAATGGGGTCGGGTTTCAACGAAATAAATTTTATTGGATTCAGAACGCTAAAATATAATAGTGTGCTGACTTTCATCGCATTTGGAGTTTGTCGAGGCGGTACGTTCTACATGAAATAGAAATAGTTTGAAAGAACGAAATGGAGCAATTCTCTTCACTACGAAGCTACTCGAGGTAATACCTCCCATTGGCAGCCCATTACCATCACCCTTAAGGCTCCTCCTTCTAAATAAGCACTCATCTTCTTCATTTGCAAACTAAAGCATTTTGCAACCAAAAAATTATAGTACCCAAATCATTGAGAATTAGCCAAACTCACCAACTCGGAAGTTGTAGAGGGTGAGGAGGGGGACCCACGGCCAAAATTTGGTGGCGTTTGAAGGTCGAAGGTTGCCGGAATCTCACAACGATCAGAAACTGGCGACTTCCGTTTATCTCAATGGTCGAGAGTTGGCCAAGGGTGTCAACTAGGAAGTTGAAGAGGGGAGAGACGACTACAACTTTATAGTTTGGGGTTTGGTCTGAAACAACCTGTGGTAGGTGTGGCATTGACATGATCGGAGGTATGCTTGGCTTTGACATATGGCCGGATTTGGGCCGATTTGAAGGTGATGGAAACGTTTTTAGGCGAAGTGTTCAACTAGAAAGTTGTTCGGAAAGTCGAGGCCGAGGTACATGGGAAGTGTGGGGTCGAATGAAGGTCCATATTGGGTGCAACAACTTGATAAATGGAAAACTCACGTTTTTTAATATTTTAAAATGGTTTTAATTGTTGTTTTAGAATTTAATTATCTTGAATTCAATAATTTTGAATATTTTATTATAACAAAATAATAATTTAAATCCCGGAATGGCCAGAATTTGTTGGATTTGCAATATAATGTGAATTGGCAATTTAAAAGAATTTAATGTTGCTTGGTTTTGAATTATATTAATGATTTCGTTTATTTATCGACGTTTGAACATTAATTTATAATTTAATTATAAAACGAGCTGCAGTGGCGCGGCATTTCGTAATATAACGTTTTGAACTTTAATTGGTTATACAGGATCCAATATAAGTTGGATTACTTCGAAAGGAGAAATGTCCGAATCTATTGGAAAATATTTCTAATGGAAGAGAAAAATCGGGTTTTCATATTGTAGATTTTGTTTTATGCCCAAATCAAAATTTCAAATAGTTGCTATGGAATTCGTTTATAAATTATAACGATTTGTTGTAGAAATAAATGGATTTTTAAATATTTTTAATATCGATTTGGCTTGGAACTCAGGCCGAAGTATTTTATTTTGAAAATACATGAAATTCTGCTTAGGTATATCCGATAATTATATGATATTATATTATATTGAGGTATTTCTAAATTAAATTATTTTAATTTAATTTAGACCCTTAAAATGGACTTTATTCAACTGACCTACGTTTTCAATGAAACAAATTTTATTAAGACCGTAATAGTTAAATTATTGCTAAATTTCAAGTTCCGCGACAATTGGAGTTATTCTGTGAGCACAACAAAATTAAATGCAAACAAAACGACCATTTAGACTCAAACGAGCGTTGTTTAAGCAAACGGACTCGGAATTCGATGAAACAAGATTCATTAGGATCATAACGTCAAATTATACGATGACGTCCATTTTCGTCGCGAATGGAGTTGGTATGTAACCACCGAAACGAATAAAAAATGTTCAGAAATGACGATAGACATCAAAAAAATACCGTTGGTCATTTCATTAAATGTCGTTAGTCTTTCAAAAAATCAAACCAAAAATTTGTCAAAAGAATTCAACCCCTATTTTTATGCCGACCGATAATCTACTGTCTAAAATTTTAAACCAACTGCTAACCTAACCTACCCTATGCTGAAACCCGCAAGGGCCTACCCCTGAAAATGAAAAGGGCTTCTGTTTCTTCTTCCATATATACACACGCAAGGTATTCTTCTCCCTCAAACAAACGTAAAACAATTCCTCTCTTAAACTTCAGTTTTCACGTTGCTATATCCTTTTAGGTTTCAAGCATATATTTTCTATCGCTTAAAAACAAAAATAAATAATAGAGACTTTCATTCTCCTCTACCCTTCCAAAAACACAATGGCCTTACTATATCGAAGCTTCAATATATGTATATACGCTGAAGCGCTGAGGGAGCCAGAGGACCTCAGGGTGATCCAAGACGGGGCGGAAGAGGGTGGTGCACCCAATAGTGGAAGTTGGTTGGGGTCTGGTACTCGTGGGACGGTGCAATGAGGGTAAGGTGAAGCTATTCTTAAGGAAATAGTGAAGCATCAGTTTCAACAATGAAGGGAGAGGGTGTAGTTCTCTGCACAGGTATGCTTGCCGTGAAGGATTGGTGGACGTGTAAGTAGCTAGAGGAGAAGCATGTCAGATACCGCAGAGTTCATGCATGTCTTGGTGTAATCGTTCGGTGGAGAATCGATTGACTGGAGAAGTGGTGAAGTGATGAGTGCATGGATTTTTATCGTATGAGGGAAGGATGGTTTACTGGGGAGGAAGGAAACGTCTTGGAGATTAGGAGAAGAAGAAATGACATGGTGGGATTATGCATGGATAAATGGGCTTGGGCCTTTCAATTTGAAAGAAAAAAGTGAGAAGAGAATGTGTACGAGCAATATATTTTGGAGGAGGGGCATTTTGTCGAGGTGGAGGAAGGAGCTCGCGTTTTGGGTTTGAACTTAGGTGTCGAGGAAGATCGGGTTATTGGAAGTTGGGACAAGGAATTAAGGCCCTAAACGTTGATTAAGAAAAGGTGATTAAGTTTAATAAATTAAATTTTAAATGGTAAATGATAATATTAGAAATACAATATACATTAAAACCTATAATCGCAATAACCTATTGATACGTTATTAAAATTCAGTGAAACCGAACATGTTGGAATCACAATCGAGAATACCACATTGCTGAACTAATTCGGAGAGATTTGGAAGCACTTGGAATTCAGTTTAATTTTAAATGTTCATTTAAAATTAAATGAATAACCTTAATTGACCATCAAATCGGAAACAAAGGTGAGTTAAGTCTCACACATTTCTAGAATTCTATGATGTGCTAAATTCATATAATTATAATTTAAAATCGATAATATAAAATTTGATGACTGAATGCTATGGATGCTATTGGTTGATTATTATTTGTTATTGATTGATGTTAATTATATTGATGCCATTGAATTTAATTTCTATCTCATATGATATTATAAATTATTATAACGAGCTGTGATGCAAGAAAGAACAGGTTAGAGGGATCCGACCGGATTCCTAAAATGTTACGTGTGTTGTTTATTTTTATATTGTTTATATATGAATAGATTGAACCCCATTGACATAAAATCCTGTTTGGTTGTTGAACGTTGAATTGTAATTCAACATTTATTGTGATTTGAGTCAATATATAGTAGATTGAGGGATTGACAGCAAATAGGCCCAGAATCCACATTTTTGTTAAAAACATTGATTTGTCGTCCGGTGAATTGACGAAGTCAAGTTATAAAATTTATTTTATAACTAAAACGAGATTTTTAATTATATTTTATATATTATAATAAAAATAAAGCGTTGTTGTTACTTAGGTTTATAAAAAATATATGAAAAGAATATCTAATACAATTTGACGTTTAAATCGGTTTTATAGACAACCAAATCTGAAATTGATCTACGGGTTAATATTATAAAATAATTATTTTTAAGTAAATAATTAAGTAATATTATTATATTAATTTTATTAATCTAATAGGAAGATATAATTGAAATCGATTAACAAATTTACCGATGGGTTTAGGTTGACTGAGTCAACTGTTTGATCAAAAAGTGGTTATTAATAAATAGTGTTTAATTTAATAAGATTTCTTCAATGTAATTTATTTTGAATTAACGATGCTTAAAGATTAATATTATAATTAGTTATTGTTTAATAATTGCAAAAATGATTAATTATGCAGTTTTAGTTAATGAAGAAATAAACCGTTTTTACTTCAGTAAACAATGAAGTTATTATATTTGAAGTGATTTTCTCCTAAATAGAATTCATTTAAGAATAAAATCTAGTATGGGATAAGATTGGTTAATTTTAAAAAAGGGATTTATAAAGAGACTGAATGACATAATGAAGTTATAAAAGGGAGACTGAGCTAATGCGACAAGTTTAAATTAAACATTATGTTTAAACTCGAGTTGGGATAAAAGGAAGGGTTCTACCAGAATATAAAGGAAATTACTTAGTGGTTTGGGTAAAGGAAACAATAATGGATTTTTGTTATAAATCCAAGAATTAGTTTTAATATAATATTAAATGGTTTTGGTAAAGTGCATCAATGGATTGTCGTAATATAATTATTAATGAAATAACGAAGTTAAAGAAAAACATTGGCATTAAATAAAATGGTCTTAATCGACCGAGATTTTCCAAGGTAAGAATATGGTTTATAAAACCATATTTATATAAAATAAGAAAAATGAGATTTGATCGATATTAAAGAAAGATGGGTTTGTGAGTTACAAACTATTGTTTATTCTAAGGTAAGAATGTTGTCGGTCGATGTCTGAGAGGTAAATAAAATACCCCAACTTGAACGGCTTCACTATTATCGAGGAATGATATTAGTTTGTAATGGTAAAGATGTTGAGATTAGTTAAATATTTCCATAAAGGAATATTGCAACAGTAATTGCGAGAATTGATATATATATATATATATATATATAAGATGTTGTGATTTTTAAGTAACAACGTATGATTTTACATTTTCTTGATCATATAAGAAATTATAATTGGTTTTATACCAATGGATTGATATATATATATATATATATATTGATATTTTCTAAAGTAAAAGATAGTTAAGGTGACACTGAGGATATAAAGGATGGGAAGTGGGAGACAGGTAAATACGTGGAATTATTGTTTTCAAATAAAAGAAACAAGGGTGATTATTTAAGTTTAGTAAATAAAAATAATCGATGGAATGATTTCAAAGATTGACAAGGAGAGTTAATGAATGATTTTGGATAATAAAGACCCGAGTTGCCAATATATTTGACCGTATTGTTCTGAGATTGATAGTAAAAACACAAAACTATCAATGAATAATTATTGTCAATTTTTGACATGTTGTTTCGAAGAGACCGGGATGGGGACTAGACCCAAAACCACTTTGAATCAACGTTGCATATGAAACTAATCTGCAGGGATATGTATGAAGACGGAGTAAAATGCTTGGGATGTTTTATTTACATGATTGTGCTTTCGGTTTGTCAAGACCCAGGACAACTTGTATGGACGAATGCTTGACAGTGCATTCCTAATAGATCACATAAGACGATCTTTCCAAGATATTACGTTTAGTGGAAAAGGAATTTGTTTCTCTTAGCTTTTATACCTGTAATATTTTTGGGAAGATCAACTAGTGATTTGATGGGTTTAACAATGTGGTATTAAAAGTAAATGGTGGCATGCTATTTTAGAAAGTTAATCGTGACCTCAAGCCTCACAACCGAGAAATGACAAAAATCGGGCAGGTAGCATTACTTGTTGGGTCGCACCCAAGCAGGGTATATTGTCACCGATCTAGAGAAAATTCATTTGTTCTTCTTTCACTTCTGGATCTCCAGGGAATGGTCATGTCGGCACGGACCGTTGGTAACAATATATTCGATACACTCAAGCTGCATGAGTGGTCGGTCATGTGTGGCCGGGTTACAAGATGTTCTGGTTGAACCCCAGAGTATCCCCTCTAAAGTACACTGATCGGAAGGTGGTCCCATACATTGTCATAGTTGGAATCCAATCTATAACAAGAGCCTTGCAGTTTTTGCTTTTATAATGAATATGTAGAGCATGAGATGCAAGCGTTCTGCTAGATGGTTATTTATTTGTGCTTTGATAGACACTATTATAATATCACTGGATTTTTGTTATATCAAAAATGTTTTGGGTTATAGTAAGGTAAAAACAGTTGGTGTTTATGTATGGGCTGGTCATACTATTATCCTTTTCTTTCAAAAGGGGTTTTCTAAAGTTAAGAAAGTTGTTTGTTATGTAAGTTTATCACTGAAAGTATTCCAGACTGATTCGTGTGAATTTTGCTTTGCTTCAAATGTGCTCGGTTCAGACAGAGTATATCCTCAGGTTAGGTTTCGCCTGGAATTTCAGAAGAGGAGCTGGAGTCGATACGTATTCCATGTTTACTGGTACTAGTTTATCTTGCTGTGTGTATGGATTGAGATGTATAGACTCTGATATTGTAATCATATATATATATATATATATATATATATATATATATATATATATATATATATACGGTTTCCTTATGAATAAAATATTATTGATTATTATATTTGGTCCATTCCACTGTGAGACTCTGATCTTCTTATTCTTTTGTTTTAATATTTTTCTTTCTTCTCTTACCCTATAATTTCTTACTATTAACAATCTGCTTTTCGTTGCAATTTGAGTTGACATGGGTTGTTAGATGTCGACCTAAACTGTACGGAAAAGTGGGTCACTGTGATATCAGTGCCAGGTTAAGTAGTAACCTTGGCTCTGTGGCGTAACTCTATAGAGATGGGATTAGTAATCCTGTATTGAGTTTGAGTTAATATATACGAAAGAGTGTATTTGTAGATTTGTGTAAAAAAATGGTTTTATATTGTGTTGGTTGATTTGATGAGTGATATATAAATTCCAAATCGATGCATTTAGCAGACGTGGTCGATAGGGATTTATAAACACTCAGACAAGGCAAATTGACATAACATTGTTTCAAAAGGTGGGTAAATGAAATAATTTTGCCCAAAATTATATTTTAACGTAAATGAATAATTTTCTAAAAATTATTGGTGTGATTGGTTATTATTATTATAATCAAATGAGATTATAATATCATGACGGTTATTTAACCAGATTAAATTTGCATAGTATAAAATATACAAAGAAGTTGAATTAAAAAAGTGAATTTAGACCAGTATTGAGGATTTAAATCCCGAATATTTGGGAAAATATTTTCTGAGGTATTACAAAGTAATATAATATTACCTTAGAAGGTTTATTGGATAAATAAGTATTTTAAATAGATTTTAAAAGTAATTATGCACCGAAATCCCTTCAGTGGATGGAAAATAATTCTGATAAAGGACTGCGACATTAACAGTATTCATTTTCGAGTTTATAAGTGATGGATTAGTACCTTTGTAAAATTTGTTAATGGAAATTTGTTTGAGAAAGTGAATTTAGAAAATCAATTATTTTGAATTGAATTTAAAATTTCTTATGTTAGTAAAAATTAAACAAGTCAATAAGAATTTGACTTGTGAATAAATCCCAAATGAAATATTTTGAAATCAATTTGATTGTATGGTTGAAAGTGATTGCATGGTTATAGAATAAACTTGATTGAAAACAAATCTTGAGTGAGTGAATTGAATTTGCTAAAATGGACTCAAGATAGTGAACCTGAAATGGATTGTTAAGAAATGGTTATGAATGAAAATTTCATATGAATTGGAATATATGTGAAACTTGTTTGGAACGAATGGATGGAATATTTGAATATAACTAATGATTTTGAAATTAATGAATTCCATCAGAAATAAGAACAGGTGCAGAAAATAATCCATCTTTTAACTGGTCCAAGAAAATTCTGAAGTTGATTGAATCCAGTTGGATCAGAGCTGCATAATAATTAAGCAAGCTCGAGTATAGTTTATCGCTTATTGCATAATAACGCTCGAAGAAAGGTACGCCTATGAAAAATATAAATTTTGGTTTTGATTTGCGTTTTGTGATTGGATTTTGAATTTTTTCGACTGTGTGGGTCGATGTATATCTTTTTGTTATTCCCGCAATATTGCAGAAGATCTCTGTACAAGGGAGACTCTACCGAAAAATTTAAGATGTTAGAAAAATTCAAATCTTTTGAATTTTTTTGGAATTGGTTTACTAATTAAATTAACTAATTTGGTTAAAAGTAAAAGTTTGGAAAGTAGAAGAGACATTTTTAACTAATTGGAATTTTAAAATTACTGAGTTCGTAGCATTCTTTCTTTCTTTGTATTTTCGGGGACGATATTCTTTTAAGGGGGAAGGAATGTAACGACTCGGATTTTTTACTGTTTTATTTAATATTTTAAAATGGTTTTAATTGTTGTTTTAGAATTTAATTAGCTTGAATTCAATAATTTTGAATATTTTATTTTAATAAAATAATAGTTTAAATTCCGGAACGGTCGAAATTTGTTGGATTCGCAATATAATGTGAAATGGAAAGTTAAAAGAATTTAATGTTGCTTAGTTTTGAATTATATAAACGATTTTGTTTATTTATCGATGTTTGAATGTTAATTTATAAGTTAATTATAAAACGAGCTATAACGACGCGGTAGTTCATGATATAACGTTTTGAACTTTAATTGGTTATACATGATCTAATATAAGCCGGATTTCTTCAAAACAGGAAACGTCCGAATTTATTGGATAATATTTTTCTAATGGAAGAGAAAAACTAGGTTTTCATATTGTAGATTTTGTTTTATGTCCAAATAAAATTTTCAAATAGTCGCTATGGAATTCATTTATAAATTATAATGATTTATTATATTAATAAATGGATTTTTAAGTATTTTTAGTATTGATTTGGCTTGAAACTCAACCCAGAGTATTTTATTTAAAAAATTCATGAAATTCTGCTTAGGTATGTCCGTTAATGATATTTTATTATTATATTGAGGTATTTTTAAATTATTTTAATGTTGATTTAATTTAGACCTTTAAAAATGGACTTTATTCAACCAACCTCCATTTCAATGAAATAAATTTTATTAAGACCGTAATAGCTAATTATTGCTAAATTTCAATTTTCGCGACAACGGGATTTATTTTGTGAGCGCAGCAAAATTAAATGCAAATAAAACAATCATTTGGACTCGAATGAGTGCCATTAGAGCAAACAGACTCGGAATTCGACGAAACAAGATTCATTAGGATCGTAACATCAAATATACGATGACGTCCATTTTCGTCGCGAATGGAGTTGGTATGTGACCACGGGAACGAATAAACAATATTCAAAAATGACGATAGACATCAAAAAATACCGTTGGTCATTTCACTAAAATATCGTGAGCCTTTTCAAAAATCAAATAAAAATTTAATAAAAAAAAGTCAACCCCTATTTTTATGCTGACCTATATTCTGCCATCTAAAATTTTAAATCAGCTGCTTACCTAACTTACCCTATGCTGAAACCCGCAAAGAGCTTCTGTTTCTTCTTCTATATATACACACGCAGTGTATTCTTCTCCCTCAAACAAACGTAAAACAATTCCTCTCTTAAACTTCACTTTTCACGCTGCTATATCCTTTTGGGTTTCGAACATATATTTTATGTTGCTCAAAATCAAAAACGAATAAAAGAGACTTTCGTTTTCCTCCACCCTTCCAAAAACACAACGACCTTACTATATCGAAGCTTCAATATATGTATATACGCTGAAGTGCTAGGGGATCTAGAGGACCTTAGGGTGATCCAAGATGTGGCGGAAGAGGGTGGTGCACCCGACAGTGAAAGTTGGTTGGGGTCTGGTACTTAGGGGACGGTGTAGTGAGGCTAGAATGAAGCAATGCTTAAGGAAATAGTGAAGCATCAGGTTTCAATAACGAAGGGAGAGGGTGTAGTTCTCTACATGGGTATGCTTGCCATGAAGGACTGGTGGATGTGCAAGTAGTAGAAGGAGCAGCATGTCAGAGTTCATGCCTGTCTTATTGTGATGGTTCGGTGGAGAATCGGTTGACTGGAGAAGTGTTGAAGTGACGAGTGCATGGATTTTTATTGTATGGGGAAGGATGGTTTACTAGGGAGGAAGGAAACGTGTTGGAAATTAGGAGAAGAAGAAATGACGTGGTGGGATTGTGTATGGATAAATGGGCTTGGGCCTTTCAATATAAATGAAAAAAAGAGAGAAGAGAATGTGTATGAGCAACATATTTTGGAGGAGGCATGTTTTATCCAGGTGGAGGAAGGAGCTCGCGTATTAGGTTTGGATTTAGGTGTCGAAGAAGATTGAGTTATAGGAAGTTGGGACGAGGAATTAAGGCCTATAACATGGATTAAGCAAAGGTGATTAAGTTTAATAAATTAAATTTTAAATGGTTAATGATTATATTAGTTATACAATATACTTTAAAACCTGTAATTGCAATAACCTATTGCTACGTTATCATAAATCAGTTAAACCAAACACATTGGATTCGCAGTCGAGAATACCACGTTGCTGAGCTAATTTGGAGAGATTTGGAAGCACTCTGAATTCTATTTAATTTTAAACGTTCAATTAAAATTAAACGAACGACCCAAATTCACCGTCGAATCGTAAACAAAGGTGAGTTAAGTCTCACACATTTCTGGAATTCTATGATGTGCTAAATTCATATAATTATAATTTAAAATCGGTAACATAAAATTTGAAGACTGAATGCTATGGATGTTGATTGATTATTATTTGTTATTGACTGATGTTAATTATATTGACGCCATTGAATTTTACTTCTATCTCATATGACATGATAAATTGTTATAACGAGCTGTGGTGCAGAAAAGAACAGGTTGGAGGGATCTGACTAGATTCCTCAAATATTACGTGTGTTATTTAATTTTATATTGTTTATATATTAATTGATTGAACCCCTTTGACATTAAAACAAGTTTGGTTGTTGAATGTTGAATTGTAATTCAAGAATTGTTGTGATTTGAATCAATATACAATAGATTGAGGGATTGGCAGCAAATAAGCCTAGAATCCGTATTTTTGTTCAAAACATTGATTTGTCGTTTGGTGAATTGATGATGTCAAGTTATAAAGTTTATTTTATAACTAAGAAGAGATTTTTAATTATATTTTATATATTATAATGAAGTTTTAAAAATAAAGCGATGTTACAAATTAGTTTTATAAAAAAAATATGAAAAGAATATCTAATAGAATTTGACGTTTAAATCGGTTTTATAAAGAACCAAAGCTGAAATTGATCTACAGGTTAATATTTTAAAATAATTATTTTTAAATAAATAATGAAGTAATATTACTAGATTAATTTTATTAATTTAATAGGAAGAGATAATTGAAATTGGTTAACAAATTAACCCATGGGTTTAGGTTGACTGAGTCAACTGTTTGATCAAAAAGTGGTTATTAATAAATAGTGCTTAATTTAATAAGGTTTCTTCAATGTAATTTATTTTTAATTAACACTGTTTAAAGATTAATATTATAATTAGTTATTGTTTTATAACTGCAAAAGTGATTAACTGAGCAGTTTTAGTTAATGAAGAAATAAACTATTATTACATCAGTAAACAGTGAAGTAAATTATATTTGAAGTGATTTCCTCTTAAACGAAATTCATTTAAGAATGAATTCGAGTATGGGATAAGATTGGTTAATTTTACAAGGAATTAAAAAGAGATTTAATGACATAAATGAAGTTATAAAAGGGAGAGTGAGCTAATGCGACAGGTTTAAATTAAATATTACGTTTAAATTCGAGTTGGGATAAAAGGAAGGGTTTTACCGGAATATTAAGGAAATTACTTGGTGGTTTGGGTAAAGGAGCCAATAGTGGATTTTTATTAAAAATCCAAGAATTAGTTTTGATATAATACTAAATGGTTTTGGTAAAGTGTACCAATGGATTGTCGTAATATAGTTATAAATCGAATAACAAAGTTAAAGAAAAACACTGGCATTAAATAAAATGGTCTTAATCGACCGAGATTTTCCAATGTAAGAATATAGTTTATAATACCATATTTACATAAAAAAAGAAAAATGAGATTTGATCGATATTAAAGAAAGATGGGTTTGTGAGTTATGAACTATTATTTATTCTAAGGTAAGAATGTTGTCGGTCAAGGTCTGAGAGGTAAATAAAATACCCCTGAAACGACCCGCAAATCCGTACCCTTTGAGTCGACTAATAACACCACACGTCCAACTCAAATTGCACAGAAATACGAACCATTTTTAGAAAGAAGTTAGAGGATGAGAAGTAGAAAGAAAGAACTAATAGAATAGAAGAAGAAGAAGAAGACAACAACATCAGAGTAACACGAATCTCACAGCGGAACGAATAAAATATATTAGATAACATAACTTTGAAGCACAAATCAGTACTTGTATATATATACATACCATTATCAGAGCACAACGATTATCCTTGGAACAGTTATAAACACCTGTTTCCAGATACAACAAAGTACACAGCGGAAAATATGATAGTCTATAGCTAACTGGTGAAGCCTCCTGCTTCGAGCTCCTCCAAGTGAATCTGAAAAATCCCGACTACTTGACTGCCCGTACAAATTTGGGCACCCAAGAGTTTAGGGAAAACAAACAAAATAAACTCTGGGTCAGTCATGGGACTGGTGTGAGTAAACTCCAACCATTTGTTTAAATTTTAAAAAAAATCCTTTCAAAAGAAATGATAATCTTAAGACCGATCCACACATAAACACGGATGGTTTTTACCTTACGATAACCCAAAAATATCTTGATATCAAATCCAGTGATATTATTATAATGTCTACATCAAATAAATAGAATCTAGCGGAACGCTTGCATCTCACGCTCCATATATAATATAAAATCAAAAACCGCAGGGCGCTTATTGGAGATTGGATTTCCAACTTGACAAGGTATGGGACCACCTTCCGAACGTGTATCTCTAGAGACGAATACACTGGGTTCAACAAGAACATCTTGCAACCCGGCCCACACATGACCGACCCCTCATTTCGCTTGAGAGTATCGAATGTATATCACCGACGGTTGGGATCAGCAACCGTCTCCCGACAAGGGACAGCATCGATAGATTTAAGAACAAAAGGAATTTCTCTAGATAGGTGATTATACATCCTAATGGGTGCGACCCACATAGCCATGCTGCCTGCCCGATTTTTGTCCACTTCCGGGTTGTGAGGCTTGAGGTTTGAATTATCTTCCAGAACATCTGGCCATCATTCACTTTGAATGCCACATCGTCAGATCCATCGGAAATCACTAATTGATTCCCACAAAAATACTCAGATTGTTAGGCTAAAGAAGTTTCCCTTCTATGCCACCAACTTCGTACGTTTGAAGGAACCAACGTACGTAACCCCCTTTGGAAATACTCTGTCAGACACTCGTCCATACAAGTTGTCCTGGGTCTGGACAAACCGAAGGCACTATCCCGTAAACAGGATAGCCCTTGCATAACTCCGTCTTCAAGATATTCAGCATACTTGATTCGCAACGCTTATGCCAATACGGAGTGGTTCTCTGGATAATAATCCAACCGGTCTCTCCATATTAACAACGTTAAAATGGTCAAAACTTTGATAGTCGGTGATTTAACTATCAAATGAAAACATGTCGGTGTGCAAACAATGATATTATTTCCAGGAGGAAATTCTATCGACCAAACATCATTCAACACTGGGCCCTTTTGATATTAGTTCTTTATTACATTATCATTTCCCATTCCCATTTCCCATCTTTCGTGTTCTTTCAAAGCACTATTTTCTCTCTCGATCATTGGAAACATTTCCAATATTATAATTCCTTTATTGAGAAAATATCTTTTACTCTAGTTAGAAAACATTTCTAAATCCCTTGAATTAACTGATGTTATAAACATCGTTATTATAACCCAAATCATAAATCATTCGTTAACTAACGATATCACTAACCAACCCTTGCTATCGAGCCTTAACCATTTCTCCATCAATAATGCAGTCAGTCAAGTTGGGGTATAATTACCTCTCAGACCTTAATTGAACGACATTCTTAACTTTGAAATAGTCAGAACTCACGACTTTAAACCAAATATTGCTTTCAACAACAGCGTTAAAACCGCTATCTAGCATTATAGAACACTTGTCATAACCATAGCATTAAAATTGCTATTAAAACAGTTATTATAACGGCAGCGTTAAAATTGCTGTTTAGAATAAAATACCGTGTGCGGCGCACACGCTTCCGTTGTTCATTTATAAACTCTGTTTATTTTAAACAATTCAAGTTCACATTTATAAACTATACATTCTTCTAACCACTTAATTCGATTTCTATAAATCCCCTTATTTTATATATTTGCAAAATATTTCCTTGTTTTAAACTATTTATTCTTTTATTAAACTTTCCTCTGTAATTTGCTAAATTCGGATCCATTTCCAAATATTGGTTTCAAAACCGATACTCACTTTCAAATATACACTTATATTTGAACTCACCTTTTAATTTATTCAATGGTTAATGATCCACTTAATTTATATTTTATTCATACATTTTTCTTGGTTTACCCAATGGAATAGGTTTCCATTTGCAACTCAATGAAAAAGAAATTATTTCTAATCTGGAAATAAATTCTGCTTTTAAATTCTAATTTCCTTTTTCACATTCGATGATATTTTACGGTATCTAAAATACCAGGTTCCTAAGGCCAGGGTAAATCAAACACACAAATTCAACCATGGATAATGTAGCATAACATATATCACCATCAAATAAAACAGTAAATAAAATGTTGAGGGATCCAGTTGGATCCCTCCAACCTGTTTCCCTGCATTCACAGATGTTAGTAACACCAACAATATCGCATTAATGAAAAAATCAATCAACGATGTGATTATATCAACCAATTTATCAGCTATCCAACCAAGCAACCATTTCACATTATAAAATAATTTAAAACTCGTTTATATATAAACAAGAGGGAGTTAGTGAGTTTACTCACCTTCGTTTTGCAGTGACGATTCTGCTTTTGTCTCAGTTCAAAATCAAATAGGCGTTTTGCTTTTTCTACAAAATTCCATTAACCCCATTCTCCGTCACGTTAGTGCCATAATGTAGATCTTGTTATTATGGTTCCATCGTGACCAATTCCGTCTGATTCCACTAGGCCCAACGCGTGCTGGAACTCCAAGCTCGATATGGCAAACAATCCATTTTCGCATGCCCTTTTCTTCTTTATATTTTCCTTTATAAATATTTCTTACTCCACATTTAGACCAGTCTTAATCCACGTATAATCCCGTCTTCCTCAAATCTCTTTTACTAGCTTCTCTAACCCAATGTTTATTCACAGTTCCCTCTTCCTTAAATCAGCAATTATACTTCAACTATGAAAATAACCCAATCCGATCCTTTCTCTTACAGTTCAAAGTCAACAGTACTTCACCCTTTTTTAGTTCACCGCTACTCCTCACATAGTCCACCGGATCCCAGACGAACTCCCCCTTGCCGACCGTCGGAGACCCAGCCTCCATCTCCTCCTAGTCGCATCTCCTCTGGTAATCTACAAACCCAACTACAAAACAACCTCTTTCTCCAGTATCACTTCGCACCCTTACTGAACGGAAGTCAGTAGCATCCCATATCCATCGCGTTAACCCTCCAACAATCCACACTCCCTTCTTTTTCCACGCAACAAAAGGAACCCATGAGCTCCCTGTAACTTTCCACAAAATCCAACGCAGTAATCCACCTTCAACTCAACTAACGCATCACACCCAAATCACCGCGCCGGCTCTCGTCCTCCCCATCGAAAATCAAAACGCCTAAGTCTCCGAGCCCTAGGCTTTCTGGGAACCACTCGCGGCAACTCGAGATGTATCGCGCCCAGTACGAAGGCACTCGGGTGAAGTATAATCCGAAACAAAAACCCAAAATGAAAGTTTGGTGAATTAAGGGATTTTATATGATTTTATATTGAATTTTTTTCTGTATTTAACTTCTGGAAGAAAATGGTCTACTGTGGCCTTGTTTATATAGAAACGAAAGCTTGGCACCCACGAAATTTAGCATAGCTGTAGAAATAGGGGTAGATAGGCTTGGGATTTTTAATTACTTTGTCGGCAAGGTATTTGGAAATAGATTGACAACCTGTACATGCTATCTGTAGGTTTGTAAAAATGTAAGTCTGCGTGGGAGTCTTGTCTGCCTGAAGAGAAAACTCGGCATGTGCATTCATTTATTGTTATAGCAATAGGTCTGTGCCTATGTGAGAAATTTGCATTTTTAAAAGATCTGGGTACGGTTTTAAAGATATTATTATTTTATATTATAACGAAACTTCGCGGTGAAGTATCAGGTGAAATTAAACACCGTCGACTTCTGTTTACTGATGAAAAAGCTATTCTTGGTGTAAAAAGATATTCTGAACCCAATGGGACAAGTTTCGTCGAATTCTGACATCGTATGAAAAAAATTCCTTTATAAAACCAGAAATGAACACGCGTTTAAATTTTTCACGATCACCAGATAAATCAAAACAACTTGAAACTGCGAACACCGACAATAACTTTTCGATACGAACCCAACGGCACTAGTTTCGTCGCATTCTGAGACTGTTGCCCCGGTAGGCTGTTTTTGGCGCGTACCGCATTGCCCTTCTGAACACCAAATTTTCCGATCTCTAAAAATAACAAACTATATACCTACCCTGACTATATCCGACGCTACGAACTCACTGGAACTGGTTTTGTGGCCTGATTCGATCGTCTGTTCAAGTTACACTTTAATATCCCTTTATTCGGTTGAATTAATTTAATTGTACTGAACGAGCGTTTACGGCTACCGTGGTTACATACGACATCGGTTTTCCACGCAACTCAACACCGTACAATAATTAAATGATATGGTCCCAATGAAACTGATTTCATCGAAATCTGAGTCTGTTTGCAAAACGGCTATTTTAACACGTATAATTTAAATAACGATTTCCACAGCGACTATTTCAAAATTTGATTTGACCATAACTAACAAATTATAACACGAAATCTAGATTTTTCTCTTCTATATGAAAATTATAATCAATACGGTTCCAAAGTGTCTTATTTCACAGAAATCCGATTTATATCGGATCCTGTATCCTCAGTTGAAGTTCAAAACTCTATTTTACGAACTGCCGCGCCATTTCGAGCTCGTTTTATAATTATATTATAAATTAACGTTCAAACTTCGTTTTATAAATAAATTCGTTATAAAATCCTTTATATAATTCAATTAAAATATTTAAACCAATTTAAATATTCAGAGTTCAACGGCTGAAAATCTGGGTCGTTACATTCCTTCCCCCTTAAAATAATTTCGTCCTCGAAATTGCTAAGTAGGGAAAATGCCACGTATCCTATTAACTAGGTTTAAAATTCCTTTCTGTTTACTTCTTAACTTTAGTTTAATTGGGCCAATTTTTCCCAATTAAAAATATTTATTCATTCTTACTAACGAACATTTTCTAGAATTCTAAAAATTTTCTAACACTTTAAATTATGAAAAATTTCGGCAGCATCTCCTCTGCATGGCTCAATCGGCACAATCACAATTCGCCTTTCTAGGCCTTCTCCAATCCAAAATAAAATCAAAAAGCCAAGCGGCTTGCCTCATAGGCTCATAAAATCATCAACCCAAACAATATTGTAAACATGTACCTTTTTGTCGGGCATAATTCTATCTCTTGCACTTGCTTCCTTTCAATATTTGCTCAGCATATCCATTCCAACTGATTTCTAATCAGTCCAACTTCCAGTCTTTAACTCTCTAATCAACTTCTGATTAGTCCATTTTATCAATTCAAACTTGATTTCTATTTAAATCAATCCACTTATTATCCTTGAATCCAATTCAATCCCAATCAACAACATCCAATATATTCACTTGCTTCTTCGTAAGTCGATTCATATTAATAATTCGAATCTCAACATCTTCTTTATTTAATTCCATTATGAATTATTTCTAATCAGTTTTATTAATCTTAACTTAAATTTCACTTCATTTGATACATTTTTACCATTTCAATATTTTATAATTCCATTTGATTGTAATAACAATCAACATATTCGATAATTTTAGAAAATTATCACTTTTATATCAAAAATATTCTTTGGGCAAAATTACATCATTTACCCATCTTTAAAACAATACCATGTCGAATTGTTTTGTTCGAGAGTTTAGAAACACCTATCGATACAGTTGTACACCCTGTATCGACCAGAATTCATAAACCACTCAACAAACCAGCCAACACAATATAAAACAATTTTTATATCAAATCTACAAATACGCGCTCTCGTATATATACACTCAAACTCAATCTAGGGTATTACTAACCCCATCTCTATTGAGTTACGCCACAGAGCCAAGGTAATCACTTAACCTTCAGCTCTGATACCAAATGAAACGACCCGCAAATCCGTACCCTTTGAGTCGACTAATAACACCACACGTCCAACTCAAATTGCACAGAAATACGAACCATTTTTAGAAAGAAGTTAGAGGATGAGAAGTAGAAAGAAAGAACTAATAGAATAGAAGAAGAAGAAGAAGACAACAACATCAGAGTAACACGAATCTCACAGCGGAACGAATAAAATATATTAGATAACATAACTTTGAAGCACAAATCAGTACTTGTATATATATACATACCATTATCAGAGCACAACGATTATCCTTGGAACAGTTATAAACACCTGTTTCCAGATACAACAAAGTACACAGCGGAAAATATGATAGTCTATAGCTAACTGGTGAAGCCTCCTGCTTCGAGCTCCTCCAAGTGAATCTGAAAAATCCCGACTACTTGACTGCCCGTACAAATTTGGGCACCCAAGAGTTTAGGGAAAACAAACAAAATAAACTCTGGGTCAGTCATGGGACTGGTGTGAGTAAACTCCAACCATTTGTTTAAATTTTAAAAAAAATCCTTTCAAAAGAAATGATAATCTTAAGACCGATCCACACATAAACACGGATGGTTTTTACCTTACGATAACCCAAAAATATCTTGATATCAAATCCAGTGATATTATTATAATGTCTACATCAAATAAATAGAATCTAGCGGAACGCTTGCATCTCACGCTCCATATATAATATAAAATCAAAAACCGCAGGGCGCTTATTGGAGATTGGATTTCCAACTTGACAAGGTATGGGACCACCTTCCGAACGTGTATCTCTAGAGACGAATACACTGGGTTCAACAAGAACATCTTGCAACCCGGCCCACACATGACCGACCCCTCATTTCGCTTGAGAGTATCGAATGTATATCACCGACGGTTGGGATCAGCAACCGTCTCCCGACAAGGGACAGCATCGATAGATTTAAGAACAAAAGGAATTTCTCTAGATAGGTGATTATACATCCTAATGGGTGCGACCCACATAGCCATGCTGCCTGCCCGATTTTTGTCCACTTCCGGGTTGTGAGGCTTGAGGTTTGAATTATCTTCCAGAACATCTGGCCATCATTCACTTTGAATGCCACATCGTCAGATCCATCGGAAATCACTAATTGATTCCCACAAAAATACTCAGATTGTTAGGCTAAAGAAGTTTCCCTTCTATGCCACCAACTTCGTACGTTTGAAGGAACCAACGTACGTAACCCCCTTTGGAAATACTCTGTCAGACACTCGTCCATACAAGTTGTCCTGGGTCTGGACAAACCGAAGGCACTATCCCGTAAACAGGATAGCCCTTGCATAACTCCGTCTTCAAGATATTCAGCATACTTGATTCGCAACGCTTATGCCAATACGGAGTGGTTCTCTGGATAATAATCCAACCGGTCTCTCCATATTAACAACGTTAAAATGGTCAAAACTTTGATAGTCGGTGATTTAACTATCAAATGAAAACATGTCGGTGTGCAAACAATGATATTATTTCCAGGAGGAAATTCTATCGACCAAACATCATTCAACACTGGGCCCTTTTGATATTAGTTCTTTATTACATTATCATTTCCCATTTCCCATCTTTCGTGTTCTTTCAAAGCACTATTTTCTCTCTCGATCATTGGAAACATTTCCAATATTATAATTCCTTTATTGAGAAAATATCTTTTACTCTAGTTAGAAAACATTTCTAAATCCCTTGAATTAACTGATGTTATAAACATCGTTATTATAACCCAAATCATAAATCATTCGTTAACTAACGATATCACTAACCAACCCTTGCTATCGAGCCTTAACCATTTCTCCATCAATAATGCAGTCAGTCAAGTTGGGGTATAATTACCTCTCAGACCTTAATTGAACGACATTCTTAACTTTGAAATAGTCAGAACTCACGACTTTAAACCAAATATTGCTTTCAACAACAGCGTTAAAACCGCTATCTAGCATTATAGAACACTTGTCATAACCATAGCATTAAAATTGCTATTAAAACAGTTATTATAACGGCAGCGTTAAAATTGCTGTTTAGAATAAAATACCGTGTGCGGCGCACACGCTTCCGTTGTTCATTTATAAACTCTGTTTATTTTAAACAATTCAAGTTCACATTTATAAACTATACATTCTTCTAACCACTTAATTCGATTTCTGTAAATCCCCTTATTTTATATATTTGCAAAATATTTCCTTGTTTTAAACTATTTATTCTTTTATTAAACTTTCCTCTGTAATTTGCTAAATTCGGATCCATTTCCAAATATTGGTTTCAAAACCGATACTCACTTTCAAATATACACTTATATTTGAACTCACCTTTTAATTTATTCAATGGTTAATGATCCACTTAATTTATATTTTATTCATACATTTTTCTTGGTTTACCCAATGGAATAGGTTTCCATTTGCAACTCAATGAAAAAGAAATTATTTCTAATCTGGAAATAAATTCTGCTTTTAAATTCTAATTTCCTTTTTCACATTCGATGATATTTTACGGTATCTAAAATACCAGGTTCCTAAGGCCAGGGTAAATCAAACACACAAATTCAACCATGGATAATGTAGCATAACATATATCACCATCAAATAAAACAGTAAATAAAATGTTGAGGGATCCAGTTGGATCCCTCCAACCTGTTTCCCTGCATTCACAGATGTTAGTAACACCAACAATATCGCATTAATGAAAAAATCAATCAACGATGTGATTATATCAACCAATTTATCAGCTATCCAACCAAGCAACCATTTCACATTATAAAATAATTTAAAACTCGTTTATATATAAACAAGAGGGAGTTAGTGAGTTTACTCACCTTCGTTTTGCAGTGACGATTCTGCTTTTGTCTCAGTTCAAAATCAAATAGGCGTTTTGCTTTTTCTACAAAATTCCATTAACCCCATTCTCCGTCACGTTAGTGCCATAATGTAGATCTTGTTATTATGGTTCCATCGTGACCAATTCCGTCTGATTCCACTAGGCCCAACGCGTGCTGGAACTCCAAGCTCGATATGGCAAACAATCCATTTTCGCATGCCCTTTTCTTCTTTATATTTTCCTTTATAAATATTTCTTACTCCACATTTAGACCAGTCTTAATCCACGTATAATCCCGTCTTCCTCAAATCTCTTTTACTAGCTTCTCTAACCCAATGTTTATTCACAGTTCCCTCTTCCTTAAATCAGCAATTATACTTCAACTATGAAAATAACCCAATCCGATCCTTTCTCTTACAGTTCAAAGTCAACAGTACTTCACCCTTTTTTAGTTCACCGCTACTCCTCACATAGTCCACCGGATCCCAGACGAACTCCCCCTTGCCGACCGTCGGAGACCCAGCCTCCATCTCCTCCTAGTCGCATCTCCTCTGGTAATCTACAAACCCAACTACAAAACAACCTCTTTCTCCAGTATCACTTCGCACCCTTACTGAACGGAAGTCAGTAGCATCCCATATCCATCGCGTTAACCCTCCAACAATCCACACTCCCTTCTTTTTCCACGCAACAAAAGGAACCCATGAGCTCCCTGTAACTTTCCACAAAATCCAACGCAGTAATCCACCTTCAACTCAACTAACGCATCACACCCAAATCACCGCGCCGGCTCTCGTCCTCCCCATCGAAAATCAAAACGCCTAAGTCTCCGAGCCCTAGGCTTTCTGGGAACCACTCGCGGCAACTCGAGATGTATCGCGCCCAGTACGAAGGCACTCGGGTGAAGTATAATCCGAAACAAAAACCCAAAATGAAAGTTTGGTGAATTAAGGGATTTTATATGATTTTATATTGAATTTTTTTCTGTATTTAACTTCTGGAAGAAAATGGTCTACTGTGGCCTTGTTTATATAGAAACGAAAGCTTGGCACCCACGAAATTTAGCATAGCTGTAGAAATAGGGGTAGATAGGCTTGGGATTTTTAATTACTTTGTCGGCAAGGTATTTGGAAATAGATTGACAACCTGTACATGCTATCTGTAGGTTTGTAAAAATGTAAGTCTGCGTGGGAGTCTTGTCTGCCTGAAGAGAAAACTCGGCATGTGCATTCATTTATTGTTATAGCAATAGGTCTGTGCCTATGTGAGAAATTTGCATTTTTAAAAGATCTGGGTACGGTTTTAAAGATATTATTATTTTATATTATAACGAAACTTCGCGGTGAAGTATCAGGTGAAATTAAACACCGTCGACTTCTGTTTACTGATGAAAAAGCTATTCTTGGTGTAAAAAGATATTCTGAACCCAATGGGACAAGTTTCGTCGAATTCTGACATCGTATGAAAAAAATTCCTTTATAAAACCAGAAATGAACACGCGTTTAAATTTTTCACGATCACCAGATAAATCAAAACAACTTGAAACTGCGAACACCGACAATAACTTTTCGATACGAACCCAACGGCACTAGTTTCGTCGCATTCTGAGACTGTTGCCCCGGTAGGCTGTTTTTGGCGCGTACCGCATTGCCCTTCTGAACACCAAATTTTCCGATCTCTAAAAATAACAAACTATATACCTACCCTGACTATATCCGACGCTACGAACTCACTGGAACTGGTTTTGTGGCCTGATTCGATCGTCTGTTCAAGTTACACTTTAATATCCCTTTATTCGGTTGAATTAATTTAATTGTACTGAACGAGCGTTTACGGCTACCGTGGTTACATACGACATCGGTTTTCCACGCAACTCAACACCGTACAATAATTAAATGATATGGTCCCAATGAAACTGATTTCATCGAAATCTGAGTCTGTTTGCAAAACGGCTATTTTAACACGTATAATTTAAATAACGATTTCCACAGCGACTATTTCAAAATTTGATTTGACCATAACTAACAAATTATAACACGAAATCTAGATTTTTCTCTTCTATATGAAAATTATAATCAATACGGTTCCAAAGTGTCTTATTTCACAGAAATCCGATTTATATCGGATCCTGTATCCTCAGTTGAAGTTCAAAACTCTATTTTACGAACTGCCGCGCCATTTCGAGCTCGTTTTATAATTATATTATAAATTAACGTTCAAACTTCGTTTTATAAATAAATTCGTTATAAAATCCTTTATATAATTCAATTAAAATATTTAAACCAATTTAAATATTCAGAGTTCAACGGCTGAAAATCTGGGTCGTTACAACCCCAACTTGAACGGCTTTACTATTATCTAGGTATGATATTAGTTTGTAATGGTAAAGATGTTGAAATTAGTTAAATATTTCCATAAAGGAATATTGCAATGGTAATTGCGAGAATTGAAATATATATAAGATGTTGTGATTTTTAAGTAACAGCATATGATTTTACATTGTCTTGATCATATAAGAAATTATAATTTGTTTTATACCAATGGATTGATATATATATATATATACTGATATTTTCTGAAGTAAAAGAAATTTAAGGTGGCACTAAGGATATTAAAGGATGGGAAGTGGGAGATTGGTAAATAGGTGGAATTATTGTTTTCAAATAACAGATACACAGGTGATTATTTAAGGTAAGTAAAACAAAATCGATTTTGATTGATGGAATGATTTCAAAGATTGACAAGGAGAGTTAATGAATAATTTTTGATAATAAAGACCTGAGCTGCCATTATACTTGACCGTATTGTTTTGAGATTGATAGTTAAAACACCAAACTATCAACGAAATATTATTGACCCTTTTTGACGTGTTGTTTCGAAGAGAGTGGGATGAGGAGTAGACCCAAAACCACTTCGAACCAACATTGCATACGAAACTAATCTGCAGGTATATGTATGAAGACGGTGTAATATGCAAGGGATATTCTGTTTACAAGATAGTGCCTTCGGTTTGTCCAAACCTAGGACAACTTGTATGGACGAATGTCTGACAGAGTATTCCTAACATATCACATAAGACGATCTTTCCAAGATATTACGTTTGGTGGTGGAGGAATTCGTTTCTCTTAGCTTTTATACCTATAATATTTTTGGGAAGATAAACTAGTGATTTGATGGGTTTGACTATGTGGCATTCAAAGTAAAAGGTGGGGTGCTATTTTAGAAAGTTAATTGTGATCTCAAGCCTCACAACCAGGAAATGACAAAAATCAGGCAGGTAGCATGGCTAGTTAGGTCGCACCCAAGCAGGGTATATTGTCACCGATCCAGAGAAAATTCATTTGTTCTTCTTTCACTTCTGGGTCTCCTGGGAACACTCATGTTAGCACGGACCGTTGGTAACAATATATTCGATACACTCAAGCTGCATGAGTGGTCGGTCATGTGTGGCCGGGTTACAAGATGTTCTAGTTGAACCCCAGTGTATCCCCTTTAGAGTAACTGATCGGAAGATGGTCTCATACCTTGTCATATTTGGAATCCAATCTCCACTAAAAGCCCGGCGGTTTTTTATTTTAAAATGAATATGTAGAGCGTGAGATGCAAGCGTTCTGCTAGATGGTTATTTATTTGTGCTTTGATAGACACTATTATAATATCACTGGATTTTTGATATATCAAAAATGGTTTAGGTTATAGTAAGGTAAAAACCTTCGGTGTTTATGTGTGGGTTGGTCTTACTATTATCCTTTCCTTTCAAAAGGGTTTTCTAAAGTTAAGCAAGTTGTTTGTTATGTGAGTTTATCACTGAAAGTATTTCAGAATGATCCATGTGAATTTTGCTTTGCTTCAAATGTGCTCGAGTCAGACCTCATATATCTTTAGGTTAGGTTTCACCTGTAATTTCAGAAGAGGAGTTGGAGTCGAGACATATTCCATGTTTACTAGTGTTAGTTTATTTCGCTATGTATGGATTGAGATGTACAGACTCTGATATTGTAATCATATATATACGGTTTCCTTTTGAATAAAATATTATTGATTATTATATTTTGTCCATTCCGCTGTGAGACTCTGATCTTCTTATTCTTCTATTTTAATATATTTTTCTTTCTTCTCTTACCCTCTAATTTCTTACTATTAACAATCCGCTTTTCGGTGCAATTTGAGTTGACATGGGTTGTTAGATGTCGACCTAAACTGTATGGAAAAGTGGTTCGTTACAAGGTGCCTTCGGTTTCGTTCACAACCCAGAATGAACTTGTAAATGGGTGTGTGTTTGACGTTGTATTTTACAGCTTAACCATTTGGTTTCTATTGATGTTATATCAGTTGGTGTGAAGAATTTATTCTCTTAGCTTAACACCCTTGTTTGGGACATACATGCTCAGAGGGTTATATATTAATAGACACCAATTATATGTTATGAACTAGCAATGTAGCATGCTAAGTGCTGACCCAATCAAAGATTTTTGTTGAAAAAACAAAGATATGTGGATGATGATCAAAACATGGATGATATAGCGTTGCTTTGTGTTAAAAAGTGACTTTAGATCCTCATAACCCATAAATGGACGAAAACAGGATAATGGACAACAAAGATAAGGAAAAACGTTTCCTTCTAGCTAAAAAGTGATGTTATGGTATGGAGCCCTAGCAAGTTTACTTATGTGGATGATGGATCAAGGCGCCTTGGAAAGGTCAAATACAACCGGGATGTTATATTCAGGTAAGATTCCAACCAGCCTGTTAGAGCCGGCCAACTCTGCCGCTCCGAAGGATCATTTGTTGAGTCCTGGGACATCCCACTAGAGGTGTTCAAAACGGTTAAGGAAGATCCTTTGCCTTTGTCATTGATGGAACCCAACTTCCAATATGAACCGTTTACGATCTTAGTTGTACTCTATGTATGTAAACGTAATAAATGGGTACCTACGTCTTCTAAGATTTATACATTTACTTTCGAAAGTGATTTCGACACTTTGCATCAGTAATAATAAAAAAGACTTTCGCGCATCAAGCATGTTTGGTTATTATAAGGAAAAACTCTCTCCTTTGGTATGTGTTGCATTGTGTGATGGGACTTGAGTCTTATAATAGCTTCATTTTCAAAAAGCATTGTGAGTAGTTTATGATTGGTATTCATGTGGAGAAAACCCGATCCATGTTATGCGATGTGGTGTTGTGATCTACCCAACTTTAAAATAAAGCAAATAATTGTTTAAGTTCCAACACTAATCCCATGACTGATCTGGAGTTTCTTGTTTCCTACCTAAACTCTGGGTGCCTATATTTTCCATAGGGGCAGACAAGTAGTTTAGGTTTGTAGATATTTTATAGAGCAGGTGCTGGATTGAAGCGAAAGCTATGTCCAGAGCACTTTATTTATTCTACTGAGAGTTTATGTTTCCGATGTATATTTTCTACGGTGTGTGTATTTACTATTTTTCTCCAAACGATAATGAAAATGAGAAAGTTGTTTTGTTCAGTTCTTATTAGTTGTAACCCCAAACGATACGTCTTGTTGACCGGTTTACCTATCGGTTTGAATCAGCCAGGAAAGCAGGTCGTCACATTTTTTATCAGAGCTTTGGTTTATACAAAGGTTTGGGGTACAACTCGTTTGAACCGAAGGAAAGGACTCATCCAAGGTAGGATTAGTAATATCCTAGAAGAGTGACTCATTAGAGGTATAGTTAGTAATGCTCTAGAATGAGTTTGATGAGTATTATTCTAGAAAATGAATTTGCATTTTTTTTTGAATTTGACGTTATTAAACTCCAGATCAGTCATGGGATTGGTGTGAGAAATAAAACAATTATTTACTTTATTTTAAAGTTGGGTAAATCACAGGATTACATCTCATAACATGGAACGGGTTTTCTCTACATGAATACTAATCATAAACTACTCACAATGCTTTTTGAAAATGAAGCTATTATACGACTCAAGTCCCATCACACAATGCAATGCATACCAAGGGAGAGAGCTTTTCCTTGTAATAACCAAACATGCTTGATACGCGAAAGTCTCTTTTATTATTACTAGTGCATAGTGTCGAAATCACTTTCGAAAGTAAATGTATAAATCTTAGAAGACGTAGGTACCCATATATTACGTTTACATACATAGAGTACAACTAAAACCGTAAAAGGTTCATATTGGAAGTTGGGTTCCATCAATCACCAAGGCAAAGGAACTTCCTTAACCGTTTGGAATACCTCTAGTGGGATGTCCCAGGACTCAACAAATGATCCTTCGGAGCGGTAGAGCGGGCCGGCTCTAACAGGTTGGTTGGAATCTTACCTGAATATAACGTCCCCGGTTGTATTTGACCTTTCTGAGGCACCTTGATCCATCATCCACATAAGTAAACTTGTTAGGGATCCATACCATAACATTACTTTTTAGCTAGAAGGAAACGTTTGTCCTTATCTCTGTTGTCCATAATCCTGTTTTCGTCCATTTATGGGTTGTGAGGCTTTGAAGTCACGTTTCAACACAAAACAATGCTATATCATCCATGTTTTGATCATCATCATTCACAAATCTCTGTTTTTCAACAAAAAGCTTTGATCGGCTCAGCACTTAGCATGCTACATTGTTAGTGGTTAATCTACCTTATTATCTTATAACAAGAGTTTGAGTATTTTATTTAACGTTGAGGTTGGACTATCGAGTATAAGAAGATTTTGCATATATGCCTAACTAACATATATATGGAGTCTTAAATATACTTGATAGACATAAAATCACATTCTAGTCGCTTAGGGATGATTTTGGTGATTATCGCGACATCACCAGTGTTTATATTCGAGTTTCCAAAAATGGGATGACTATATGATTCTAATTGAAACATCGATATATGCTTAAACCCTATAAGTGTTTGAAAATAATTTGAATAGCCAAGGTAAAGGAAAGAATAGCCTTAAACTAAGAATTTAGTTAAAATTTAACATTTGTAATTTAGGAAATGATCAAGATGATTTGAGTTATAAATTTAACTGGCACAAGTTAAGTAGATTGAAAGGGTAAAAGTGAATCAACTGAATTAAAATTTATCTTAAGTAAAGTTAAAAAAATTGGAATGATAAAACCAATATGAGAATGGAAGGAAAATTAAGCTAAGTCAAATTCAATGTTAATGTTGAATTGATTGGAAATTAGTTGAAATTGGGAGTGTGTATATATATATATATATATATATATATATATTAAAGAGGTTATTGATGGAAGCTAAGATGAGGAATAAAATTGAATGTCCGACACAAAGGTATATGTTTACTGTACTGATTGGGTTTGATGATTTTACGAGCCGATTGGCAAGACGCTTGGCTTTTGGATTTTCTTTTTATTGGTGAGGGCCCAGAGACGCTACATCAAAACATCCAATTTGACACACCAGGACTTAGAGATTTGATACGGCTGTAAGTCGTATTAAATTTGATAGGGCTCATACCCGTATCAAATTTCATTTGCTATAGCTTAACCAATCCGCGTCTTCCTAATCTCGAAAATCTAACCGTAGATCATTACAGCTTCAGATCGTTCCCTTTTGTTAGGCCTTAAACCCGTATCAAATTAGGCTCGTATTTTTTTCCTGTTGAATTTTCCTTTGTCACCATTCCAGAAAAAAAACTGGCCGCTTCTTTTCTTACTAGTATAACCGCACAATGGTGGGAAAACCGACCGTTAAGTTATACACTATTTAAAGAAACAAATTTTTGATAAAAAATTTCTTAAATAGAAATTTAATATGAAAAGCCAAGTGCATTGATTTGGAAGAGGAAACAATTGGAAAAGTGTAAATTCGGTTACATTAAAATTTGTACACGTAAGCCAATTTGATACTATAAAGTAGCGTTTGATTTTCGGATTGGGCAGTATCGAACTTAAAAGACAAGTATCACATCAAAGCTTCAACCATGAAAAGTGCAAAAACAACATAAACAAATCTTGAGAGAATTTTTATGAAAAATATTTAATGAGGATGGATGTCCTGAACTCATAAGTTCATTCATTTGTTTATGATACTAAAAGTATACGCCTAACCTAATGTAACATGTCTGGACTTGAGTTTTATATTAAAATCTCCATTGGATAATCGTCAGCTGAGTAAATTTGGACATGCAAGAAGCTAACGCACCAAATTTTCACCCGAAATTTGAACATCAGTGAACGTTAAAACTTAAAAGATAACGCCTACAGTGATGTTATCATATAAAATTCAAAAAAGTCAAAACTCAAACTTCAAAATTCAAATATGTCCCAAGTATGATAAGCTTTAAACTTTCAAAATCATAAGCTTTAAGAAATTCAAGACTCAAAACTCAAAAATATAGAAGCTGATAGTCAAATATTTCAATATTCAATATTTTCATAACATAGTTTTCAACACAAATTATTTACAATCCTAAAATCTCAAGATTTTAAACATCCACAAAAAAAATAAGAAAGTCATAGTTTAAAAGTTTCAAATATTTGAACTCAAGAGTTCACATTCCAGTATATCAGAGATTACAAAATTATATTCTGATCATGGATGACACAAATGAATGAATAAAAATATTCTAACCATCTATGAGAAATATGTAGATATAAAACTGAAGCTAAGTTAAAAGAAGTAAACTTTTTCCAACAATTGATCAGTCACTGGTTATGCATTAAAATACATATGAGCCCATTAACACAAAACACTATTGCTTCTTATTATTTAGACAAGATGAGCTTCAAAGACAGAAATATCTTTGTGCCTAAAAAATTGTCAAATAAGACACTAATAGCAGTTTGGTAGGAGAAATGTCACATAAAAAGAAATAAAAATCCATGGAAAATTTGCAATGAAAAGAAAAGGTTAAAAATTGAAACAAAATAGTTTTTACTTGTATCAAAATCTTATGTTTCCTCATTACTTTATTAACCCATCAATTATCAATATAAACCCCAAAAGAATGGAAGTAATAAAAGAAACCTTAAATCATATTCCCCTAAGGCTCTAATTATCAAGTCAAAAATAGCTGGTTGAATAATAACATGTTTCTTGCCATTCTTTTCATAATACATAACTTGAATCTCGGTGAAATTGGCTAGCAATGAATAACGGCTATCTTCTGCTAAACAAAATAATAGTGTCGAAATAGTTATACACTAGGGAAGGATTCCTTTTATGTTGGGGTAGATGACTGTCATGAACAATGAATTTATGGACGATCAAACTCAGTGCACTAAGAATCAAAAGCATATTTTCAAGTGAAAAAGTGATAACCAGAAGTGTTACTCCATTTTGGGACCATCGAGTATGCACTTAAATGTTGTCACAGGAAAACTCGGGACAACTATACAGTCTACACTAAGATGCTAAATGTGATGCAAGTTTCAAATATTCAAATAGTTCATAATGGCACATAATGACAAAAGAAAAGAAAAAATGGAGATAAAAAAGGGAACTACATAACATACCACTAAGCCCTGCATCATTATCTGCAATCTCTAAAGAAGCCGAAGATAAACCTGGATAGACAGAAAATTAATTCCAAAGACATGAAAAAGTATAGATGATGTCTAAAACTTTAAGAAAACCACATTAATGCCCATTGAGCAAACTCAATGATAAAAGCATCCAAAGGAATACGAATAGAGCAAAAGGAAAACTCCATTTTATTGGTGACTGGTGTAAGGCAAAATTCAAAATAATTAATCCAGGATATCATGTTGCGTCTAATCGAATAAAATGGTGTATCCATTTAATTCATGCCGTGGTAAATGTATAGCTAGCTAAAACTTAAACATGCACATTTCAGTAAAACGAGATTTTACATAGAAGGAACTTATGAAAATGACGAGATCTGGGCCGGAGAAGCAGAGTTTTCCGAGATTTGGGTGACGGATCTTCGCTAGGGTTTCGAGTTCGACTCGTAACTCGTGGATTTCGGAAGAAGAAGTTAGGAATGATATGTTTGGAATTATCAATTAAAACGAGGAGAATACAGAGAGAATTAAACGAGGAAGCGGAGAAGAAGATAAAATTAAACAGAGATGTTTCGGCAAGAAAGATTAGCTTGCGAAAATAGTTGGCTTCAGACAATTTGATTTTGGCACTCTTACAGTAGACAAACCTCCTATCTCCTTTCCCATCTCCCCCTTCTTCATGAAAACCCTAGAAGTAAAATCACACTCCGATTGCGTAAAGAGAAATCGCGGCTCCTGCTCACAGCTCCTCTGCAAGAAGAGTAGACCTGTAATCACTCGCTGCAAAACTCCCCCTTCTCAACTCGTGTACTTGTAATCACTCGCGTATATATTTTGGTAAGGTTATAATTTTTTTCTGTGTAATACTGTGGATTCAAACCTGTTTTGATTTCACTCGTGTATTTATTTTGATTTGTTTTTCTCTTTTATGTTTTGTTTTTTTCCCTGTTTTGTTTTCTAGGTTTTTCCTACTATGTAAACTCTAATATTTGTTGAGGAAGATAATTCCTACGAACTATTAAATCATAACAGCAGGCTATACTGATTTCAATTTGAATTTTCTACAAAAAAAAGTTTTTGTTTGTAGTTCTGTCGGGTAAACGTTTACCGAATTGCACTTTTCCATTCATCTATTGATATGTTCACAATGCTCTCTTATTGTAGTTATTTGCAATGCCTGAAGTAGCATTATGCTTATTTGAGCTGTAGGAATCTTTATGAGTCCGTAATTTATGTATTTTTCTTGCAGGAACCCAATTAAATAACAGTGGAGATAGTGCTTCCTGATTAGAGGGAGGAAGCAACCTCAACTTTCTTTTTCTCTTTGATGTGAGAGACCATCGAATTCCGTGAAGGGTTAGCTATGACATTCAGACTGGAAGTCGCTGAGAATTTGAAACATACTTCTTCAGTTCTTGCATTGCGAACGCTCCTAGCTCTTGTGGCATGTTGTGCATTCTTTTGTGGTACAAATGCCGAATAATTATTTATTTCAGGTATATCCTCCATGACAGGAGTGCAGTCATTCCCAGCTAGAGTATCGGGTTCCACATTATTAGTTTATTTGCATGTATGTTAATTTTCACCATATTTTATATAACGTGGCATTTTCCAACGTAAGGGATTTCTATGTTAAATTGATTAGAGCTATCAGTGTTTGTATGGTCATTCCGCCTTTCTACGTTAGCTTGATTGTATAATTTGGAACTACATGATCATATTGAGTATTATATCTATCCATTGTGCACGAATTGCTAATTATATGAGAAACGTTTATTGAGTTTGAGTGATCATCTTTGGATGTGTGTTCATTTATAGGAGGCATGACCACTATATCAGTGTAGATGCTTGAAACAAAACAGATTGCTATTACGCAGTTATTGACAAATTAATGAATATGCATTTAAATGATATGTGACAGGCAAGGTTTTACTTTCAATAATTAATATCAGAGTTATCTGTTGCCATTCCATGGTAATCAATTTTTACTTGTAGAAGAACTATGGCATTCCTGCCAAAATAAAAGTATTTATAATATTTATCATTGAATTAGTTTAGTTACTTGTTATGATTTTTGTAATGCAACAAAATTATCATATGGATCTGGAGTCGCAAGAAGGGATAAGGATTTTGCTTTTTGTGTGGGATGATACAACTTCTAGAAGTCTTTTGGGTTATAAAAGGGTAATTCCTTTGCTTTTTGACTAATTTATGTTAAGTTGAGTACTTAAAGATAGCATGCTTAAAGAAGTATACAAACTTCCACTTAGTCTTGATGTATGCTGTTGAAATTTACACTGAAACCGGGTGCTCAGGGTGTTCAGGGACTTGAATGCAATAACATGGGGTTTTGCATTCAGCCACATATGTATATCTCTTTATCATTTACGGGAATTGTGACCTGCAGATTTGTCCATTTTAATTACACATCTTAATTTGTATAATGCGTAAATAAGAAAAATGAATATTTTATGTATAATGCATTCATACCATGGAGTGCATAGTACTCGGCATCGAACCAAGTAGTTGAATTTAAGTAAATATACACTGCAAGTTTGATACATAAATAATTCATAGTTTTTATTTTTGATGTTTTTTGGTCAATTGTCTAATTGTTATCTAAAGTAATGGAGTGGTATTCGCCACGTAATAATGGTCACTTGTCGTTTAATTTTAGTGTCCTCGAATACCTACCTTATTGTAGCTATATGTTTAGTAATTAGTTGAACTAATTTTTTTTAAAAACAAAAATAGCAGTACATATATAATCAATGATAAAATTGAAAATGGTTGTTCTGCTTTGAATAAAGTGTCGTTACATGATAATGATCATAACAAGTAAAGGCTTTAGTTTAGAGGTATTTCATTGATACATATGATAATAATAAGGATTTATTTATTTGCATAATATCGTTAAAATATTCAAGTCTAACTCGCATATAAATATGTCCATTCTTTAGCAGTTTTGACCACCCCAGCTTCAATTGGTTTCCAATACTTTACAACATTTCCAAAAGAGGATTCAGTGTTTGAAGCACTAAAAAATGCTTGAATACATGACAATACAATTCAAGTTTTCAAGGCTGGACTCAATTTGTCTTTCAAAATGTCCAAGAAAATTCTGTCTAGCTTGTCAATGCTGGAACGATATATTATTGTAAGGGGCTAAATTATAGGAACAGCCATCTACAATCTTCAATAAAAACAATTCAAGCATGAAAACTCCACCTTAGTGTATATACTGAGATGGACTGAGAATTAAAAAATTAAGTTATTCTATATTCTCCTCATGTAGCATTGCATTAACTCCATGTGACGGCAAGGAATTTCACTCGGTCCGAACCAGTCGCTAAACCGATCCAGGCCGTTAGAAACGCCCTATCGTTTGAGAACACGACAAAACAGAACGCATACAGAAGAACATTTCATTGTATATTACAACAATGCATCAGATTACAAGAATATACAGAGTATGAATAAATATTACACAGAAATAACAGAGATTTAAATTACATTTAAATACATAGCAGCGGAAAATAATACAATACACAACTAGAAGGGATATACGGATACAAAGCTTTCCGGATATCGTTCCAGCTGTAAACCAGGATCCTGTGAATATAAATCTGCAAAACCCAAAACTACTAGCTGCCCGTGTCAAAATAAGGGCACCCAGAGTTTAGGTTAAAACAATAAACTCCAGGTCAGTCATGTGACTGGTGTGAGAACTAAAAACAGTTAATCTTTATTTTTAAAGTTAGGTAAATCAAGGGACCACGCCGTATAACACGGAACGGGTTTCCTCCCAAGAATACCAGTGCATAAAACAAACAGCGCAATGCTAAATAAAGAAAAATGAAGCTGTTATAAGACCCAGGTCCTATCACACAATGCAACGCAAGCCGGGGGATAGGGTTTTCCCTTATAACAGCCAAAGAATGCTTGATACGTTTAAAACAAATCATTTGATACTATAATAAGTGCATAGTGTATAAAACAACTTCGAATCATAAGTATCAATCATAGGCGACATGAGCGTCCCATGCCACTATGTCGCCATATATAGGTTTACAAATAAAACCGCAAAGTCACGTATTTGGAAATTGGATTTCCGTCTATGAACCGAGGCAAAAGATAGTCCTCAACCGATTCGAGACGCTCTAGCCCGCCCCTCAGGATCAGAGCTCGAGTGACCCTTGGATCCTCAGGGCCAGTCCACCGATGTGGATTAAACTTAAACCCTGAACATGCGTCTCCCCACCCTATGGGGTGTAAGTCTGGTCCGTCAGCCGACCAGAATGCATCGGCCGAAACCGATATAACCGAGGCGCCTCGCAACAGCAACAACCACATAAGTCAAACTCGTCAGGGCGTGTAAAACCACTGACGCCACTTCTAGCTAGAAAGAAACGCATGCCCTCCCTGACGTCCTCTCCCGTTTTTGGTTCATACCGGGTGTGAAGCTCGCGAATCAACGTTACACAAAGCTATGCCACAAAGGCCGTGCTTTGATCATCAACCACAAGACTTTGCTTTTCAACAGAAGCCTCGATCAATTGCCACTTAGGCATGCCACACAGGCAATTCACTCCATGCGTTTGATATCCATCAATATATAACCCCTGAGCTCGTACGTCTCAGAGAAGGGCGTTAAGCAAGAGAATAAATTCTCCGCCGCCAAGCAGATATATATTTAATAGAGATCAATCACACGGACTAAAATCCAATGTCAGACACACAGTCCATTTACAAGTCCGTTCTGGGTCTGAACGAAACCGGAGGCACCTAGTACCCCGCATATCCATCGATCTCCAAGTACGTCTGGACGATCACTAACTGTTTCCATCTTCTTGGGTGTACAGCCCAATCAAGATCATCAGTTATCACCCAAACGACGTGAAGACCTCCGGTCTTCGACCATCGTCTTCATCTTCGACTTATCGTCGCATCAGTTATTCAGAATGGGATAAACCCGGTCTTTCCGAATAACTCGCGTATATTTTAAATAAGTGTTACACAAACACAACATACGCCTCATTCCAATCCATTAGTCACTAACCGTAAATTAATCAAGAGAATAATTTCCCAAATATTAACCCCGAAGGCCGAAACCAACATCAGATCAATATCCAGAAAACCGTTCTGCTTAGCTAACCGACAGTTAGTTTCTAAATTTCACATTCATAGAGAAAGGTTCCCATTAATTTTATCCAAGATAAATTTCTTGAATTTATTCTTCAATCTGATCTTTTGAATATCAATTCAAAACTAGTCGGAATTAGCGAACCTTACCGAAGTAATCATTGGTTTTAATTTCCCAATCCCAACCTATTCATCCCAAGAAGTAAAAACTGGTAATACTTCATATCTAACACCACAGTGTTATCGGTAAATTCAATTACCATTTCACGTTCAAATCTAATTAAAGATTTAACTAACGTCTGGAGTAAAACTGGCGATACTCCATTTCGACTTTTACAATCTAATTAAAGATTCATTAAAACTCCACTTAGTTTTAATCTTCGACTGGGTTAAAGAATCAGTGTCATTTAAAACACTGTTCACGATAAACCCAAAATCACATTCCATTAATTATTGAGTTAAAGAACGAGTGTTATTTAAAACACTGTTCACGATAAACCCAAAAATCAATATCAATTCAATTCCAATTAAATATTATTTAATTGGTACACTTCATTAAATCTAAATAAAAAGATTTAATCATTTCTCAACTGGGTTCAAGAACAGTGTTAATGAAGACACCATTCACGACAAACCCAAATCACATTCATTAATTATCGGGTTAAAGAACAAGTGTTATTTAAAACACTGTTCACGATAAACCCAAAAATCAATATCAATTCAATTCCAATTAAATATTATTTAATTGGTACACTTCATTAAATCTAAATAAAAAGATTTAATCTTTCTCAACTGGGTTCAAGAACAGTGTTAGTGAAGACACCATTCACGACAAACCCAAATCACATTTGATATTCAATATAAGGCTCTGAATAGAAAATATATCGGCTTATATTCAATATCAAATTCTACGATTAACAAATGTCGTATTGGAAATAACGATATAAATACATATCTTTCAAATTTCCGTAACAACATCCGTATAATCTCAAATTCCAACATCGAAATATTCCGAAGACAATTTCGATTCAAATCCACTCCAATGCAATCATTGGAAATTTTGGTTATTTTCAAAACCCTTTTCAAATTCAATTTATTTATTTAAAAATAAATAGAATTATATTTCTAGTTCAAAACTAGTTCATTTCGATAAAAATCCATTTTTATCTTTTCAAATATGGAGTTTTTAATCCCAATTCTTTCTAAATCATTTCTTATGATTTTACACAAATTATTGCTATTTTTAATAATTTTATCGAGGCCCGTACAGTCGATTTCCATCAACGGCCATCGAACTGCACTTACAGCGACCTTTTTCGAATTTGATTTGGACATAATTCCAAATCCAACCGTTAGATTTCAAATTTCTAATATTCGTTAGAAAGCTCTTTTCGATACGAACCCAACGGTTCCGGTTTTAGGAGAATCCGACGGTCGGATCTCCCGTAATGTCCGTTTGAAATAAATGGTCGAAATTCACGAACTGCCGCGGCGCGGCGCGTTCCATTCAGGCCATTATATTATATATATAATATATATATATAATATATATTTCGTCGATTCTATTTAAAACGAATTATATAAATAGTTTTAAATTCGTTTCAAAAGCTATTTCAACTTCCTTTTCAATTCAAATCAAAATTGAATTCTTCTTTATAAATTCGTTTTAAAATTCATTTCTATTCAATTCAAATTTCAATTGAATTTGAATTCATTTCAATTCAATTTGAATTCGTTTTCAATTCAATTCATTTCGAAATCGTTTTCAATTCAATTCATTTCGAAATCGTTTTCAATTCAATTTATTTCGAAATCGTTTTCAATTCAATTTATTTCGAAATCGTTTTCAATTCAATTCATTTCGAAATCGTTTTCAATTCAATTCATTTCGAAATCGTTTTCAATTCAATTTATTTCGAAATCGTTTAAAATCGATATAAATATCATTCACGTCAAAATGGCGTCAATCTAATCAACACGGCTTCATAAATTCCTTTATTTTCAAATATTCTATTTCTAATATTTCTTTTTCAAATATTTCTTTTCAAATATTTCTTTTTCAAAACTGGAATGAGGCCCAATCAATTACCATATAAAATTAATTATATGGATTTTCATACAACACATGTATATAATAGCATTGAAAATAATCAACCATCAACCAAAGTGCACTACACTGTATAAGCATCAAATATAGATATTCAACGCTTATAACAGCCTGTCAATCAATCGATCGACATATTTAATCAATCAGGATGAGTGAACTTCAAATTTCATCCCAACACCCGTGTGGGGTTTCAAACAATCAAACACATATTTTATTTGTGCTGTTGGGCGATGTGTAAAATTTATCGACCCAATCAATGTCCTTCAAATAGGTGTACATAAACAAACCGTCTGGTTTGTAAATGAATATTTTATTTTATTCACTTTCACTATATTCATTCTCACGTTAAAATTATATTTTTAACGATAAACATTTTATTCCAACATATGAATTTCTATTCAGTTCATTCTTTAAATAAAACGATATTTTTATTTTTCTAACATATTTTAGAAAATTTCGGCGGCATAACGGCACGATACTAGAAACGGGACAAGGCCTAGCCTTATCCCCGGTCTAGTGAAGGCCCACGCCATTTACACATCAATTTCAATCAATTTCCAATTCAACCAAACGAATAAATCAATCACCCAACATTCAACTAAACAAACAAGTCCATGGTCTGTGGACGGGTGTCGGGTGCTACTAAACACCGTCTGCATCCTAGTATATATATATATATATATAACTAGAAAAATTAAATTGAAAGGTGAGGAGTTCTCACGTATAGCTATCCTAGCTCCACGGCTCTTCTTTTGCAGAAGTCTTCCTCGTTATCGCCTCTTCGTCATCTTCGTTGCCCGTAGTCACTATATATATAAAAATCGAATTTTTACTTCAAAGTTCAATATATAAAAATCGAATTTTTATTTCAAAGTTCAATATATAAAAATCGAATTTTTATTTCAAAGTTCAATATATAAAAATCGAATTTTTATTTCAAAGTTCAATATATAAAAATCGAATTTTTATTTCAAAGTTAAAACCTTTTTCTTATATTAAAGTTAAAACCTTTTTCTTATATTAAAGTTAAAACCTTTTTCTTATATTAAAGTTAAAACCTTTTTCTTATATTAAAGTTAAGATAAAATCAGTTTTTAACATTATTAAAAAAAATCAGATCAGTTTTATACCTTAAAAACGAAATCAGTTTTTATTTTAAAAATCGAAATCAGTTTTATACTTTAAAAAACGAAATCAGTTTTTATTTTAAAAATCTTTCTTTCTTGATTTAAATAAACTAAATAAACTAATTATTTTAACTAAATTACTAACTGAAATAAATGTAAAACTTACAGTGTTTTTTTTTATAAGAGGGAGGGGGCAGTAGCAATCGGCGGCGGCTCTGGGGGTTCACGGGGCTTCGAATTGGGGTAGCAGCGGGTTTGGGGTTCGGGGTGGAAGGAGAACGAAGGGGAGACGGCGGCGACGAGGATGGGCACGAGGGCGAAGGGGAGCTGTCTAGGGTTTTGGGTGCGCGCAGGGAAGGGGGGGGAAGAAGAGGAGGCTAGGGCGACGGAGCATCTTGGGGCGACGTGGGCGGCGGTGGTCCGATGGGTGGAGGAGGATCGACGATGAGTTTTCGTCGTTGTTTTTTTTTTTATTCTTCTATCTGATTCGAAATGAATGGACGGGGGGGGGGGGGGGGGGGCAGAGTGTTTTAAGGAGGGAGAAGATTTTTTTTTTATTTAATTATTAATTTATATTCTCATACAGTAACTTTTTCTGACGACTTCAGAATCGAACCCACCACCTGTCGTCCATAGCATTTTACCCCCATTCCGAACACAATGGGATATGTATCGCAAGCTGATTCGATCGTCTCGATAAGTTTCCGTTAAATTTACATTTAAATCACTATATTGAATTTTAAACGTACATTTCAAATTACCGGGGTCACATACTAACTCTAAAAATTCCAGAAAAATATTTTCTAGCTTCGTATTGACGATACGATCCTAACAAAACTAGTTTCGTCGAATTCTGAGATCGTTTGAAAAATGGCCAATTTCCAGTCGATTAAAATCAACTGAAACTGGTCAAACGCGTTTTCCTTTGCCACGCTCACATATTGATTCGAAAAATTATGAAATTTGGAATCTAGCAATAACTTAACATCACGGACCCAACAAAACTGATTTCGTCGAATTCTGAGGTCGTTTGCAAAATTGCTATTTTTAAGGGCCTTATATATATAAAAATATATATAAATTCCACAGCGACTATTTCTAATTTTAAACTGGACATATCTTATCATTTCTAAAATGAAATCTCAGTTTGTTAACTTCGTTACAAAGATATAGTTATACAGATTCAAATATTTCTTGTTTCGTTCAATTCTGACTTATATTGAATTCTGTATATTCATTTGAAATTAGAAATCGAATTTTCGAACTACCGCGCCATTTTCAATTCCTTTTATAATTATATATAATTATTTATATTCTAACGACGACGTATATAATATATACGTTCTAATTCCATTCAAAATAAATTTCTCGTTGATTTTATTTAAAATAATTCATTTTAAATAAACAAAATTCGATAAAATTGCCAAAACAAAAATTTCAAACTGGCTCGCATTTTACGGGTTGTTACACTCCATATGCCAATTTACTCAACAATCTGTGCATTTCTTTGGTGATTATTCAAGGAAGATTGTTATCTTCTATACCAAAGTTGAAATTTTTCTATACCAGGCATTTTAAGATATTGTTAACACTCAATTTTAATGTATCAAAATTCTATAAAAATTAAGAAAAAATGTTCTGAAGGAAAAATATAGAACAAATATGAAATTTAGAGATAAGACCATATGCAACAAATAATAGAATTTCTTAAATATATATTATATTACAATATATAACAACAACAAATATTAGAATTAAAAAATTATAATTATAATGCAATTAAAACAATATGTTATAGTGCTTATTTGTTAACAATTAAAGAAGCTACAATTAAACATTTGTTGTCTATAATTATACATATATCTTTCAAATTTTGTTTACAGATAAAAATATGGTATTATCACAATCTGATTCATATATTCCAAGTTTAGTAACATATTAACCAACCATATCTAGATAGATCTTTTTACTGTTAATAATATGCTAAATATACATTCCATAAAACACTAATTTTTTTCCACAGTTTTGGATCAAGTATTCCTTTTATGCACATTGATCAAATTCAACAGTAAAGGAATCTGCACTGCCTGGTTTAAACCCAAGTTCAGCATTATATCTTGTATTAGTAAATAATAATAACCTTGTTTAAGGAATATGATTTTTTGAATCACATAGGTAAAATAAGAAAGATATACCAGAAAACATTCAAAAAATCATATATATTTAAGCAAGAATTTTAGTAATTTGCAAATTTATCCTAATGGGTTTACTTAGTAGTAAGGTTAACTAAATGGCCTAAGAAACATCATCCGCATATAATTCAAGAAATGGTTGTAGTCATGCATAAGTCTAAGATAAGTAAATAAACAACCGGAGGGTTTCACTTTCCAAAATTCATTAATATAAGTATAAAGAATGTGATTTTAATCTTAGCTTTTCCCATTAAGTTGTGGGAATTCGAATTATAAAGGAAAAGCAAAATGCCTATGGTTGTGGAACCAACAAACTATAAAATAAAGAAGAAACAATGATTTTAAAATGAAAATTGATTAATCCAAGTTATAAGTCGGGATTATAATCTTATACTGGTCTGTCAAATTTGTAAGAAAAGTGATTCTGAAAAATGTAAATTTTGTAATAATGTAAAGACCTGCATTCTACGCATCGGAGGATCGTAAAATATTTATTTCTTTTTCGTACGAAGTCGTATAGCCATGTAACTTTGGGAGACGACTATTGGGGTCATTTCCCATATTCATGATTTTTGCCGATTTTGAAATGACCGTTTTGCCCCTAGCTGATCTTGTTTCGGCCATAACTTTTGATTGGAAAGGAGTTTTGACCTGAAACCACTTCCATTAGATCCGGATGATGGTTTACCTTTCTGTAGAGTGGTCACATGAGCTAAACGGACTTACCGTTTGGGAGATATGGCTGAATTAAGGTTTATAAGGTGAAAACAGCTTAACCGGGCTTAATTGGGTAATTAACAGCTAGGCCCAGTGGGAAATTTCGGGATTTGGGGTATTTAAGGGCTGTTAGGGTTAGGGGTTTCGGTTTTTAGTCACTTTCCAGCCGCCACGTCCATCTTAGAAGCCCTAACAATGGCCTCCAACATCTAGAATCATCCTAAATCGCTCTCTAATCGAGGATTAGCCTAACCTGCACTAAATCAAGGAGAAATAGCGCCAAAGCAAGGTTGGAGTTGCTGTTAAACATTAGTTTTCGCCCAAATCAGAGGATTTTCAGTTCTGAAAGTTTTAATTGTGGCAAAGGTGAGTGATTAGCATTGTTTTTACACTAATTACGGTTAATTAAGGGTAATTAGTGATAATTAGTGAATTTTTACATGATTAAATTATGGAAAAATATTTATAAATTTCAAAATATTGTTTTAGGCCTCTGTTAGAAAATTTGGTTAATTTGGTTAAGTTTTGCTAATCCCATCATTAGATTTGCTTAAACATGCTTAAGGGGAAAGACATGGGTTTTGGGTACGTTTGATCTATTTTAATCTATCAAGTTGTTGTTTTGGTGTTTGTGGTCAATTCTATATGTTGTTATGATTGTTTGGTATGCTTTGTGAATTGATTAGAAAATCAGATTGGTCGAAAACGCCGTCGAATGGTGTAAAACAGTCGTTGTAAAGAAGTGCAGGAAATTAACCGAATCGGATCGGATCGGAGGGGAAGCACGAACCAAACCGCTCCTCCCAAACTGTTGCATCATGAGCCAATCTGGGGAACTGAGGAGATCATGACCGAACCGACCCGCTCGTGGTGATGGAGTCCGATCCGAACCGCCTTACTCGACCCGAACCCCTTCCACGACCCGAACCGATGCACCATGGATGGACTTGAGGGACTCGACCCGACCCGGGTTGCTTGGAGAGGAGGACCGAACTGGGGATGCTTGTCACGAACCAATCCGACCAGGAAGAAGATGAGCCGATCCGAATCGAAGTAGTGACCACGAACCAAACCGATGAGTGGCATCAATCACGAACCGAGGAGCACGATCCGAGGTGGAGCGAAGTGAAGAAACGAACCGATCCGGTGATGACCAGAAACTCGGGATGCAAAGGTAGTCCAAATGGGAGGTTTTGTACTCAGGATCCAGTTAGGAACCAACGAGTTAACTTCATGGTTGGGCTTTGCTGCGGGGCGTGTGCTAAGGAGTTATCGACGTCCATAATTTTAATCCACCACCGAAAGACGAATGTTAGGCTACGTATCAGTGCAGTGGGGTAGTTACTACTCCATGGGGCAGAGTGATCGTAGCAAGGCTATGAGTCAGTGCAGTGGAGTCGTCATGACTTCATGGGGGAAGAGTGGACATAGCAAGGACTAGTGGCTATGGATCAGTGAAATAGAGTCGCCATGACTCCATGAGCAGAGTGATCGTAGCAAGGATTTGGGTGATCAAAGTGGTGGATATCGTATGCTTTACGCACTGAGTGAGAGATGTGAGGATGGTTGCTATGCTTGATTGTTTTCTGTCACTATGACATGCACACCCCTCCCCCGTATCTTTACACCATATGTTAATGTCACCTTAGAGTATTGTATATCCTCTTGTGCTAACTCTTTGGTTGCAGGTCCAGGTTCAGGTATGGCTTAGTATACCTGTTATCATTCTGTTTTGCTGCTTATCGCTCATACCAGACTTTTTTCTGACCCAGAGTTTTATGTCTCTTCTTATTACTCTGGGTGCTCTTAAACAGGCAGACTAGAGATATGTTAGGTGGTATGCATGAGTAGCTGTACCGGAGACGAGCAGGAGGCTTCCACGTATGATATATATATATATATATATATATATATAGATATTCTCCCTGTCGCTGCTGGTCACTACTTTGGGCATTAGTGGTGTGCCTTTATATTTTCTTTAGAGACAATATGTTGGAGTTGTAATAAGCTGTATTTTGAATTTCCGCTGCTATGATGATTATGGTTTAGTTTTCAGTTTATGCACTGTCTCGCCTGTTTTATGTCAAGTATGTTATTATTATATTTTGTTCCATGCGCTGTGAGACATTCCATAGGTTCTTCGTTAGTTCACCATTAAGTTTCCTTTCTTTGGCGACCGTCCTGTGCTAGTCGGGTATTGGCACAACGCACATTTCAGGGAAATGTCGGCTAGTGCGGGGCGGTCCATCACAAATAATGTTTTTGAATGTATTGATACAGGACTCTGCATTTGTATATATAACAGAGAATTGAACGATGGGCTAAAAACATACACAACCCATATGTACTACATAAGCTCACATGGGTATATACAGTTCATTTTGTAAAACGCCGAAGTCCATACTTTAACACCTCGCCTCAAAATTAACTAGGGTTTTGTCTTCAGTTCTTCAACGCCGCCATCAGAAACTCTAAGCTACTTCCTCAATCTTTCAAAATTACTTCGCGATAGAGCTTTAGTCAAGATGTCTTCCTTTTGATAAAAGGCTGGTATGTGATTAATCTTCATATTTCCAGCTTCAGTCCTTTCTCTGACGAAGTGAAGGTCTATTTCGATGTGTTTTGTCCTGGAATGCTGGATTATGTTCATCGAAAGTCCCACTGTGCTCTTATTATCACACCAGAGTGTTGGCATCTTCGCCAAGCTGAACCCTAATTCCTTAATTAGGGTTTCCACCCATATAATCTCGGAAGTGGCCCACGATATATGGTGGGTTGTTTCTTCGTACACCACGATATGGGGTTAGATCCCATGAACAGACAGAAACCAGATGTGGATCTCCTATCGTCTTGGTCATTTGCCCAGTCGGCATCACTGTAAGCATTTATGTTTATGTCTTGACTTGGCTCTAATTGTTTAACCGTAGTCTAGGGTTCCCCTTAAGTAGCGTAAGATGCGTTTAACTGCAGCCCAGTGTTTTCTCAAAGGATTTGCCATGAATTGGCAAACTTTATTGGCAGTAAAACAAATCTCTGGTCTTGTTATAGTCAAATATTGTAAAGCCCCAACTATGCTGCGATATTGGCTGCAGTTTTCAATAGCTTCCCCATCAGTTTTAGAGAGCCTTAAGTTGCTAGTCATAGGAGTAGTGATGGATTTGGCACTGTCCATATTTGCTCTTCTGAAATTTCAGAAATATATTTCTTTTGAGAAAGGAAAATATCTGTATTTGATTTCTTTGGACTTGAATACCTAGAAAGTAATTAACTTCCCCCATGTCTTTGATTGCAAAAGTCTGGTCGAGCTGATTTATCACACAATCAATTTCTTTTCTGTCACTCCCTGTAACTAAAATATCATCAACATACACTAGAATATATGTTGTATTCTTATCAGTAATTTTTGTGTACAAGGAGTTGTCTGGAATTGTTCTCTTGTATCCCAATTTTTCAAGAGTGTTCTTTAACTCCATGTACCAAGCTCTTGAAGCTTGCTTTAACCCATATATGGCCTTATGAAGTTTGCACACATAATTTTCTTTTCCTTTACAAACATAGTCTGTAGGTTGTTGCATATAGACTTCTTCACTTAGCTCACCATTTAAGAAGGCATTGCATACATCTAGCTGTCTTATATTCCACCCATAATGTAGAGCAATAGTTAGAACAATTCTAATGGTTGTAGGCTTGACCACTGGGGAAAATGTTTCATTAAAATCAAAGCCATACTGTTGTGAAAACCCCCTTGCCACCAATCTGGCTTTATATTTAGATATATTCCCATTAGCACCTTTCTTCAACTTGTAAGTCCATTTACACCCCCACAATATTCTTATTTTGGGGAGGGGGGTATGACTAAACTCCAAGTTTTATTTCTAACTAATGCTTCATACTCCTCATTCATAGCATCACACCATTGTTTGTGTTTTACTGCCTGGTTGAATGTAAGGGGTTCTTCAGTAGGTTTTGTATCCTTAATTACTGCATTGTATACTTTGGGCTTGAATATCCCACTTTTGGCTCTAGTGACCATATGATGTCGAGTCTATGGTTGCTGTCTTTCATTATCACTACTGCTGTCATCTGTTGTGGTGTTGTTATTTCCAATAATTTGATTGCTATCATCTGATGCAGTACTGTTATTTTCATTATCCAGATTGCTATCAATGTCTCTGCTGTCATCTGCATGTTGTTCATCATCAATCATGTGCTCACTTGAACTGTATCCTGACCTTGTGCTTGATACAGTTGGAGTAATATGTGTCTGATGTGATGCGTCATCCTCATTAGTGTGCACTTTGTGTTCTGATAATATAGGAATTGTCCCTATTTCCAGTTTTGATTGAACATGATCTTGCTCATTGGTGTTCCTTTTCTCTGCAAAAGGAAAAACACCTTCATTAAAGACAACATGTCTTGAAACTATAACCATTCCCTTAATATCCATGCATTTAAACCCTTTTGGATTATTTCCATATCCTAAAAAGGTACATTTACTGGATCTTAGGGAAAGTTTTTGGTTGTTATATGGTCTGAGGCATGGATAACACAAGCATCCAAATGTCCTTAAAATGTTGTAATCTAGTTTCTTGCCATGCAGCATTTCATAAGGACATTTGTATTGTAGATTTTTAGTTGGCATGATGTTTATCAAATACACAACTATGTCAAATGCCTCATTCCAATATTTTAGTGGCATAGATGCCTTTGATAGTAGAGTTAATCCTGTATCTACAATATGCCTGTGTTTTCTTTCCACTATGCCATTTTGTTCAGATGTGTAAGGGCAAGTGGTTCTATGAATTATCCCCTTATTATTAAAAAAATCCTTTTAGGGGTAGAAACTCACTGCCTCCATCTGTTTGTATGATTTTTATGCTGCAGTTTAATTTTCTTTCTATGAAATTGATAAACTGTAGCATAGCATCATGTGTATCTGATTTGGCTTTTAGAAAGAAAATCCAGGTGTATCTTGTGCATGCATCAACTATAGATAGATAATACCTGTGTCCTTGTCTTGAGCTCAATGATGCAGGACCCCATAGGTCTGCTGTTAGTAATTCAAGGGGTTTGGAATACACTGTCTTAGATCTGATAAAAGGTAGTTTATGGCTTTTGCCAATTTGACAGTGTGTACATGGAGTGGAAACTGGTAAATTCTTGTATGAAATATTATTATCATTCAATACGTTCAACACAATTTTATAACTAGGATGTCCTAGTTTACAATGCCAAATGTCAAGATCATTTTTCATATTATTGCAGTCATATCTAACAACATTACAATCATTATCATCAGAATTAACTTTGTTAATATCATTGTCAAATTGAATATTGGCATCACAACACCATGTATTTTTATCATTCCCCAGTCTTGATTGCAAGTTCTTGAATCGATATAAGCCATTATCCAATTTACCCTATAATAATATGTCTTTATTTAGAGAGACTCTAACAAGGCAATATTCTGGGTGAAACTCAAAATATACCTTATTATCACTGGTGAATTGGGAAACACTAATAAGGTTTTTCTTGACATTTGGAACCCTAAGTAAGTTATTAAGGAAAAAAATCTTCTTCCTTTAATCAAACCTATTCCAGTGTGTGATATATTCATTGTTTCACCATTGCAAGTGCGAATAACCTGATTACCTAAGTAGTTCTTGTTTCCAAGATTTAGATTTTGCAAACTATTGGTGATGTGATTGGTTGCTTCAGAGTCGGGAAACCAGTCCTCACTATTGATGTCATCAAGTTTGCCAAGTTCATCACTGTTGCTTGTAACTGCAGAGCTCTCTGCATTAGACCTGCCTTGATTTCCTTATGCCATGTTTATGTTAGCTCCTCTTTGATTGAACTGGCCTTGTTGTGCATTGTTCACATCTGTGTTGAATCTAAAATAACACATGTTTGCTGAATGTCTAGGTTTGTCACATATTTGACACTTGATTCTTGGAGCATTGTTGGATATGCCTCTGCCTCTTCCTCTTTGATTTGGATTGCCTCTTGGCCCTTGATTGCTGCCTCTGCCGAAACCAGGTGCACTTCTTGATTGATTTGTGTTTGCATTTCTTGAGTTTGAGGCAAGGTTAATTCTATAATTAGTTTGTGTTGCTTTTCTTTGTTCCACTCTGCCCTCATGTGCAAATAATGCAGAGTATACCATTTGGATATCTGGTAATATTGGTTGGGTGGCTATAAAGGTAACAAGCGACTCATATTCTTCATCTAATCCGTTTGTAAGAGTAAGAATTTGTTCATTGTCAAATACATGATGTCCCACTGCATTAAGTTTGTCACATAGAGTCTTGACCTTAGAAATGTATTCTCTCATCGATGAATCCCCTTTTCTTGCATTTTGAAATTCCCTTCTATAATGCATTATTCTCGCTGATGATTGGGAGTTGAAAATTTGTTGTATTGTGGACCAAATTTCATGAGATGAGTTACATCCTATGACTTGAGACAATAAACTGGTACTTATGGATGAAAGAGGCCATGAGGATAGTAGACTCTTATTTCTGATGATGTATATATGCTGGATTACTGATCATTTTTCCATCTTTATCATTGATCATTGCATGCGGAATGGGCCTTGTTCCTTTGACATAATCTTGAAGGTCGTAACCTTTCAAGGCCGTTTCAATCTGGAACTTCCATAAGAGGTAGTTCTCTTGTAATGTACCAGTTTTGACTGTTTTGTAATACAGTTTATTTTGGGATTTATTTTGATAATTAATTTAAAATAATATATTGTGAATAATAAATATTGCAAAGAATTTTAAGTATGTGTATATTTTAAATTTGGTATATTTATATACACAGGTAAGTATAGTTTTACAATTGATTTGCACTTGAACTTGTTCATTTAAAAATACATAGCTAGTATATATAAATATCATACATCGTACCTTAGAAGCTAAGGTTTTAAAACCTCTGTAGCACATATTCTAGTTATATGCAGGCAGACTAACCTTTAGCACATCTTCTCAATCAAATAGGTATGAACAGCCTACACCTTGCAAATACATCAGCCTACAATATTTTGAAAACTAAGTATTGTTTTCTTTCGAACCTGAAGTACACTTATTTGTAGCAAATACATGTATATAGTAGCTATAAGGACCATCCAATTCTCCTTTCCAACAAATTGTAGGCAATCCTTTTGCCGCATCCTTTTCACATCACACCACACACAACTAATAACTTAGCATCATGCTCTTTCAATCACCTATGCAGCAGCAACCCATGATCCCATATCAAATACCCTATGTTCACTTTATAGCAAAGGAAGCTTTTAAAACTATATTTGCACATGGCCGTGCACTGAAATTGACTAAAAGAATGTATGGTCTTTTTCATAGTTGTAGAAGTATTGCACCATCAAAATTCCCATTCAATAAATCTGTAAGCACATCCAGTGAAGCCTAGTTATAACACATTGCTTAGGAACTAAGCAAATGAATATTTAGTTCATTGTAGTACAACTACACATGGCTATACACTTAGCAGGCAACTTTTTCCAACTTGCACATGACATTTTCTAGGTTGTTTTGTCAATTTAGGGCCTGCTAACAAATACAGGGTTTCCCCTCTTAGATCAACTGTACCCAGCTACATACACATAGCACAGATCATTCCATCATACTAGGCACAGGTGAAAACACATAGCTGCGTCCATTCAATCACAAGCACAGCTATAACATTGGGTTATTTTCTTTCTAATCACATGGTTGCAGTTTTAAGCGATGCATTGGATTCCCCATGCAACCATTTAGTTCTCCATTTTTTTTAAAAAAAAAACATTTTTTTGCATCTATAAATATCCATCTTGCCACCACATACCTACATACTTCATTCGAACTAGAGTCGATAAAAAATGGAAGCAAACATGGAATGCAAAGTAAGACCTTGCGCATGAAAAACTCTAGACTGATAAGCTAAAAATAGAGGAGCTTTTATAGGTGAGTAAACTCATATTTTTCCCACTCCGTTAATCATTTGTTCACTGTCCTATAATTGATTTCAAAATGGGTATTCTAGTTGTCGTGTATGTATTACTTATATATGACATTTTAGATGCATCTGTTTGGGATTACTATGAATGTTTAAATGTGCTTTTGTGTGTATGAAGAAAACAAAAAGGGGCCACTTTCTACTCTCTGTTGTATGAAAATTCACAACCAAATTTCCAATGGGTTTAGAATCGGGATTATATAAAGGATATCAGTAGTGAACGCAGTATATGTTAACAATAGTTGTCTGCCATAATGCTATATAGACTCAGAGATAGGAAGCACCCCAACACTTTGGACTTGATTATCAGTGAAAGGAATCACCTGGATAACTTCCATTTCATTGTGTATGGGATGTGCCGATAAACAACTTGCCTTTTCATTGACTTTTTTATCTACTCCTTAGTACATTAGGATGTTAATTAAATTTGTATTAGGATTAATTTGATTGTTGCTTCATGAAAAACATAATCTAACATGGTGTCGGCAACATTATCATCTGGTAAAGATTGTTTGCAAACAAATAACAGATCTAATGTTTTAAGCTTTGTGGATTGCGGTATATAATGGTTCTAAGTCCACGCTGGAAGATATCTACGTTAAATATTTTATATAACATATAAATATATTGAGTAAGTTAATGGGTATCAGTCATTCGTTTATGGCGGACATAGAAGATTTGTTAGGAGGAACTCTTGAGGTTAACAACTACAAGGAAGATGAATGGCAAGGGAATGACGTTATCACTGAATTGTTAATGTGCTTGCATGATAAGCTATCAAAAGGAGTAAAGCAGTTAATAGTGGAGAATTTCAAAGATCAGGTGAACGACTACAAGGACATGTCGATATTTCTGACCATGGTTGTATTTGAATTAAAGATTGGAGTGAACACAGTTTTGATGTGAACGATATACATGAAAACATATTCAGATTTGTGCATAAGTTTGGACGTGAGGTCTGGCAACAAAAATCATGTTGCCTGAGAATGTAAGGCAAGTAAAAAAAAGAAAGGGAACCAGAAAGAAGGAATCAGAGGAGATACATGGCTTTGGCTTTGTTAGCCTGGAGTTAACAGAGCAGTCTCAGTTAACTATGTGTTTGCTTTGCTAAAGTTTGGAACTAAGAACCATCACCAAAATAATTCTCAATATTACATTATCTGTTATTAAAATAATTGCTTAAAATCTCCAATATGAATAACGTACGTACCTAATGATCTTTCACTGGAAATACATTCGTTATTATACAATTGTTGTTTTTTAAGGTTTAAGTTCCAATGTAGTACGTGCTTTCTTAATGATGGCATGCAGGTCACCAATCCTTTTTCCTTTTATGTTTTTGGTGAACATCCTGATTCTGACCAATTGATGAAGGAAGAAATTTAAGAGTACTGAGTAGTGATTTGGAGAAGTAGGGTACGGGAAGGCATGGCAGTTGGTCGATGATGACCTGCGGAGGTGGTACAACTTGTCTAGGAAGGCACGACGGCTTCCGGATAGCATGAGTATGCGTGCACGTGCACAGTGCAGGTTGTGCATAGGTGTAAGCAACAATTTATAAAAACATGCAAGTGTTAATAAAACTAAAAGAGCAACTAACATGGCACATTTACTCATGACGTGATACAAAGTAAAGCAAATGATATACATGAAAATGGCAAATCTGATGGATAGTTTAATCTAAATTTTGAATCTAAGTTGATGTATATATTAGTATATACCTATACATATAACATACAGGCTGTGTAATTGAGCTCGACCATTTCAAAAATAAAATAAAATGTTGAAACAGTAGAAAACGAAGGCTGTAGGAGTAACAGGGAGGCAAAAGAGTGAATAGGAAGCTATGAAGGAAAGAAATAAAGAAAGAAATGAATCAGTAAACCAAAGCAAAAAAATATTCTCATACCCACAAACCTGGATTGAAGTTACTACAATTGTTTACATAGATTGGAAAAGTTAAAAAGATTCATAGTTTGAAAGTGAGCATATATGATTTGTATGCACATGCAACTATCTATGGATCATTCTTTTCCAAGCAAAAACTCTGGAGAAGGAAAGAATCAAGGTACCTGAAGAGCAGAGCACCCTGCACATTCGATGGAAAATCACTTTCCTTTACTACAAACGTAGAACCACTACTATCAATAACAAATGAAATACTTGATATTGCAAAGAACCGAAACAAGCTGATAACGAAAGTCTGAAAGAAAAGAAAAGGAAAAAAGGAAAAAGGGTGGGGAATTATAGAATAGGAAGAATCAGCATCAATTTGGTTTCCCTGGGGAAGTGAGTGCGCAAGGTTTTGGGCCTTGGGCTGGGCCATGTTTCCTTTTAAAAATAAATAAATAAATATGTAAATGTAAAAGAAAAAGGGCTATTTTTAAATGGGCTTGGCCCATTTTAATTTTAAAGGGAAATTGTTTTATGGAAGAAAATTAAAATAAATAAATAATAGAATACATTTTTTTTAATGTATAATAAAGTGCATATATATGTATAAACTTAGAAATAATATATAATAGAATTGTAGTAGACCTGTATCATATACATGAGTAAATCGAGGACATGTGGAAGCCACTCGACATAGTTGTCGAGTTTAAACGATTCAGTTTAAAATAAATTGATTTATTAAAAATAATTTTTATACTAAATATTTCGTTTAAGGTAATCAAACGTAAATTTAGTTGTGAACTGTAATAACGTATAACCACTACTCGACAATGATATATAAGTACAATAAATACATAATTAAAAGTTTAACTAATCGATTAATTTATTAAGTCGTTATAATTACGTGAATCGTAAATATATTTTTATTTGACATTTGTCAGTGGAATTAAAACACTATTCCGCTATGTATTTTGTTGACTGGATTATTTAAAACACCCTGATAGCAGAAATAAATACTGTTCTGCTATTAACTAGTTTGATATATTCTATCAGTAAATATATGGGCTGAGATGTTATATTATCAGTAGAAAAATTGCATTGTATTACATGTGTGTTAGTGCATATTAAATTTAACAAGTCAAATGTTATTTGTTATAAGAACCGATATATGCCGTGGGAACTGCTAAGTTGAAAATTCTGTAAAGCAGCTCAGAAATAAATATAAAGTTAACGATCGAATAAAGATTATTATGACTTAGCAGCTTCAATGGGGTTAAACCTGTTTATTTTATTTTATATTTGATAGCTAAATCACCGACTATAAAATTTGGATCTTTTCGTTATCGTTTTCGAAGAGACCAGAATTTAAACTCCACTTCGATTCGACATAAACGTTATGGATCAAAGATTTTATTAAAGACCATTGAAGACGAAGTATTGCAAGGGTTGTTTTGTTTATAGGATAGTTCCTTCGGTTTGTCCATTCCCAGGACCACTTGTATGGACGAATGTCTGACAGAGTATGCCTAACCAATCATGTACGTTGATCTCTTCAAACGTATTTATGTTAGTGGCAGAGGAATTCGTTTTATACCCATAATATATTTTTGGGGAAATCAATTAGTGGTTGCCGGTATTGACGATGTTGCATTCAAAGAAATGATTTGTCAAAGGTAAGTTCGGCATTAAGCCTCACAACAGGGAAATGACAAAAATCGGATAGGCAGCATGGCTATGTGGGTCGCTCCCATTAGGGTGTATTGTCACCATCTAGAGAATATTCATTTTGTTAATTCTTTTCATTTCTGTATCTCCCGGGAAACGGTAGCTGCACAGCCGTAAGGTGACAATATATTCGATACACTCAAGAGAAATGAGTAGTCGGTCATGTGTGGGCCGGGTTGCAAGACGTTCTTGTTGAACCCAGTGTATTCCCCTCTAGAGATACACTATCGGCAGGTGGTTCCGTACCTTGTCATAGTTGGAAATCCATTGTCGAATAAGCACCCGCGGTTTTGATTGTATACTATATATGTAGAGCGTGAGATGCAAGCGTTCTACTAGATCGAAATTTATTTCCATTCAAACATTATTATAATATCAGAGGAATATCATTTTCAAAATGTTTTGGTTTATCGTAAGATAATAATCATCCATGTTTATGTGTGGATCGGTCTTATGGTTATCTTTTCTTTCAAAACGTTTTTTGAAAGTTAAACAAGTGTTTTGGATCTCATAAAGGGAAAAACCCGTTCCGTTTTTACGGCGTGGTCGAGATATCCTTTATCAGAATCAGTTTGTTTTAAAATCGTTTAATCATACCAGTTCTATGACTGACCCAGAGTTTATTTTTCTATGTTTTCCCTAAACTCTTGGGTGTCCAAATTTGTACGGGCAGTCAAGTGGTTCAGGATTTTATAGATTCATTTGGAGGAGCTTGGAGCAGGAGGCTTCAATGTTAGATATCTAAAATTTAAATTCCGATGTATTGTATATGAGATTTACTTTGATGATATATGTAAATTCAAATCTAGTTTGTATTTCAAAGGTGATTTTATATATTGTATTTTGATCCACTGCGATTGTGAGATTCTGTGGTGTTGTTCAATTCGATCTTCTATCTATTTTCTTCTATTCTAATTTTCTTTCTTTCTATTTCTCATCCTCCAACTTATTTCTATTAATGATTCGTATTTTCGTGTAATTTGGATTAGACATGAGTTGTATTCATTCGATACAAATGGTATCGATTTGCGGGTCGTTACAGTTGGTATCTGAGCTGAAGGTTGAGTAGTAACCTTGGCTCTATGTCGTAACTCGATAGAGATGGTGTTAGTAATACCCTAGATCGAGTTTAAGTGTATATATACGTGTATTTGTTATTTGATATAAAAACTCTTTTATATTGTGTTGATTAAATTCTTGAGTGGTATAAAAATCCCAAATCAACGCGTTTAGCTGACGAGGCGATTTCTAAACGCTTGAACAGAATAATTCAACACAATATTGTTTTAAAAGCTGGGTAAATGAAATAATTTTGCCCAAAATTATATTTTGGTTATAAAAGAATAATTTTCTAGATTTATTATTATATAGAGATGTGTCGATTGTTAATACTTGAAATAACTATATGTAACCAAAGTAAATTTGTGTAAGGAAGAGATATGCAACTAAGACAAATTGGAAATTTATTGAGTAAAGCAAAATAGTTTGGGAAAATTCAAAGGTTTTGAATGAAATCAAGATTGATTTCAAATTGGTTGGGAATTAAAATCGAGAATCTAGATTCTGCTATTTGAAAATTTAACTGAAGTTAACAAATTGGAACCTAATTGGAGATGAGTTGAGTTAAACGTTTTTCTGAGTATTGGTCTGATGTTGATTTCGGTCTTCAGGGGCCGATACTTAGAAGATTATTTTCTTGCCAATTTACAATCAGGAACTAATGAATGTTGAAGATAAGAAGTGTACAAATTAGAAATAGAAATGTAAATAACAAATATTTCTAGTTATAAAGATGGCTGTGATTGATAGCTGATTGCTGATGTATTGAATGTCTTGATTGTTGCGAGTTGTATGACAATGAACCTGTGTATTTTGGGGCACATTGTTTGTTGTGATTGTTTGGGAACAACCCATGTATTTTTTTTGAATATAAGTCTATAACTATAAATCTCCTCTTTACTCTTCAATTTCGAGGATGAAATTATTTTTAAGGGAGGTAGATTGTAACGTCCCAGTTTTGACTGTTTTGTAATACAATTTATTTTGGGATTTATTTTGATAATTAATTAAAAATAATATATTGTGAATAATAAATATTGCGAAGAATTTTAAGTATGTGTATATTTTAAATTTGGTATATTTATATACACAGGTAAGTATAGTTTTACATTTGATTTGCACTTGAACTTGTTCATTTAAAAATACATAGCTTGTATATATAAATATCATACATCTTACCTTAGAAGCTAAGGTTTTAAAACCTCTGTAGCACATATTCTAGTCATATGCAGGCAGACTAACCTTTAGCACATCCTCTCAATCAAATAGGTATGAACAACCTACACCTTGCAAATACGTCAGCATACAATATTTTGAAAACTAAGTATTGTTTTCTTTCGAACCTTAAGTACACATATTTGTAGCAAATGCATGTATATAGTAGCTATAAGGACCATCTAATTCTCCTTTCCAACAAATTGTAGTCAATCTTTTTGCCGCATCCTTTATACATCACACCACACACAGCTAATAACTTAGCATCATGCTCTTTCAATCACCTATGCAGCAACAACCTATGATCCCATATCAAATACCCTGTGTTCACTTTATAGCAAAGGAAGCTTTTAAAACTATATTTGCACATGGTCGTGCACTGAAATTGACTAAAAGAATGTATGGTCTTTTTCATAGCTATAGAAGTATTGCACCATCAACATTCCCATTCAATAAATCTGCAAGCACATCCAGTGAAGCCTAGTTATAGCACATTGCTAAGGAACTAAGCAAATGCATATTTAATCCATTGTAGTACAGCTACACATGGCTATACACTTAGCAGGCAACTTTTTCCAACTTGCACATGACATTTTCTAGGCTGTTTTGTCAATTTAGGGTCTGCTAACAAATACAGGGTTTCCCCTCTTAGATCGACTGTACCCAGCTACATACACATAGCAAAGATCATTCCATCATACTAGGCACAGGTGAAAACACATAGTTGCATCCATTCAATCACAAGCACAACTATAACATAGAGTTCTTTTCTTTCCAATCACATGGCTACAGTTTTAACTGATGCATTGCATTCCCGACGCAACCAATTAGTGCTCCATTTTTTATGAAAAAAAACATTTGTTTGCATCTATAAATATCCATCTTTCCACCACATACCTGCATACTTCATTCGAACTAGAGTCGATAAGAAAATGGAAGCAAACATGAAATGCAAAGTAAGAACTTGCACATGAAAAACTCTGGACTGATAAGCTAAAAATAGAGGAGCTTTTATAGGTGAGTAAACTCATATTTTTCTCACTCCGTTAATCATTTGTTCACTGTCCTATAATTGATTTCAAAATGGGTATGCTAGTTGTCGTGTATGTATTACTTATATATGACATTTTAGATGCATCTATTTGGGATTACTGTGAATGTTTAAATGTGCTCTTGTGTGTATGAAGAAAACAAAAAGGGGCCACTTTCTACTCTTTGTTGTATGAAAATTCACAACCAAATTTCCAATGGGTTTAGAGTCGGGATTATATAAAGGATATCAGTAGTGAACGCAGTATATGTTAAAAATAGTTGTCTGCCATAATGCTATATAGACTCAAAGATAGGAAGCACCCCAACCCTTTGGACTCGAGTATCAGCGAAAGGAAGCACCTGGATAGCTTCCATTTCATTGTGTATGGGCTGTGCCGATAAACAGCTTGCCTTTTCATTGACTTTTTTATCTACTCCTGTAACAACCCAACTTTCGAACACATCGGAAGTCGTGCCATTAATAAGAATAAGAAAAGATAGAAGATAAAATCACAGAAAAACATCAGAATCTCACAACGGAATTTTTACAAAAGATGATATTTTATAACATTACACAGCGGTACAGATTACATCAAAGCATCATATATCTAGTGGTACAAACCATTCATAGTACACCATTAATTTTACATGTCATTAATATCCAAACTGCAGACTTATAATTATACAGTAGATAGGGATCAACACATAGAAAATTCCATCCCAGCTTTCCAAGTTTTTATCCAATCCTGATTCACTTGTCTACTCATAACAAGTGTTATGAATACCCAAGAGTTTAAGGGAAAACACAGGAAAATAAACTCCGGGTCAGTCAGGGGATTGGTATGAGTAAATAGTTTAAAAACAGAGTACAGAAATAAAAATATCTCATAAGACCACGCCGTGAATATGGAACGGGTTTTTACCTTATGAGATCAAAACACTTTGTATACTTGAAATCAGATATTATAATATCTAAGGTTTTTCCACAAATAATTATGAATCTAGAAGAATGCTTGCATCTCACATTGTCCTACATAATATATAAACAAAAACCCACTTGGCGCTTATGGAAATTGGATTTCCAACTATGACAAGGTACGGGACTACCTGCCGATAGTGTATCTCTAGAGACGAATACACTGGGTTCAACAAGAACGTCTTGCAACCCGGCCCACACATAACCGACCACTCATTTCTCTTGAGTGTATCGAATATATTGTAACCTTACGGCTTTTTGTCGCAACCACCGTAGTTTCCGGGAGATACAGAATTGAAAGAAGTAACAAATATGAATATTCTCTAGATGGTGACAATACACCCTAATGGGAGCGACCCACATACCATGCTGCCCGCCCGATTTTTGTCATTTCCTGGGTGTGAGGCTTGAGGCTAGACTTACGCTTGATCATCATCTCTTTATTTTCTTTGAATGCCACATCGTCAAATCTTTCCAACCACTAATTGATTTCCCCAAAAATAAATTATAGGTATACAGCGAGAGAAACGAATTCCTCTGCCACCATATAAATACGTTTGAAGAGATCAATGTACGTGACCAGTTAGAATTACTTTGTCAGACATTCGTCCATACAAGTTGTCCTGGGATTGGACAAACCGAAGGCACTATTTAAAATTAGTCCTTGCACAACTCCGTCTTCCATTATCTTCGATAATCTCTGACGCGCAACGTGTATTCAATTCAAAGTGGATCGTTAATCCGGTCTCTTTGAAATGATTAACGAACATTTCCATTTTAAATTATAAATCTAACAAGATTATAATCTAATCTACATAAAACAATTTCAGTCAAACTACACAGAAAGATCAACTGGTCTTTATCTGATTATTTTGATCATCTTTTCAAAAGGGCCAATTTTACTGTGTGCGTCGCACACGGCTTTACTTTTCGTTTTGTTCGATATCTTTAAAATGAATACTTACCTTATTTTTACTTTAAAAAAATAATCCTCATTATTATTCATAAATCTGATCACTAATAATTGGCTTAAATTATGAGTTACTTATTTATTTTACAACTTTTACACTAAGTATTTTTCTCGACAAATTTTCCCTTTTGATCGTCCATTTTTGATCCACTTATCCCTTATCCTATACTGATAAAGTTCCTCTTTTTAATTTTATCAGTCTAAAACGTTTAAAACAGCATTTACATTTCTTGTTTTAAAAGTACATAACCGTTTTATGATCAGTTTCTTATACCAGATATTCTAGATATCAGATAAAACTAACAAACCTTAGCGTATGTGTCACATACGGTTTATCTACCTTGTTTGTTTAAAATTCAACTATTTCATTTAAAAATAAATTCCAATGTAAATTAAATTTATAATTTAACAAATAACAAAATTATAACTTCTGTATTGACTTCTTGACGTCTGTCAAAATGGCGTCTGATCTTTCACCCTTGATCGACTTTCTTCTTGCTGGCTTTACAGTTTGAACATTAGAAAATCATCTCTAATTATAAATTAAATTTATAATTTAAATTCCAGTTTTTGTATTTTAGATTTCAACTGCTGACAAAAGCCGATTTAATCCTGGTTCACTTTCTTTACTAAACTGGCTAAATTAAATAAAAATGCTATTTTATTTAAATATTTATTTTTATCCTATTTTATTTAAACCATAATTAGATTTAAAAACTAGTTTTGAATTAAAATTATATTTAAAATCTTCATTTTAAAGCCAAAAAGCAAAGTACCACTTTTATAAAATACCACTTTAAAAACCACAGTGTACGCCCTTGCTAAACCCCCTAGATTTACATGATTTTATAAAGTACCACTAGGTACTCACTACCAAAGTACCACATTAGAAAACCCTGGCATTTCACCTCCAGATCACCCCCAGCTCCCACGATCCATGAAGTGCCAACCTACCCTGGTACTTGCCAAAGTACCAACTACCAACCTTCCTGGTCACCGTGCTCACCCCTCAAAAACACCTGAAAACACCATGTTGATCCTTTCCTTCTCCCTTTTACATGCACAGTTGTGCACGTGCACCACCAACCTCGCCACCATCCACCTCCGACGACCACCCAGCCACGTCAACCTTCATCCCCTGACCACGTCCCCATGCCTGAATCACCACCTCCATGTCTTGGGTGGATTTCACCGTTCACCATTTTTCACAGAAAAACCACATCCAAGAAATCACCACACCGTTCCTCAGCCTGACCTCTAGCCGCCTCCTCCTCCTTGCCACGTCACCCTGACCCTTTGACGCCGCCAAACCCCTAGGACCGCACCCCCTGACCTTCTCCGATGAAGAGCAGTTCGGGTTTGAAAACCGAACCCAAAAAGCAACCCATTTACCCTAATTCGATCAAATCCCCCAAATTGATGCATTAGAAAATTGAATTAGCATTTTTCCTTACATCCTTGATCTTAGATGATGCTTCACCCTAAACCCCATGGCCTCCCATGACCTAGATTGTCGGAAATTGTTTTTTTTACCAATTCTGATCATCTTTGAAATTCTCAACATCTAGGTTATTAAAAATCATGAAATTTCTTTTTAAAATCATCATTTACTACCAGTATTTCATTCATGTATTTAGTTTTGTTTAATACGGTTTTTGAAATTTCGATCAAACAGAGAGCTGTTATGAACTTAGTGTGTTTTCTTGTTTTATATATACTGTATATATTAAAATGTTTGGACCTTCTAAACCACTTTAAGATTACTGAAAATGGTTTTGCAATTCAGTATGACATCACACTCCTACATCTAACATGGATTAAAATATCAATTTGATGGTGTATAGTTTAAACAAGGAAGAAACAGGATGTGGTAATCAACAGGTATCAACAGTTTTTCAAACCATTGGTACTTAAGATTTGAGTGAAAAACAACAAGTGTTTGATCAGACCAAGGCATACAACAATACATATCATTCACCCAAGTTGTGATAATTTAGATTATCAATTCACATTTCAATCTAATTGCAGATTCATTAAAACTCCTTTTACTGGGTTAAAGAACTAATGTCATTTAAAACACAGTTCACGACAAACCCAAATCACATTCTATTTATTATCGGGTTAAAGAACAAGTGTCATTTAAAACACCCTTCACAATAAACCCACAAATCAATTCTATTTACAACCCATTTCAAATTCAATTTATTTATTTAAAAATAAATGGGTTTTAATTTTAGTTCAAAACTAGTTCATTTCAATAAAAATCTATTTTTAACTTTTCAAATATGGAGTTTTTCATCCCAATTTTCCCCAAATCATTTCTTATGATTTTACACAAATTTCTACAATTTTTAATAATTTTATCAAGGCCCGTACAGTCGATTTCCATCAACGGCCATCGAACTGCACTTACAGCGACCTTTTCCAAATTTGATTTGGACGTATCCCCAAATCCAACCGTTAGATTTCAAATTTCTAATATTCGTTAGAAAGCTCTTTTCGATTCGAACCCAACGGTTCCGGTTTTAGGAGAATCCGACGGTCGGATCTCTCGTAATGTCCATTCGAAGTCAATGGTCGAAATTTACGAACTGCCGCAGCGCGGCGCGTTCTATTCAGGCCATTATATTATATATATAATATATATAATATATATTTCGTCGATTCCTATTTAAAACGAACTTTATAAATATTTTTAAATTCGTTTCAAAAACAATTTCTACTTCCATTTCAAATTCAAATCAAAATTTCAATTCAATTTGAATTCATTATATATTCAATTCAATTCGAATTCGTTTTTATTCAATTGAAATTCGATTCGTTTTCTATTCAATTTAAATTCGATTCGTTTTCTATTCAATTCAAATTCGATTCGTTTTCTATTCAATTCTAATTCGATTCGTTTTCTATTCAATTCAAATTCGATTTATTTTCTATTCAATTCTAATTCGATTCGTTTTCTATTCAATTCAAATTCGATTCGTTTTCTATTCAATTCAAATTCAATTTCTTTTTCTATTCAATTCAAATCAAATTCGTGTATATAAACAAATCGGCTGATTTGTTTATAAATATTTATTTATTCACTTTCACGTTAAAAATTATATTTTTAACGACCAAATAATTCATTTCAAATAATCAAAATTCGCTAAAATTTCCAAAATAAAATTTTTAAACTGGCCCAGATTTTCGGGTTGTTACAATCTCCCTCACTTAAAACTTTTCGTCCCCGAAAAGGAACAAAGTCGAAAGTGGTTTGGTTAATCAGCTCTACGTTCGATCTGGCTTCCATTCTTCAACTTCTCAGTTTCTGAGAATTTTCAAATTCTTCAAAAATTTGGCTAACACCCTAAATTTTCGAAAAATTTCACCATAACCTCCCCTGCACCGGGAGCCATGGGAAAATCCCGAAATTGCCATACAGGCCTTCTGATCTCAAAAAGAAAAAGAAAAAGCCAAGCGGCTAGCCAATAGGCTCATAAAATCATCATCACCCAAACAAATCAGTAAATTATGATAAACATGTACCTATTTGTCAGGCAAACAAATTTTATTCTCTGCTCTAGCCTCCTTGCTATGACCTGTTCAATGTAAGTACATGTATATGCATGCAAATGCGTCTAATATTCAATACAGTTCAATATTCGATACAATTAGGATAAATGGTTCAAAATTATTTAAACAAATAAACAAACAACATAAACATCAATCAATTAGTGAATTAAAGTTTCAAATTCATAATTTTGATATATATACAGAAAATCATGTTTTCGATGCCAAATCACAACAAATAAATCTATCTATATAAGTTTTGGTTCTCACACCAGTCTAATGGAAATATATAGATATCATACCTTCGTCACTCGAATATAAATTCTGACAACGAGTACTCAACCATCAGAATCATCTTCGGGCCACTAGAGTATGATTCTATATCTATTCAGTATATTAAAACTTCGAATATACGTTCATGACGCGTATATGCAACATCTTTATATATCGGACTATCCAAATTCAATACAAATAAAATATTCAAATACGTATAAAGCGATTTAAATTTTTAAAAGAATATTGTTTTCATTTAAAAAATATACTCTTCACACTCGTTCTAGGATACTACTGATCCTATCTCTAACGAGCCATTCTAATTGGATATTACTAATCCAATATTAGATGAATCCTTCCATATGGTTCTAATGTGTCTTGTTCTCGAGCTCTGTAAACCAAAGCTCTGATACCAACTGTGATAATTTAGATTATCAATTCACATTTCAATCTAATTGCAGATTCATTAAAACTCCTTTTATTGGGTTAAAGAACTAATGTCATTTAAAACACAGTTCACGACAAACCCAAATCTCATTCTATTTATTATCGGGTTAAAGAACAAGTGTCATTTAAAACACCCTTCACGATAAACCCACAAATCAATTCTATTTACAACCCATTTCAAATTCAATTTATTTATTTAAAAATAAATGGGTTTTAATTTTAGTTCAAAACTAGTTCATTTCGATAAAAATCTATTTTTAACTTTTCAAATATGGAGTTTTTCATCCCAATTTTCCCCAAATCATTTCTTATGATTTTACACAAATTTCTACAATTTTTAATAATTTTATCAAGGCCCGTACAGTCGATTTCCATCAACGGCCATCGAACTGCACTTACAGCGACCTTTTACAAATTTGATTTGGACGTATCCCCAAATCCAACCGTTAGATTTCAAATTTCTAATATTCGTTAGAAAGCTCTTTTTGATACGAACCCAACGGTTCCGGTTTTAGGAGAATCCGACGGTCGGATCTCCCGTAATGTCCATTCGAAGTCAATGGTCGAAATTTACGAACTGCCGCGGCGCGGCGCGTTCTATTCAGGCCATTATATTATATATATAATATATATAATATATATTTCGTCGATTCCTATTTAAAACGAACTTTATAAATAGTTTTAAATTTGTTTCAAAAACGATTTCTACTTCCATTTCAAATTCAAACCAAAATTTCAATTCAATTTGAATTCATTATATATTCAATTCAATTCGAATTCGTTTTTATTCAATTCAAATTCGATTCGTTTTCTATTCAATTCCAATTCGATTCGTTTGCTATTCAATTCAAATTCGATTCGTTTTCTATTCAATTCAAATTCGATTCGTTTTCTATTCAATTCAAATTCGATTCGTTTTCTATTCAATTCAAATTCAATTTCTTTTTCTATTCAATTCAATTCAAATTCGTGTATATAAACAAATCGGCCGATTTGTTTATAAATATTTATTTATTCACTTTCACGTTAAAAATTATATTTTTAACGACCAAATAATTCATTTCAAATAATCAAAATTTGCTAAAATTGCCAAAATAAAAATTTTAAACTAGCCCAGATTTTCGGGTTGTTACAAAAGTTCAACACCACAAGATTTACTTTCAAAATAGGAAGAGCAGTAAAGAATTTTAGTTAAAAATTTACTCACTTGTCTTTAAGAAGCTCCTTGTTTTTCTTCTTAACTGATTTTAGTTTGAAAGCTTTGTAGTTGTGTCAAAATGAAGTGTATGCCCAGGTTTATCTATAGGTGTATAAAAATATCAAAATATGAGTGCATTTAATTACTAGATTTTGAAAGAGCAAAAATCTGTTTTTTTTTTTTTTTAGATTTTGATTTGACAAATGCATGACAATATTAAAAACTCATTTCTCCCTCAATATCCAAGTACCAAATCCTAAACCACATGGCTCTCCTCAGTTCAATGCTCACCTTGAATTCACCTGCACATGCTACCCTCTTTTCCCCCCATTGGCCTCTCTATGAACCATCAAATATCACCTTAAATGCAACATAACACAACCATGTCCTCCTCCTATCTTTCCTTGGTTTAACCAACCCCTTTTATACCTTATAAGCTCAGTTTTCACATGGTTTTCTAAACCATACTCTTCACATGAAAACTTTGATTTAACACAAAATATTAAATAATTTTACTTGGCTTTCAAATTGTTCTAAAATCTGAAAATTCTTTGTACACAAGATCTTGATCATGTGACGATATGACATGAATAAATCTTAGAAAATATACATGTTAGTAATCATCTAGTGTAGGTAAAATTTTAGGCTTAAATGCACATGATCTTGTAAATCTTTGTCACATGGCTTTTTGACAAAATGAATACATTTTTGGAAAAATAAAAAGAAGGAAAAATTCAGAAAATCATAAGAAAAGAAAGGAGAGAGATATCAAACTGAAAATGTAGAAACAAGAGTGATTTGTCATGTGCAAAAGTACTTCTCCTAGATCCTCCTTTCTAGTCTCTTTCTAGTGTAGGTGTGATACACAAATATATATATATATATATATATATATATATATATATATACATGAAAACATTGTTTGCAAAAAAAAAGCACCTTCATGTTTTATATTGATGTTCTTGTAAACACAAAGGATTTGAATTTGCTTTGCCAAAACAAATGGTTTTAGCATGCTTTGGTTCAAAATTATTTCATGGTTTAAAACAAGGAATTTGTTAAAATAAATATAAGGAATTTAACCCCTAAAATTTTTACAAAGCATATGAAAAATGGCATTTTAAAATTTTGCTATAAACATGTGTTATTATCCATACATGAAAAAAAAAAACGCTATGCATTACATGCTATTATACATAAATGAACATAATAGATGTTTGTAAGTGTTGTGCTACATACTAATGCAAATGCTATCATACATAGTTTAACATGTTTTAAAATTCTTTAAAGTATGAATTTTAACTCGTATTTCTAAAAACGTACTCACGATAATTTAATATCTGTGTAAAAAGTCCGGGTCATTACAACTCCTTAGTATATTAGGATGTTAATTAAATATGGGTTAGGATTAGTTTGATTGTTGCTTCATGAAAAACATAATCTAACATGGTGTCGGCAACATTATCACCTGGTAAACATTGTTTGCAAACGAATAACAGATCTAATGTTTTAAGCTTTGTGGATTGCGGTATATAATGGTTCTAAGTCCACGCTGGAAGATATCTACGTTAAATATTTTATATAACATATAAATATATATGAGTAAGTTAATGGGTATCAGTCAATCGTTTATGGCGGACATAGAAGATTTGTTAGGAGGAATTCTTGAGGTTAACAACTACAAGGAAGATGAATGGCAAGAGAATGACGTTAATCACTGAACTGTTAATGTGCTTGCATGATAAGCTATCAAAAGGAGTAAAGCAGTTAATAGTGGAGAATTTCAAAGATCAGGTGAACGACTACAAGGACGTGACGATATTTCTGACCATGGTTGTATTTGAATTAAAGATTGGAATGAACACAGTTTTGATGTAAACGATATACATGAAAACATATTCATATTTGAGCATAAGTTTGGGTGTGAGGTCTGGCAACAAAAATCATGTTGCCTGGGAATGTAAGGCAAGTAAAAAGAAAAGAAGGGGAACTAGAAAGAAGGAATCAGAGGAGATACATGGCTTTGGCTTTGTTAGCCTGGAGTTAACAGAGCAGACTCGGTTTACTATGTGTTTGATGTTGCTAAAGTTTGTATCTAAGAACCATCACAAAAATGTAACAGCCCACACCTCCGTTCACGCAAGATATTGTCCCCAACTTAGCCACCGTATAGGTGTGGGGTTTTGTTCCTCAAAAGGCCTAGGCATTAGTAAGAGATGGGCTCTACTATATAAGTACCCACTTCACACAGGCTTTCACGATGTGGGACTTAGGGGTGTTACATTCTCCCCTCCTACAGAGCCCAACGTCCCCGTTTGCTCATAGACACCTCACCCAGGCGCTGTGGTCCACCCAGGAGCCACAATTCCGGCTGGGTATTTGCTTTGATACCACTATAGTAACCCACACCTCCGTTCACGCAAGATATGGTCCCCAACTTAGCCACCGTATAGATGTGGGGTTTTTTTCCTCAAAAGGCTTCGGCATTAGTAAGAGATGGGCTCTACTATATAAGTACCCACTTCACACAGGCTTACACGATGTGGGACTTAGGGGTATTACACAAGATAATTCTCAATATTACATTGTCTATTATTAAAATAATTGCTTAAAATCTCCAAAATGAATAACGTACGTACCTAATGATCTTTCACTGGAAATACATCCGGTATTATACAGTTGTTTTTTTTAAGGTTTAAGTTCCAACGTAGTACGTGCTTTCTTAATGATGGCATGCAGGTCACCAATCCTTTTTCCTTTTATGTTTTTGGTGAACATCCTGATTCTGACCAATTGATGCTGGAAGAAAATTAAGAGTACCGAGTAGTGATTTGGAGAAGTAGGGTACGGTAAGGCATGTCAGTTGGTCGATGACGACCTGCGAAGGTGGTGCAACTTGTTTGGGAAGGCACGGCGGCTTCCGGATAGCCTGAGTATGCGTGCACGTGCACAGTACACGTTGTGCACAGGTGTAAGCAACAATTTATAAAAACATGCAAGTGTTAATAAAACTAAAAGAGCAACTAACATGGCACATTTACTCATGACGTGATACAAAGTAAAGAAAATGATATACATGAAAATGGCTAATCTGATGGAGAGTTTAATCTAAATTTTGAATCTAAGTTGATGTATATATTAGTATATACCTATACATATGACGTACGGGCTGTGTAATTGAGCTCGACCATTTCAAAAAAAAAAATGTAGAAACAGTAGAAAACAAAGGCTGTAGGAGTAACAGGGAGGCAAAGGGGTGAATAGGAAGCTGTGAAGGAAAGAAACAAAGAAAGAAATGAATCAGTAAACCAAAGCAAGGAAAATATTCTCATACCCACAAACCTGGATTGAAGTTACTATAATTTTTTACATAGATTGGAAAAGTTAAAAAGATTCATAGTTTGAAAGTGAGCATATATGATTTGTACGCACATGCAACTATCAATGGATCATTCTTTTCCAAGCAAAAACTATTGAGAAGGAAAGAATCAAGGTACCTGAAGAGCAGAGCACCCTGCACATTCGGTGGAAAATCACTTTCCTTTACTACAAACGTAGAACCACTACTATCAATAACAAATGAAATACTTGATATTGCAAAGAACCGAAACAAGCTGATAACAAAGTCTGAAAGAAAAGAAAAAAAGAGAAAAAGGTTAGGGAATGATAGAATAGGAAGAATCGACATCAATTTGGTTTGCCTGGGGAAGTGAGTGCGCAAGGTTTTGGGCCTTGGGCTGGGCCATGTTTCCTTTTAAAAATAAACAAATAAATATGTAAATGTAAAAGAAAAAGGGCTGTTTTTAAATGGGCTTGGCCCATTTTAATTTTAAAGGGAAATTGTTTTATGGATGAAAAAAAAATAGAATACATTTTTTTAAATGTATAATAAAGTGCATATATATATGTATAAACTTAGAAATAATATATAATCGAATTGCAGTACACCTGTATCTTATACTTGAGTAAATTGAGGACATGTGGAAGCCCCTCGACATAGTTGTCGAGTTTAAACGATTCAATTTAAAATAAATTGATTTATTAAAAATAATTTTTATACTAAATATTTCGTTTAAGGTAATCAAACGTAATTTAGTTGTGAACTGTAATAACGTATAACCACTGCTCGACAATGATATATAAGTACAATAAATACAGAATTAAATGTTTAACTAATCGATTAATTTATTAAGTCGTTATAATCACGTGAATCGTAAATTATTATTTTTTGACATATGTCAGTCGAATTAAAACACTGTTCCGCTATGTATTTGTTGACTGGATTATTTGAAACACCCTGGTAGCAGAAATAAACACCGTTCTGCTATTAACTAGTTTGGTATATTCTATCAGTAAATATATGGGCTGAGATGTTATATTATCAGTAGAAAAATTGCATTGTATTACATGTGTGTTAGTGCATATTAAATTTAACAAGTCAAATGTTATTTGTTATAAGAACTGATATATGCCGTGGGAACTGCTTAGTTGTAAATTCTATAAAGCAGCTCAGAAATAAATATAAAGTTAACGATCGAATAAAGATTATTATGACTTAGCAGCTTCAATGGGGTTAAACCAGTTTATTTTATTTTATATTTGATAGTTAAATCACTTACTACCAAACTTGGATCTTTTCGTTATCGTTTTCAAAGAGATCGGAATCTAAACTCCACTTCGATTCGACATAAACGTTATGGATCAAAGATTTTATTGAAGACCATTGTTGACGGAGTATTGCAAGGGTTGTTTTGTTTACAGGATAGTGCCTTCGGTTTGTCCAATTCCAGGACAACTTGTATGGACGAATGCCTGACAGAGTATGCCTAACCAATCACGTACGTTGATCTCTTCAAACGTATTAATGTTGATGGAAGAGGAATTCGTTTCTCTTGTTTTATACCCATAATATATTTTTGGGGAAATCAATTAGTGGTTACGGTATTGACGATGTGGCATTCAAAGAAATGATTTGTCAAAGGTAAGTTTAGCCTCAGCCTTACAACAGGGAAATGACAAAAATCGGACAGACAGCATGACTACGTGGGTCGCTCCCATTAGGGTGTATTGTCACCATCTAGAGAATATTCGTTTTGTTACTCCTTTTCATTTCTGTATCTCCTGGGAAACGATAGCTGCGTAGCCGTAAGGTGACAATATATTTGATACACTCAAGAGAAATGAGTGGTCAGTCATGTGTGGGTCAGGTTGCAAGACGTTCTTGTTGAACCTAGTGTATTCCCCTCCAGAGATACACTATCGGAGGGTGGTTCCATACCTTGTCATAGTTGGAAATCCATTATCCAATAAGCACCTACGGTTTTAATTGTATACTATATATGTAGAGCGTGAGATGCAAGCGTTCTGCTAGATCGATATTTATTTGTATTTAGACGTTATTATAATATTAGAAGAATATCGTTTTCAAAATGTTTTGGGTTATCGTAAGATAAAAATCATCCATGTTTATGTGTGGATCGGTCTTACGATTATCTTTTCTTTCAAAACGTTTTTTTAAAGTTAAACAAGTGTTTTGGATTCTCATAAAGGGAAAAACCCATTCTGTTTTTATGGCGTGGATTTATGAGATATCCTTTATTAGAATCAGTTTGTTTTAAATTCGTTTACTCATACCAGTCCCATGACTGACCCAGAGTTTATTTTTCTATGTTTTCCCTAATCTCTTGGGTGTCCAAATTTGTACGGGAAGTCAAGTGGTTCAGTATTTTACAGATTCATTTGGAGGAGCTTGGAGCAGGAGGCTTCAACGTTAGATATCTAAAGTTTAAATTCTTTTGTATTGTATATGAGATGTACTCTGATGATATATGTAAATTCAAATCCAGTTTGTATTTCAAACGTGATTTTAAATATTGTATTTTGATCCACTGCGATTGTGAGATTCTGAAGTGTTGTTCAATTCGATCTTCTATCTATTTTCTTCTATTCTAAATTTCTTTCTTTCTATTTCTCATCCTCTAACTTCTTTCTATTAAAGATTCATATTTTCGTGCAATTTGGATTGGACGTGAGTTGTTTTCAGTCGATTCAAATGGTATGGATTTGCGGGTCGTTACATCTCTTCATCGAGAGGGGTGGTTATCACTTGAGTCTTTGGATTTACGAGGGTTTGAGTGGTGCAGACTGGTTCAATAATGCCGACACTTGAATTTGCAGAGAAATTCCCATCAGTGGGTCCTGCCATGGTGTTCAGAAAGGAAGAATGCGTATGGCAGACCAACATCAAAGAAAGCATTAAAAAACTGAGAAAGTGGGAGAAAACAATTTTCTAATTTAAAGCTATAAATGGCTTTCCATTATTATTTCTCTACCATATGGAAATAAATAATAGAAAGTAAATGAATATCCTAAATGATGCCATTTTGTAACCTTCTTCTAATTTTCCATTTGTTTAACTTAAAGTTTTGTTCAAACAGTACTAAACATTTATTGATTCTGTTTTTTTTTGTTGTCCTCCTACATATTCTTTGTCCATGGCAACTGAAGTTGCTAATAAGAGAGAATATTTTTTTCCCCAATATACATCACGAGAATATTCATGATAAATTTATAACTACTATATATTTGTGATAATCTTTTAAAAAAATCTATTGCAAAATTACTAATTTGGTGTTGTGTATTATGACAAATGAGACGGGTAAACCAGCAAGGCCAAAATTAATGCGGATTCAAACCTGTATGATTTTGTAATACCAGTATGTTTGCTCCTCAGTTAGATTAGGTCATACAAACATAAGAAGAATGATATTAATATGTGTGAATAAAATAATCAATTAGAATCAACAAAATCGGTGCAAGTTCATAATTCTATTCCCAACAGCGAACACACTACAACATGCCTTGCCATTAGGAAAAAAAATCTGCCTTCATTTCACTGTTTGTATTAACTGAATATATTAGACTGTTTTAACGGTTCTAGAAAACGAATCGATAATCATAGATGGGTAATAAATGTATGTATGTCAATAATGTTGAACTTCAACAGATAAACTCATGAAAGTCGTTGAGATTCAGAAACATCAACCCCTGCATAACAAATTTATGTGCAGCCCATTAACGGAATGTAACAACCCGGAAAATCAAAACCAATTTAAAATTTTTATTTTGGCAATTTTAATGAATTTTGAATATTTAAAATGAATCATTTTAAATAATAACGAAAAGAAATTTATTTTGAATAGAATTAGAACGTATAAATTTATTTAAACCGAAATTAGAATAAAAATATTTATTTTAATCACAAAAGGAATTGGAAATGGCGCGGTAGTTTGAAAATTCGATTTCAAATTTCAAATGAATGTACAGAATTCAAAATAAACCGGATTTTAGTGAAACCAAAAATATTTGAATCTGTTTGAAAATATCTTTCCAACGAATGTGAAAAATCCAGATTTCATAGCAGGAATAAAAAGTTATGCCCAGTTGAAAATTCAAAATAGTCACTATCGAAATATAGCCCTTAAAAATAGAGATTTTGCAAACGACCTCCGTTTTTGACGAGACCACTTTTGTTGGATCCGAAATGTCAAATTATTGCTTGGTTCCAATTTTCATAATTTTTGGAATTAATATGTGAGCGTGGTGAATTTAAACGTGTTTGGTCAATTCAGTTTGAATTTAATCAACTGGAAAATGACCGTTTTTCAAATGGTCTCCAAATTCGACAAACTTAGTTTTGTTAAGACCGTATCATCAAAACAAAGCTAGATTTATTTTTCGGGAATTTTTAGAGTTCGTATGTGGCCCTAATAAATTGAAATGTGCGTTCAAATTTAATATATAGATTTATATTTTGATTTTGATGCAAACCGGTCGAAACAGTCGAATTGGCTTTCGACACATATCCCATTGTGTTCGGAATGGGGGTAATTAGCTATAGACGACAGTCGTTGGGTTTGATTCGGTATTCGAATGAAAAAGTAACTTTTTAGAATTTAAAAATAAATTAAATCTAAATATATATATATATATATATATTCTTTATAACCCTCACCCCCTTTTCTCTAATCAGTCAACGCCCGGAAAAAAAAGAACCTGTCGAACGAATCCGCGTCGCCCTCCGTCCTCCGGCCGTCGCCACCCCAGCACCGCCTCCCTAACGTCGCCTCCCTCTCGCACACCCCCTTTCTCTTCTCCAATCCAGTCAAGCCCCAGCGCCCAAACGCAGCCACTGCCAACACCCGGAGTCCTAGCCGCGCCACCCCCTGTTGACCACCATCGCCGCCTCCACGACCCCCAGCTCCGGCCAACATCTTCCTCCAACCACGAAAACTGAAACCGTGAGTTTTTTTATATAATTGATTTTAATTTTCAGGGTTTTTATGTACATATAAATCCACACTGAATTTGTTTTCTAATTTTAAAGTATACAGAGAGTAGATAAAGTTCTAATTTTTATATAGAGTAGATAAAATTTATGATTTTTAAATGTATAAAGAGGTAATAAAAATACGATATTTATATATATATATTTGAAATAAAAACTATGATTTTTAGTCAATGAAAGTTATGATTTTTACCTATATGAATAGCATATAAAGTTATGATTTTTATCTATATAGATTTGAAATAAAAATTCGATTTTTATGTATATGGATTTGAAATAAAAATTCGATTTTTATATATAGTAGCAACGAAATAAAAATGTGATTTTTATCTACATAGCGTTAAAATAAAAATGTGATTTTTGTCTACATAGCATTGAAATAAAAATATGACTTTAATCTACATAGCGTTGAAGTAAAATGTGATTTTTACCATGAACAGCGTGAAAAAGATTGTGTTAGAATTTCGGACAAATCCAAACGATTCAGAAATTCAGAAATAAAACTGGAGGAGTAGATCCCAAAGGTGAGAACTTATCACTTTAATTTTATTTTCTAGTTAAAATATATACTAGGATGCAGACGGTGCTTAGCAGCACCCGACACCCGTCGTCCACAGACCATGGGCGACTTGTTTGATTTTACTGTGTTGTGAGAATTGATTGTGATTGTGATGACTAATGGAAAATGAAATGTCAATGTGTTGAAATAAATATTTCATCGTTAAAAATATAATTTTTAACCTGTATATGAATAAAATAAATATTCATTTACAAATCGGACGATTTGTTTATGTACACACATTTGACTGATATTGATTGGGACGATATATTTTACACATCGCCTAACTGCATGAATAATAATCAGTGTTTGTTGTTTGAAAACCCTACACGGGTATTGGGATGACATTGGACATACACTAATCCCAATACTTAGTTGTATGTCAATCGATGGGTTGACAGACTGTTGTAAGCGTTAATTATTTATATATAACGCTTATGCAGTTGTGCACTCTGGATGATGGTTGATTGTTTATCATTGTTGTTCTATACATGTGTTGTATGAAATCCATATAAATAACATTATATGGTAATTGACTGTGTTTGATTCCAGCTCAGAAAGAATGAATAATTTAAAATAACGAATATTTTAAAATAATATTCAGTAAAAGATCAAAATCTAATTTTGATCTCCGATTTGGGATGGACAGGAAAATATTTAAATTTATAAAGATGTGTTGATTAGATTAACGCCATTTTGACGTGAACGATATTTATATCGATTTTATTCATTTTTATAATGAATATCAAAATGGAAGTTTCAAAATCTAATGTTTTGAAAATATTATCATTTATATATTAATGATATGGAATACTCAATTTTGATTTAAAATTGAATATGAGGTTGAAATCGTTTTGAAAACGAATTTAAAACAATTTATAAAAAACGTTTTAAATGGATATCGAAGAAATATATATATATAATATATATATATATATAATATATATATATATATTATATATTTAATGGCCTGAATAGAACGCGCCGCGGCAGTTCGCGAATTTCGACCATTGACTTCGAATGGACATTACAGGAGATCCGACCGTCGGATTCTCCTAAAACTGGAACTGTTGGGTACGTATCGAAAAGAGCTTTCTAACGAAATAAGAGATTTGAAATCTAAAAGTTGGATTTGGAATTATGTCCAAATCAAATTGGAAAAAGGTCTATGTAAGTGCAGTTCGATGGCCGTTTATGGAAATCGACTGTACGGGCCTTGATAAAATTATTAAAAATATCAATAATTTGTGTCAAATCATAATAAATGATTTGGAAAGAATCCACGTTTATAAAGATAAAAATATATTTTTATCAAAATGAACTAGTTATAAACTAGAATTATAATCCAATGTTTTTAAATAAATAAATTTGGATTTGAAATGGTTTTAAAAATAACCAGAATTTCCAATATATGAATTAGAATGGATTTGAATCGAAATTATCATCGGAATATATATTCGATATTGGATTCCGGGATTATACGGATATTGTAGAGGAATTTGGAAGATATATATATATATATCATTATTCCAAATACGATATTTGTTGGTTTCAGAATTTGATATTGAATATAAGCCGATATAATTTCTATTCAGAGCCTTATATTTGATATCAAATTGGATTTTGGGTTTATCGTGAATGGTGTCTTAAATATGCTCTTGAACCCGTGTGAAAAGAATAAATATTTTAATTAAGATTATTAGTGTTTCCAGTTAATTAACATTTAATTGGAATAAAATGAAATGTGAATCGGGTTTATCGTGAGTTATGTTTTTAAAGACATGCGTTCTTTAACCCAATTTACAGTGAAATGGGGTTTGGAATTTATAAATCTTTTTATTAAGATTTAATGGGAATTTTCAAAAGTAATTTTTTTTCCAATTTAATATATTAAATTGGAATTGAATGGAATTCGATTTGATAATAATCGAAATGAGCTTATGTGGAGGAAGACTGTTAATATATTTGGAATTTAAAAGGCTTTGCCGTTATTCCATTTATATTATTAGTCGGATATGGAAATTGATATCGATTATATATTGATTTGTTTTTCCGTGAAGATTCCATAATTAATGGAATGTGATTTGGGTTTATCGTGAACTGTGTTTTAAATGACATTAGTTCTTTAACCCAGTTAAAGGCAGGATTACATGTCTGTCATTGTGTTTCGAACTGTATGGTTGATCTCTGCTAAATATATATCTGTTTGGTAGCGGAGAATTTATTCTCTTGCTTAACACCCTTCTCTGAGACGTACGAGCTCAGAGGTTATATATAGGCAGAAATCAATAGTACGGTGTAGATTGTCGATGCGGCATGTTTGTATTTCCAAAGTTAAATCATCATTAATATTGATTTTTGGGAAGATTAAAACTAAATGGAGTTTTAATGAATCTTTAATTAGATTGAAAAGTGATTTGATAATTTAAATTATCAAATTTGGGAAATGATCGAGAGTGGAGTATCACTAGTTTTGCTCCAAGCTATAGTAAAATCTTCAATTAGATTTGAACGGAAAATGGTAATTAAATTTACTGATAACACCGAGGTGTTAGTTATGCGGTAATACCAGTTTTGCTCCATGGGATGGATAGGTTGTGATTGAGAAATTAAATAAATAATTACTTCGGTAAGGTGCGTTAATCCCGACTAGTTTGGAAAACCTTAATATGGTTTGGATGATATCCGAAGGAAGATTGAAGAATAAATTTAAAGAATTTATCTTTGACAAAATTAATGGGAACCTTTCCCAAAGTATATAAATATTTGAATAAAAGAATATTCTAAATTGGAATGAGGCGTATGTTGTGTTTTTATAGCACTTGTTTATTATATACGCGAGTTATTCAGAAAGGTCGAGTTTATACCCATTCTGAATAACTGATTCGACGATAAGTCGACGATGAAGATGGTGGTTGAAGATCGGAGGTCTTCACATCGTTTGGATGATTACTAATGTCTTGATTGGGCTGTACACCCAAGACGAGGTAATAAGTGGTGATCATCCAGACATACTTGGAGATCGACCGGATATGCGAGGACCTCTCTCCTGTATTGGATATATGGGACGAGGAATAAGGTGCCTCCGGTTTCGTTCAGACCCAGAATGAACTTGTGAATGGACTGTGTGTCTGACATTGGATTTTATTCTGTGCTGATTGATCTCTGTTAAATATATATCTGTTTGGTGGCGGAGAATTTATTCTCTTGCTTAACACCCTTCTCTGAGACGTACGAGCTCAGAGGTTATATATCGATAGACATCAGTCGCATGGCGTGAATTGCCTGTGTGGCATGCCTGAGTGGCAAATGATCAAGGCTTCTGTTGAAAAGCAGAGTCTTGTGGTTGATGATCAAAGCATAGCTTTAATATAGCGCCGCTTTGTGTATAGCGTTAATTCGCGAGCCTTACACCCGGTGTGATCCAGAAACGGGAGAGGATCCAGGGAGGACTGTGTTTCCTTCTAGCTAGGAGTGGTGTCAGGGTTTTGCAAGCCCTGACGTTTTACTTATGTGGATGTTGGATAGCGAGGCGCCTCGGTTATATCAGTTACTACGGTTTCGATGGATGGTTTGGTCGATATATGACCAGTTTACGCCCCAAAGGGCGGGAAACGTATTGTTCAGGCATTTTAATCCACTTCATATGGACCGACCCTGTGGCTCTTAGGTGCAGTTGCGGCTGTAGCCTAAGGCTCGGGCTAGAGAGTCTCGAATTCGGTAAGGACGACCCCTTGCCTTGGTTCACAGATGGAAATCCAACTTCCAATATGACATTTTAAGGTTTTAGTTGTATACTATTGGCGACATAGTGGCATGATACGCTAATGTCGTCTATGATTGATACATTTATATTTGAAGTTGTTTTCATACACTTTAAACTATAATAGTATCAAAATGATTTGTTTTAAACGTACCAAGCATGTTTGGCTATTATAAGGTAAACTCTATCCTCCGGCTTGCGTTGCATTGTGTGATGGGACCTGAGTCTTATAATAGATTCATTTTTTCTAAAAGCATTGCGCTATTTTGTTATATGCACTGGTATTCTTGGGAGGAAACCCGTTCCGTGTTATACGGCGTGGTCCCTTGATTTACTTTTAAAGTAAAAGATTTAATAACTGTTTTAGTTCTCATGTCAGTCACATGACTGACTTGGAGTTTATTGTTTTAACCTAAACTCTGGGTGCCCCTATTTTCCACATGGGCAGCTAGTAGTTGCAGATTATATTCACGGGATCCTGGTTTACAGCTGGAATGATATTCGGAAAGCTCTGTATCCGTGTATCTCTTTCAGTTGTGTTTGTATTATTTTCCGCTGCATTGTAAATTGTAAATCTCTGATATTTGTCAAATGTATATTATTTGTTCATACTCTATAGATTCTTGTACTCTGATGTAAATTGTTATAATAACAATGAAATGTTCTTCTGTTTGTGTTCTGATTTGTCGTGTTCTCAACTCAATCTGGGCTTTCCTTTATGGGGTAGTTCTGGTCATCATAGTTTGGTATCAGAGCTTTGGTTTACAGAGCTCGAGAACAAGACACGTTAGAATCAAACGAAAGAATTCATCAGAGATTGGATTAGTAATATCCAATGAGAATGACTCGTTAGAGATAGGATCAGTAGTATCCTAGAATGAGTGTGAAGAGTGTTGTTTTAAAATAAAAATTAAAAACAAATATGGTTTTGAAAATTTAAACCTTATTCAACGTATTTGAATATTTATTTTAAATTGATTTGGACAATCGAGTATATAAAGATACGTACGCCTTGCAAACGTATATTCGAAGTTTTAATACACTGGATAAACATAGAATCACGCTCTAGTCGCCCGAACATGGTTCTGATGATGGTACGCCATCATCATCATTTATGTTCGAGTTTCAAAAGTGAGATATCTATATATTTCCAATTGACTGGTGTGAGAACCAAAAACTAGATAGGGTCTATTGTTGTGACTTGGCATCAAAAATGAATTTTTATATGTATAAAGGTTATGTGTTTGAAACGATAATCAACTAATTGATTGTTGTGTTGTTTGATTATTGGTTTGATTAATTAAATTTTTTAACCATTAAGCCAAATTGTATCAAATATTGATCCGAATTGAAAATTATTAGAAATTGCATGCATATACATGTATATGCATTGAACAGGTGATAGCAGGAAAGCTAAGAAGAGAAATAAAATTTTATGCTCGACTAATAGGTACGTGTTTACTATTTTTTTTTTAAAGTTTATGAGCCTAAGGTTGGCCGCTTGGCAATTTTCTTTTCTTTTAAAGAGTTTATGAGCCTAAGGCTGGCCGCTTGGCAATTTTCTTTTCTTTTAAAGAGTTTAAGAGCATAAGGCTGGCCGCTTAGCAATTTTCTTTTCTTTTAAAGAGTTTATGAGCCTAAGGCTGGCCGCTTGGCATTTTCTTTTTCTTTTGGATTAGTGAGGGCCTTGCGAGGCGAGTTGCGGTTTTAAATGTCTCCCCGTACAAAGGAGGTTATGGCGAATTTTTTCGAAAATTTAGGGTGTTAGCCAAATTTTTGACGAATTTGAAAATTCTTAGAAACTGAAAAGTTGAAGAATGAAAGCCAGAATGAAAGTTGAGTTGATTAGAAAAACAATTTTCATCTCCGTTCCTTTTCGAGGACGAAAAGATTTTAAGTGGGGGAGATTGTAACAACCCGGAAAATCAGAACCAATTTAAAATTTTCATTTTGGAAATTTTAATGAATTTTGAATATTTAAAATGAATTATTTTAAATAATAACGACAAGAAATTTATTTTGAATAAAATTAGAATGTATAAATTTATTTAAATCGAAATTAGAATACAAATATTTATTTTAATTACAAAAGGAATTGGAAATGACGCGGTAGTTTGAAAATTCGATTTCAAATTTCAAATGAATGTAGGATTCAAAATAAACCGCATTTTAGCGAAACCAACAATATTTGAATCTGTTTGAAAATATCTTTCCAATGAATCTGAAAAATCCAGATTTCATAGCGGGAATAAAAAGTTATGCCCAGTTGAAAATTCAGAATAGTCGCTATGGAAATATAGCCCTTAAAAATGGAGATTTTGCAAATGACCTCCATTTTCGACGAGACCACTTTTGTTGGATCCTGAATGTCAAATTATTACTTGATTCCAATTTTCATAATTTTTGGAATTAATATGTGAGCGTGGTGAATTTAAACGTGTTTGGTCAATTCAGTTTGAATTTAATCGACTGGAAAATGACAGTTTTTCAAACAGTCTCCAAATTCAAAGAAATTAGTTTTGTTAAGAACGTATCGTCAAAACAAAGCTAGATTTATTTTTCGGGAATTTTTAGAGTCCGTATGTGGTGCCGGTAAATTAATGAAATATGCGTTCAAATTCAATATATAGATTTATATTTTGATTTTGATGAAAACCGATCGAAACAGTCGAATTGGCTTACGATACATATCCCATTATGTTCGGAATAGGGGTAATTAGCTAAGGACAACAGTCGTTGGGTTTGATTCAGAATTCGAATGAAAATTTAACTTTTTAGAAATTAAAAATAAATTAAATCTAAATATATATTCTTTATAACCCCCCTTTTCTCTAATCAGTCAACGCCTGAAAAAAAAAAGAATTCGTCGAACGAAACTGCTTCTCCCTCCTTCCTCCAGCCACCGCCCCCCATTGCGGCCTCCCCAGCGCCGCCTCCCTCTCGCACGCGCCCTCTCTCTTCTCCGATCCAGTCAAGCCCCAGTGCCCAAACGCAGCCACCGGCAACACCTAAAGCCCTAGCTGCGCCACCCCCTACTGACCACCACCGCCACCTCCACGACCCCCAGCTCTGACCAGCATCTTCCTCCAACCACGAAAACTGAAACCGTGAGTTTTTTTATATAATTGATTTTAATTTTCAGTTTATATATATATATATCCACATTGAATTTGTTTTCTGATTTTAAGGTATATAAAGAGTAGATAAAGTTCTGATTTTTATAAAGAGTAGATAAAAGTTATGATTTTTAAATATATAAAGAGGAAATAAAAATACGATTTTTATACATATAGTTTTGAAATGAAAACTATGATTTTAGTTCAATGAAAGTTATGATTTTTATCTATATGAATAACGTATAAAGTTATGATTTTTATCTATATAGATTTGAAATAAAAATTCGATTTTTATGTATATGGATTTGAAATAAAAATTCGATTTTTATATATCGTAGCAGCGAAATAAAAATGTGATTTTTATCTATATAGCGTTAAAATAAAAATGTGATTTTTATCTACATAGCATTGAAATAAAAATATGATTTTTATCTACGTAGCATTGAAGTAAAATGTGATTTTTACTATGAACAGCGTGAAAAAGATTGCATTAGAATTTCGGACAAATCAAAACGATCCAGAAATTCAGAAATAAAACTGGAGGAGTAGATCCCAAAGGTGAGAACTTCTCACTTTAATTTTATTTTCTAGTTAAAATATATACTAGGATGCAGGTGGTGCTTAGCAGCACCCGACACCCATCGTCCATAGACCATGGACGACTTGTTTGATTTTATTATGTTGTGGGAATTGATTGTGATTGTAATGTTTAATGGAAAATGAAATGTTAATGTGTTGAAATAAATATTTAATCGTTAAAAATATAATTTTTAACATGTATATGAATAAAATAAATATTCATTTACAAATCGGACGATTTGTTTATGTACACACATTTGACTGATATTGATTGGGACGATATATTTTACACATCGCCCAACTGCACGAATAATAATCAGTGTTTGTTGTTTGAAAACCCCGCACGGGTATTGGGATGACATTGGACATACACTAATCTCAATGTTTAGTTGTATGTCAATCGATGGGTTGACAGACTGTTGTAAGCATTAATTATTTATATATAACACTTATGCAGTTGTGTAATGCACTCTGGATGATGGTTGATTGTTTATCATTGTTGTTCTATACATGTGTTGTATGAAATCCATATAAATAACATTATATGGTAATTGACTGTGTCTGATTCCCGTTCAGAAAGAATGAATAATTTAAAATACGATATAAATAACATTATACGGATATTGTGGATGAATTTGGAAGATATATATCGTTATTCCCAATACGATATTTGTTGGTTTCAGAATTTGATATTGAATATAAGCCGATATAATTTCTATTTAGAGCCTTATATTTGATATCAAATTGGATTTTGGGTTTGTCGTGAACGGTGTCTTAAATAACACTGCTCTTGAACCCGTGTGAAAAGAATAAATCTTTTAATTAAGATTATTAGTGTTTCCAGTTAACTAACATTTAATTGGAATAAAATGGAATGTGACTCGGGTTTATCGTGAGCTGTGTTTTTAAAGACAAGCGTTCTTTAATCAGATTTATAGTGAAATGGGATTTGGAATTTATAAATCTTTTTATTAAGATTTAACGGGAATTTTCAAAAGTAATGTTTTTTCCAATTTAATATATCAAATTGCAATTAAATGGAATTCGATTTTAATAATAATCGAAATGAGCTTCTGTGGAGGAAGACTGTTAATATATTTGGAATTTAAAAGGCTTTGCCGTTATTCCATTTATATTATTAGTCGGATACGGAAATTGATATCGATTATATATTCATTTGTTTTTCCGTGGAGATTCCATAATTAATGGAATGTGAATTTGGTTTATCGTGAATTGTGTTTTAAATGACATTAGTTCTTTAACCCTATTAAAGGTAGGATTACATGTTTGTCATTATATTTCAAACTGTATGGTTGATCTCTGCTAAATATATATATTTGGTGGCGGAGAATTTATTCTCTTTCTTAACACCTTTCTCTGAGACGTACAAGCTCAGATGTTATATATAGGCAAAAATCAATAGTACGGTGTAGATTGTCGATGCGGCATGTTTGTATTTCCAAAGTTAAATAATCATTAATATTGATTTTTGGGAAAATTAAAACTAAGTGGAGTTTTAATGAATCTTTAATTAGATTGAAAAGTGATTTGACAATTTAAATTATCAAATTTGGGAAATGATCGAGAGTGGAGTATCACCAGTTTTGCTTCAAGCGATAGTTAAATCTTTAATTAGATTTGAACGGAAAATGATAATTAAATTTACCGATAACACCGTGGTGTTAGTTATGGGGTAATACCAGTTTTTCTCCATGGGATGGATAGGTTGGGATTGAGAAATTAAATAAATGATTACTTCGGTAAGGTGCGTTAATCCCGACTAGTTTGGAAAACCTTCATATGGTTTGGATGATATCCAAAGAAAGATTGAAGAATAAATTTAAAGAATTTATCTTTGATAAAATTAATGGGAACCTTTCCCAAAGTATATGAGTATTTGAATAAAAGAATATTCTAAATTGGAATAAGGCGTATGTTGTGTTTTTGTAGCACTTGTTTATTATATACGCGAGTTGTTCAAAAAGGCTGGGTTTATACCCATTCTGAATAACTGATTCGACGATAAGTCGGCGATAAAGATGGTGGTTGAAGATCCGAGGTCTTCACATCGTTTGGATGGTTACTGATGTCTTGATTGGGCTATACACCCAAGAGGAGGTAATAAGTGGTGATCGTCCAGACGTACTTGGAGATCGACCGGATATGCGAGGACCTCTCTCCTGTATTGGATATATGGGACGAGGAATAAGGTGCCTTCGGTTTCGTTCAAACCCAGAACGAACTTGTAAATGGACTGTGTGTCTGACATTGGATTTTATTATGTGCTGATTGATCTCTGTTAAATATATATCTGTTTGGTGGCGGAAAATTTATTCTCTTGCTTAATACCCTTCTTTGAGACGTATGAGCTCAGAGGCTATATACCGATAGACATCAGTCGCATGATGTGAATTGCCTGTGTGGCATGCCTGAGTGGCAAATGATCAAGGCTTCTGTTGAAAAGCAGAGTCTTGTGGTTGATGATCAAAGCATAGCTTTAATATAGCGCCGCTTTGTGTATAGCGTTAATTCGCGAGCCTTACACCCCCGTGTGAACCAAAAATGGGAGAGGATCCAGGGAGGACATGCGTTTCCTTCTAGCTAGGAGTGGTGTCAGGATTTTGCATGCCCTGACGTTTTACTTATATGGATGATGGATAACGAGGCGCCTTAGTTATATTGGTCACTACGATGCTGATGGATGGTTTGGTCGATATATGACCAGTTTACGCCCTATAGGGCAGGGAAACATATTTTTCAGGCATTTTAATCCACTTCGTGTGGACCGACCCTGTGGCTTCTAGGTGCAGTTGCGGCTGTAGCCTGAGGCTCGGGCTAGAGAGTCTCGAATTCGGTAAGGACGATCCCTTGCCTTGGTTCACAGATGGAAATCCAACTTCCAATATGACATTTTACGGTTTTAGTTGTATACTATTGGCGACATAGTGGCATGGGACGCTAATGTCGTCTATAATTGATACATTTATATTTGAAGTTGTTTTCATACACTTTACACTATAATAGTATCAAAATGATTTGTTTTAAACGTACCAAGCATGTTTGGCTATAATAAGGTAAAACTCTATCCTCTAGCTTGCGTTGCATTATGTGATGGGACCTGAGTCTTATAATAGATTCATTTTTTTCCAAAAATCATTGCGTTGTTTTGTTATATGCACTGGTATTTTTGGGAGGAAACACGTTCCGTGTTATACGGCGTGGTCCCTTGATTTACTTTAAAAGTAAAAGATTTAATAACTGTTTTAGTTCTCTCACCAGTCACATGACTGACCTGGAGTTTATTGTTTTAACCTAAACTCTGGGTGCCCCTATTTTCCACACGGGCAGCTAGTAATTTTGGCTTTGTAGATTTATATTCATAGGATCCTGGTTTACAGCTGGAATGATATTCGGAAAGCTCTGTATCCGTGAATCTCTTTCAGTTGTGTTTTGTATTATTTTCCACTGCATTTTAGATTGTAAATCTCTGATATTTATCAAATGTATATTATTTGTTCATACTCTGTAGATTCTTGTACTCTTATGTAAATTGTTGTAATAGTAATGAAATGTTATTCTGTTTGTCTTCTAATTTTTCATGTTCTCAACCCAATTGGGGCTTTCCTTTACGGGGGAGTTCGGGTCGTCACACGGAAGCTGGTACACATGTTAGAAGCAATAATCAACTGGAGGAGATAAGGTATTGTGTACTTTCATGTTTGTTTGTTTATGGTGCAAATATTACATATTTGGCTTCACTCAACTTGTAATTGTTGTTGTATACTTTTGCGCGGTCTGTCTCCTTAATCTAGGCTCATACATCATAGGTTAAAACATATGCATGTTAGAAAGGCATCATTAGGTACTTTATCTATTTTTTTTCCAATTATCAGCGGAAAGGTTACCTGACCAGAATTGTCAATATCATGTCTTTTGGTTAATTCGGTATTACAATTACTATCAGTTCACATTTGTATATGACATGTTGGAGATAAACATATGGCCATATGGAATGAATCACATTTATATCTGAATTGCATTAAACATATGGAATGATTTGCAAAGCACTTAATAGTAAACAGAATAGCATGAAATTAAACATGTGGCCTTTAACCTATTTGGAATAGCCGTAGGTTACATAATGGCTGTTTTATATAAGCATGATGGTTATCACACTGAAGATGTGCTCTGAAATGTAAGTAGACAAATGAAATGATGAGCAACCGTAGTTTCCTCAAATTGTGGTTTAGTATTTGATGTTTGCAATTTTAAGACTGTAAGGCATCCAAAAGGATTGGCATTGTTATGATTTATTAATACTGCATTACCAATTATATTGCATGAAAAATAGAAAACCATTTTGTATTTTTAACTTATATGAATACATATATATGTCCTCATAATGACTGATATGGAGATCATTAATACTGTTAGACAAGCATCCGGTTTTGTTGATTAAGGGATTTTTTGGATCAAAACTTAAATAATCTAATTTTCTTTTGCTATTTGAAACCAAGATGGAATGATTTTGGCTTTGTTTATATTAAAAAAAATTGTCCATCCAACTGACCGTTAAATCATAATTGAACTCTAGCTTCACTTATGTTTTGTTTTGAATCCAATCCAGATTTTAGAATGGTCATTTCTTTATGCTTGCCTTATGCTATTTTGAAAGCAATAACACATATTTTTGGTGTATAAAAGTGTAAATCATACTGTAATGTTTAATTACATTTGTTTATTTCATACTGTAATGCCCTGCAAATCATTCCATATGTTTAATTACATTTGTATATGACATGTTGGAAATAAACATATGGCCATATGGAACGAATCACATTTGTATCTGAATTACATTAAAGGCCATATGTTTAATTAAAATTACTAATCAGTTCACATAGGTATCAGAAACTCCTATAAATCTTTCAGTATCAGGAAGAGCTGCAGCGACCATTGGTTTATCGTCGTCGTCATCTGGCATTATCAGGGGATCTGACTTTGGCATAGATAAATTTCAGTGGTTCCATTTCCATAAAATTTTCCATGTAATGGGGATTAATTTTCATACTGAAATGTTTTAGACAAATGCTCATTGTAAGGTTTTACAAACAAATTATGTAAGCTGAGTTTATGAATGGCTAGTCTTGTTACGATAGTGTGTGATGATGAAAGTAGATTTGATGTATGCCAACAAATTGTGAATTTTTTTATAATTTTTTTAAAAATTTGATATGGCCATGAGCCGTATCAAATTATCAAATTGATGCGGCCAAAGGCTGTATCAAATGCATGCATTTGATACGGTCTTAGGCCGTGTCAAATTGACAAAGACGCCATTTTTTGATACTGTCCAAAGTACTGCCAAATCGATTTAGATACGCCATGAGCACTGCCTAATTGGCAATATTGGTGTAGTTTGAGACAAGTTGTAGTTGTATCGATTGAGCCGTACAAATGACTTTATGGTGATTTTTTTCGAAAATTTAAGGCATTAGCCAAATTTCGAGAACTGAGAAATATTTAAGAAACTAAAAAGTTAAAGGACTTGAGTTAGTTACAATGAAGGCTTTGTTGGTTAAGTAAATGACCTTCAGTTCCGTCTTCAATTTCGAGGACTAAATCTTTTTAAGTGGAGGAGATTATAACGACCCAGATTTTATCAAAAATTATTTAATGAATATAAAATATTTAAAACGATTTAATTTAAAAATTAATGACTTAAAATTTATTTAATTTAAGGTTTAAACGTATAATTTATAATATAATTAAAAACGAGCTCGCAACAACGCGGTAGTTCGTAAAATTATGTTTTAAACTTTAAATGAATGTTATAAGATCCAATATAAGTTAGAATTCGTTGAAACAAGAAACATTCAAATCTATATTTATAATTTTGTAATGAAAGAGAAGAATCGGGTTTTCATCTTATAGATTGTGAGTTATGTTCAAATCAAATTTTCAGAAAGTCGCTATGGAATGTTTATAAAACATAACGATTTATTAAATAAAATAAAAGGATTTCAATATAAATTGAATATTGATTTGGCTTGAAAATGAGATATCGAGTTATAAACCCCGGGTAAGTTTATTCTAAACCTATATGAGATTTCATTTGAATATATATGATAATTTTAATTTGTTTTTCAAAGAATTGGATTATACTGAAATTCAATTATATTTTATTGATTTAATTGAATATGGAAAATAGTCATTTTGCAAATGACCTCAGGTTTCGACGAAACCAATTTTATTGGATCTATAACGCTAAATTATTGTAAAATTCCAGATTTTGGGTCAATCGGAGTTAGTTTGTGGTTATGCGAGCTATAAATGCTCAATGTAAATACGCATGTATAAGAAATCAATAATTTAAGCTTGAACGAGCGCTATTTGAGCAAACGGAGTTGGATTTCAACGAAATAAATTTTATTGGACTCAAAATGCTAAAATATAATAGTGTGCTAACTTTTCATCGCGTTTGGAGTTCGTCGAGGTGGTACGTTCTACATGAAATAGTGGTATATAACGATAGTTTAAACAAATGGAATAAAGCAATTCCCTTCACTTGGAAGCTACCCAAGGTAACACCTTCCCTTGGCAGCACATTACCTCCACCTTTAAGGCCCCTCCTTCCATAAATAAGCACTTATCTTCTTCATTTGCAAACTAAATCATTTTGAAAACAAAAAATTATAACGTTCAAACCGTCGAGAATTAGCCAAACTCACCAACTACGAAGTTTTAGAGGGTGAGGAGGGGGACCCATGCCCAAAATTTGGTGGCGTTTGGAGGGCAGAGGTGCTGGAATCTCTCCACGATCAAGAACTGGTGACTTTAGATTTATCTTGAATTATGTGCAAACAGTCGAGAGTTGGCCGTGGGTGCCAACTAGGAAGTTGGAGAGGGGAGAGAGGGCTGCAAATTTATAGTTGGGGGTTCATACTGAAATGTTTTTAGGTGAAGTGTCCAATTGGAAAGTTGTTAGGAAGGTCGAGGCCAAGCTATCGGTGAAGTCTGGGGTCGAATGGAGGTTCATAGTAGCCGCAACACCTAGTTGAATGGAAAACTCGCGTTTTCGCATTTTTGATCGCAGTGGGACCATGTGTGGAGTTGGGGGTCGGGGCTTCGGCCGTGGGTAGCCCAAGAGGTGGCGAAGCTATTGGTGCGGGGGTGGTACGGTCACGTGGCCTATAGCGCGCGCAGTTCGAGGTCGAACGGAGGGATGTCGTGCGGGTTGAATTGGAGAAGAAAAAGGTTAATTTAATTATAAATTAATGTTTGATTATTTGATATAAATTGCTATATTGAAACGTGTATATCTCACTCATACGAGATCAAAATGCAACGAGACTGCAAGCGCCGGAATCGTGGAGATGAAAGTTTTGCAGTGGAATTGGATTGGACGGATTTGGAGCAAGTTGAATTTAGAGCTAAATTAAACGTCCATTTAATCTAGTTCGAAAACGAGTCACAAACCGATCAATGTGAGGACTCTTTAACTATTTTTGAAAAGTTATTATAATCTTATATTATTATATATTGGTTGCTTGTGGTTGTTATGGATGCTTCGTGATTGATGGATGTTATTACAATTATTTATTTACTATTTATGTACGTTTAAGTGTTAACAATTATAACGTTTATCTTATGACTGTTGTTTGATGGATGATTACTTTTGTGGTTGTTATTATAAATGTTCACACAATTTACACCACGAATATGAAATGATTTTGGAATTGATTGGGTCTCATTCAATTGGAGTTTTAATTGAATATTATATTCATTTAAGGGAAATAGACGTAAAAATGGAAATTGGATTTTTTTTCATATCTGAAACGATTTAGAAATGAAATTGATTTGATTTCAAACAACTATTGAAAAGGTTGAAATGAATTTGAATTAGAAATGGCTCATCTAAATAAAAATAAAATCTGAATAGTAAATTAAAAAGTAAGTTCGAGTTAAATATATAAACGATGTTTTTAACTCGAATTGATTATTCTAATGATCTTATTTATATTTATAGTGGATTTCAGGAAAATTTGGATTTCAAAATATTATATTTTGAAAATATTATTATTTTAATACTATAAAAATATAGAATATTTAATTTTGATTTAAAATTGAATTTGAGATTGGAATCGCTTTTAAATGATTTTATAAACGTTTTATAAAATATATTCCAATTGAATCAACGAGTTTTATTACAAATAATAATATGCTTTGAATAGGACGTGTCGCGCAGCGATAGTTCGCGAATTTCAACCATGAACTTAAAACGAGCATAACTAATGCAACTTAAATCGGATTTCCCCGAAATAAAAAACATTTGCTTCCTATTAATGGTAGCTTTCATATGAAAGAAGAAATATTGAATTTCAACTTATAGGCTTCAAGTTATGTTTAAATATATTTTGAAAAGGTCGTTGTAAACGTAGTTCGATGACCGTAATTGGAAATCGATCGAAATAGCCATATAAAAATTATTAAAATATGGAAAAATTATGATAAATCATAATAAATGATTTTAAAAAAATTTGGATAAGAAATATGTAGTTTCGAACTATATTTCAGTTTTTGTGTTTTCTTCCTAACTTGTTGAATACGGTAAAACGACGTTTTGGAAATTTAAGTTAAATGAACTAAAGATTTCCAAATATTAGTTTATTGGATTTGAAAGTTGAGTTTTGAGAAATCTTTTAATTAAGATTAATTGGAATACGTAATTGGATATAAATGACCTTTGGATATTTGGTATTGATAAACATTGTGTAGATGTTTACTATTTGAGGAATTTGGAAGATGTTTATATTGTTATTCCACTTGCAGTATTCATTGATTATGAGAATTGGTGTTGAATATAAGTTGATGTAAATTTTATTTAGAATCTTATATTTTGATATCAATTGGATGTTGGGTTTTTTGTGAATGACGTCTTAAATAACATCATTCTTTAAACAGACTTGTAACGACCGGAAAATCTGAGCCAGTTTAAAATTTTTATTTTGGCAATTTTGATGAATTTTGAATATTTAAAGTGGATTATTTTAAATAATAATGACGAAAAATTTATTTTGAATATAATTCGAACGTATATATTTATATAGATCGTCGTTAGAATATAAATATTTGTTTTAAATTATAAAAGGAATTGAAAATGGCGCGGTAGTTCGAAAATTCGATTTCAAACTTCAAATGAATGTACAGGATTCAAAATAAACTGGAATTTAGCGAAACCAAAAATAATAGAATATATTTGATAATATCTTTCCAATGAATCCGAAAAATCAAAATTTCATAGCGGGAATCAAAAGATATGCCCAGTTGAAAATTCAGAATAGTCGCTATGGAATTCTGGCCCTTAGAAATGGGAATTTTGCAAACGACCTCGGAATTCGACGAAACCACTTTGGTTGGATCCGTGATGTGAAGTTATTGCTAGATTCCAATATTCATAATTTTTCGAATCAATATGTGAGCGTGGCGAAGTAAAACGCGTTTGACCAGTTTTAGTTGATTTTAATCGACTGGAAATTGGTCATTTTTCAAACGGTCTCAAAATTCGACGAAACTGGTTTTGTTAGGACCGTATCATCAATACGAAGCCAGAAAATATTTTTCTGGAATTTTTCAAGTTAGTATGTGACCCCAGTAAATTGAAATGTACGTTTAAAATTCAATATAATGATTTAAATGTAAATTTGACGAAAACTGATCGAAATGGCTTACGGGACATATCCCATTGTGTTCGGAATGTGGGTATTACGCTAGGGGCGACAGTCGGTGGGCTTGATTTCGAGTTCATACGAAAAAGTTACGTTTTTGAAATTAAAAATAAATAAAATAATATAAAAATTTACAAAATCCCCCCCTCTCTTTCTTTCTCTTCCCCTGTTTATTTTCAGAAATCAAAATAAAAAAAAATAAAAAAGGGGGGGAGGAGCCGCGCTCCTCCCAACAGCGCCGCCGCGCGCCGCCACCAAGGCGGAGCCCCCCCTCTCCTCGTCCTCCGCCTCTCTTCCTCTTCCCTCCTCCACGCGAGACAACGAGCCCCCTTTTCTTCAATCGAGACCACCCTGTACCCCCACCCACCACCGCACCACCAGCACCACCATCCCTAGCCGCGCGCCACCCCTCCCAGACCCGCCAACGCCGCGACGACCACCCCCAAGCAGCTCCGACCGCCCTCAGATGATTCCAGCGCCCCCAACAGCAAACTACACCCTTATCCTTCCACCTCGGACGAGATTCGACACCCCCTGCTGCGAGAAAAGACAACGTAAAAACCTTGATTTCCCTCCTCTTTCCTTTTCAGTTTTGATAGGAACTTGAATGGGATTTTTTTTTCAGTTTTGACTTTTTATAAGTGAAAGAGATTTGGTTTTTCTTTAAAAGAAATGATGTGATTTTGCTCTATGTAAAGGATGATATTTTTAATATGTAAAGGATTATATTTTTATTTATGTAGAGATTATATTTTTATTTATATAAGGATTTGATTTTTCTAAATACAAAGATTATATTTTAAAAAAAAAACTAAAAAGATTATACTTTTATCATGGAGAACGGTTGGATTTTTATATACAAATAAAAAATACAATTTTTATATTATAGGAATAATACAAATATATTTTTTATAAGATGTGAAGACTAAAAATATAATTTTTATAGAGTAGAGAAGTTAAAAATATAATTTTTATATTATAGAAAGGCTAAAAATATAATTTTTATTCGAGTAGTAAGTTAAAAATATGATTTTTATATAGTAGAGGTTATATAAATATAATTTTTATAAGGTAGAGAATATTAAAATGTGATCTTTATTTAGATAGTAGCGAAGAGAGATTTGAATTATATATATATATAATTAGTTTAAAAATATAAATTTTTATAAAATAAAATAAGCATTGTTTGTAAAATAAAATAAGCACTAGTTTTGAATAAAAAGGAGTATTATTTTTGAAGATAAAAATAGCAAAAGTTTTGAATGGAAAAATGTACAAAGTTTTGAATAGAAAAATATACATATGATTTGAATAGAAAAATAACATTGTATAGAAATGTGACTTCTAATTCTATATAAAAATATGATATTTAATATCAATTGCGTGAAACAGATTACGTTGGAATCTGTGAAGAATACAAAACGCTGGAGCAAAATCCAAACCGTTCAAAAATATAACTGGAGGAGTGAAACCCTCGGTGAGAACTTCTCACCTTTAATTTTCTATTTTGCTAGTTATAAATATATACTAGGATGCAGACGGTGTTTAGTAGCACCCGACACCCGTCGTCCACAGACCATGGACGGCTTGTTTGCTTGTTTGTTTGTTTGATTTTGATGTGTAGTTGATTGTGTGATGTGAAATGAAATAAAAATATTTTATAGTTAAAAATATAATTTTTACCATGTATATAAAATGAAATGAATATTTATAAACAAATCGGATGATTTGTTTATATACACACATTTGACTGATATAGATTAGGACGATAAATTTTACACATCGCCCAACTACACAAATAAAATCTGTGGTTGATTGTTTGAAACCCCATACGGGTATTGGGATGATATTTGGCGTACACTAATCCCAATTATTTAATTGTATGTCGATCGATTGGTCGACAGACTGTGTGAGCGTTAATTATTTATATTTAATGCTTATGCAGTTGTGTGGTGCACTTTGGATGATGGTTGATTATTTGTCGTTGTTGTGATATACATGTGTTGTATGGAATCCATATAATTAACATTATATGGTAATTGATTGGGCCTCATTCCAATTGAGAAAATAAAGAATATTAGAAAATAAGATTCATGTGTTGACAGTACTCATTTGTTGAGATTAGTCAAGTGTTGAAAGATATATAGATTCATGTGTTTAATAGAATAAATATTCATTTGTTGAATAGAATAACGAAGTTTTTGAAAAATATAAAGCCATGTTGATTAGAGATGCGTTATTTTGACGCGATCGATATTTTCATCGATTTTATTCGTTTTATAATGAATATCGAAAAGTGATTTCGTAATCGAATATTTTAAATTGAAGTGAAATTGAAATGAATTCGAATTTAATTGAATAGAAGGTAAATTCAAATTGAATTGAATAGAATTCGAATTGAACTGAATGAATTTGGAATTCAAATTGAATTCAAATTGAATTGAAATTTAATTGAATCAATTTGAAATGAATTCAAATTGAAGTGAAATTGAAATGAATTCAAATCGAATAGAAAATGAATTCGATTCGAATTGAATAGAAAGTGAATTTGAATTCGAATTGAATAGAAATGAATTCAAATTGAATTAAATTGAAATTGAATTAAAACGAATTGAAATCGTTTTGATTGAAATTTAAAACGAACTGAAATTGAATTGAAATCGATTTGAATTGAAATCAATTTGAAATGAATTTAAAACGAATTTAAAAGGAAAATTTCACTTTTGATTTGAAATTGAATAAGAAGTTGAAATTGTTTTGAAACTGAATTTAAAACTATTTATAAAATTTGTTTTAAATAGAAATCAACGAAATATATATTATATATATAATATAATGGCCTGAATAGAACGCGCCGCGCTGCGGCAGTTCGAAAATTTCGACAATTGACTTCGAACGGACATTACAGGAGATCCGACCGTCGGATTCTCCTCAAACCAGAACCATTGGGTTCGAATCGAAAAGAACTTTCTAACGAAAATAAGAAATTAGAAATCTAACGGTTGGATTTGGAGATACGTCCAAATAAATTTCAGAAAAGGACGCTGTAAGTGCAGTTCAATGGCCATTGTAGGAAATCGACTGTACGGGCCTAGATAAAATTATTAAAAATATCAATAATTTGTGTAAAATCAAAATAAATGATTTGGAAAGAACCGGGATGAAAAATCCCATATTTGAAAAGATAAAAATGTATTTTTATCAAAATGAACTAATTTTGAACTAGAATAATAATTTATATATTTTTAAAATAAATAAATTGGATTTGAAATGGTTTTAAAAATAACCAGTATTTCCAATATATAAATTGGAATGGATTTGAATCGAAATTATCTTCGGAATATTTCGATGATTGGATTTGGGATTATATAGATATTGTGGAGGAAATTTGGAAGATATATTTTATATCGTTATTTCCAATACAATATTTGTTGATTTCAGAATTGGATATTGAATATAAGCCGATATATTTTCTATTCAGAGCCTTGTATTTAATATCAAATGAGATTTGGGTTTGTCGTGAATGGTGTCTTCATTAACGCTGTTCTTGAACCCAGTATGAGAAAAGATTAAATCTTTTTATTTAGATTTAATGAAATATACCAGTTAAATATTATATTTAATTGGAATGGAATTAGAATTGATTTGTGGGTTTATCGTGAACGGTGTTTTAAATAACACTTGTTCTTTAACCCGATAATAAATAGAATGTGATTTGGGTTTATCGTGAACTGTGTTTTAAATGGCATTAGTTCTTTAACCCAGTAAAAGGAGTTTTAATGACTCTTTAATTAGATTGAAATGTGAATTGATAATTTAAATTATCAGATTTGGAAAGTGATCGAGAATGGAGTATCGCCAGTTTTGCTCCGAGCGATAGTAAATCTTTAATTAGATTTAAACGTGAAATGGTAATTAAATTTACCGATAACACCGTGGTGTTAGTTATGGGGTAATAACAGTTTTTCTCCATGGGATGAATAGGTTGGGATTAGGAAATAAAATAAATAATTACTTCGGTGTGGCTCGCTAATCCCGACTAGTTTGGAAAACCATTGATATGGTTTGAAATGACATCCAAAGGAAGATTAAAGAATAAATTTTAAAGAATTTATCTTTGATAAAATTAATGGGAACCTTTCCCTAGGAATATTCTGAATTGGAATGAGGCGTATGTTGTGTTTGTGTAACATTTGTTTATTATATACGTGGGTTATTTAGAAAGGCCGGGTTTATACCCATTCTGAATAACCGATTCGACGATATGTCAAAGATGAAGACGGTGGTTGAAGACCGGAAGTCTTCACATCGTTTGGATAATTACTGACGATCTTGATTGGGTTGTACACCCAGGATAAGGGAATCAGTTGGTGATCGTCCAGACATACTTGGAGATCGATGGATATGCGAGGAAAGTGCCTCCGGTTTCGTTCAGACCCAGAACGAACTTGTAAATGGACTGTGTGTCTGACATTGGATTTTATTCTGTGTTGATTGATCTCTATTAAATATACATCTGTTTGGCGGCGGAGAATTTATTCTCTTGCTTAACTCCCTTCTCTGAGACGTACGTGCTCAGAGGTTGTATATCGATGGACATCAGTCGCTTGGAGTGAATTGCTGGTGTGGCATGCCTAAGTGGCAGATGATCAAGGCTTTTGTTGAAAAGCAAATTCTTGTGGTTGATGATCAAAGTACGGCCTGTGTGGCGCAGCTTTGTGTATAGCGTGAATTCGCGAGCCTCACACCTCACTATGAGTCAAAAACGGGATACGGACTGCAGGGAGAGCACGACGTTTATTTCTAGCTATGGGTGGTTTTGGTGCTTAAACTGGTCGACATTTATATACTTTTCACCTGTGTGGTTGTGGGAATGAGGCGCCTCGATATTAGGTCTGTTAGGACCGAGAAACGTGTGTTCAGGAATACTAATCCTCCAAAGTTAGGTGAGGACCGGCCCTGAAGATCCAAGGATCATAGTGGTATGGGTCATTCATGCCGCCTAGGATTAATATTTATGATTGAAAATGTTTTGACACTATACACTTATAATAGTATCAAATGATTTGTTTTAAACGTACTAAGCATGTTTGGCTGTTATAAGAGAAAACCCTATCCTCCGGCTTGCGTTGCATTGTGTGATGGGACCTGGGTCTTATAATAGCTTCATTTTTTAGAAAAAGCATTGCGTTGTTTACTTATATACACTGGTATTCTTGGGGGGAAACCCGTTCTGTAACAACCCGAAAATCTGGGCCAGTTTAAAATTTTTATTTTGGCAATTTTAGCGAATTTTGAACATTTAAAATGAATTATTTTAAATAATATCGACAAGAAATTAATTTTGAATATAATTCGAACGTATATATTTATACGTCATCGTTAGAATATGAATAATTATATATAATTATAAATAGAATTGAAAATGGCGCGGTAGTTCGATAATTCGATTTCAAACTTCAATTGAATGTACCGGGTGCAAATCAATCCGGATTTTAGTGAAACCAAAAACATTAGGAGCTAATTGATGATATCTTTCCAACGAATCCGAAAAGTTGAGATTTCATAGCGAGGATCAAAAGATACGTCCAGTTGAAAATTCTGAATAGTCGCTATGGAATTCAGGCCCTTAAAAATGGAAATTTTGCAAACGACCTCGGATTTCGACGAAACCACTTTTGTTGGATCCGCAGTGTTAAATTATTGCTAGATTCCAAATTTCATAATTTTTCGAATCAATATGTGAGCGTGGCAAAGGAAAACGCTTTTGACCAGTTTCAGTTGATTTTAATCGACTGGAAAATGGCCATTTTTCCAACGGTCTCAGAATTCGACGAAATTAGTTTTGTTAGGACCGTATCGTCAATACGAAGCTAGAAAATATTTTTATGGGATTTATAGAGTTAGTATGTGACCCCAGTAAATTGAAATACGCGTTCAAAATCAATATATAGAGTTATATGTTGATTTTAGCGGAAACAGATCGAAATGGTCGAATCAGCTTATGGTACATATCCCATTGTGTTCGGAATGAGGGTAATTAGCTATGGACGACAGGCGGTGGGCCTCGTTTAGAGGTCGTATGTAAAAGTCAACTTTTTGAAAAAAAATAATAAAAATAAAATATAAATATACATCAGCCCCCCTTTTTTCATTTCATTTTCCCAATTCCTCCTCCTTCCCAAACCGGGAAATTCGATTTCCCTCTTCCCACCCTCGTCGAGCCCCCGCGGCTCTACCGTACATCGCCTCACCTTCGCCGACGCCGTAGCACCCCCAGGCGACCCCGCTCCACCCTCCTCTCCTCCTTCTTTCTCCCCTCCCTCTCCGTCCAGGCTTGAACGAGGCCCCCAGTCCCCCAAAACCCGAAGCCCTAGGCGTCGCCAGCCACCCCCTGGCCTACCACGACCGACGAACCACCCCACCACCCAGACCCCCATCGACCCAAACCCTCCGCCCTCCTGAAACCCGACAAACTCAGCCCCTCTTCTTGAAACCGCTCCCAAACGAGATCCGCCGCATTTCAGGCCCCTGCACCTCTCCTCCGTTGCCTTGATCAGCCGTGGGATCCTCCTCCATCCACAAACTGATTTTTTTTCTAAGGAAAAGGTGAGTTTTTCTTTATATAGATCTTGTTTCAGTTTTAAAAATATATATGGAAAGCAAAGAAAAGATTGGGTTTTTAATTTAGAAAAAGATCGGGTTTTTAATTTAGAAAACAAGGTCGGATTTTTATAGTGGTGAAATAAGAAAGGTGAAATCTTTATATTTAGAAAGGCGAAATATTTATTTTTGAAAAGGCGAAATATTTTTATAAAGAATAGCATGGTAAAAATATAATTTTTATCTATATAGTAGCGATGTAAAAATTTGATTTTTATATATTGAATAACGAAGTAAAAATTCGATTTTTATATATTGAATAGCGAAGTAAAAATTCGATTTTTATATATTGAATAGCGAAGTAAAAATTCGATTTTTATATATTGAATAGCGAAGTAAAAATTCGATTTTTATATATTGAATAGCGAAGTAAAAATTCGATTTTTATATTTTGAATAGCGAAGTAAAAATTCGATTTTTATATATTGAATAGCGAAGTAAAAATTCGATTTTTATATATTGAATAGCGAAGTAAAAATTCGATTTTTATATATTGAATAGCGAAGTAAAAATTCGATTTTTATATATGTAGTGACTACGGGCAACGAAGGTGACAAAAAGGCGAGAACGACGAAGATTTCCTACATTGGAAGTGTCGTGGAATTGGGATAGCTATCGGTGAGAACTTCTCACTCAAATTTATTTTTCTAGTTATATATATATATATATATACTAGGATGCAGACGATGCTTAGTAGCACCCGACACCCGTCATCCACAGACCATGGATGGCTTGTTTGTTTAATTGATGTGTTGTGAAATTGCTTGTGGTGTTGATGTGAAATGGATAATAAAATGTAGATGTGTTGAAATAAATTAATTATCGTTAAAAATATAATTTTTAATGTGAATGTGAATAAATAAATATTTATAAACAAATCGGCTGATTTGTTTATATACACTGATTTGACTGATATTGATTGGGTCGATAAATTTTACACATCGCCCAACTGCACAAATAAAATCTGTGTTTGATTGTTTGAAACCCCACACGGGTATTGGGATAAAATACGACATACACTAATCCCAATAATTAGTTGTATGTCGATCGATGGATCGACAGGCTGTTATAAGCGTTAGATATCTATATTTGATGCTTATACAGTGTAGTGCACTTTGGATGATGGTTGATTATTTATCGTTGCTATTATATACATGTGTTGTATGGAATCCATATAATTAACTTTGTATGGTAATTGATTGGGCCTCATTCCAATTTAGAAAATAAAGAATATTATAAAATAAAGGTTCATGTGTTGACCGTACTCATCCGTTGAGATTAGTCATGTGTTGAACGAAATATTTTAACAATAAAATTTACATCTTTATCTTTATAAAATAAAGGTTCATGTGTTGACCGTACTCATCCGTTGAGATTAGTCATGTGTTGAAGGAAATATTTTAACAATAAAATTTACATCTTTATCATATATGAAATTAGAAATTAACTGGAAAATAGATAAGATGAGTGGTCTCATGGATATTGATCTAATGTTGGTTTCGGCCTTCGAGGTTAATATTTAGGGAATCGTTCTCTTACTAATTTACGGTTGGAGTCTGATTTGATATCAAACGATAGATACCATAATTTTTATAAAATATATTAAATAACAAAAATAGTCACACGTGGACAGTACTCATTCGTTGGGATTAGTCACGTGTTGACAAAAATATAGATTCATTTATCGAGTAGAATAATGGAATTATTGAAATATATAAAGCCGTATTGATTAGAGATGCGCTATTTTGGCACGAACGATATTTATATCGATTATATTCATTTTTAAATTTGAATTGAATCGAATAGAAAACCAATTTGAATTGAATCGAATAGAAAACGAATTTGAATTGAATCAAATTGAAAATGAATTCGAATTGAATTGAAAACGAATTCGAATTGAATTGAAAACGAATTCGAATTGAATTGAAAACGAATTGAAATGAATTCAAATTTAATTGAAATTTGAATTGAATAGAAATGAATTTTAAAACGAATTTATAAGGAGAAATTCAATTTTGATTTGAAATGAAATGGAAGTTGAAATTGTTTTTGAAACGAATTTAAAACAATTTATAAAATTCGTTTTAAATAGAAATCGACGAAATATATATTATATATATTATATATATAATATAATGGCCTGAATAGAACGCGCCGCGCCGCGGCAGTTCGTGGATTTTGACCATTTATTTCAAACGGACATTACGGGAGGTCCGACCGTCGGATTCTCCTAAAACCGGAACCGTTTGGTTCGTATCGAAAAGAGCTTTCTAAAGAATATTTGAAATTTGAAATCTAACGGTTGGATTTGGAGTTATGTCCAAATCAAATTTGAAAAAGGTCGTTGTAAGTGCAGTTCGATGGCCGTTGATGGAAATCGACTGTACGGGCCTTGATAAAATTATTAAAAATAGTAATAATTTGTGTAAAATCATAAGAAATGATTTGGGAAAAATTAGGTTGAAAAAATCCATATTTGAAAAGATAAAAATAGATTTTTATCGAAATAAACTAGTTTTGAACTAAAATTAAAACCCATTTATTTTTAAATAAATAAATTGGATTTAAAATGGGTTTTAAATAGAATTGATTTGTGGGTTTATCATGAAGGGTGTTTTAAACGACACTTGTTTTTTAACCCGATAAATAAATAGATTGTGATTTGGGTTTGTCGTGGACTGTGTTTTCAAGGACATTAGTTCTTTAACCCAGTAAAAGGAGTTTTAAGGAATCTGCAATTAGATTGAAATGCGAATTGATAAATTAAATTATCAAATTTAGAAAGTGAGCGAGAATGGAGTATCACCAGTTTTGCTCCAAAACGATAGTTAAATCTTTAATTAGATTTGAATGTGAAATGGTAATTAATTTTACCGGCAACACTGTGGTGTTAAATATGGAGTATTACCAGTTTTGCTTCATGGGATGAATAGGTTGGGATTGGGAAATAAAATAAATAATTACTTCGGTGTGGTTCGCTAATCTCGACTAGTTTGGAAAAACCATAATTTGGTTTGATACGACATCCAATGGAAGATTAAAGAATAAATTTTAAAGAATTTATCTTGGATAAAATTAATAGGAACCTTTCCCTAAGAATTGAAATTTAGAAACTAGCTGAAGGTTAGTTAAGAAGAATGGTTTCCTGGGTATTGATCTGATATTGGTTTCGACCTTCGGGGTTAATATTTGGGAAATTGTTCTCTTGCTAATTTATGGTTAGTGACTAATGAATTGGAATGAGGCGTATGTTGTGTTTGTGTAACATTTGTTTTAATATACGTGGGTTGTTCAGAAAGGTCGGGTTTATACCCATTCTGAATAACCGATTCGACGATATGTCGAAGATGAAGACGGTGATTGAAGACCGGAAGTCTTCACATCGTTTGGATAATTACTGACGATCCTGATTGGGCTGTACACCCAAGAGGATGGAAATAGTTGGTGGTCGTCCAGACGTACCTGGAGATCGATGGATATGTGAGGAAAGTGCCTCCGGTTTCGTTCAGACCCAGAACGAACTTGTAAATGGATTGTGTGTCTGACATTGGATTTTATTCTGTGTTGATTGATTTCTGTTAAATATATATCTGTTTGGCGGCGGAGAATTTATTCTCTTGCTTAACGCCCTTCTCTGAGACGTACTAGCTTAGAGGTTATATATCGATTGATATCAATCGCATGGCATGAATTGCCTGTGTGGCATGCTGAGTTGCATGGATCAAGGCTTCTGTTGAAAAGCAAAGTCTTGTGGTAGATGATCGAAGCACGACCTTTGGGGCGTAGCTTTGTGTATAACGTGAATTCGCGAGCCTCACACCTCGGTATGAGTTAAAAACGGGATAAGGACTGCAGGGAGAGCACGACGTTTCTTTCTAGCTTTGGTGGTGTCAGTGACTTACCAGCCCTGACATTTATATACTTTTCACCTATGTGGTTGTTGGATGAGGCGCCTCGATTTTAGGCCTGTAAGGACCGGGAAACGTGTGTTCAGGCATAACTAATCCTCTAACGTAAGTGAGGACCGGCCCTGAAGATCCAAGGATTGCCCAGAGTGTGTAGTCCTGGGACATTTGCTAGAGTGTCTCGAAAGCGGAGAGGAGCTTGCCCCTTGCCTCGACTCATGACGGAAATCCAATTTCCAATACGTGTATTTCGGTTTTATTTGTAGAGCCTAGTATGGCGACATGATAGATGGTACCCATGCCGCCTAGGATTGATATTTATGATTGAAAATGTTTTGACACTATACACTTATTATAGTATCATATGATTTGTTTTAAACGTACCAAGCATGTTTGGCTATTATAAGGGAAAACCCTATCCTTCGGCTTGCGTTGCATTGTGTGATGGGACCTAGGTCTTATAATAGCTTCATTTTTCGAAAAAGCATTGCGTTGTTTATTCTATGCACTGGTATTCTTGGGAGGAAATCCGTTCCGTGTTATACGGCGTGGTCCCTTGAATTACTCTCTTTTAAAGTAAAATTTTAAATAACTGTTTTAGTTCTCACACCAGTCACATGACTGACCTGGAGTTTATTGTTTTAACCTAAACTCTGGGTGCCCTTATTTTCGACACGGGCAGCTAGTAGTTTTGGTTTTGCAGATTTATATTCACAGGATCCTGGTTTACAGCTGGAATGATATCCGGAAAGCTCTGTATCTGTATATCACCTTCAGTTGTGCTATGTATTATTTTCCGCTGCTATGTAATTTATTGTAATCTCTGATATTTATCGAATGTAATTTATTCATTCATACTCTATATATTCTTGTATCTGATGGAATTGTTGTAATAGCAATGAAATGTTCTTCCGTCTGCGTTCTGATTTGTCCTGTTCTCAAAACGATCAGGGGTTTCGAACGATCTAGATCGGTTTAATGACTGATTCGGATCGAGCGAAATTCCAGGCCGTCACACGTTCCGTGTTATACGGCGTGGTCCCTTGAATTACTCTCTTTTAAAATTGGATTAATAACTGTTTTAGTTCTCACACCAGTCACATGACTGACCTGGAGTTTATTGTTTTAACCTAAACTCTAGGTGCCTTTATTTTCGACACGGGCAACTAGTAGTTTTGGTTTTGCAGATTTATATTCACAGGATTCTGATTTACAGCTGGAACGATGCTCGGAAAGCTCTGTATCCGTGTATTACTTTCAGTTGTGTTTTGAATTGTTTTTCCGCTGCTATATAATTTATTGTAATCTCTGATATTTATCGAATGTATAATATTTATTCTTACTCTATAATATTCTTGTATTCTGATGGAATTGTTGTAATAACAATGAAATGTTCTCCTATTTGTGTTCTAATTCGTCTTGTACTCACAGTAATTCGTCCTTTCTCTTCTCTTCGGAGACGGGGAAGTTCGGGTCGCTACAAGACTATAACCAAGAGATGATTTGGAATAGAAAAAAATGATAAATATTTTAATTAAAATTTAGTGAAGTTTTCCAAAGTGAAGTTTTCCAATTAATAAATTAATTTCCAATTGAATGGAAATCGATTTAGTGATAATCGAGATGGGTCTCTATTATAACGATCTCAAAAATTTAACATTTAAAAATGAATTAATAAGTTAAAATTAATGATAATAATGAATTAATAGTTTTAAATATTGAAAACAAAATTTTATTTTATTAAATTTCAAAGAACTCAACATTGGATAAGGTCAATATTTTCCATTAAATATATTTCAGCGTTGTTTATTCGTAGTGCGCGTCCACTAAAAGATTAGAAATTGTGTGTAAAACAGTTTAGCGTTCATTACAGCATTCGCCGTGTTGTCCGTTCATGTCCATATAAATAATAATAAATAAAAAGAAAACAAATAAAAAAGAGAAATATATGTATATAATTATTTCCTAAACCGCGTGAATAAATTAGGAAGAAATTAAACGTTGAATGCAAATTTGAACCGTGTAATATCGGTAGGAGGATTTCAGCAAATTTTTACACTTATTACCATTTACTAGTGTCCCTCTTTCCTTTAAAATAGCTCTACACATTGCCTCTCAGTTCTAAAAAAAATTAGTCACCCTAAAAATATGCAACAACAAATCCTTCCCTGTCAGTAGCACATAGATTTGAAATCCCTGTTCAAGATCTCCAATATCTATCTGTCAGTAGCAAGTATGGGGTAATAATAAAACAAGATTTAGGAAGATATCGGCGGAGAGAATCCAATGTTGTCCCTAATAAAATATTCGGAACCGCGGAAATAAAACTGTCCCTTTCTTCCTCGCGTGAAACCATTACTCTTTCTTTTCTGCCTTTGTTCCTGGAAGATCTATTAGTGATAATATCTTAATCACTCAAGAATTGTTGCATGGGTATGATAGGAGAAATGTCTCACCTCGTTGTATGTTAAAATTGGACATCAAAAAAGCTTTTGACAGTGTTATATGGTCTTCAATCATTGCCATAATGTCCAGAATGAGCTTTCCTAAGCCTTTCTTAGCTTGGATTTACACTTGCATTTCTTTACCAGTGTTTTCAGTTTCTAGGAATGGGATGCTTCATGGTTATTTGAAAAGCAAACGAGGGGTAAGGCAAGGTGACCCTATTTCTTCTCAGTTGTTTATTATTGTCATGGAACTTCTTAATTCATTAATTGTGAATCAATTAAAATTGGGCAAACTTGACATCCATCCACGTTGTAAAAATCCCCTCATTGCCCATTTACTTTTTCTGATGACCTCATCATCTTTACCAAGCCTAATATTCAGAACATCCAGTGTATTCTCTCTATTCTCAAGGTGTTTTATGATATTACTAGTCTTCAAATTAATTTGTCAAAGTCTCAAATTAAAATTGGTGTCTAAATCAGACTAGCATGGATGAGTTGATATCAATTTCTGGTATAAAGGCAATTCAAGATAATTCTTTCTATGTAGGCTTGCCTTTTTACTGGTAGAATATCTAAGGATCAATGTATGCCATTATATGAGAAGATTATTAATAGAATGAGACAGTGGCCATCCTGCAAATTATCACAAGCTGGAAGACTAACTATTATTCAATCAGTAATTACTTCAATGACCACATATTACACAAGACATTATATACTCCCTGTGAAGCTTATTGGTATGGTGACTAGTGCAATTAATAAATTTTTGTGGCATAGTGATCCATTTTTGAAGAAGATGATTCCAATTGCATTTTCTAAATTAGCAGTTGACAAGAAGCATGAAAGTGTGGGTATTTTAAATCTGTTACAATGGAATAAAGCTGCTGTGTCAGTTTACATTGACAAATTGTTCTCTAATGATGCAAGTTTATGGACTTTATTTGCAAGGTGTAATCTTATAGGGCATAAGGATTTTTGGACTATGGCAATTCCTAACAATTGTAGTTGGAGCTGGAGACAGATTCTCAATCTAAGAAAGTCTTTTCTGCCATTTATAAAGTGTAATGCTTCAGTAAACTCAAACCTATCATTCTTGAATTCTCCCTGGGCAGCTAATGGATTGATTTTGAGTGAGATTGTTGACTACAGCTTAAGACGGAACAGTGGTATACCTGAATCTACTAAGGTAAAGGATTTTATTCACTATGATGAAGTATTATTGCCTCATAGTAGTTTTGCATTATTAAGAAGACTATGGTCCGAGATTACCTCCTCTTTTAGAATTGGTAATGATTATATTTCATGGATGGGTAAAAGGCATTCTATCAGTCTTGTATATGAGTTACTAAATGGTGATAAATGTCTTTTCCCATGGCATAAAAGGGTGTGGAACATTATGAGCAATGCAAAACACAATTTCCTTTTATGGAAAGTGATGTCCAATGCCATTAGCACAAAGGATAAGCTGTATAGAATTGGGGTTATTCCTGATGATACATGTTGTTTCTGTAATATTGAATCTGAATGTAATACACACCTTTTCTTTGAGTGCAATGTCACCTTTAATTATGGAGGAAGGTTATAGATACTGCCAAAATTCATGATCCAGTATGTAGTAGAGACGAGTGGTTTAGTTTATTCAAGGCTACTAGATGGAAAACGAGTGTTGGGTTGCTTTTATTAAAGATTCTGAAGATTTTTGTTTATGAGATTTGGAGTGAAAGAAATAGAAGGATTTTCAGCTCAACTGCTTTAAGTGATGATGGGTTGTTGGCTTTGATCAATGGAGCTATCTATAGGAAATTGAACTTTGAGTAGTTCTTCAAGTATTTGCTCTACTTCTGTGTAATCTTGATGTTGTTCCTGATGAATTGCATGGACCAGCTTGTTCTTGCCTTGGATTGTTCCTTGTTGCTGTTGGTAATAAGATGTTTGGTGCAGTTTTGAGTTTTTTTTATGCGTATAGTACATTTTTTTTTCTCAAAGCTGTTCATGGTGTTATGAGATAGTGGTTGTATAGATTGGTTGTACAGTCCGTATGAACATTGTAAATTTTATAGTGTTAATAAAGTCGTATTGCTTTTCAAAAACAATGAAGCTTGAATTAGCTAGAGGGGATCACGTACAGCCTTTACCCCCTTCGGAATAGTAATCCACCTTTTTGTATGTGAAGCTTTCCTCTCCAATCCCACCTTCTTGTATTCCACTTTCGATAGTACCCATATTCTTTCACCATCATGCAAGTACTCTCTTATCCCTTCACATACTTCTACTTCTACCAAAAAACCGCATCTCTATCCTTGGAAAACCCGCACTCCACTTCCACCATACTCTCACCCAACTGCTAGAAGTTGACCACCATCACCAAACACTGGCGTCGCGACTCCATCCAGACACACCCCATGGGCAAGACCAAGTTGTGAAAGTCTCTTTATCCTTACTCCTTGCGTTAGCTGGAACTGAGGAAGGAACCAGACGAGTACAAAGCGAGGCTGATGCAAGCACCCTCTTCTCCGTGTAAAACCACGTCTCTCCATCCCGGTCACCTTCGACCAAGCTCGCCTAAGTTGCCGGAGCCCTTCGGTTGTTCCGCCCAAGCCCCAACGAGTCGTTGAAGCCAGCACTAGTTCCAGCGAGCTAGATGAAATTGCGTGAGTTTCCTTGGCCAGATTTCTTTAACAGCATATATATATATATATGCTTAATGTATAAACACGTCAGTAGCCTTGTGTTGTGCCAAGAAAATGAATTTTTGCCTGTTGTGTATAGCAGTTGTCCTCCGTTTGTCGACGCCAGAGTCCGGTACCCATCTAGCGCCGCGAGCTGCTGTTGCCGTGAGTGCTTCCTTTCTCATTTTCCTTTGTTCTCCCTTAACAATGTGCATGTACATCTAAACTAAAAATATACGTGTTACTACTTGTGCATGAGCTCATCCCTTTTCCATAATGTTAACCATCATAGTTTTTTCTTTAAACTTTGGTCAACGTTCACTGCATGCAAGAGCATGAGACTGATTTGATACACACTATATCCATTAAAGATCTGGTTCTTTTGCAAGGCTGTAACAGCAAAATATAAAGGCAGGTCTTGACGGGTGGTGTTGTGTCTTTTTCAGTCAATTTGCTAGTACATGCAAGGTTACACCTTTCTGTTATAAACAAAGATCTATATAGCTGAGTGGTTTGACGTGTGACTTGTAACTAAGAGGTCACTAGTTCGAAAACGGTTGTAGCCACTTGGTTTTGGTCAATTATTTTTTACTAATATCTTTTGGCGTAAATATACACATAAATTTTTTTTGCACTTCTAAATAAAAATCGTACCCTTGTCTAGGTAGCGAACTTCTCCTTGTAGCCGTTAGCATCGTTCTACTCATATCGTGTCTTCTCGTTTTGCCATGGAAGGTGAGTTTTTCCCACTTACAGGCTAACTGATTATTAAGTGAATTAAAAACATGAGATGTTGAATGAAATGTAAGGGTGCTCTAGTTTGTTTGCTTTGTGATTGTGCACGTACGACACACACGTTATTTCATATGACACAAAATGGATGTATGCTTGACATGCTATGTTTAATTTCTCATCATCCAAGTTCCCCTTAGATTAGAAAACATTACGGGTTGAAATGATACATACCTGAACCCCTTGTGTACTCGAATCGATTTGGGATGCAGGTTGAAATGATACATACCCGGGATTCGAATATTTTAAAGAACAGATTGAAATGATAAATATTCGTATCACTTGACCATAGGGTAGAAAATTTTATATGGACACCGTGGTTAATAAAAATAAATTATTTAAAATAATTATATCAATTTTGTAAAAAGAAATGATTTTATGAAGTTTATATATAGCATAAAGAAGTGTTTAAAGAAAACTTTGAATTTTTATAAGAATTCCAATTTACATATAAATTAGTTTTAAAGAAGATTTTATAAGTTAAAAACTTCAAGTTAAAAATTATTTTAAATGAATTCTCCATAAACTTCGCTTTCATATAATAAATCTAATAACATGGAATTTACTATAAAAAGTTAGTGATTCAATATAAGGGTTTCAAACTTGTGAAATACTTTAGAACTTATTTTAATATATATAATTTGTCAAATGATTTCTTACCATTTTAATGTAAAAAAAAATTTCAAATATAAATTTGTTAAATTCAAGTATATGAGGAATGTGCTTATTTTAGCCATGGTGGATTTGTGTTTTGTTGACGAATTTGGAATTTAACAAATCATCCCTAGGTTAATAACTCAAGTTAAAATTGTTTTGAGAATTATATTAAAGGGTATTCGATTGATTATGAAATGTAGTTGGGAAAAGGAATGGTGTGACATGGATTTAGGATTGGACCAACATTCGTGAATAAAAATATAATTTCATAAAAGCAAATTTTCGCATTACTTGATTTTGTAAACATTCTTTAGTAAATTATTCTGATCACTTTAACTATATAAGTTTTATAATAGTTTTCAACTATATATAGGTATATACATTATTTTTAAATTAATACACATATACTATTTTCAAAACTTACCTTTCTAAATTTATTTTATAAATTCAAATAAATTCGAATGTCTAATCTATCTAGTGAATCCGAAGGGTGAAATAAAGGATTTCAAGCAATAACGATATTTCATGGAAGTCGAAATTTAAAATCCAAGGGTTGACAAAGAAATGGTGAATATTGGCTTTAAAATCTTGGTTGAACCAATGATAAATGATTTGGATAATTGATTTTGGGGCAAACTTGAAATAAATCAATTTGCAATATTTGAACTATGATTTCAAATTTAATGGTCACGGTGTGAAAAATGTAAACGATTGGTTATTAAAGAGACTGGAGTTGGTAGATGTCATACTCGCTGCCAATACCGATACCATTTTAACAACTGTGTACGTGGTGGAGTTCCAGAAAAGAAGTAGGATGGTATGGAGGCGATTACTGGATTTGAAGAAAGAGAACGCTGATGGATTAGCCTTGACCTACGGGTCATAATTAAAATGACTAAAACAGGAGCCATGTCCGGATTAAGTGAGGTAGCACCTCTGATCGAACACGCTTCTTCGATACCATCTCTAATACTATGTGATTGACTTAGGGTAACCTTTTGATTATGGGAGTGTTGTTCGAGATGGGCAGTAGTTGCTACTATGCGTTACCACCGGCTCGGGAGCCGCAATCCGGTAGAATCCTACCGTGGGTATTCCTCGTGTGTCTTGTCATATTATCCTTAGCAAGCCCCTACGATTTTGATTTGTATCATACCTATGGAGTGCCCTATGATGCCGTCGTGTTAGGTTGGGTTTACGGTACTGTATAGATTACGATATTATAAATGGTGTAAGGGTAAAAATGTAATCCAGCTTACGCTATTTTCATTATGTTTACTTTACTGAATAGACATTACAATAATAGCGTACTATTATGCAGATATTAGTTCCACGAATCCTTAGAGGATGTGAATCCCAAACATCCTTTAAGTTATTATACATTTCAGTGAACACTTCATTTGAGTTAATTCACTTATATGAGACTGTTAGTCCTGACTCGAGTACATTGTTTCTTTAACTGTATGCTTGGGTCGGCTTGAGCACCTTAGTCGTCCGTGATGCACATTGGAGGTTGGCATCTCACTTGGATCCTTCAGTTATCAGTTATCTAGTTATCTATTATCCAGTCATATTATCAGTATTTATATGTACTCTATCTACTGTATGAGCTTATGACTCTTATGTACTATTATGTATTATGTATCTTGTAAGAACCTATGTACTATTATGTTTCCGCTGCGAGTTACTCTGCTTATGTTCTGTGTTCAGATTTGCATTTACCTCATTCGTTAAAATAACAATTCGCTGTTTTAAGCAATTCAAGTCTGACATGTGTAGTTTATTGTTGATTTGAATGGTTTGAAACAGTGGGTCGTTATAAGTTGATGTTAGAACCAGGTTTAACCTTAGCTATTGAGGTAAATAGCTCATTAGAGATAGGGTGGAAACATCCTAGAATGAGTAGAATCAGTACCATAATCAATCTTTGCGAGAGAGCGTATTTTAAAGTATAAGCATTTGAAAATAAAGGTTTTCAAAGTATTTTAACTATAAAGTTATGATCTTAACCAATCCTTCGTCTAAGCCTATTCTTGAATGTCCCAATGTCTACCACACGTAATACCGCTAGAGGCCGAGGTAGAGATCATGGAATTAACCCAGTTGAGCCTGAGCCACCAGTTGCACTAGTCCAACCTATAATGTTCACCAAGCTTTGTAAGGGATATGCCCAACTAGGAGGTACTAAGTTTGCTGGTTCTAAGTCCTTCGTTGAAGCACAAAAATGGTTGAATGATTTGGAAAGGATATTTTCTGGCCTTGAGATTACTGATGCATAGAAGCGTAAAATGGTCGCTTGGCAACTTAAGGATGCCACAAGGAATTGGTGGGAAGCTATCACTACTCATGCGACGGAGACTGACTTTACATGGCGGCAGTTTAGGTAAATCTTAAGGAAAATCGTGTTTCGCTTCCTGTCATTTTCCTTTGAATCTATCTTAAATCTGAATCTCTCTAGGGATGCTTTCATGACCAAGTGGATGCCAGATGCTAGGAGATCCAAATTGTATCCAGAATTCATGGATCAAAAGCAAGGCGACATGACTTTTGCCAAATATGAAAGGAAGTTTGACGAGCAGTCCGAATTTGGCCCAAACTTGATTGAGACACCACTCCAGAAGAATGAGAAGTTCATACTTGGTGCACGCCTGGAATTCTATGATAATTTGATGAACCATCTTAATGAGCCTTTCAATGAACTCATGAACTATGCCGCTAGATTTGAGAACTCTCCAAACCTCAAGGGAAAACAACTTGTTCATATACCTCAGTCTCATGGATCATCTAGCAACTCAAAGAAGAGGAAGTTAAGGTTTTGGAAAAATAAGAGACAACAAAATGTGCAAGGCGTTGGGTATCATACACAAAGACCTCCCACTGACCTTTTGGCTATTACTTGTTTCAACTGCAATCAAAAGGGTCATTATGCCAATAAATGCCCTCACCCAGCTGGAGCTCATGCCCAACCAACTCATGTATCCCGCAATGACCTTTGCCATGCCTGACTTCAGCCCAGACATATCAGCAGGAACTGCCCCACTCAGAACAAAGGAAAAATGTCCAGAGTCTTCGTTATGACATCTTCCACTCCTCCCACAGGTGACGACACTAAGGGTACGCTTCTAAGTGCTTTTACTTTATTTTCTCATCATATTCACGTTCTGTTTGACACTAGTGCTTCACATAGTTTTATCTCTATGGACCTTTGTGATAAATTTAAAGAAGTTTTAAAACCCACATTAGAGCTTGAATCATTGTGTGTATCCAATCCTATTTGTAACACCCCACCTCCGCTAGGGTCACTCACAAAGGGAATGCACTAGTTTTGGAGAGGTATTATCGAGATAACATCACAAAATTATCACAAGACAGAACATAAATAAATAATTAAGTAAACAACGGAAGAATTTATGTGTAAAACATAACTTCATTTTATTCCAAAATAAAACATGTCTCTTACAAACATCTCAGATAACAACTTCCTTACAACTGTCTTGTAATAATAGCCAAAGAAGCAATGGCTTAAAAACAGAAAAACATCTTATTCCCCAAGTGCAGTAAAAGAAGCAGCCATAGCAAACCGTACATGCTGAGCCAAAGCAAGTGATATCCAGGCTAAGTGCTAGTGTTTCCTCCCTGAGAACCTGGGGGGGAAGGGGGGAATGAAAGAAAAAGAGGCGGAAGGAAAAGGGTCAGTCATAAAGATTGAGTAAGTTCTAGTGACTTTCAGTGTAGAAACGGTGAAAACAACATGTCATGTATGAACTGGAACTAAACTTGAGAATGGTGTCAAGGTGGACAAGATAGACTAAGGTGATCATGATAAGTCAAGACAAGTCAAATAAAGCATCACATGTTCAAGATTCGTTGCATTGACTTTACTATTATACTAAGCCCATGTCACTAGTTAATCACGAAATAAATCCCACGGCCCAATATCATGAAATGACCCTGAAACGGGGTCTGACCCAAGTACAGGGTCCTACGGAGCGATTATCTAGTCGATCGGCTCCCTACAAGTTCTAGCTCGTCAAGTGCCTGTGTCATACGGCTAATCACGAATGTAGTCACCTGTGCTGGGTCCACCTTCGGGTGTATCAGCCCTAGGGTGTCAACCCCTGACACGATTCAAGATGCACAGATAAATCTACGGATACCCAGTGCCTGCCCCGGAATACGTGCACGACCGTAGTCCACCGAACCTACACTGGCATACCCCACTGCCATCGTTCACCTCTTACAATCAGCCCAGTAATCGTGCCCCACCCGGCCTAGCCCCAGGGTACCTTGATACATCTAGAGGGTTACTGCTGAAAAGGGTCGTGTCTAGGGTTTCTCCTACAGATTAGGTCATGTAATTCGTGACCTAACCCGCCTAACCGATTAAGTCATGTAATTCGTGACTTAATCTTTTTCCAGTCTAGTCATGTCAAGATGGTTAAGTATGTCATTTAAATTCGTGACTTAACTCGCTTACGTGTCATGTCAAGTTGGCTAAGTGTTGTCGTTTCAAGTTCATGACTTAGCCCTACAAATCGTGTTCAAGTTGGTTAAGTTGTCTTTTCATGTTCATGACTTAACCCTAATTGGCATTAATTGATTCGTTAATGCACCGAACCACTCACATTGGATCCTATTGTTCGTAGCCACTGGATTTGCCGGGCGGTTCCGGGCAGGTTTACGCTACGAACTCAACCCAACCTCGGGTTTCTAGCGCGATGTGACCAACTACCCACATTGGATTCTATTGTTTGTAGCAACTGGATTTGCCGAGCGGTTCCGGGCAGATTTACACTACAAACTCAACCCAACCTCGAGTTGGCCACTTTCTTGTTTTCTAAAGTCATGCCCATGTTCTTATCAGATTCGTGCTATTTTTATAGCATGTTCATATGTCAATTTCGTGCCCAACTAAGGCATGTTTCAAGTCAAGTTATGGCATGTTCAAATCAAGTTTTCGTGCCATATTTCATGTTCTACTTATGCCAAATTTCACAGTTTATGATCATAATCAATTCAAGTTTTGCCTATTCTACCCAATCGTGTCCCCAACATATATAAGCGTACTTCGTTCACAAGTACAAACAATTCAAGAGATAAAGGGGAATAACACCAAACATGTGATAGGCATATGTGACCATTCCAACATCACTTGCATAATAAACAGGCTATAACATATCACATGGTTTCAATACTAGCATGATAATAACTTGGCATAGTAATGGTTCCAACTTAGTCTAACATGATGATTTCAACTTTACATTATAGGCATAATAATCATTGCGGGCATAATAATAATTTTATTACAAACATGAAACATTAAAGGCATGGTAATCCTAATAGGCATAGTGGATTCCAATTTAGTATTTTTAACATAATGATTCTCATCTAGCATTATAAACATAATGATTCCAACCTAGCAATTCCCAATTTGTCATTAACATGATAGGTATATTAACATCATAGACATGGTTTAATTAGCATCATAGGCATGGTTTAATCAACATAAAGATTTCAATAAACATAGTGATTCCATGGACATGTATTAGTCGAACTTGCCATACGATTAAGCCCAAGTGATTCATAACAACATCAAAATCATGATAAGTCTAACTTGCAGCATTAACATAGCAAGATTCCCAAATTATGATTCAAAGTTAAACTATATAAACATGGATTAATAATAGTTCCTAAATCCGGTTTCAATTCATAGCATGTCCATGTTATTTTAGCGTTTTTGCCTAAAAAGTGACATAGAACTTACTATATGAAGAAAGCAATCCAAATCAAAACTTTAAATCAAATAGCCCCAAATCCGTTGTCTAAAGCGTCGTAGTTGTTGTAGCTTCTAGTTGTTGCCTTCAAGAATCATCCTTCTTCTTTAATTTTGTTCTTTGTATTTTTAATTTAGAGTTCTAGGTTTAATGGCGGCTGCATGAGTGCTAAAATGAAATAGTATGATTTAAGCAAGGTCTTATGGTCTTTTTATAGCGTTTAGGATTTGATTTCAGCCTTTAGATTAACCCTAGAATGGGTCTGAGCCATCCAAAATCGTCACAAGCCCCCAAAACAAGACCCAGGAGCCAAAACAGGTGCACCAGAAAAACTGGTCCGACAAGTGGGGTCGACCCAGCGGTCGACACCCTGTGTGTCTGGCGGGAATTTTCCCGCCTTCTCTTTCTGGGCTGAATTTCAAATCTGTTTTCGGTTTTGAATTTTTGTGAAACTTTGCGAGGCCATATCTTGATCATACGGACTCCGATTTACGAAATTTCGGACTCTATTTCGCGTATTTTTCCGAGACGAACGCAATGGCGCAACCCGTTTTTCCCTGATCTAGATTTTAACATTTAATTCTGCCTTGATTCTTGTCTTAACACGTTGTTAAAATACGGGTTGTTACATTCTCCCCTCCTTAAAGGATTTCGTCCCCGAAATCTCCAAGTTAGGGAGGATGTGTCCTACCATCCAATCATCCATCTACTCAAAACATCATCCACAAGCAACCATGGTCCTTAAAAGACTTATAATGCTGTATGAACATATGCAAGGAGTGTGTGTATATGTTCCTTAGCTAATGCTAATGATCAGGCCTGATTGATCCTTTCAAATGCAAAACATGTTTAGTGAAATGAATCCAATATGTATGCAAAATTTTCCTATTATAATTCATAATTTATACATGAGTGCACAAACATTCAATCATATGCAACAACCAAATGATAGTACAACCAAGTTTCCAAAATAAACACTCATGCATATGCAAGTATGAAACTGTGACTGAGCCGATCTAGTGCCTAATGTGTATTCATGCATCCACGAGCAACCACTTGCGACCACTTGAAACCATTTCGCAATCATAACATGTTTCAATTACATGATTACATCCAAAAAGATTCTACCTATGGTTCTCAAGATAGGATCGAGGAGATAACAAGATAAAACAAAGCATCTAGAAAAAAAAAGTTAACGATGTACCCCCAGAAGGTCCGGTCTGCTTTTTAGGGCAGTCCTTGCTGATGTGTCCAATCTCCCCACAATGAAAACATTCACCTTGCTTTCTCTTCCTCTTTCTACAATCCTTGGCTGCGTGCCCTTCCGTACTACAGAAATTGCATTTCCTTTTATCACGTGAGTTGTCGTTCTTGCCTCCTTTCTCGGAGTCTACCTTCTTATTCTGAGAATCGTTGGGCTTGACCTCTTTCTTGCCCTTCTTATCTTCCTCATACAGTAGGGCCATATCCACCAAGCTTTCAAAGGTCGCCCCCATGGGCACATGAGACATGGCCAAACCATGTAGTGGCTCGTTCAAGCCTCGTGCAAAACGTAGCGCCTTTTTCTGAGGAGTGTTGACCAACTCCAATCCGAAGCGTGCAAGCTGATTGAAACAGTTCACGTATTCTTTAACTGTCATATTTCCTTGTTTAAGGGCCAGAAACCGTTCCATTTGGAGACTCTCCTCTGCCGATGACAAGAACTTAAGCCCAAATCTCCCTCTAAAGTCCGCCCAAGTCTCAATAGGCCTAGTAGCGTTGGTGACTTCCCACCAATAAGAAGCTTCCTCTTTCATGAGCCACGCCGCCAACTGTACTTTCCTATTGTCCTCTATCTCAAAGATAACAAACAAGTCTTCGGTTTCCTTCAACCAATTTTGTGCCTCAACAAAAGTCTCAGTTCGTAGGAAATCCTTTCGGCCCATGGCCTTAAAGTCCTTGCATATCTTTGAAAAAGCGGTTTCTCGCGGAGGTTGAGGAAGATGAGGAGGATTGGCTGGGCCTGCCACATTAGCCCGAGCCTCGAGGAAACGACGGAACCAAGTGGGTATATTGACACCCTCGGGAAGATTAAGATCGTCGGCCATGATAAGCTGAAAACGAAAAAGGAAAAGATTCAAACGAGGAAACAAAGATTGTGCTAATGGCTTTTTGGGGAATAGCCTTTTAAAATAAACCAACTTTTCTTGAAAAGTGCTTCTTTGTAAATGGTTTTGAAAAAAAATCAAAAGGTTTTCAAAACTTTTGCCCAGTCTTGGTAACCTTCTGCTCTGATACCAAGTGTAACACCCAACCTCCGCTAGGGTCACTCACAAAGGGAATGCACTAGTTTTGGAGAGGTATTATCGAGATAACATCATAGAATTATCACAAGACAGAACATAAATAAATAATTAAGTAAACAGCGGAAGAATTTATGTGTAAAACAGAACTTCATTTTATTCCAAAATAAAACATGTCTCTTACAAACATTTCAGATAACAACTTCCTTACAACTGTCTTGTAATAATAGCCAAAGAAGCAATGGTTTAAAAACAGAAAACAACTTATTCCCCAAGTGCAATAAAAGAAGCAGCCATAGCAAACCATACATGCTGAGCCAAAGCAAGTGATATCCAGGCTAAGAGCTAGTGTTTCCTCCCTGAGAAACTGGGGGGGGAAACAAAAGAAAAAGAGGCGAAAGGAAAAGGGTCAGTCATAAAGACTGAGTAAGTTCTAGTGACTTTCAGTGTAGAAACGGTGAAAACAACATGTCATGTATGAATTGGAACTAAACTTGAGAATGGTGTCAAGGTGGACAAGATAAACTAAGGTGATCATGATAAGTCAAGACAAGTCAAATAAAGCATCACATGTTCAAGATTCGTTGCATTGACTATACTAGTATACTAAGCCCATGTCACTAGTTAATCACGAAATAAATCCCACGGCCCAATATCATGAAATGACCCTGAAACGGGGTCTGACCCAAGTACGGGGTCCTACGGAACGATTATCTAGTCGATCGGCTCCCTACAAGTTCTAGCTCGTCAAGTGCCCGTGTCATACGGCTAATCACGAATGTAGTCACCTGTGCTGGGTCTACCTTCGGGTGTATCAGCCCTAGGGTGTCAACCCCTGACACGATTCAAGATGCACAGATAAATCTACGGATACCCAGTGCCTGCCCCGGAATACGTGCACGACCGTAGTCCACCGAACCTACACTGGCATACCCCACTGTCGTCGTTCACGTCTTACAATCAGCCCAATAATCGTGCCCCACCCGGCCTAGCCCCAGGGTACCTTGATACATCTAGAGGGTTACTGCTGAAAAGGGTCGTGTCTAGGGTTTCTCCTATAGATTAGGTCATGTAATTCGTGACCTAACCCGCCTAACCGATTAAGTCATGTAATTCGTGACTTAATCTTTTTCCAGTCTAGTCATGTCAAGATGGTTAAGTATGTCATTTAAATTCATGACTTAACCCGCTTACGTGTCATGTCAAGTTGGCTAAGTGTTGTCGTTTCAAGTTCATGACTTAGCCCTACAAATCGTGTTCAAGTTGGTTAAGTTGTCTTTTCATGTTCATGACTTAACCCTAATTGGCATTAATTGATTCGTTAATGCACCGAACCACTCACATTGGATCCTATTGTTCATAGCCACTGGATTTGCTGGGCGGTTCCGGGCAGGTTTACGCTACGAACTCAACCCAACCTCAGGTTTCTAGCGCGATGTGACCAACTACCCACATTGGATTCTATTGTTTGTAGCAACTGGATTTTCCGGGCGGTTCCGGGCAGATTTACACTACAAACTCAACCCAACCTCGAGTTGGCCACTTTCTTGTTTTCTAAAGTCATGCCCATGTTCTTATCAGATTCGTGCTATTTTTATAGCATGTTCATATGTCAATTTCGTGCCCAACTAAGGCATGTTTCACGTCAAGTTATGGCATGTTCAAATCAAGTTTTCGTGCCATATTTCATGTTCTACTTATGCCAAATTTCACAGTTTATGATCATAATCAATTCAAGTTTTTCCTATTCTACCCAATCGTATCCCCAACGTATATAAGCGTACTTCGTTCACAAGTACAAACAATTCAAGAGATAAAGGGGAATAACACCAAACATGTGATAGGCATATGTGACCATTCCAACATCACTTGCATAATAAACAGGCTATAACATATCACATGGTTTCAATACTAGCATGATAATAACTTGGCATAGTAATGGTTCCAACTTAGTCTAACATGATGATTTCAACTTTACATCATAGGCATAATAATCATTGCGGGCATAATAATAATTTTATTACAAACATGAAACATTAAAGGCATGGTAATCCTAATAGGCATAGTGGATTCCAATTTAGTATTTTTAACATAATGATTCTCATCTAGCATTATAAACATAATGATTCCAACCTAGCAATTCCCAATTTGTCATTAACATGATAGGTATATTAACATCATAGACATGGTTTAATTAGCATCATAGGCATGGTTAAATCAACATAAAGATTTCAATAAACATAGTGATTCCATGGACATGTATTAGTCGAACTTGCCATACGATTAACCCCAAGTGATTCATAACAACATCAAAATCATGATAAGTCTAACTTGCAGCATTAACATAGCAAGATTCCCAAATTATGATTCAAAGTTAAACTATATAAACATGGATTAATAATAGTTCCTAAATCCGGTTTCAATTCATGGCATGTCCATGTTATTTTAGCGTTTTTGCCTAAAAAGTGACATAGAACTTACTATATGAAGCAAGCAATCCAAATCAAAACTTTAAATCAAATAGCCCCAAATCCGTTGTCGAAAGCGTCGTAGTTATTGTAGCTTCTAGTTGTAGCCTTCAAGAATCATCCTTCTTCTTTAATTTTGTTCTTTGTATTTTTAATTTAGAGTTCTAGGTTTAATGGCGGCTGCATGAGTGCTAAAATGAAATAGTATGATTTAAGCTAGGTCTTAGGGTCTTTTTATAGTGTTTAGGATTTGATTTCAGCCTTTAGATTAACCCTAGAATGGGTCTGAGCCATCCAAAATCGTCACAAGCCCCCAAAACAAGACCCAGGAGCCAAAACAGGTGCACCAGAAAAACTGGTCCGACAGGGGGGGTCGACCCCCTGGGGAGGTGTCGACCCAGGGGTCGACACCCATGTCGACCCCCTGGGGAGGGGTCGACCCAGGGGTCGACACCCTGTGTGTCTGGCGGGAATTTTCCCGCCTTCTCTTTCTGGGCTGAATTTCAAATCTGTTTTCGGTTTTGAATTTTCGTGAAACTTTGCGAGGCCATATCTTGATCATACGAACTCCGATTTACGAAATTTCGGACTCTATTTCGCGTATTTTTCCGAGACGAACGCAATGGCGCAACCCGTTTTCCCTGATTTAAGATTTTAACATTTAATTCTGCCTTGATTCTTGTCTTAACACGTTGTTAAAATACGGGTTGTTACACTATTGGAGGTCCTGCCCATCTTGACATGATTTGTAAGAATGTGTAGCTCTTTTACAAACAACATTGCTTTATTGGTGATTTTTATGTGCTTGGCTTTCATGCTTTCGATATCCTTATTGAAGGTGATTGGTTGAGTAAATATGATGTGAGAATCTCGTCTAGAGCCAGAACTATAAATCTAATTGATGAAGATGGTAATTCTTTGGAAATTGTATGTCGCATGCCTCAAGAGTATGCGGGCAGCTTCGTTTTCTCGCTTGATTCTTTCGACGGTCTCAGTTCTACCCTAGTTGTCCAACATTATCCCAACGTATTTGGCAAAATAATGAGTCTTCCCCCTAAATGAGAAATTGAATTCCGTATAGACCTTGACCCAGGAGCACGTCCCGTAGTTCTTCCTTCTCGAAGAATGGCGCTAAAGGAAAAATCTCAGTTGAGAGTGCAAGTTGAAGATCTACTTTGGAAAGGGCTCATTAGACTAAGTTATTCCGAAAGAGGAGCAGCTGTGGTGTGTTTGTGACCAAATCAGATGGATCGCTGAGGATGTGTGTCGATTATCGAGAATTAAACAAACTTACTCTGAAGAATAGATACCCAATGACTCGAATCAATGATATGTTCGATCAGCTCTATGGAGCCTAAGTTTTCTCTCAACTCGATCTTGCCACTGGTTTCCATCAGCTTAGAGTCGCTGAGGAAAGTATTCCCAAGACCGTTTTTCGAATAGAGAATGGTTTCTACAAGTGGTTGGTTATGCCACTTGGCTTGACTAACGCTCCAGTCTACTTTGTTGACCTTATGAATCATGTTTTCCGTGACGTCCACAATAAGTTTGTCCTTGTTTTTGTCGATGATATTTTGGTCTTCTCAAGATCCAAAAAGGAACATATGGCTCACTTGGAGTATATACTTGGAACTTTAAGGGACCACCAATTGAAAACCAAATTTGAAAAGTGTCATTTTTTGCAGAAAGAAGTTCGTTATCTTGGTCATATAGTTTCAGAAAATGGAATATCAGTTGATCCAACCAAGATCGCTGCAATCAATGATTGGAGCGAACCTAAGAATCGAACTGAAGTTCGTAGTTTCCTAGGCCTTGCAGGATACTATCTAAGATTTATTGAGAATTTTGCCTGCATTACCACGCCTTTGATTGCTTTGACCAGGAAGAATGCTAAGTTTGTTTAGAGCGATAAGTGTAAAGCTGCATTTGAAGAGTTGAAGCAAAAGCTTACTTCTGCACCTGTCGTTACAGTTCCTAATGGAAATGAAGGATTTAAAGTTTATACAGATGCTTGTAAGGAAGGATTAGGATCCGTTCTAATGCAAAATGGAAGGGTAATCGCATATGCTGGTCGACAACTTAAGAATCATGAAGCAAATTATGCGGCCCATGATCCATAGCTTCTTGCAATAGTATTTGCTTTGAAATTATGGAGACATCATCTTTTGGGAACCAAGTTTGAATTATTTACCGACCACAAATCTTTTAAGTATATATTGTCTCAAAAAGACCTGAATCAAAGACAAGTTAGATGGCTTGAGTTCCTCGCTTCCTGTGACCTTGACATTAACTGCACTCCAGGAAAAGCAAACATAGTGGTAGATGCATTGATTCGAAAGAAGGCTATGTTGAGTCAAATTTCAGTTTCATTGCCCCTTATGGAACGCATTGTAGCCAAGCACGATGAAGACGAGATAATTAGACTCATCAAGGAGAAGGTTCGGAACAGAGAGGTGGGTAACCATAGCAAGATGGATTCCCAGATTGATAATAAAGGAATTCTACGGATTAGAAATAGAATATGTGTTCCAAATGTTGATGGCCTGAGAAAGGATGTATTAACAGAATGTCACCAGTCTAAACTCTCTATTCATCCAGGTGGAAACAAGATGTTCCAAAATATGAAGAAGACAGTTTGGTGGAGAGGTATGAAGCTAGATGTTTCTCGTTACATTAGTAGATGTGTGACTTGCCAGCAAATTAAAGTCGATCACCAAAGAGTAGCAGGATTATTGCAACCTCTTGATATTCCTAGTAGGAAATGGGATCAAATTTCCATGAATTTTATCGACGGCTTTCCTAAGACAAGAAAAGGAAATGAGAGTATTTGGGTAATTGTTGACCGGTTGACCAAGTCAGCACATTTCCTTCCTATTAAAGCTAATCGTAATGCTGCAAACCTACCCGAGTTATATATGAGAGAGATTGTTAGGTTGCACGACATCTCTTCTAGCATCGTCTGTGATCGAGATCCTATCTTTACGAGTAGATTCCGAAAAGCATTTCAGGAAGCTTTGGGTATTAAATTGAATCTTAGCACTGCCTACCATCCGCAGACAGATGATCAAACGGAAAGGTTGAACCAGATATTAGAAGATCTCCTTCACGTTTGTATCCTTGACAATGGAGGTTCTTGGGAAGATCATATTCATCCCATTGAATTCACGTATAATAATAGTTACAGGTAAATCTTAAGTAAACAAATTCGAATTTTCCCTAAATACCAATCTTAAATCTCTAATCATTTGAATTATAGGCTAGTAAAGATCACCATTCAAAGCCTTGTACGAGAGATCATGTAAATCGCCCGTTTGTTGGATTGAATATGGAGATAGTTTACTTCTTGGACCTGATATGATTATGGAAGCAGCACAGAAAGTTGCTGATATCAGGAATAAGATGAGAATTGCTCAAGATCGTCAAAATAAGTACGCATATAGAAGAAGAAAGAAGTTTGGGTTTGAAGTTGGTGATCAAGCCTTCTTAAAGATTTCACCATTAAAGAATGTAATTCGATTTGTGTGAAAAGGGAAGCTAGCTCCGAGATTTATTGGCCCATTTCGTATATTAGAGAAAATTGGTTGATTGGCTTATCGCATTGAGTTACCCGAGAAGATTGTAGGGGTGCATAACATGTTTCATATATCCCATCTTTGGAAATGTTTGTGCGATCCTTCTTCTTATGTTTAGCCGACCACATTTGATAGCTTGGAAATCGAACCTAACTTGACTATGTAGAGAAGACCACTTCATATAGTCGATAGAGGTATAAAGCAACTTAGAAGCAAATCAGTCAACTTAGTTAAAGTGCAGTGGAGTGACGATGATCGAGATTGTACTTGGGAAACGGAGGAGAGAATGCGTGACACATATTCGGAACTATTTACCCAGGTAATAATTCATTGAACTCATTCTCTTCTTTGATCGGTTCCTTTTCGAGGATGAAAAGCTTTGAGTGGGGGAGGATGCAACGATCTCGAAAATTTAGCATTTAAAAATGAACTAATAAGTTAAACTTAATGATAATAATGAATTAATAGTTTTAAATATGAAAATAAAATTTTATTTTATTAAATTTCTAAGAATTTAATGTTGGATAAGTTCAACATTTTCCATTAAATAAATTTCAGCATTAAATATTCGCAGTGCACGACCACTAAAAGATTAGAAATTGTGTGTAAAACAGTTTAGCGTTCGTTACAGCGTTCGCTACGTTGTCCGTTCATGTCCATCTAAATAAATAAAAAGAAAATAAATAAAATAGAGAAAAATATAAAAAGAAATTTAAATTTTATTTCCTAAATCGCGTGAACAAATAAGGAAGAAATTAAATGTTGAACGCAAATTTGAACCGTGTAATAATGGTAGGAGGATTTCAGCAAATTTTGACACTTAATTCCATTAACTAGTGTCCCTCTTTCCTTTAAAATAGCTCTACACATTGCCTCTCAGAATGAAAAAAATTAGTCACCCTAAAAATATGGCAACAACAAATCCTTCCCTGTCGGTAGCACATAGATTTGAAATCCCTGTTCAAGATCTCAAATATCTATCTGTCAGTAGCAAGTATGGGGTAATAGTTAAACAAGATTTAGGAAGATATCGGTGCAGAGAATCCAATGCTGTCCGTAATAAAATATTCGGAATCGTAGAAATAAAACTGTCCCTTTCTTCCTCGCGTGAAACTATTTCTCCTTCTTTTCTGCTCGTTCCTCCTACTTCATTTTCTTCAACCCAAAATTCCTATGGTACTCGAAAAAAAGAAGAAGCTTGAAATAGCAAGAGGGGATCACGTACAGAATTTAACCCCTTCGGAATAGTAATCCACCTTTCTGTACGTGAAGCTTTCCTCTCCAATCACACCTTCTTGTATTCCACTTTCGACAGTACCCATATTCTTCCACAATCACTCAAGTACTCTCTTTTCCCTTTACCTACTTCTTCTTCTACTGAAACCACATCTCTATCCTCGGAAAACCCGCACTCCACATCCACCATACTCTCACCCAACTGCCTGAAGTTGACCACCATTACCAAACACCGGCGTCGCGACTTCGTCCAGACACACCCCGCGGGCCAGACCAAGTTGTGCAAGTCTCTTTGGCCCTACTCCTTGCGTTGGCTGGAACTGAGGAAGGAACCAGATGAGTACAAAGCGAGGCTGATGTAAGCACCCTCTTCTTCATGTAAAACCGCGTCTCACCATTGCGGTCACCTTCGACCAAGCTCGCCTGAGTTGTAGTAGCCCTCCAGTTGTTCCGCCCAAGCCGCCAACGAGTCGTCGAAGCTAGCACCAATCCCAGCGAACTAGACGAAATTGCATGAGTTTCCTTGGCCAGATTTCTTTATCAGCATAAATATATATATGCTTAATGTATATACATGTCAGTAGCCTTGTGTTGTGCCAAGAAAATGAATTTTTTCCTACTGTGTACAACAGTTGTCCTCCGTTTGTCGTCGCCAGAGTCTGGTACCCGTACAGCGGTGCGAGCTGCTGTTGCCGTGAGTGCTTCCTTTCTCATTTTCCTTTGCTCTCTCTTAACAGTATGCAGATACATCTAACCTAAAAATATATGTGTTACTACTTGTGCGTGAACCCATCCCTTTTCCATAATGTTAACCATCATAGTTTTGTCTTTAAACTTTGGCCAACGTTCACCGCATGCAAGAGCATGAGACTGATTTGATACACACTATATCTATTAAAGATCTGGTCCTTGTGCAAGGCTGTAACAGCAAAATACACATGCGGATCTTGATGGATGGTGTTGTGTCTTTTTCAGTCAATTTGCTAGTACATGCAAGGTCACACCTTTCTGGTATAAACAAAGATCTATATAGTTGAGTGGTTTGATGTGTGACTTGTAACTGAGAGGTCACTAGTTCGAACTCGACTGTAGCCACTTGGTTTTGGTCAATTATTTTTGACTAAAATCTTTTGGCGTAAATTTACACATAAAATTTTGTTTGCATTTCTAAATAAAAATCGTACCTTTGTCTAGGTAGCGAACTTCTCCTTGTAGTCGTTAGCGTCGTTCTACTCATATCGTGTCCCCACGTTTTTCCACGGAAGGTGAGTTTTTCTCACTCACAGACTAATTGATTATTAAGTGAATTAAAAACATGAGATGTTGAATGAAATGTTAGAGTGCTCTAGTTTGTTTGCTTTGTGATTGTGCACGTGCGAGGCACACAGTTATTTCATATGACACAAAATGGATGTACGCTTGACATGCTATGTTTAATTTCTCATCATGCAAGTTCCCCTTAGATTAGAAAACATTACAGGTTGAAATAATACATACCTGAACCCCTTATGTAATCGAATCAATTTGGAATGCGGGTTGAAATGATACATACCCGGGATTCGAATATTTTAAAGAACTGATTGAAATGATAAATATCTGTACCACTTGACCATAGGGTAGAAAATTTTATACAGACACTGTGGTCAATAAAAATAAATTATTTTAAAATAATTATATCGATTTTGTAAAAGGAAATGATTTTATGAAGTTTCCATTTAGCATAAAAAGAGTTTAAAGGAAACTTTGAATTTTTATAAGAATTCCAATTTGCATATAAATTAGTTTTAAAGATGATTTTATAAGTTAAAAACTTCAAGTTAAAAATTATTTTAAATGAATTCTCCATAAACTTCGTGTTCATATAATAAATATAACAACATGGAATTTTTTGAAAAAAGTTGGTGATTCAATATTAGGGTTTCAAACTTGTGAACTACTTTAGAACTTATTTTAATATGTATAATTTGTCAAATGATTTCTTACCATTTTAATGTAAAAAGATTTGTTAAATTCAAGTATATGAGGAATGTGCTTATTTAAGCCATGGTGAATTTGTGTTTTGTTGGCGAATTTGGAATTTAACAAATCAACCTTGGGTTAATAACTTAAGTTGAAATTGTTTTGGGAATTATACTAAAGGCAATTCGATTAATTATGAAATCTAGTTGGGAAAAGGAATGGCGTGACATGGATTTAGGATTGGATTGGATTAACATTTGTGAATAAAAGTATAATTTCATAAAAGCAATTTTCCACATTACTTGATTTTGTAAACATTCTTTTTTAAATTATTCTAATCACTTTAACTATATAAATTTTATAATAGTTTTCAACTATATATAGGTATATACATTATTTTTAAATTAATACACATATACAATTTTCAAAACTTACCTTTCCAAATATGTTTTATGTAACACCCCGTAATTTTAAATATTAAAATTAAAGAATACATAATTTCAAATGTGAGAATTAAGGGAAATGGATTGCGCCGTTGCGTTCGTCTCGGAATTCTGCTTGAGATAGAGTCCGAGTTTGTGAGGATTGGACTTCGTATGAAGAAGTTATGGCCTTCAGAAGTTTCAGAATTTAAATAAATTAAAAACAGCTCAGGTTCAGAAAATTTGAAATTCAAATTTCAAACAGGGAAGCAGGCTGGGCGGGAAAATCCTCGCCCAAGGCCAGGTCGACCAGGGGGTCGACCTCCCCCCTCCCCCCCAGCAGATCTGAAAGATGACGCTGTTTTGACTCATTGCTGAGTCATTAGGGCTGAGGTGTTATTCTATCTTGACTAGATGGTCTTGATTGCTTCTGGGTTAATCTGACAGCTCTTAATTAATTAAAATTCTATATAAGCAATCTAATTCTCAACCTAAAATCACACTAATTCATACCAAGAGCCGCCATGCCGTCACTGGAGAACCTAGAGTAGCCGCCGTTCTCTTTCAACTCAAAAACAAGATAGAAGCAAGAATCAAATCTAAATCTAAATTAGAATAATGATTAGTCTACATCAAAGGTGAGCAATTCAGTTTCAGAATACAGATCCCAGAAAAACAAGACTATTCTTTTGTTTGTGAGTATAATTTCTTTCACAAATTAATTAATTAATTTAATTGTGATAAGCTATAATTGGGATTATGAGAATATGACTTTGAATCATGTGATGTTATCGTTGACAGTTTTGTTATTGTGGATCTATTTCATATGTTGAATTGTACATGTTTAACTTGATTCATCTTATGCAAGTTTGGGATGTTAAATCATATTTATATGAATCTTATGCAAGTTTGGGATGCTAAATCATATGCTAGTTTATGAACTTTATGCAAGTTTGGGATGTTAAAACATATGTGAATATTATGCAAGTCTGTAGGTGGATTATACACAAGTTCATATGTGAATCATGTAGATACATATGCTAGTTTATATGCAAACATGTGACATTAATTTACATGTTTAGATCCATATGCAAGTTCACATCTTTATGTTTAGATCCATATGCAAATTCACATCTTCATGTTTAGATCTATATTTAGATCCATGGCAGTACATTGTTATGCAAATTTATGTTTGCCTATGCTAGTTTTGTATGTGAATCATATGCTAGTTTGAATGAAATTCATATGCAAGTTATAGTAAAACCATATCCATACATGCAAGTTCACATCTTTATGTTTAGATCTATATTTAGATCCATGATAGTTTATGCAAATTTGTGTATATCCATTGCCTATGCAAGTTATTGGATATGTAAACTTATGTCATGATTCTTAGATCTATTTTATGTGTTATGCAAGTTGTGATGTTGCTTTTCTTTTTATAAGTTAGACTATTTGCGAGTCTAACATATGTCATATTAAAACGTACGAATAGCGTGGGGACAATGGGAAAATATTGAATATACATAATCGTGAATTGTCATAAAATGGCCTTAAAAGGCATATGATTAATTTGAGACATTAATTAGTATAAATTATATACCTAGAATTTATGGACATAATTTAGATGACAATTATGGACATAAATAAATTTCGTATTTATTGACAAATTTGAATAGGGATATTAATCCAATTTGGGGTTAAATAATTATGTGTAATAATTAACCGCCTTAGACATGAGGTTAGACTCGTTTGTGGTGTAAGACTTCCCGGACCCGCCCGACAAATCCAGCAACCACAAACGGTAGTCTAATGTGAGAGGTCAATGGCACAAATTAAATGCGTAACAATTGTAAGGACACGAGGTTAGGCTCGTTTGCGGTATAAGACTGCCCGGACCCGCCCGGCAAATCCAGCAACCGCAAACGGTAGTCTAATGTGGGAGTTCTTTATAAGGTTATGGTTCTAATGAACTAAGAAACACTTAACCAGACAAACATGTGGTGGGGCATGGGGGTTAAGTCGGTGGCTTGGGTGGCATGTGAAATACGATTAGAAACACTTAACCAAGTTGAAAACATGTAAGAAGACATGAATAAGAAGGGGTTAAGTGGAAAGTTCTAGTGGGGACCAAGCATAGGTGGAAAGCTTGTGTCAAGCATGGGGACCCTTTTCAAACCAGTAACCCATTAAGTATCTTTGTGAGCTCGAGTTCGGTCGAGGACGGGACACGCTTACTGGGTTTGATTGTAAGAGGTCAAAACGGGTTAGCGGTGGAAACGTAAGTCCAACGGGGTCATGTGCGTGTGTAGGCCCAGGCTGGTAGGTAAGACGTTGTTGCATCGTGTAGGTATAAGTCGTGCATCTTTAGTGGTATCGTGTTGCCACTTTGGGGAGTGATACACCCCACTGTGGGACCAGCACGGGTATCTACGAGTTAGGGAGCCGATCGCATGGGGGTAGTGGGTACAACTAGTGGAGATAGGGGCAGGCGACGCCTATGAAGGCAACTAGGGGTACACGAAACTACCCTTATCATTATTAAGTTCTGTAGGCGGGATCAACTTTTAGGGTGACTAGTAATGGTGCAGTATAGTAATTATCCTATAGTGATTAGGAACGAGATTAACACCAGAATATTCCTCTTGTTTGCTTTGTCATGCCCACTTGTTTCACTGTCATACCTTGTTTTACCAGTTTATGCCTTATCCTAATTACTTTAATAATTATATTGTTAAAGTTTTTATACTCGCCAGACTTTATGTCTGACCCTCTTGTTTTCGCCTCTTTTCTCCCCCCCCCCCCCCCAAGGTTCTCAGGGTGGGACTAGTACTAGTGGAGCTTGATCTTGTATCTCTTTCTCTCTCTTTTGGAAGTGCTTGGATTGCTAAAAGTAAAGTTTAGCTCATCTCTTTTATGGCTACTTGTGTTGGGGTTATGCTTTTTTACTTTATGTACTCAGAAAACAATTTGTCAAGATGGATATTAAGTGTACTTGGTTTTACTGTTGGTTTATGAAGTTTTTGTAATCAAACTATTTCTCCGTTGCAATAAAAGTTGTTTTAAAATTTTCAAGTACCAATATATGTATCTGTCTTGTTATATTCTGTTCTATACAGTAATAATGCTCCATGAAAGTTAATGCATTCCCTTTGAGAGTGGCATTAATGGATGTGGGATGTTACACGTGGTATCAAAGCTGAAGGTTACCAGAACAGATATGAATTTTGAAAAACTGTTTTTCAAAAGCATTTTATAAAGAAATACTTTCAAAAATATGTTTTAAGGAAAGTATTTTCAAGAGAAAAGTTTGTTTTAAAAACATAACCCCTAAGAGCCATATATCTTTCCTTCGATTCTTCATTTTGAATCTCTTCCTTTTTCTTTTTCAGCATGTCTGGGGAACCTAAGATACCCGAGGGCATACCGATACCAGGCTGGTTTAGAAGGTATTTGGATACTAGGGCCATTGCCGCAGGCCAAGCAAATGTTCCTCCTCCCCCAGCTGCAGTCGCTCCTCCTCCCCCGCTCGCATTGATACTTTTTCGAAGATATGCAAAGATTTTAGGGCAATGGGCAGGAAACCTTTTCACGGATCAGAGACGTTTGTTGAAGCTCGAAACTGGCTTAAGGAGGTGGAAGATCTATTTGGTATCTTCGAGGTGGAAGATGGAAGGAAGGTCCAATTGGCTGCTTGGTTAATGAAGCACGAAGCCTCGTTTTGGTGGGAGGTCACGAATGGAGAGCGTCCAGTGGAGACATGGATGGATTTCAGGCGTAGGTTCGAGATAAAATTTCTCTCACGAGCAGAAGAGAATTTATATATGGAGAGGTTCTTAGCATTGAAGCAAGGAAATTTATCAGTAAAGGAGTACGTCAACAAGTTCAATCAGTTGGCGAGATTTGGCTTAGACTTGGTGAACACACCTGAGAAGAAGGCTCTGAGGTTCGTTAAAGGCTTGAATGAGCCGCTACATGGGTTGGCTATGACCCACATTCCAATGGGGGCTACCTTTGAGAGATTGGTTGACATGGCGCTTATGCATGAAGAGGAGAAAGGTGCTAATGCTAATAAGGCACCGGAGAAGAAAGGGGATCAAAAGAAATCACAACAGCAAAACAAGAAAGGTGGTAAGGATAACAATAGAAAAGGAAAGAAAAGATGCTTTATTTGTGGGACACCAGGCCATCTGAGCAAGGACTGTACGAAAAAGAAGAAGACTAGTTGCTTCCATTGTGGAGAGGCAGGACATATAATCAAATACTGTCCAAGGAAATAAGGGCAAGGCCAAAGGACAGGGTCCACTTCTGGAGGGCAGATTCAGGCTCTCATGGCACCAGGACAGGCAAGAGGGCAGGTTCATGCTCTCATGGCACCAGGACAGGAGAGAAGTAGAAACATTTCCGTTGAAAGTTTAGTTTTTTTGTTTGATCATCCTGTTCATACTTTGTTTGACTATGGCGCTTCACACTCGTTTGTATCTGCTTCGTTAGTTTAAACACTGCACCTAAATACTAGTCTAGTTACGGATCCCATAGTAATCTCAAATCCTATTGGTGGTTCGGCTCATCTTTCAATGATTTGTCGGGATTTGAGAGTGTCTATCTTGGGCGTTGGGTTTGAATGCAACGCCTTCGTTCTTGGCTTCATGGGCTACGGCTTGATTCTAGGCATGGATTGGCTAGCTAGATACGGTGCCATCCTAGATTGTGAAAGAAGGGTAGTTAGATTGTTGACTCATTGTGGAAAGACCCACGATATTTCTTGTGACCCTAGAGGTCCGGTAATGCTTAGCTACCTAGAATCCCTTGACGCATACAATGATGATCTGGAATCTGTTCGTGTGGTCCGTGAATATAGTGACGTCTTCGATGAGGTTCGAGGTTTACCCCCGAGGCGGGAGATAGACTTTCGAATATACCTAGTAGACAATGCAAAGCCAATTGCATTACCAGTGCGCCACATGGCTCCGAGAGAGAGAAGAGAACTCAGTAAGCAAGAGAAAGAGTTGCTTGAGAAGGGGTTCATAAGAAGAAGTATTTCGAAGTAGGGTGCTCCAGTCGTTTTTGCTACGAAAGCTAATGGTTCACTTAGATTGTGCGTGGACTATAGAGAGCTGAATAAGCTAACAAAGAAGAACAGACACCCATTGCCGAGGATAGATGATTTATTCGATCAGTTGGTGGGTGCTTCGGTTTTCTCACAACTGGATTTGGCTATAGGGTTTCATCGGCTAAGGGTGGCTGAAGACAGCATAGATAAGACTGCATTTAGAGCTCCTGACGGTTTCTTCGAGTGGCTCGTCATGCCTTTTGGTTTGACGAATGCACCCACATACTTTGTTGAGTTAATGAGTAGGGTGTTTAGGGAGTTTCTAAACAAGTTTGTGGTAGTCTTTGTGGACGATATCCTGATTTTCTCTAAAAATGAAGAAGAGCATGCCCTACATCTTAGGGAAGTCTTAGAGACCCTACGAGCGCATCAACTTAAAGCTAAGTTCTCCAAGTGCCATTTTTGGAGAAAAGAAGTGAAGTTCTTAGGACATGTGGTCTCTAAGGAAGGGATAGCTGTGGATCCCGCAAAGGTGGTGGCAATCCAAGATTGGAAGATTCCTAAGAACGCAACATAAGTAAGAAGCTTTTTAGGGCTGGCCAGTTATTATAGGAAGTTCATTAAGGACTTCGCGAAGATATTAGCCCCACTCACTCGGATAACGAAGAAGAACTTGACTTTTGCTTGGGATGTTGACCGTGACGATGCTTTCCAACGTCTGAAGAGGGCTTTGACGACAGCTCCGGTTTTAGTTTTGCCAGATGGGAGTAAGCCATTCACAGTATACACAGATGCTTGCGGGACAGGGCTTGGCGCAGTTTTAATGCAAGAGGGAAGGGTAATATACTATGGTGGAAGGCAGTTGAAAGCCCATGAAAAAAATTACCCTACCCACGACTTAGAGTTGGTTGCCATAGTTTTTACGCTTAAGCCATGGCGTCATTATTTGCTTGGCGAGAGGTTTGAGTTGTATACAGACCATAAGTCGCTAAAGTACTCATTCTCTCAGAAGGACCTAAACTTGAGGCAATAGAGGTGGATGGAGTTTTTGGCATCCTATGATTTTGAGATCGCATATACCCCTGGCAAGGGTAACGTTGTAGCTGACGCCTTAAGTAGAAAGAAGGCGACTTTAAGTCCTTTGTTCGTAGAGCGGCAGAGTTTGGAGTATACATCTACCTTTGACTTCAGACCCTCTATCGATTATGTACCCGGATTGTTGGCATCGTTAGAGGTGCAACCTACACTTTTGGGTCAAGTTGGAGAGGCACAGCGAGATGACCTACAGTTGGTGGAGATAGTAGGCAAGCTTATAGGAGGGGAGTCTTCGAGTCATCTTAATAGATATGCTATAGATGAGAAAGGCTAACTGCGTAGAGATGGGAGACTTTGTGTACCACAAGACGAGAGTTTGAAGAAGGCAATTCTTGAAGACTCACATCGCTCTAAGATGACCATACATCCTGGTGGTGACAAGATGTATAGGGATATGAAGCGAGATTTCTTTTAGTCCAGAATGAAGAAGGATGTGGCTGAGTTCGTTTCTAGATGTTTAGTGTGCCAACAAGTCAAGGCGGATAAAAAGAAGCCCGGAGGTTTGCTCCATCCTTTAGAGATTTCGCTGTGGAAATGGGAAAGTGTTTCCATGGATTTTGTAGATGGGTTGCCAAGATCAAGGAAAGGTAATACGGGGATTTGGGTAATTATAGACAGACTTACCAAAAGTGCCCATTTTATTTCCGTTAAAAGTAGAAGAACCGTCGCATGGTTACCGTTTTTTTACCTTCGAGAGATAGTTCGTCTGCATGGCATACCCTCTAGCATTGTGAGCGATAGAGATCCCATTTTCACAAGCGAATTTTGGAAAAGCTTACAAGAGGCGGTTGGAACCCAATTATGCTTAAGTACCGCTTATCACCCTCAGATGGACGGCCAGACCGAGAGGGTAAATCGGATTCTAGAAGACCTTCTGAGGTTATGCATCCTAGACTTTGGAGGAACATGGGAAGAAGATCTTCCATTAGTGGAGTTCGCCTATAATAACAGCTTTCAGGCTAGCATTGGCATGGCACCTTTTGAGTCTCTTTATGGACGACCGTGTCGATCACCTACTTGTTGGTGGGAATCCACTGACAAGATTTTGCTTGGACCCGACATGATTAGGAAGACTTCAGAGAAGATAGACTTGATTCGACGGTGAATGAAGATGGCGCAAGACCGACAGAAGTCATATGCTGATTAGAGACGAACCGATCTTGAGTTTAATATTGGGGACATGGTTTTTATTAAGGTGTCACCATTGAGAAACGTAGTCCGTTTTGGATCAGTGGAGAAGTTGGCACCAAGGTTCGTAGGACCCTTTCCAATTATAGAGAGGATTGGGTAGATGGCGTATAGAGTAAAGTTACCAAAAAAGCTCAGTGGTGTTCATGACGTGTTTCACATTTCGCATTTGCGTAAGTGTTTACACAATACGGTGGAAGTGGTGGAGCGAGCACGCTCGAAGAAGTGGAAGTAGAGCGCAATGCCACGATTAGACAAGCTCCTACACGCATCCTTGGATCGAAGGTCAAAAACCTACGCAACAAAAAGGTCAAGTAGGTCAAAGTGCAATGGGGTGATGATCAAAGAGACGCGACTTGGGATACAGAAGACAAGATGCGTACGTTGTACCCTTTCCTTTTTGAGGATATGTTTTTATTTTCTCCTCTTTCTACCGCTTTGTTGATATTTGTCCTATCATTTAGTATTATCTTTGCGATGACATCTTCGATCTTTAGTTAGGAAGAACACTATGGTTGCAAACATGTGTTTGAGACATGTTATGTTTGGTGGATGCAAATGGATGCAAGTGGTTGCCAGTGGTTGCTCGTGGATGCATGTACACACACATTAGGCGCTAGATTGGCTCAATCACCTTCCTATTGCATATAAATGTTTGTGCATATCTAAAATAATGGATGTATAATGGTTGTGTTATCATATGGATGCTGCATTTCGATGAATGGTTATGCACACATGTATAAGTAATATGTATCGACAGGATTCTTTCGCATACATAATGGATGCATGGCACTATCATGATTTGCATTAAGGAGGTCAACTGAATCAGTAGACCGCCTGATTTTGCATTAGATAAGGAACATATACACACACTTTTTGCATATGTACATACATCATTAGAAATCTTGTAAGGACAATGGATGCCTATGTTTGATGGTTGAGTAGATGGATGATTGGATGTTAGGATATACATTCTCCTTAACTTGGAGATTTCGGGGGCGAAATCCTTTAAGGAGGGGAGAATGTAACACCTCGTAATTTTAAATATTAAAATTAAAGAATACTTAATTTCAATGTGAGAATTAAGGGAAATAGGTTATGCCATTGCGTTCGTCACGGAATTCTGGTTGAGGTAGAGTCCGAGTTTGTGTGAATTGGACTTCGTTTGAAGAAGTTATGGCCTTCAGAAGTTTCAGAATTGAAATAAATTAAAAACAGCTCAGGTTTAGAAAATTTGAAATTCAAAATTCAAACAGGGAAGCAGGCTAGGCGGGAAAACTCCTGCCCAAGGCCAGGTCGACCTCCCCTCCCCCCCCTCCCGGGCAGATCTGAAAGATGACGCTGTTTTGACTCATTGCTGAGTCATTAGGGCTGAGGTGTTATTCTATCTTGACTGGATGGTCTTAATTGCTTCTAGGTTAATCTGACGGCTCTTAATTAATTAAAATTCTATATAAGCAACCCAATTCTCAACCTAAAATCACACTAATTCATACCAAGAGCCGCCATGCCGTCAATGGAGAACCTAGAGTAGTCGCCGTTCTCTTTCAACTCAAAAACAAAATAGAAGCAAGAATCAAATCTAAATCTAAATTAGAATAACGATTAGTCTACATCAAAGGCGAGCAATTCAGTTTCAGAATACAGATCCCAGAAAAACAAGACTATTCTTTTGTTTGTGAGTATAATTTCTTTCACAAAATAATTAATTAATTTAATTGTGATAAGTTATAATTGGGATTATGAGAATATGACTTTGAATCATGTGATGTTATCATTGACAGTTTTGTTATTGTGGATCTATTTCATATGTTGAATTGTACATGTTTAACTTGATTCATCTTATGCAAGTTTGGGATGTTAAATCATATGTATATGAATCTTATGCAAGTTTGGGATGTTAAATCACATGCTAGTTTATGAATTTTATTCAAGTTTGGGATGTTAAAACATATGTGAATCTTATGCAAGTCTGTAGGTGGATTATACACAAGTTCATATGTGAATCATGTAGATGCATATGCTAGTTTATATGCAAACATGTGACATTAATTTACATGTTTAGATCCATATGCAAGTTCACATCTTTATGTTTAGATCCATATGCAATTTCGCATCTTCATGTTTAGATCTATATTTAGATCCATGGCAGTACATAGTTATGCAAATTTATGTTTGCCTATGCTAGTTTTGTATGTGAATCATATGCTAGTTTGAATGAAATTCATATGCAAGTTATAGGAAAACCATATCCATACGTGAAAGTTCACTTCTTTATGTTTAGATCCATATTTAGATCCATGATAGTTTATGCAAATTTATGTATATCCATTTCCTATGCAAGTTATTGGCTATGTAAACTTATGTCATGATTCTTAGATCTATTTTATGTGTTATGCAAGTTGTGATGTTGCTTTTCTTTTTATAAGTTCGACTATTTGTGAGTCTAACATATGTCATATTAAAACATACGAATAGCGTGGGGACAATGGGAAAATATTGAATATACATAATCGTGAGTTGGCATAAAATGGCCTTAAAAAACATATGATTAATTTGAGACATTAATTGGTATAAATTATATACCTGGAATTTATGGACATAATTTAGGTGACAATTATGGACATGAATAAATTTGGTATTTATTGACAAATTTGAATAGGGATATTAATCCAATTTGGGGTTAAATAATTATGTGTAATAATTAACCGCCTAAGACACAAGGTTAGCCTCATTTGTGGTGTAAGACTGCCCGGACCCACCCGACAAATCCAGCAACCACAAACGGTAGTCTAATGTGAGAGGTCAAAGGCACAAATTAAATGCGTAACAATTTTAAGGACACGAGGTTAGGCTCGTTTGCGGCATAAGACTGCCCGGACCCACCCGACAAATCCAGCAACTGCAAACGGTAGTCTAATGTGGGAGGTCTTTATAAGGTTACGGTTCTAATGAATTAAGAAACATTTAACCAAATAAACATGTGGTGGGGCATGGGGGTTAAGTGGGTGGCCTGGGTGGCATGTGAAATACGATTAGAAACACTTAACCAAGTTGAAAACATGTAAGAAGACATGAATAAGAAGGGGTTAAGTGGAAAGTTCTAGTGGGGACCAAGCATAGGTGGAAAGCTTGTGTCAAGCATGAGGACCCTTTTCAAACCAGTAACCCATTAAGTATCTTTGTGAGCTCGAGTTGGGTCGAGGACGGGACACGCTTACTGGGTTTGATTGTAAGAGGTCAAAATGGGTTAGTGGTGGCAACGCAAGTCCAACGGGGTCATGTGCGTGTGTGGGCCCAGGCTAGTAGTTGAGACGTTGTTGCATCGTGTAGATATAAGCCGTGCATCTTTAGTGGTATCGTGTTGCCACTTTGGGGAGTGATATACCCCACTGTGGGACCAACACGGGTATCTACGAGTTAGGGAGCCGATCACATGGGGGTAGTGGGTACAACTAGTGGAGATAGGGGCAGGCGGCACCTATGAAGGCAACTAGGGGTACACGAAACTACCATTATCATTATTAAGTTCTGTAGGCGGGATCAACTTTTAGGGCGACTAGTAATGGTGCAGTATAGTAATTATCCTATAGTGGTTAGGAACGAGATCAACGCCAGAATATTCCTCTTGTTTGCTTTGTCATGCCCACTTGTTTCACTGTCATACCTTGTTTTACCAGTTTATGCCTTATCCTAATTACTTTAATAATTATATTGTTAAAGTTATTATACTCGCCAGACTTTATGTCTGACCCCCTTATTTTCGCCTCTTTTCTTCCTTTGCCCCCCAGGTTCTCAGGGTGGGACTAGTACTAATGGAGCTTGATCTTGGATCTCTTTCTCTCTCTTTTGGAAGTGCTTGGATTGCTGAAAGTAAAGTTCAGCTCATCTCTTTTATGGCTACTTGTGTTGGGGTTATGCTTTTTTACTTTATGTACTCAGAAAACAATTTGTCAAGATGGATATTAAGTGTACTTGGTTTTACTGTTGGTTTATGAAATTGTTGTAATCAAACTATTTCTCCGCTGCAATAAAAGTTGTTTTAAAATTTTCAAGTACCAATATATGTATCTGTCTTGTTATATTCTGTTCTATACACTAATAATGCTCCATGCAAGTTAATGCATTCCCTTTGAGAGTGACATTAATGGACGTGGGGTGTTACATTTTATAAATTCAAATAAATTCTAATGTCTAATCCATTCTAGTGAATCCGAAGGGTGAAATAAAGGATTTCAAGCAATAACGATATTTCTTGGAAGTCAAAATTTAAGATCCAAGGGTTGACAAAGAAACGGTGAATATTGGCTTTAAAATCTTAGTCGAAGCAATGATAAATGATTTGGATAATTGATTTTGGGGCAAACTTGAAATAAATCTATTTACAATATTTGAAATATTTTAACAACCCGAAAATCTGGGCCAGTTTAAAAATTTTATTTTTGGCAATTTTAGTGAATTTTGAACATTTAAAATGAATTATTTTAAATAATATCAACGTGAAATTTATTTTGAATAGAATTCGACGTATATATTATATACGTCGTCGTTAAAATATAATTATTTATTTATATTTATAAAAGGAATTGAAAATGGCGCGGTAGTTCGATAATTCGATTTCAAACTTCAATTGAATGTACCGGGTGCAAAACAATCCGGATTTTAGTGAAACCAAAAACTTTAGGATCTAATTGATAATATCTTTCCAACGAATCCGAAAAATCAAAATTTCATAGCGGGAATCAAAAGATATGTCCAATTGAAAATTCTGAATAGTCGCTATGGAATTCAGGCCCTTAAAAATGGGAATTTTGCAAACGACCTCGGATTTCGACGAAACCACTTTCGTTGGGTCCGTGATGTTAAATTATTGTTAGATTCCAAATTTCATAATTTTTCGAATCAATTTGTGAGCGTGGCAAAGGAAAACGTGTTTGACCAGTTTCAGTTGATTTTAATCGACTGGAAATTGGCCATTTTTCTAACGATCTCAGAATTCGACGAAACTAGTTTTGTTAGGACCGTATCGTCAATGCGAAGCTAGAAAATATTTTTCAAGAATTTTTAGAGTTAGTATGTGGCTCCGGTAAATTGAAATGCGCGTTTAAAGTCAATATATAGAGTCATATGTTGATTTTGACGAAAACTGATCGGAACGATCAAATCAGCTTGTGATACATATCCCATTGTGTTCGGAATGGGGGTAATTAGCTATGGACGACAGGCGGTAGGCCTCGTTTCGAGTTCGTATGTAAAAGTCAACTTTTTCATAATGATAATTGTTGTTGATTCGGATCAGACAATTTATTTCGCTATAAATTGTAATGAGCTCCAATTCACTCCCAGTCAGTTTCATTGCGTAGCCGTCATCCATACGATCCCAACGGATCTTGTTTCGCTGAATTCTGTTTACGTATGAAAGAGTTAGGATTTTTACAAGATTTCATACAATTTTAAATCAACTAATTTGATTTTTCTTTTATAGTTTTGGGCCTCACTCTTATAAAACTTCGGCCTGCCAACCCACTATGCTACAGTTGCTTCTCCCCTCGTTTAAAACTTCCAACGCCATTTCCTCTAACTTCCTCCATCGAGTCCTTCCCTTTCACAACACTGTTCACCGAACAAATCCCGGCTTCCAACTCCCCTTCAACTCCTCTACCACCTCACGCCAAAATTCTGGTACTCGCAACCATAAAACAAAACGTGATCTGCTCCTGATTTTCCATACCACTGTCGTTTTCTTCTTCCTCCCATTCTCCCTTACTTCTTCACAAAATTCAAACCCGTAACCACCAAAATTTCCCTCTTCAACATCTCCATCCTCCTACGTCCTCAACAAACAACTCGTTATTATCCTTCAAAGTGCGTTCATCAGCACCCTCCCGCACCCACTATAGCACCATCGACATTTTTATTTTTGGTTAAATCCCAAAAATTCGAACAAGATGTTAAAACCCTCACTGAACCCAAATATCAACTCGATTCCATTAATCAACACCCAAATTTCGAGATTTCTCCAACCCTAGGCTAATACGACTCACGATGTAAATCAGACACCGAACAAAAACAACCCCGAACCCTATGAAACTGATATGGAATTGAAGAGCTCCTCTATAGGAATCCAAAAATATATGTTTAGTGATTTTAGGAGTTTTATTTGATTTTCTATAAATTTTTGAAGTTGCGTTTTGTATTTGAGGGAGGAAAAGGATGGCGACTGAGAGTGTTTGACTAGTGAATAGAAATGTTTAGGGTTAGAAAGAGTGATACCCTATTTATAGAAAGAAAAATATATTTTTTTTATTCGATTTTATATTCATTTTAATGAATCGTTATCTTCATTCAACGTCTAAAAATTCCTATGACCACATAACATATCCAAATTCGACGAAAATTGACATACAACTACAGTTCGACATTACGGACCCAACGAAACTTGTTTCGTCGAATTCCGAGTCCGTTGGCACACACAACATATTTTTAAAGTCAGAATATTGACTGTTTTTCGCATTAAAATTGCCCACGGCCACAAACTGACTCCAAAAATCACGAAAATTGAAATCTAACAATAATTTAATATTCCAGATCCAACAAAATTAGTTTCGTCGAAAACAGAGGTCGTTTGCAAAACTGACTATTTTTAAAGCTCTAAATAAACCCTTTTAAATAATAATATATTTAAGAATATTTAAATTTAATATTAATAAATTAATATTATCGTATATATATTCACATACGATATCATATAACCCCAAAATAAATATATCAGGATTTGTAACTTGATATTTCAAAATTCCAGATCATATCGTTATTCAATTTATATTAAAAATCCATTTATAATATAAATAAATCGTTATACGTTATAAAGGAACTCCATAGTGACTTTTCGAAAATTTGATTTGGACATAACTCAAAATTTACATGATGAAATCCCAATTTTTCTCTTCCATTAGAAAAATATACTTCACCAGCTCCGAACGTTTCTTGTTTCACAGAAATCTGATTTAAAATGAATTCTGTATATTTGTTTAAAGTTCGAATCGCCAAATTACGAGCTGCCACGCCATTTCGAGCTCGATTATAATTATAATATAATTATAATATAATTATACGTTCAAACTTCGTTTAAATAATATATTCGTTATTATAATTCAATTCTAAACCGCATTAAATATTATAAATAATCCAATTCACACAATATTGTGAATTTTATAATTCTCCGACTATTGTGGAATTCAAATATATTATTCAATTATTATATTAATTAAATATTCAAAGTTATTTAATTTAAACCATTAAATTACCAAACCATTATTTAAATAATTAAATAAAATTAATTATTAAATCGTTAAAAAAATATGGGTCGTTACATTCTTCCCCCCTTAAAATAATTTCGTCCTCGAAATTGCTAAAGGTAGAAAACAAACCCTATTTACTAGGTTAAAAATTATTTGACTTTCTTATTAATCTCAGGTTCCACTGAACCAATTGATTTCAATTAAATTGTTAATTTACTCCTAACAACTAAAATTTTCAAAAATTCTAATTTTTTTTCTAACACCTTATATTTCCGAAAAATTTCGCCAGCACCTCCTTTGTACTGGTCAATCGGTACAACTAAAACTCGCCTCTCTAGGCCATTCCCAATCCAAAAGAAAATCAAATAGCTAAGCGGCTTCCCACATCGGCTCATAAAAATATCATACCCATATGAAATATAAAATTGTACCTTTTTGTCGGGCGTATCATTATATCATTCCTATTTGTTACCAATTCTGCATATACCAATGTATCCATTCCAATTGATCACCAATCAATTTATTCTCAACCAATTATTCGCTTATATCCAAACCATAATAACATTTCAAACTCGAGTTCCATCCTCGATTCCAATTGATCACCAATTCAATAAAATTCCAGATTCCTATCTCACTATCCAATTTTTATTCTATATCTTATTTTTCGATTTGCTTTCACAAATTCTAATTTAATTTATTTTCAAATCAAACAATTTTCTTCCTGGGAGTTTTAAACAACTTACCCTTTTAAAAAAATCAAATATTCCCTTTCGAAATCAAAACTACTTGTTTTCTCAAAACATTTCCAAAAACATAGTAATCTGTCACTTAGAAACTCGAAAATGAACACCGATGATGTCCGGATCATCATCGGAATTATTTCCTAGCGACCGAAGTGAGTTCAATACTATATTACTTTCAAAACCATTTCTAAACATTTCCATTTTGAAATACATTTCAAAATATTATTCACAATGCTTGTAAACAATTTAAAATCTCCCAGGATTTTAAAATTTTCATATATTAATTCCAAATCCATTTACAAACACTTTTCCAAACCCCAGAGTTTAAATTTCAATTCTGGTTTAAATTCAGTTTTAATTCATTTCGTAATGCTCATACGAATTTTGATTGGTTATTTATAACCATTTCACTTTTATAATCTTATTCGATTATAATAACAACCAACACATCCAATATATATATATATATTCTTTATATCAAAATATATTTGGATAAAATTATTTTATTACCCTCTTTTCAAAACATATTATGTCGGTTCATCGTATTCAAGTGTTTACAAACTCCTACCGATACAGTGGATCAAACTGATCGACCAAACTCATAAACAACTCAACCAATAAATCTCCATAATATAAAACAATTTTTATAAAATCTACAAATACATTCACTTATATATATACACTCAAACTCAATCTTGGGTATTACTAACCCCATCTCTACTGAGTCACGCCAAAGAGCCAAGGTAATCACTTAACCTTCAGCTCTGATACCACTGCAACGACCCAGGGTTTTCGCGACCTTGGTAATCGACATAAACTCAATGTCGACTATTCAAGCATCATAAATACCGGATAGTTAATGAAAGAAAATAGAGGGTGAGAATAGATAAGATAGAAAATTAGAATAGAAGAAGATCACAAAAGAATCAGAGTAAAACGAATCTCACAACGGAACGAATAAAATATAATATACAACATAACTTTGAAACACAAATCTGTATTTGTATATTAGAGTACAACACTTACATCACAGCGGAAATAACAATAGCTATATAATCCTGAAGCCTCCTGCTCCAGCCCTCCAAATATATCTGTAAAATCCCGACTACTTGACTGCCCATACAAAATTTGGCACCCAAGAGTTTAGGGAAAACAAAACAAAATAAACTCTGGGTCAGTCATGTAACTGGTGTGAGTAAACTCCAACCATTTGTTTAACTTTTAAAATCCCTATAAAAGAAAGGAAAATCGTAAGACCGATCCACACATAAACATGGATGGTTTTTACCTTACGACTACTCAAAATATTCTTTGTATCACAACTCTTCTGATATTATAATAATGCCTAAATCAAATAGATAGAAATTTAGCGGAACGCTTTCATCTCACATTCCACATATATAATATATAATAAAAAACCGGAGACGCTTATTGGTTAATGGATTCCAACTGGCAAAGTATGGGACCACCTACCGACAGTGTATCTCTAGAGAGGAATACACCCGGTTCAACAAGAACATCTTGCAACCCAGGCTAAACATGATCGGTCACTCATTTCGCTGAGTGTACCGAATGTATTATCACCAACGGTTGGGATCAGCAACCGTTTCCCGAAAGGGACAACATCGAAATAGATTATCGAAGTAAATGGAATTTCTCTAGATCAGGTGACAATACATCCTAATTGGCAGCTAACCACTTAGCCATGCGACCTACCCGATTTTATACCATTTCCTAGTTGTAAGGCTAGAGGCCACGCTTATCTCTGACATATCACACATTTATTCACTTTGAATGTCACATCGTCATACCCGCCAAATCACAAATTGATTTCTCCAAAAATACCACGGGTATACAGCTAAGAGAAACGAATTCCTCCACCATCAAACGTAAATACGTTTGAAGAGATCAACTTACGCGATCTATTAAATATACTCTGTTAGACATTCTTCCATACATGTCGTCCTGGAACTGAACAGACCGAAGGTACTATTCTATAAATCCATCTTAGGCAATTTCTACCTAGGATCGCCAAAATAGCCCTTTCTTAACTCCATCTTCAACTATCCTCATCATATTTGATTCGCAACGCTAATGCCATACGGAGTGGTTTTCAGATAATATATCTGATCCCGGTCTCTCTGTATTGACAATGGAAATGGTCAAAATCTTTGATAGTCGGTGATTTAACTATCAAAGGAAAACATGTATACAAACAACGGTCGTATTCCCAAATGGAAATCTTACCGATCAATCACCATTTCATTTCCCAATTTGTCATTTATCGTTTCCATACTTCATAAATTCCTTGTTTTCTAAAATTAGAAAATGTACGTTATTAACTTTGGAAAACGTTTCCATTTCTGATTCACGCATCAATATCTTCCCACCTCTATCAGTCTCTAACCGTAAACTAGTAAGTGAACAACTTCACAAGTATAAACCCCGAAGGCCGAAACCAACATCAGATCGATACCCAGAAAGCCATTCAACTCAACTAATTTGCAGTCAGTTTCTAATCTCAGTAATTCCATTTAAATTCCTAATTTAAAACCCCAAATTCCTTTATAATATTTTATTTGCAAAATATTTACTTTAATCTAATTTTTCACATAGAATGCGAATAATATTTCTTTATATAATCAAAACAGTTTGATTTCGTATTTAAAAACAATATCTCAACCCTAAATTCTATTTATATTTATTTGTAGAATTATTCATAAATCTCCTTTTTCTATTTCTAACACTTAAATCTCATTTACAATTCCCTTTATATAATTCTATTTATTCTATATAAATCCTTTTATATAATTCTATTTATTTTATATAAATCCTTTTATATAATTTTATTTAATTTATATAAATCCTTTTATATAATTCCATTTATTTACCAAATATTTCTATTTCAATTATATTTGTTTACCAAATGTTTCTATTTCAATTCTGTTTGTTTTACAAATATTTCTATTTCAATTCTATTTGTTTTACAAATATCTCTATTTATAAAATCTTTTGATTTTATATACATATATCTTATTTTCAATATACACTTTGAAAATTCCCTTTTTACATTCTTATGGTATTTCAAATACCAATTAAACAGAAAAATGTCATCATAATCAATCACAGGTTTTACATCACATCATATATCACAATATATGAAAACAAACAGTATTATAAATATTGAGGAATCCAGTTGGATCCCTCCAACCTGTTTCCCTACATCACAGATGTTAAACAATATAAATAACATCGATTTCATTTCAATATGAAATATTCTGATAAACAACATCAATATTTGATTAATGATTTATATATATTGTTATCTATAATTTTAACCAATAAATCAGCAATTCAACTAAACAATCAACACACAACGATCAATCATCATTTATCAATACTAGATTATATTTATAAAAATATAAACTGTACAGAGTTAGTGAGGTTTACTCACTTTGGACGATCATCGTTAAATAACGATAATTGTCGTTGATTCGGATCAGACAATTTATTTCGCTATAAATTGTAACGAGCTCCAATTCACTCCCAGTCAGTTCCATTGCGTAGCCGTCGTCCATACGATCCCAACGGATCTTGTTTTGCTGAATTCTGTTTACGTATGAAACAGTTAGGATTTTTACAAGATTTCACACAATTTTAAATCAACTAATTTGATTTTTCTTTTATAGTTTTGGGCCTCACTCTTATAAAACTTCGGCCCGCCAACCCACTATGCTACAGCTGCTTCTCTCTCCGTTTAAAACTTCTTTCAGGCAAAACTTCCAATGCCGTTTCCTCCATTGAGCCTTCCCCTTCACAACACTATTCACCGAACAAATCCCGACGTCCAACTCCCCTTCGACTCCTCTACCTCCTCACGCCAAAATTCCGGTATTTGCAATCATAAAACAAAACGCGATCTGCTCCTGTTTTTCCATGCTACTATCATTTTCTTCTTCCTCCCATTCTCCATTACTTCTTCACGAAATTCAAACCCGTAACCACCGAAATTTCCCTCTTCAACATCTCAATCGTCCTACGCCCTTAACAAATAACTCGCGGTTATCCTTCAAAGTGCGTTCATTAGCACCCTCCCGCACCCACTACAGCACCATCGACATTTTTATTTTTGTTTAAATTCCAAAAATTCGAACAAGATGCTAAAACCCTCGCTGAACCCAAATATCAACTTGATTCCATGAATAAACACCCAAATTTTGAGATTTCTCCAACCCTAGGCTAATACGACTCACGCTGTAAATCGACACCGAATAAAAACAACCCCGAACCCTATGAAATTGATATGGAATTGAGAAGCTCCTCTATAGGAATCCAGAAATATATGTTTAGTGATTTTAGGAGTTTCATTTGATTTTCTATAAAATTTTGAAGTTGTGTGTTGTATTTGAGGGTGGAAAAGGATCGCGACTGAGAGTGTTTGACCAGTGAATAGAAATGTTTAGGGTTAGAAAGAGTGATACCCTATTTATAAAAAGAAAAATATATTTTTTTATTCGATTTTATATTCATTTTTAATGAACCGTTATCTTCATTCAGCGTCTAAAAATTCCTATGACCACATATCATATCCAAATTCGACATAAATTGACATACAACTACAATTCGACATTACGTACCTAACAAAACTTGTTTCGTCGAATTTCGAGTCCGTTAGCTCACACAACATATCTTTAAAGTCAGAATATTGACTGTTTTTCACATTAAAATCGCCCACGGCCACATACTGACTCCAAAAATCACGAAAATTGAAATATAACAATAATTTAATATTCCAAATCCAACAAAATTAGTTTCGTCTAAAACAGAGGTCGTCTGCAAAACTGACTATTTTTAAAGCTCTAAATAAACCTTTTAATATTGATACATTTAAATACATTTAAATTTAATATTAATAAATTAATATTATCGTATATATATTCATATACGATATCATATAACCCCAAAATAAATATATCAGGATTTATAACTCGATATTTTAAAATTCCAGATTATATCGATATTCAATTTATATTAAAAATCCATTTATAATATAAATAAATCATTATATATTATAAAGGAGTTCCATAGTGACTTTTCGAAAATTTGATTTGGACATAACTCAAAATCTACATGACGAAATCCCAATTTTTCTCTTCCATTAGCAAAATACACTTAATCCGCTACGAACGTTTCTTGTTTCACAGAAATCCGATTTAAAACGGATTCTATATATTCGTATAAAGTTCGAATCGCCAAATTGCGAACTGCCGCGCCATTTCGAGCTCGATTATAATTATAATATAATTATACATTCAAACTTCATTTAAATAATATATTTGTTATTATAATTCAATTCTAAACTGCATTAAATAATATAAATAACCCAATTCACACAATATTGTGAATTCCACAATTCTCCGACTATTCTAGAATTCAAATATATTGATTAATTATTATATTAATTAAATATTCAAAGTAATTTAATTTAAACCATTACATTACCAAAACATTATTTTTCAAATAATTAAATAAAATTAATTGTTAAATCGTTAAAAAAATACGGGTCGTTACAAGGCTTTTCCGTCCCTTTGATTCAGTGCTTAGCCCATGATGACGCGAAATTTGTTCTACAAGAAGTGCATGCATGGGAGTGCGGAAATCACACTGAACGATGACTTTAACTAGAAAGATACTTCGATATGGATATTTCTGGCCTACTATTGATTGAGATGCGCCTGATTATTCATGATGTTGTGAAAAATTCATAAGCCTTACTGAAATTCAAAGAGCTCCTCTGACTCAACTCAGCTAAATGGTCAGTCCATGGCCTTTTTCAATTTAGCTTATAGACATTATCGACACTCTCTCGATCTTCAAAAGCAAGCCGAAGTATGTCGTTATGGTAGTGGATTATTTTACTAGGTGGACGGAAGCTAAACCAATGACCACAATTTTGGCAAAGAGAGTGATTAACCCATAGCCTAAAACATTATCTATCGATTTGGTCTTTCAAGGACTATCATAACTGAAAATGGAATCCAATTTGATAGAGCTAAATTCAAAGATTTTTGTCAGCATTATCATATTGAGAAGCGATTCGCGGCCATCACACATCCACAGTTGAGTGTAAAGGTTGAAATATTAATAAAAACATTAAGTCTATTTTGAAGAATGGAGAAGGCTAGAGATAAGTGCATCTATGAACTCCAGTTAGCCCTTTTGGCATATAGAACACACACACAAGTCAACGACTGGCTGAACTATATTTGCTCTAGCTTACAATTCCAAGGCGGTCATCCCAGTTGAATTAAAGGTTCCATTTCATCAAACTACTTACTATGACCCATTGACTAATAAGGATCTCGTTATGGAGTCTGTTGACATGACTGATGAAAAGAGAGGGGATGTCAACTTATAGTCCATCGCATATCAACACCGAGTTGCCAAATATGACTATGATAACATTCGACCTAGAACCTTTGAAGCTGGTGACCTTATTATGAAGCATGTCTCCCATTGCTCTATCCATATGGGTCCAAAGCGTGAAGGATCCTACGTCATCCATTGTAAGCTTAAAAAAGGAGCTTAGCTTTTATTTTCTATTACTTCACTCTTGTATATAAAAATTTGCTTTTAGATAATGTAACCAAGTGTGATACGACGGCTTTCCTTTATCATCAATAAAAGTTCTTGGTTTTTTTCAACGCTCTGTGCCGCTTTTATAACTACATGGCTAATTCTTGTGATTCGACCAATTATCGCCAACACCAAATGAAAGGTGCGACTGATCACCCTATGTCTCCCTCTTGCTCATGATTTGACAAGCAAGAAACACGAGAATTGGGAATAGCCATGCATTGGATAGATACCCAAAGAATTCTCAAACTCAACCCCATAATTTGACGGGAATGAATGGATTATTCTCAAACGTCGACCATTTGTATGGTGATCCTCGCCTGGGACTAAAGTTGAAGTAGCGATGCCAGTATGAGCATGAATCAACTGTTTGCTTCACTAACTCTGCCTCTCAAAGACTTGAGATAGAGTATAAAATGATAGGTAAATACGAATGGCGTTCTAAGACTTATGACCACTTAACTATAACTCTAATCTGAACAGAAGATAGTAGAGTATAAGGCGGACGTACAACATCCTCATTTAGACCCACAGTTTGATAAGTGATCGTTGACCAAAAGGTGATGACCCAATGCTTTATGACATATTAGCATAAGGCTACGAACTTTACTCTACCCCTTGACATGGTCTGAGAGGATTAATAGGATGCAAGTAGGCTGTACCGGTTTGAACCCTGTACTTGAGGATAAATGGGTGTGATACTTACCAAAACACATGTGTGCGATTTCGAGTAAATTGAATGGAAAAGCATGAAGAGATAACATAAATGATGTGAAAATTTTTATTCACATAAAACGTGGAAGTACAAGTTTATGTAACAAAATACAAAAACGGGGGTCACACTTTCATGACATCGACTAAGAAGCAAAATTAAAATATGGACTTTGCAAAAGGTGCTCGCAACAATCTGAGCCTTTGGATTCTTTTGAGGGGGCCTATCTTTTGGGGTAGCATTGTTTTCCTTCCTATCCTTTTGCTTTTTATGATGTTTTCCGCTTCCACTCCATCCCCCTTACTTGGAGGCAGCTCGATTGGTCCATCAAAATCAACTTCATAGGGATTATGCAAGGCGCTCATTGAATCTTTACTACCAATGATAATTAGAGATATCATTTGTATAGGGTATGACATAATTGTCTCAGGTTCCAATTTGATCACCAGCTTTAACTCCTGCGCTTGAATAGTCCCTCCATACGTAACAAGTTTGTCTTTCCAGTCTCCCCATAATACATTATCTTCTCTTCTCCCTTAGCTTGGGCTCTCTTGCCCTTCAAATATTTTAAAGCGTCGGTCATGAGCTTGTCTTTGCTAGGAGCATCAACAAGGGGTCGTTAGAGATCTATGGTAGTTTTGGCTTGCGGCTCAGAAGATAGCTTAGTGCATGACGTACCTATAACAGGAAGAGCTACAATAATTAGTCCTCGTTGGGCTTTGGGCATCTAAGCTTGCATGTCCATTTCTCGTCGATACGCGATTATAACTTTGTAAAACTAGAGAAAGAACAGAAAAACACCTACAAAAAAATCGCCCCTAGAAAGGCTAGGAGTATCAACTTCGGTAATAGGGGTCATAGGTTTTGTTCCTTAAAGGCTAGGTCCTCAGGAATCTATTGTTCCATGCTCTTGGAACTTTGACCAGTAGTGGGTTTGCGATTGTTTGCACCGAGGAAGGGTCTTAAGAATGAACTTCTTGACTTGTCGATTGCCCAGATATGGCATTATCTCTAACAATGCAAGGACCTTCCTATACTATTTTTTCCTTTAATATAAGCTCACTCGGCGTCATCTTCTTCCTTCAACAAATACATGCCTTCCTCCAAGACTTTAGGCTCATTATCTTTTAAATATAATTTTGTAAAACTCCTTATCATCCATCGGTTCACCCCATGAAGCAAGCCTCTCGTCTGCAACTAGACAATCCGAGGTGTCATCAAGTGTTTGCAGGTAGTCATTGACCCATGCCAAGGTTTGATGTCGAACGAATTAGGCATAAAAACCAAGAATTAGAGGACCGAGTTACTTAACTGCTTTCTCCGCCTCCGCTATTTTAACCTTGAGCTCCTTGTGTTAGTTATCGTACTGGATCTTGAAGTTGGCTCCCGACTCACAAGTCATCTATGCAATCTCCTCCACTATTTCAATAACTCGACTTACTTAGAAAAGGAGTCTCTCCCCTTTCTCATAGTTTCGTTATAAACTTTCAAGCTCATGTTCTCTTAGGTCGTCACCTTACACTCGTCCTCGAGGGCTTTAGTTTTATAGAATGAGAATCATGTTTAGTGTGGAATCATTCTCGAGCTTCCTTAAGCTCCTCTCTAGCAGTCTGAGCCTCTTTCTATACTATGGTTAACATGTCCTTGTAATCTGCAACCTCTTTATGTAGAGCATCCAGGGAATTCTTATCGCAGTCCCACTCATATTTCACGTTCGCGATGTCAAGCTTCAATGACCTTATGATTTCATAAAGTATTCCAACATATTAACCATACCGCAATATTTTTCACACACTTTGTCTACCCCTGCCTTCAGCTGGCGGTCAAATTTGTGAGGAGTAGATTGGGTCTCATAAAGGAATGTTAGCTTGGAGAGGTAGAATTACGGAAAATAGGCTTCAAGTTCTTTCTCTTACTATTGAACAATGAGTTATGATTCCCGAAGCTTGGAGGTTTCAACGGACTTTTTCTTGTTCTTATCCAAATGGACGGGCATCTTTTCTTTTAGTGTAATGGTTTTCGCTTGATGAGTTTTGCCTAGTTGGCTTTTTGAAGGGATCGAGGTCGGGTTATTTGATTACTTGCTATCGCGAGAGTCCTCCCTACGACTTGATGTTTTAACGATGTCCTGACATGTCGGAACGTGAGAGTGGGAATTGTGAATGTAACCCCAGGTGCATCTTTCCTCTCATCTCTATCACTACCCTCTCGACGATCCCATTCTAACCAAAAGTGTATTTCAGATGAATTTCGCCCTTGGAAATGCTAGAAGCAAAGTGTTTACGGTAGCTATCCCCTACCTACTGTGCCTACAAGCAAGATAAGCCAGTGTTAGGACATGGAAATAACCCGGCGAGTAGATATCATGACATGTAGTGCCCATGTTGTATGAATCCTAGTGATCCTCTCAACGGACTAGTTCCAGGAGCTTTGCTCGATGGTGTAATGTCCTCCATATTAGTAAAATACTTTCCCTTCTAGAGTATGGAATAAGGTCAGCGGATTCAGATCTGCAAAAGAGTATGTTCCAATCTCCAGTGGTAAGTGACTAAGACCCTTAAGGGGGTTATCAATGCTCATAAAAGTCTTTTTCTCAGCACCTGGAGTGGGAGACTTAAGTTGAGGGGTTTGTTTTGAAATGGAGCCTTCCATGGCTGATATTTCGATGATTGAAGGATGTCTGTCTTTGCATTTACCAATTTTTGTAATTATCTATTAACTTTTCCCTACATCGACATCCCAATGGCACCTTCTATGACAAATTGATCATGAGCCTCATTATCTTCTTACTGCCTAACTCAGGGCACAATGATGTTAGCTTACCCTCTGCCATTTCCATAGCCGCCGACTGGGGAACCATCTTGACTTACACTTATCCTCCATCAAGTTGCATCCACGCGGTAGTTGATTGGTAGTGCACCTTTGCACATGTCTTTATCCCTCAGGAACTACTTGCAAGAATGTCAGTGCATACTTAAGTGCTTCCCTGGTGGGATTGATCATATTTCCTAATATAAAAGGATGCAAAGAGTTATATAGGTTCAAACTTGATCTGAGAACAAGTGATTTCTCTAAGCACCTTCAAGCCATCGCCTGACAAAACATGGTGGACATTATACGTAAAACTAGTTAGATTTAGAGTCCCTCAACTTGCTCTAACTACCAATCAGGATTCAGTAATTTGGAGTTGCTTCAAATTAGGTGAATGATGGGGCATGTTTCCAGTGTATAAAATTGAACAAGTAGCGGATGTTGTCTATGGTGGGCACTCATAAAACATTCTCTAAATATAGGACATAGATGGTGACTAAGTATGTGTGGGCGTTGGGGTGTAGTTGCATTAGCACCAATCTCATGTGATGCAAGATATCCCTGACATAAGAGATGAATGGAGGAACGTAGCAAACTGTGCACATATGTTGGTTGCATGTTTGTATAACCCGCCGGAGGGTTGTGAGCTCTATCTTCTGGGTCTAACACCTAACCTTGTTCGAAGGGAAATTTATGCTTGACATATATCTATTTTAGTTTCGTCTCATCCATTGTTGATGATATTGAATCAATTAGATTCTCTAAAAAAATAGATCCTTCGAGAGCGTTGGAAGCAAGAGAGATTTCTACAACTCCGCCTTTACCAACCCCTCCTTCAGCGATAGCTTGCTGCACAACTGGTGGGTCAGCTTGTTGTATGACCTGTAAATTAACTTGTCTTAGCAAGCCACTGTCTAATTAAGTAGCAGAGCTTTTTCGGCGTCTTGATCTTTATGCATGATGCCTTTTTGGTGGCAACATCGGCAAATCTAGTAGAGCATCTTCGGCCCTTTGGTTGTATTACCCAACAAGTATCATTAATTAAACTAATTGACATGAGCCTCATGTGCATGAACTAGTGCAATGTGTGCAATAAATATCTAAATCAGAATTCAATGGACAAAGCACTAAAGACGTGATCCAAACAGTAACTAAAGTGACAGTCATTGCTGGCAGTCTCACCAATTCCTGATCTTGAGCAGTGGACATTCGATTCGACACAAGAAATGATATTCGGCTATCTGAACAGTTCACAAGCATGTTCAAGTTATAGTACTGGTCTAGATTCCTAGAATCAAAATTCGACCCTAGAAAGTTCAAATATAAAAGTTCGTATTTATTGAAGTCGTGTAGTACCTCGCTCTCAAACTAAACGAGAAGCAGCCTATGATCAAGCATGCTAGCACCAACCCGGATCGCCCCAATGCCTAATTGGCTCAGAACTCACTGATCTAGATTGCCTCCTCTTTTCCTTTACCATTCACACTCCATCTCTTGGCCGATCTGCTATCTTTTCTCTCCACTTTTCTCCATCTTCATATTTTTTGTTTATGAGCCCGTTCCCATGCCTTTATCTCTCCGCCGTAGCTTCACCTCACCGCACTGTTTCCCAAAACACTCATCAGTTCCTCCCATAACCAAGTCTCACCACCAATAGTGCTGGACATAGTTTTTCTTCTCCTATAATTCCAATTCCGTTGATGGAAATCTCCATGGGGGTCTAGGATCGAGCCTAAACCCCATCTCCTCCACCAACATAGTTAAATTGCAAGGAGTGGAAATCAAAACCTACATGTGTTTCAATCGTGAGTGAGGGATAAGCTTCATGGGAATATATGTAGCCGAAGGAGAATCGAAATTGTGGTCGAGCATCTAAGTTATTGGGATAAGGGAGATCAGACTCGACAGTTAGAAGTAGGAGAAGGAGTGGAGAGGGCGAGCTTTTTGTAACGACCACGGGATTTTCGACTCCGAAAATCGACACAAAACCCAGTGTCGACTGTTCAGACATCGAAAATACCGGATCATTAATAGAAAGAAGTTAGAGGATGAGAAAGATAAGATAGAACTAATAGAATAGAAGAAGAAGAAGAAGAACACAACTGAGCAAAATCAGAGTAAACACGAATCTCACAGCGGAACGAATAAAATATATTATATAACATAACTTTGAAATACAAAACTGGATTGTATATACATACCATTGTCAGAGTACAATACATCATATCACAGCGGAAATAATCTCTAAATATGAACGGTGAAGCCTTCTGCTTTTAGCTCCTCCAACCGGTATCTGTAAAAGCCTGAAACACTTGACTGCCCGTACAAATTTGGGCACCCAAGAGTTTAGGTAAAAACAAACAAAATAAACTCTGGGTCAGTCATGGGACTGGTGTGAGTAAATTCCAATCATACAGTTTAACTTTGAAAATCCTTTTGAAACAAAAGGACAATAGTAAGACCAACCCACACATAAACATGGATGGTTTTTACCTTACTATAATCTAAATTATTTTGATATCAAAATCCAGTGATATTATAATAATGTCTAATCAAGTAAATAACCAAATAGCAGAACGCTTGCATCTCACGCTCTACATACATAGTATAAAATCAAAAACCGCATGGCGCTTATTGGAGATTAGATTCCAACTATGACAAGGTATGGGACCACCTTCCGATGATGTATCTCTAGAGGCGAATACACCTGGGTTCAACAAGAACATCTTGCAACCCGGCCCACACATGACCGACCACTCATTTCGCTTGAGTGTATCGAATGTATATCACCAACGGTTGGACTCAAACCACCGTTCCCGAATGGGCAGAATCGATAGATTAAGAAACAAAAGGAATTTCTCTAGATAGGTGATTATACACCCTAATGGGAGCGACCCACATAGCCATGCTGCCTGCCCGATTTTTTTGTCATTTCCTGGTTGTGAAGCTAGAGGCTACGTTTACCTTTTAGGACATCTGGCCACCATACACTTTGAATGCCACATCGTCAAACCCGTCGAATCACTAGTTAATCTCCTCAAAGATAATACGGGTATAAAAGCTAAGAGAAACGAATTTCTCCGCCACCAGAGTAATACCCTTAAAAAGATCGTCTTAGGTGATCTTCTAAGAATACGCTGTCAGGCATTCATCCATACAAGTTGTCCTGGGTCTGGACAAACAGAAAGCACCATTCTGAACAGGACGACCCTTGCACTCCACTCCGTCTTCAATTTTCTTCAGCATAATTTGCAGCGCTTATGCCTATACGGAGTGGTTTCAGATAGTATATCCAACCGGTCTCCCCGTATAGACAACGATGGTCAAAACACTTCGATAGTCGGTTATTTAACTATCGAAGTAAAAACAAACATCCATTCAAATGTATAACGAGCATCACACAATCACTAGCCCCTTTTTATTTAACATCACTTTCCCAATTTTCCATATCTTCCCAGATATATTCCAAGACTCGTTTAGCCATTTGCATCTCTTGGAGAACGTTTCCAGTTATTATGAACCTATATTCGTCTTTGTTCCCCACCCAACATAATACCCCTATATTTTCTTTGGGCAAAACAACGTCACTTATTTCTTTAGAATAAGTAGATTCAAACCAACTGTCTTTATTCCCTAGGGAGTAATGCTATATACAAAAATCACGTTTAAGCTTGGCCAACAGCGTTAATTTAACGTTATAGTTCAAAACTTGTCATACGCTGTAATATTCCCATTTGTAACTAATCTCGACACAACAGTCACGCCTAAACCTCAACAGCGTTATTTTATCGCTATAGTTCACAGACTTGCAATATGCTACTATATTCCACTTTATAATTAATCTCAACACCTCTTTCTGTTACAAAAGTCTTGACATCTCTTTCCATTTCAAAAATCTTGACATCTCTTTCTATTACAAAAATCTTGACATCTCTTTCCGTTACAAAAATCTTGACATCTCTTTCCGTTACAAACAAATACCATCCCTCGATAATAATGAAGTCGTTCAAGCTGGGGTATTTTAATTACGTCTCAGACCTTGATCGATTCTTATCTTAGAATGGATATATGTTCGTAACTCTAACATCTTATACTTATAATATTCATCAAACCGTATATCTTGCTTTTTATTTCGAATATGGTTTTATAATACCATAACCTTACTTTGAAATCTCCGTTGTTCATAACTATTTATTTTAGACATTAACTCTTCGCTTTATCTTTATTATACTTATAACATCTTTACCAAGTCCATTAACGTTCTTCATCTTTTGACATTCTCCTTTCCTTTCGAATTAGTATACATAATTCAACTAATCATCTCATTATGAATTCAATATTATCTTAAGTGAAATCCATTAATTTAATTAAAATGGTTACATGGTAATTAACTCCATCATTTCTACAGTAAAACAGTTCTCATCATTATTCGCTTAAATTAGATTAGTTGCTTAATTTAATAAATCACAACTAATCATCTTGGTTCAATAATTCTTTTAAACTCCGTTAATTTCAAAGGTAATTAATAAGAAGGCTTATTAATTTTGATCAATTTATTTCTAAGTTGGTATCATTAGATTAATTAAAGAACAATTAATCTAAAAATCAATTTCCAATAAGACAGTGGCTTAAATCAAAATCATTGTTGAATTTCTATTCAACATCAATATCACATAGGGTTTAAATGTCATCTGGGTTCAACAGTGCATATATAAAACAAACGGTACATCTAAATATTTAGGAATCCGGTTGGGTTCCTCCAACCGATTTCCGCATCCACAGATGTTAGTCAAATCAGTATACAACCAATGATGTGTACATATGCAATGATATATATCTACTTCAACCAATTTAACTGTAATTTACCTAAACGACCATCACACAGCATTCAATCATTATTTAAGATATAATTAAAATATTTTAAATAAAACAGAGTTAGTGAATTTACTCACCTTGGCGCGTTACCCGTTAAATACGATTTTGCGTTGATTGATCATGATATTCCAGTGGTTCTGTTCACCGCGAAATTTGTTCCACCGCGTACCTCTCGTCGCTAAAATTTCATCAATCACTAGTTTTTCGTTGGATTCTTTCTTCTATCTCCAGCAAATAAGCTGCTCGCTGAAACCAGAACACGTCAACCAATTTTCACCGATTATTACCACATCTTTTCACCATTTATTATGTTTTCGGCACCACCTTCCTCCCACAAATGCATAGATCAATCCCATGCATGTTCTACCATGATATCACGCTCCAAAATGCGTCCCTCTTCACAAACTACATCTGATGCTCAACTAGTAGCATCACGGCCCCGACATCAAATTGCTGCGCACTCTTAACCTCCTTTAAACACAGTCATGGTCGACTTCTCATAACTCAGTTCCACCAACTCTCAACTGACCTTGCGTCATGTCCTCCATTTACAAAACACACACCTACCTTTCAAGCTTCCAAACCCGTCTGCTCCTTCCTGTTTGAGCCTCTTTGACAGTTCTACTTCCACCAACTAACATCAATAAAGCCCTCCTCTTGGTCAACAGACCCGCAGCCACTTTGTGTCTTCACAGTTGAAACCAAGCCTCGCCTCCATGCTCACACACTCAACTCCACTCCCCGATCTCTTCTCTAGAACAAAGCACTCGCAAGCTCCGGTATCGTCATCGAGTCAACAAGTAGTCATGATTTATGATGAACTCGATTTTATATTTTATTTATTAGAAGAGAATGGGAATTTGGGTTTGAATTTCTAGATGTATATTCGCAGACATGGAAGGGTTTGAATGAATACGTTGAAGAAACATCCCGGTGGATGGCAGCGTGTGGTATTTATAGGAGAGTGAAGCTTGGTGATCAAGGAATAGAGGGTAGATAGGTGCACTGTAGGATAAGTATGGTTATGAGTTTTCACTTCAATCAATAGGTGTACCTTGTACGTGATTGATGAAAGTTAGTTGTTTGCTTTGGAAAGCATAGCTATATGTTTCTGTATTGAGTTGCCTTAGGCTGTCATTAGTCTGCGTGATGGGTGATTTTGAAAGCGAGCCTGCCATGTATTTTCTCTTCACTGGGTAGGTCTGTGCAACTTTTCTTCTAGGTCTGCGTTGATCTAAAAATAAGCTGCTGAGGTCCTATAGCCATGTGCAACGGGTAGGTAGGAAATACTTAGTTTCGAAGGAGTAGGTACATTGTTGATATGAAGTCACATTACCACGTGATGCTAGTGATATTGTAGGCGGCGTGTGTATATACATAAATCTAGGGTACGTACTATTTAATAAGAATGGGGTGGGAAGGATTATTCTATATGTTTGGTCCAAACATTGGTATGGGATTGGCTCGGTAGCCATGAAGTCCATTTAATTTGATGAAGATAAACTAAGGAATCGATATGGGTTTCATTTAATGTCCATAGAGATCTGTTAATGTGTATGTGGTGACGATGGAATAAAATTTCGTTCATTTACTGGCCGCCGCGGACAGAGATAAAAATACTGTCGTGTCCAGTGAGGGGCCACGATCCCAAATATATAATAATATCGGTAGGTTAACTCATATTTGGAAACCCCGAAATGTTGATACAAGGTGCAAAATACTCCAAATAAAAAGTTGCATATTTAATTAATTAAAAATTATAGAAAAATTCTAAAAATTAAATTATCGCTGCGCCTCAAAAGAACCTTGTCCAGATTTGCAACCGATATCTAGTTATATCAAATAAACTGTTATGGTCGATAAACGGTTCTATAGCGACTTTTCGAATATTTGATTTGGACATATCTTGCAATGAATATGACGAAATCTCCATTTTCCACTTTCGTTGGAAAGATACAGTTCAGCAGATTCCAACGCTTCTTGTTTTGCAGAAATCCGATTTAAACTGGTTTCTGTACACTCAGTTGAAGTTCAGAACGTTAAATTACGAACTGCAACGTCGTTATGAGCTCGATTATATTGAATATATATTTTTATACGTTCAACTTCGTTAAATTAATATATAAATCCACTTATATTACGAATTCAATATTTAACTGATTTAAATATTCAAATATAAATCGATAAAAATGCGGGACATTACATTCCTTCCCCCTTAAAATAATTTCGTCCTCGAAATTGCTAAGAAGGGGAGATGCTCTAATTATAACTCCTCACAACCTGCTTTGTTGAAATTTCATACTTCACATCCTCATAACTCAACCCTTGCGTCGAATCTGTTGGCATTTAACCCTATTTCTTCCACCTGCTATCAGTTTAGCTTATACAAATGCCATATCAATCCATCTCTCTTGAATGTACCCTCAATCCAATCATTCTTTTATACTCAAGTCAAACTCCATTTCCACATCCACTTCAAATCTCGACCCCAAACTCCTACTCAACAATCCAATTTCATTCTCAAATTAATTTCTCGAACCAATTATATTAACTAATTTATTTACCTCATCACTTGTCTTCACCTCATCATAACTCTAATCTGATTTCCAAACCATTTTAATTCACCCGAGTCTAATTTCATTCCAAAATCCAGTTTCACTTGATATCTCCCTAATTCAATTCAATTTCAACTTAACTTTCTTCAGTTCAATTCCAATTTGTTTCACAAAATTTAGTGTAACCTCTGTTTTTAATTCAAAACCTGTCCTGGGAGTCTTTAAACAGTTTATTTTCTCAAAAACCAGATATTCCTTTTTCGGGTTCAAAACCATTTCGTTTTCTCAAAATAATTCAAAACAAAATCTTTGGTAGTAATCCGTCACTTAGAAACTCGAAAATGAACACCGATAATGGTCGACTTTATCATCGGAATTTATTTCCCAGCGATCAAAGTGAGTTCAATACTATATTATTTTCAAAACCTCATTTCTAAACACTTCATTTTGAAATTTCATCAAATATTCTTTCAAAATGCTTGGAAAAACATTCTTAAATTCCCAGGATTTAAAATTCCATATATAAGATCCAAATTCATTTACACTCTATTTTTTTCCAAATTACCAGAGTTTTATTTCAATTCTGGTTTTAAATTCAGATTTAGTTCGTCTGATTTTATATGAATTCTGATTGGTTCTTCATATAACCATCTCAATTATAATCTTATTCAATTATAAACACAACCAATATATTATAATAATTGAAATATATATACTTGATATCAAAATATATTTTGGGTAAAATTGTCCCATTTTACCCTCTATTCAAAACATACTATGTCGAATTACTCTGTTCAAGAGTTTAGAAACACCTATCGACACAGTTTGCATTACTGTTTCGACCGGAATTCATAAACCTCTCGACTGACCAGTCAACACGATATAAAACAGTTTTTATATTAATTTACAAATACGCGCTCATATATATACACTCAAACTCAATCTAAGGTACTGCTAACCTTATCTCTATTGAGTCACGCCACAGAGCCAAGGTAATCACTTAACCTTTAGCTCTGATACCAACTGTAACAACCACGGGATTTTCGACTCCGAAAATCGACACAAAACCCAGTGTCGACTGTTCAGACATCGAAAATACCGGATCATTAATAGAAAGAAGTTAGAGGATGAGAAAGATAAGATAGAACTAATAGAATAGAAGAAGAAGAAGAAGTACACAACTGAGCAAAATCAGAGTAAACACGAATCTCACAGCGGAACGAATAAAATATATTATATAACATAACTTTGAAATACAAAACTGGATTGTATATACATACCATTGTCAGAGTACAATACATCATATCACAGCGGAAATAATCTCTAAATATGAACGGTGAAGCCTTCGGCTTTTAGCTCCTCCAACCGGTATCTGTAAAAGCCTGAAACACTTGACTGCACGTACAAATTTGGGCACCCAAGAGTTTAGGTAAAAACAAACAAAATAAACTCTGGGTCAGTCATGGGACTGGTGTGAGTAAATTCCAATCATACGGTTTAACTTTGAAAATCCTTTTGAAACAAAAGGACAATAGTAAGACCAACCCACACATAAACATGGATGGTTTTTACCTTACTATAATCTAAATTATTTTGATATCAAAATCCAATGATATTATAATAATGTCTAATCAAGTAAATAACCAAATAGCAGAACGCTTGCATCTCACGCTCTACATACATAGTATAAAATCAAAAACCGCATGGCGCTTATTGGAGATTAGATTCCAACTATGACAAGGTATGGGACCACCTTCCGATGATGTATCTCTAGAGGCGAATACACCTGGGTTCAACAAGAACATCTTGCAACCCGGCCCACACATGACCGACCACTCATTTCGCTTGAGTGTATCGAATGTATATCACCAACGGTTGGACTCAAACCACCGTTCCCGAATGGGCAGAATCGATAGATTAAGAAACAAAAGGAATTTCTCTAGATAGGTGATTATACACCCTAATGGGAGCGACCCACATAGCCATGCTGCCTACCCGATTTTTTTGTCATTTCCTGGTTGTGAAGCTAGAGGCTACGTTTACCTTTTAGGACATCTGGCCACCATACACTTTGAATGCCACATCGTCAAACCCGTCGAATCACTAGTTAATCTCCTCAAAGATAATACGGGTATAAAAGCTAAGAGAAACGAATTTCTCCGCCACCAGACGTAATACCCTTAAAAAGATCGTCTTAGGTGATCTTCTAAGAATACGCTGTCAGGCATTCATCCATACAAGTTGTCCTGGGTCTGGACAAACAGAAAGCACCATTCTGAACAGGACGACCCTTGCACTCCACTCCGTCTTCAATTTTCTTCAGCATAATTTGCAGCGCTTATGCCTATACGGAGTGGTTTCAGATAGTATATCCAACCGGTCTCCCCGTATAGACAACGATGGTCAAAACACTTCGATAGTCGGTTATTTAACTATCGAAGTAAAAACAAACATCCATTCAAATGTATAACGAGCATCACACAATCACTAGCCCCTTTTTATTTAACATCACTTTCCCAATTTTCCATATCTTCCCAGATATATTCCAAGACTCGTTTAGCCATTTGCATCTCTTGGAGAACGTTTCCAGTTATTATGAACCTATATTCGTCTTTGTTCCCCACCCAACATAATACCCCTATATTTTCTTTGGGCAAAACAACGTCACTTATTTCTTTAGAATAAGTAGATTCAAACCAACTGTCTTTATTCCCTAGGGAGTAATGCTATATACAAAAATCACGTTTAAGCTTGGCCAACAGCGTTAATTTAACGTTATAGTTCAAAACTTGTCATACGCTGTAATATTCCCATTTGTAACTAATCTCGACACAACAGTCACGCCTAAACCTCAACAGCGTTATTTTATCGCTATAGTTCACAGACTTGCAATATGCTACTATATTCCACTTTATAATTAATCTCAACACCTCTTTCTGTTACAAAAGTCTTGACATCTCTTTCCATTTCAAAAATCTTGACATCTCTTTCTATTACAAAAATCTTGACATCTCTTTCCGTTACAAAAATCTTGACATCTCTTTCCGTTACAAACAAATACCATCCCTCGATAATAATGAAGTCGTTCAAGCTGGGGTATTTTAATTACGTCTCAGACCTTGATCGATTCTTATCTTAGAATGGATATATGTTCGTAACTCTAACATCTTATACTTATAATATTCATCAAACCGTATATCTTGCTTTTTATTTCGAATATGGTTTTATAATACCATAACCTTACTTTGAAATCTCCGTTGTTCATAACTATTTATTTTAGACATTAACTCTTCGCTTTATCTTTATTATACTTATAACATCTTTACCAAGTCCATTAACGTTCTTCATCTTTTGACATTCTCCTTTCCTTTCGAATTAGTATACATAATTCAACTAATCATCTCATTATGAATTCAATATTATCTTAAGTGAAATCCATTAATTTAATTAAAATGGTTACATGGTAATTAACTCCATCATTTCTGCAGTAAAACAGTTCTCATCATTATTCGCTTAAATTAGATTAGTTGCTTAATTTAATAAATCACAACTAATCATCTTGGTTCAATAATTCTTTTAAACTCCGTTAATTTCAAAGGTAATTAATAAGAAGGCTTATTAATTTTGATCAATTTATTTCTAAGTTGGTATCATTAGATTAATTAAAGAACAATTAATCTAAAAATCAATTTCCAATAAGACAGTGGCTTAAATCAAAATCATTGTTGAATTTCTATTCAACATCAATATCACATAGGGTTTAAATGTCATCTGGGTTCAACAGTGCATATATAAAACAAACGGTACATCTAAATATTTAGGAATCCGGTTGGGTTCCTCCAACCGATTTCCGCATCCACAGATGTTAGTCAAATCAGTATACAACCAATGATGTGTACATATGCAATGATATATATCTACTTCAACCAATTTAACTGTAATTTACCTAAACGACCATCACACAGCATTCAATCATTATTTAAGATATAATTAAAATATTTTAAATAAAACAGAGTTAGTGAATTTACTCACCTTGGCGCGTTACCCGTTAAATACGATTTTGCGTTGATTGATCATGATATTCTAGTGGTTCTGTTCACCGCGAAATTTGTTCCACCGCGTACCTCTCGTCGCTAAAATTTCATCAATCACTAGTTTTTCGTTGGATTCTTTCTTCTATCTCCAGCAAATAAGCTGCTCGCTGAAACCAGAACACGTCAACCAATTTTCACCGATTATTACCACATCTTTTCACCATTTATTATGTTTTCGGCACCACCTTCCTCCCACAAATGCATAGATCAATCCCATGCATGTTCTACCATGATATCACGCTCCAAAATGCGTCCCTCTTCACAAACTACATCTGATGCTCAACTAGTAGCATCACGGCCCCGACATCAAATTGCTGCGCACTCTTAACCTCCTTTAAACACAGTCATGGTCGACTTCTCATAACTCAGTTCCACCAACTCTCAACTGACCTTGCGTCATGTCCTCCATTTACAAAACACACACCTACCTTTCAAGCTTCCAAACCCGTCTGCTCCTTCCTGTTTGAGCCTCTTTGACAGTTCTACTTCCACCAACTAACATCAATAAAGCCCTCCTCTTGGTCAACAGACCCGCAGCCACTTTGTGTCTTCACAGTTGAAACCAAGCCTCGCCTCCATGCTCACACACTCAACTCCACTCCCCGATCTCTTCTCTAGAATAAAGCACTCGCAAGCTCCGGTATCATCATCGAGTCAACAAGTAGTCATGATTTATGATGAACTCGATTTTATATTTTATTTATTAGAAGAGAATGGGAATTTGGGTTTGAATTTCTAGATGTATATTCGCAGACATGGAAGGGTTTGAATGAATACGTTGAAGAAACATCCCGGTGGATGGCAGCGTGTGGTATTTATAGGAGAGTGAAGCTTGGTGATCAAGGAATAGAGGGTAGATAGGTGCACTGTAGGATAAGTATGGTTATGAGTTTTCACTTCAATCAATAGGTGTACCTTGTACGTGATTGATGAAAGTTAGTTGTTTGCTTTGGAAAGCATAGCTATATGTTTCTGTATTGAGTTGCCTTAGGCTGTCATTAGTCTGCGTGATGGGTGATTTTGAAAGCGAGCCTGCCATGTATTTTCACTTCACTGGGTAGGTCTGTGCAACTTTTCTTCTAGGTCTGCGTTGATCTAAAAATAAGCTGCTGAGGTCCTATAGCCATGTGCAACGGGTAGGTAGGAAATACTTAGTTTCGAAGGAGTAGGTACATTGTTGATATGAAGTCACATTACCACGTGATGCTAGTGATATTGTAGGCGGCGTGTGTATATACATAAATCTAGGGTACGTACTATTTAATAAGAATGGGGTGGGAAGGATTATTCTATATGTTTGGTCCAAACATTGGTATGGGATTGGCTCGGTAGCCATGAAGTCCATTTAATTTGATGAAGATAAACTAAGGAATCGATATGGGTTTCATTTAATGTCCATAGAGATCTGTTAATGTGTATGTGGTGACGATGGAATAAAATTTCGTTCATTTACTGGCCGCCGCGGACAGAGATAAAAATACCGTCGTGTCTAGTGAGGGGCCACGATCCCAAATATATAATAATATCGGTAGGTTAACTCATATTTGGAAACCCCGAAATGTTGATACAAGGTGCAAAATACTCCAAATAAAAAGTTGCATATTTAATTAATTAAAAATTATAGAAAAATTCTAAAAATTAAATTATCGCTGCGCCTCAAAAGAACCTTGTCCAGATTTGCAACCGATATCTAGTTATATCAAATAAACTGTTATGGTCGATAAACGGTTCTATAGCGACTTTTCGAATATTTGATTTGGACATATCTTGCAATGAATATGACGAAATCTCCATTTTCCACTTTCGTTGGAAAGATACAGTTCAGCAGATTCCAACGCTTCTTGTTTTGCAGAAATCCGATTTAAACTGGTTTCTGTACACTCAGTTGAAGTTCAGAACGTTAAATTACGAACTACAACGTCGTTATGAGCTCGATTATATTGAATATATATTTTTATACGTTCAACTTCGTTAAATTAATATATAAATCCACTTATATTACGAATTCAATATTTAACTGATTTAAATATTCAAATATAAATCGATAAAAATGCGGGACATTACACTTTTATACTTTAAGGGGGAAGACTTTTGACTACCCTCCTCTAAGTAATCGGAAGTCCTTGGATCGACATCGATCCAGGACATAAATCGGGTATTCATGTCATATAAAAATCTGGATCTCCCATAAAAGGGGGCGAAGGAAGAAAATTAAAGGAAAAATGTGTTGACCGAGACAAATGGTGAAGATGTAAGTGGTGAACTTTACTCGACCTAGTAACGTGCAGGATTAAGACACATGATGGCGTTATACGATAATGACCTTGATGCTTTTTACACGTACAAGAGCTGATGACACAGCATGAAGGATTGGATGAAGAGACATTCTCAACTTCTCGACTCGACGAGGTTTGATTAATTACCTGTGATTATCAAAGATTTCCATTCCGAAATGCTTGGCTTAGAAAAAATAAACTGAGACGTAGCCATAGACAACATGTTTGATTGTTTATACAGGCCAAAGTTTATCAAGGCTGAAGCTATCTAAAAATACAACTTCCTAAAGCAATGACTTCGTAAATGACATCACTAAACAATGGAGTTTAACTCGACTCAAAGCTCATCCTGTTTGGAATGCAAAGTATTTTGGGGGCAATTATTACCTGGTCTTTGGACCCTACAACTCTAGAGCACTCGACGATTACCAAGACTCGATAAAAATAACGAGGTGAGACATTTTAAGCCAAAATTTGGAGCAGAAATATTCGGGTCGGCCTACTTCGGATCGAGCTCCTCAATACACTCCTCAAGCATTTTGAATCGGCTCATACAGATGTCTGGGTAGCCTAATTATATCAACCAGATTGGATCAACCTAAAACCTTGCATCACATTGGATCGACTCAGACATCGTAAGGTGAGTGCGCTACTTCAGATCAATAGGGTCAAATGTGCTTCAGATTGATTACGATAGCGAGCGTTGGATCGGTTCTAAAATAATTCAAAGCTCAGACTTGGCACATCTGCCACTTGCAGGTAAACATCAACACAAGATCCAAATCAAATGGAGAATTCAAGATAGAAACGCGGCTCAAAAGTGATTCACCTAAACATGGGTAGTTCCGGTTTGGAGCTGGTCCAGATCGGCCTTAGACTCGAAACCCATGGTTTGGGGATTCACCTCAAACTTCCAGGAAATGGTCTTTCAACAACTTTGATTTTCTCTCCTGAATTTCAGGCCGATCCAAACCTGCTACAGTCTATAAATAGAATGTGCATGGAAAAGCTAAGGATCTTTTGGAACTTTGTGCAATTTTCCTCCATTATTGTCATTGTACTCAAGGTCATTCCGACTTGAAATCATGTACTCATCCAAAGTTGATTACAGAACTATAACAAATTGTGTGTCTTGTTTCTTTCCTCATTTACAATTTAACATTTCTTCATTTTTATTCTCTACATAAACTTTTTTGGGGTGATAAATCATTTTTGGTATCAACAAAAGGTGTTTTCTAATGTCGATCTAATTGGATATCTTAGTTGTCCGTTGAGGAAGTTCCTCAGTATTTAATAGTTGTATATCTATAGTTTTTTTGTTTGTTGTAGATTGTTTGTTTAGTGTCATTGTACTATAGGTCATTCTGGCTTGAAATCATGTACTCATCCAAAGCTGGTTAATAAAAAGTTGAAAGTGAAAGTAGACATAGGCATGTCTTAGCCGAACCATTACAAATTGTGTGTCTTGCTTCTTTCCTCATTTTTAATTTAATATTTCTTCACTTCTATTCTCTACGAAAACTTTTTTGGGGTGTTGAACCATTTTTATTATCAACAACAGGTACTTTATAATCTCGATATGGTTGGATATCTTAGTTTTCCCTTAAGGAAGTTCCTTAGTATTCGATAGTTGTATATCTATAGTTTGTTTTGTTTGTAGTAGATTGTTTATTCAGTTTGTTTATAATCCATTTGATTTGCTAGTATTTGAGTAAAAAAATGTGTTGTAATTGAATGAGACATCGAGTTTACTTTTTGTTTACAATTATTAAACGCATATTACACTATTTAAAAAATATTAACTAATGACACATCGATTTATTTAAAATCACAAGTAAAATACTCCTCTTAGATGTCTCGGTTAAATGTCTCGTTTAAAGCAGCAAACATGTATCCCATTTAACTTCCAATCCTGTTTGAATACCCCACTAAAATGGCTCATCATCATTATATGCAAACGCACCCGAAGGGGGCGCTCGCTGGCCAAAATGGTCAGGTTTCCAACGGATTAAATTTTATCGCCGCACCATTTAACCTCCCCCCTGTAACGTCCCGCTTTTTTGACCGCTTCAAATTGGTGATTAATCCAACTTAAAACGTCCAAATCGGCCGATCGTTATTTAGCTTATTGAGTTTAAAATAGAATCAACACAGAGAATACAAAATAAATACTACAGTGTTGAACAACAGAATAAATCCTTTATTTATAAATCAGAAGTTTTGATACAAGATTTTTTTTTCTATACAGAGGAATTAAAATATCATTTGAATACAAGAAATTATTACTGTTTTAAAATCTTTAGAGTGCGCCATCTTCGGATCCCCAGCTTTACCAATCTTCGAATCCTAAGCTTTACCAATCACGATCCGCCGATTTGGACGTTTTAAGTTGGATTAATCACCAATTTGAAGCGGTCAAAAAGGCGGGACGTTACACCTCCCCTTCCACCACCACAACAAACCGGAAAGTCTATTCATAATCCATGTCTTCTCCATTTTTCTGGCCCCTAAAATGCTATTTTATCAGGTAAATTTCTCCACAGTTATGCTTATTTTTAGTTTTTTATAACATATTTTTTTTCGAACTTCTAGACAGTTTTGAAATTTTGACTTTTTTGTAGAATGGTTCATTCAAAAGGTCCCACTTCTACTGCTTCTTCGCCCACACATATCACGAATTGGACGGATGAACGCACGACATCGTTCATTGATATCTACGTCGGTAGCCTAGGCCTCAGGGAAAGCAATAGGTCATTTTTAGCAGCTGTAACCGCGACATATTCAACTACAACTAGACATAGACGCGGATGTAGAATAAGTGAGACAATCTGAAGCATAATTAATGGGCATTAGATAGCTATAGGCGGTGAGTGGAATGTCAACGTGATTATCTAGACGGACCCGATAAATGGTAGGACGGTGTTGTATGGTACTATGGAGATACCAGATGTTTAGTTGAAATGTTGCTCTTAAATTCAAGGAGAGACTAGATGTATGGTGGGTGCCCAGGAAGGATGCTTGCCAGTATTATATATCTGTAGACCCACCGTCCCAGACCCAGCCTCAGTCTCAGCCTTCCACTATTGCTGATGCATCTCTGTACGACAATTGAATAACTTGAAATGTCTCACGCGTCCAGACTAGACGCCACTACTCCAACAGGACAGTGACTTCTGATAGGCCACATCCTTTGGTTCTGACAGACCGTTTCACTAAGGCTACGGGGCAATGCTATTCAATTTCGTCTACCGACTTTCAAACATGATAGCTAATGGAGATATTTCGCAATGATCCAGCAGTCTTAGATATGGTGTAGGTGCTTACTGATCTCGATCTGATTGAATACCTTAGTTATACGTTGAGGAGGCTCCTTGGTGTTCAGTATTTGTATATATGTAGTTTGTTTTGTTTGTTATAGATTGTTTATTCACTTCGTTTTGTAGTCCATTTGTTTCGATGGTATTCGAGTAAAATATGAGTTGGTATGATTGAATGAAAATTTGAGTTTACTCTACTGTGTCTTATTTGCAATTATTAAACACGTGTTACACTATTAAATAAATTATTAATTAATTACACACCAAGAAATTAAAATCACAAATTAAAATACTCCACTTAAAAGCCTCTTCAATGCTTTGTTTAAAACCGTAAATGCATATCCCATTTAAATAACTCGTATAAGTGGTCTACTACCATTAAGTGTAAACGCATCCTAAACAATGACATAGCATGCATGCGTTGATTAGTCAAGCAAGAAATTGATAAAGTTGTTTATTAATAAACTGACACGTGATATGATTGTATTAGTTTGGACCGGGTATAGCAAAAATTGCTGGGTGTGTTTGGCGCAAGCGGAAGCGAAGAATTATAGTGGAGTATTATAACGGAGGATTGAAGTTAGCGGAGAGTGCGTTAGACGTGTTAAGCGGACCATTTGAGCGGAGAATATTAACGGACGTTTAGTAAAATAGAAAAATTATAAATTACTCAAATTCAGTTCAAACCAACTTCATTACGTAGAGTACTTCAACACGATCGCAACGCAAAAAACCGCGTCTCAATCGGATCTCATTTGCACAAGTTATTAATTTTTAAAATCTATAAAACACAAAATTTAACACTAACACTTGGTTAACTACCGTAATTACGTAATTAATGCAAACGGCCCATTTGTCTCTCCGTTTCCTCTCCCGAACAGCAATTCTATTTAGACCCATGAATTTGCTGAGTAAACCCATCAAATCTGAAAAAATAAGGTAAATCCAGCGTTTTGCTGAGTTCACCCATGTACTTTTTTTTAAAAGTCATTTTTACCCTCCCTCGTAGGGCACCTACGAGATTTTGTAGTCTACCTCGTAGAGTCCCAACAAGATTCATTACTTTACCTCGTATAGGCCCTACGAGGTAAAGTAAAGAATCTCGTAAGGGATCTACGAGGTAGACTACAAAATCTAGTAGGGTCTGTACGAGGTATGCTGAAAATTGAAAGAAAAAAAAATTATTGCAAAGCAGAGGCATTTTTGTCACAGTTTTTCTGGGTGTACTCGTCCTATTTTGGGACTAAATAGAATTTGCCGTAAGATTTTCTGACACCCTTTTCCTCCTCTCGATCCCAGCTTATGCCTCTTTCCACAATAACTCATTCTCAAATTCGTTTCTTAATAAGAAGATTAGCAAAATCTCAATTTTCCTCATCTTCTCAATTCACGTCGGTCTACAGCTTCGGTGACAACAGCAGTGGCGCGCTAGCACTGTCTACTCCCTTTTTCGACGCATATGAGCCCACCAAAATTACCAATATACCATCAACTTCTTCGATTTCGAGTATTGCGGCTGGGCATTATCACTCCCTTGCTTTAAATAGCGATGGAGATGTCTTCGCTTGGGGTAGAAATGTCGAAAACCAGCTTGGGAGAGGATTAGATTCGTCAAGGTTTGATCTTTTTCTGGTTTAAATATTTGTTGCGTGCCTAATTGCAGTTCCACTCCTTGTAGAATTTGTCGTTTGTTCACTAATATTTAGTGTCTAATTTCTGGGGAATGAGAGTGCATTTTCAACACTTGAAGTGTTATTTTAGATTTGGTACTAAGAGCATCTTCGACAAATTTGATGAATTGTATAAATTGAGTGTTGTCTTATGGAAACAAATTATATTATATAATAATTTAGAAATAGATTTTAATACAATTTCAAGTTGTTTCGGGTTAAACTCCAAAATGCATTTTAGTTTTTGTTGACCGACTTATCAAACTCTCAGGAAAAGTTATTTTGCCTCCTTGGAAGTTGTTCCTAAACATATAAATAGCAATAAGTAACTTATTAGGTTAGAAAACGTGCTTCGCACATGGTACATAATGGATAGGTGTCGCTGTTCTTTAAAGACTGTTGGGTGAGATTTGTAATGTAGCGTGTATTATTCTGTTGGTAGTTTGACTATTATGTAGTTAAAGGCTTCGATGGATTGATCTAACGATGTAAGACCTTAGTTCAATCTATATAATCTGCTTTAGTAGTGCCAGATTACACGAATTAGTATTAAATGTAATTGTGCATGATTATTGTGAAAATTTTCTTTTCTTTGTGTGAAGTTTGCAGATAGCATTTAATGTAGTAGCTCATGTAGATGACACAGTTTGTGTAGGCAGTACACAGTGATTCTGTCCTGATTAAGGGTTTGTATGACTTTGATAAAAGCTGGGTATATCACAAAATGCATCATCATCGTAATGCACGTAACATGAAGCAACAGTCAAAGTGATGACAAGGAGTTGTTAAAATATTTTAAAATATTGTGTGAACCCACCCTGTGAGTGGGTCAATGTAATTGGTAACTGCTCAGTTGTCGTATGGGAAATCAGGAAATATTTGATATCCTAAATATAACTTATTTAAAGCTTTTAATATTAGTTGACTTAAAAGAGTAAACTGCAACGAATGTTTTTGTAGAAAGATTGCAAAGGACGTCAATTTTTTGTTTCTGAAATTAATTATTAAAATATTAAGTTATCTACTATGGACTGAATGGTTAGCACTGCTTTGTGCAAACTATTTTTGGGCATGAACGAACTTTATGTTAATGGGTTTTCACATATGAGTTATTATGACCAACTTAAGTAATTGAATAAAAATCCTTTATACAAACAGCAAACCCAGTTCACAGTAAGGTAACAAATTGTAATACGATACAAACGGCTTAGAAGACTTAGCATATGCTTTAATCCTTGTTTTCTTTTTCAATAGCATCAGTTAGGAGATTATGCAAATCCTGCAGCATGTTTAAGTTCAAAAAAAAAAAAAAAAAAAAAAAAAAAAAAATAAAGAGCAGAAAATATACTTTGATGTAAACAAATATATAAACAGACATTTGAAGGGAAATAGTTGGTTGATAAGGAACAACTGCCTGACTGTGAATTGCTAGTTTCAAACAAAGGTTAAACAGTAAAAAATGAACATAAGCCAAAGCTAGACGAAAATGTATAGTTCAAATAAAAATTAAGAAGCAAAGCAACAACGAATTGATAGAATGAGTAGGCAGGTAGCTAAATGGGTCTTGGAAAAAAATAGCCGTTTATTCATGCTTCTTTCCCACATCATTGGTCTTGCCTTTACGGATTGGATGCACCTCTTCATCGGTATACTGTTATTATATGAAAAGTATGAATGATGGTAAAACAGACAGTCATATATGAACATTTTTCACCAATAGATCAAATTAGTAGAGCAATCCATAAATAGTAATATGGCCAAGATGAAAAATGGTATGTTAGGTTTTAAGATATAGCCATATGAAGAAATATGTAGGAAGATTTATTTGTCCAAACCGCCCACCAACTTTGCTGAATTCATATCTTCAGCTATCTGTAGCGGATGCAGATAGTTATACAATTTTTCTGAGGACCATGCTTACATAAACAATATTGCGTACTACAAGGATGACTGAAATGGACAACCACCAAGCAGTTTGTGTCCAACTATGTTACAAACCGATATTGAAGCATGATACACCAACTTCCGAAATAACAATGTGCAGTCAAAACGTGGTATACATATGTTACTGTTTTTTTTTCAGAAAGAAAGCACACCAGTAAAAGGTTTGAAGAAAATTTTAATTATTCGAAACATATACCAATAATTATACATATGTGATATATTTAAAGATATTCCAATTTTATATATAGGCACACTCTTTTGTGTATGCCCCACCTCACACCTCAGAGACATGCACATGCATAGCTAAACATGTATATATTTGTACAGTTGGAAAAAGAAAAGCGGTAGTCTATTATTGTAAGCATCTGTGAAAAAATTATGCATTATATATATATATATATATTCATATATATATGAGGTGTAGCGGAACCCTCCTCTCTCTCTCTCTCTCTCTCTCTCTATATATATATATATATATATATATATATATATAGACACACACACACACACGTGTGCATGTACACATACGTGTAAATGTCGAAAAACCCAAGCTAAATGTATGTTTAATCATAGAAATTAAGTTCGTGAAAAGAGTAAAAAGAGACCTATAATATGGTTGGCTACAAAATTTCAGTTGAAAACATGAACTAATTTATGTTATATGTTTTATACATGCTGCATTTCAAACTACTTAAAGTTACATATGCGTGATCATATGTTTGTTCATAATGCAACTTTAAGTATTTAAAACTGTGGTATGTGCACGTGAGGGCCAGCGTATTATTGTAGGCAGATTGTGATTGCAACTACAAAAAGGAAATGACAAAATTTCTTCTATTATTTGTAATATTCTAAAGTTTTCATGTAAAAAGTAAAAACAATGGCATAGTTGAGGCTTTCATGGAACAAGCTATGTATATCATAAAGAAGTAAAAGGTAAATAACAGATATTGAAAATGAACTCGGCGATAAAAGTTTAACAACCCCCCCCCCCCCCCCCCCCCCGGGGACCCCCAACCACCACCACAAAAAAACCTGGGAATACAATGTAAAATTCAAACCAAAACGCCAACGCATCTTTTGTTGCCAAAGACACAGAAGCTATGGTTAACATGCAGTTTCATTGTTGGGAGGAAAATTGTATGTATCAAAAGCTATGGAGATTAAACGGGTAATGTAAGTAATGCAATGATGCATAAATGTTCATAGTTGCTGGATGGATCATAAATAATAACTTTTATTTACTTAGGTACATGCTAACAATAACCAGACTCTTTAGACTGAGATTTATCAATGAACACAAAGAGCACTAAAATGCTTGGGTATAAAGACATGATTATACTAACTTTCCAACTATATGTACTTTATTTTTGCAAATGGTTAATTAACACTGTGGTAAAGAAAGGTGGCGTGTACACTTTAAACATGTTGCAATAACATTTTTGAAATTAACACAATTTAAAATTAGTCAAACCTCTATGTAAATCAACAATCAAACGCTGTAAATAATGTGATAACCAAAAAGAGAATAAGAGTTTACTTGGAAAGCATAAGGTCCCACAATTTACTGCCATAACCATAACCAATCAATATGTAGGCATGAATAAAAAGTCATCAATGCCATGGAAATTATCATAAAAATAGTAAGTACAACATGATCAATGAAAAAGCATAAAACACTGAATAATGTTTTGTAGAGCCAACATTCGTTTGGATAATCTGTAATAAAAAAATTGCTTTAAGAACAGAAGTTGCAGTACCACAAAATTACGATTAGACTTAAAATAAATAGAATCATATTTTCTGTATTTACAGCGGAAATATTCTCAGTTATTATAATTAACTCAATTACAGGCATGTAGTCAAACAATAATTCCTTAGTTAAGTAAGATATTAAAAACTGGGTTAAAATAAAATTTTGTTACTATAAAATGCTAATAGAAACGTACATTTTTAATTGAAACACAACACACTCAACCTGAAAAAGGGATACTTGATAACTTTTGTTTTTGAGGCAACGTGCATATTTTATCTTTTGTTTCATGAAACTTGTATCATATTAAACAAGCTTCTGTAAAATAGTATCAACTGTATGCAAAGAGATTTTTGTGGTAGAAAAACAAAGTTGATATGGTCTCATACCAGAGGAAATAGTAAGAGGGATGAGTCAACCGGAAAAAGGGATACATTATAGCTTTTGTTTTTGAGGTAACGAGCATATTTTATCTTCTATTTCAGGAAACCTATATCGTGTTAAACAAGCTTCTGTAGCACAGTATACACTGTATGTATTTTGATTCTTTTGGATGCACCAGGTATCAATATGATGCATATAAATATAAAGTTGTGATACATATAAAACTAAAACTTGAAGGATATAAATCATAAAATATGTCATTAAAGTGGATTATTATGCAACTTTAAAGTTTAAATAATTTTTGTGCAATTTGGTAAGTCTTGATATTCAGTCGAAGTTGAAACTACATGCTTATGTACCAAATGCATTGATCCAACCAACTAAACAGAAATTCCAGGTTAAGCTTATGTACCAAATGCATTGATCCAACTAACTAAAAAGAAATTCCAGGTTAAGTGCCTTGTTATACTTCATTAACCATCATAAATGTAGAGTAAGGAAATGTTTTTTTTATCAACATCTATGCAATACAACCGTAAACCAGTGCCAAATCTGATGAGAAAGCATAAATAAATTTAAAAATCAAAAGATTTGATAGTAAATACCCGCAGTCCATGAATTTTGGTCATGTGAAATATTTTATAGAGTGGATAGCACGATTAATATCCAACAATCCATGAAATAAGCTGCTTTTGTATACTTAGAGGAAAAATTGATTGCCTAAGTGGACTTCATGTGGAGCATCTTCATCAAGATATCACTATTTCTCCGTTAAAGTTGTTCGGATCCAGATTTAGATCTAGTTGATCCGAAAGAAGCAAGTATGTTGAAACCACTGTTAGTATGAAGAGAACTTGAAGCGTAAGAAGGATATTTTCAAAGTCGAACAAAGGTCGGTATCAAAATTGAGAGGTCGTGTAGAGGCAATCAGATTTTCACAGAGTAGGAAATGTTATGTAACGACGGTCGGAACAAAACCCCTTCCTTGCACGCATATGAGCTGGCACACAACTCCCATATAACAAAAGGAATCCCTTATGTTACGTGCCTACCAACTCATATTTGTACACAATTCCTTCAATTTATTCCATGATGTGGGACTATTAATTCTAATCCGTCATTCCTTCTTAACAACATGCGAGACAATCCTAACAGTCTCCCCCTTGACTCGCATCCTACGAGTATCTTTTGAGAGCACTGCCTTGCCCGCATGGCCCAATCCGAACCTTCGGCTCCGATACCACTGTTATGTAACGACGGTCAGAACAAAGCCCTTTTCCTCGCACGCATATGAACTGGCACACAACTCCCATATAACAAAAGGAATCTCTGATGTTACGTGCCTACCAGCTCATATTTGTACACAACTCCTTTAATTTATTCCATGATGTGAGACTATTTATTCCAACCCGTCATTCCTTCCTAAGAACATGCGAGACAATTCTAACAGTCTCCCCCTTGACTTGCATCCTACAAGTATCTTTTGAGAGCACTGCCTTGTCTGCATGGCCCAGTCCGTAACCTTCGGCTCTGATACCACTGTTATGCAACGACGGTCGGAACAAAGTCCCCCTTCCTTGCACTCATATGAGCTGGCACACAGCTCCCATATAATAAAAGGAATCCCTTATGTTACGTGCCTACCAACTCATATTTGTACACAATTCCTTCAATTTATTCCATGATATGAGACTATTAATTCCAACCCGTCATTCTTCCTTAACAATATGCGAGACAATCCTAACAGTCTCCCCCTTGACTCGCATCCTACGAGTATCTTTTGAGAGCACTGCCTTGCCCGCATGGCCCAATCCGAACCTTCGGCTCTGATACCACTGTTATGTAACGACGGTCGGAACAAAGCCCATTCCTTGCATGCATATGTGCTGACACACAACTTTCTACGAGTATCTTTTGAGAGCACTGCCTTGCCCGCATGACCCAATCCGAACCTTTGGCTCCGATATCACTGTTATGTAACGACGGTCAGAACAAAGCCCTTTTCCTCGCGCGCATATGAACTGACACACAACTCTCATATAACAAAAGGAATCCCTGATGTTACGTGTCTACCAGCTCATATTTGTATACAACTCCTTCAATTTATTCCATGATGTGGGACTATTAATTCCAACCCGTCATTTCTTCCTAACAACATGCGAGACAATCCTAACAGGAAAAAGAAACCGATTTCAAGAATTGTGCAGAAATTGGGAAGATGGAAGACAACAGATGGCTTAAGGCTTCAATTTGTGGTATTTGAGAACCTGTGGTTAAATTTTGTTTTCAATTTTTAATTACTGAAAAAATGAGAATGTACAGCCATCGATGATTTCAAATGTAGTGAAAACTATGAAGTATGAACACACATAAGCAGGTTTTATATCCCACTTTTATGTGTAAGTAATAGATATGTTGTTTCAGATACTTATAAGAAGTTGTAAAATACGTGTATAAGACTGAAAATGAACAAAAATTCTAGTTAGTGTTTGTGCAGAATAATCACTTATTCAGTGTACATTGTAACAACAGAGATACATGGAATCAACCAGCTAAAGTTGTGAGTATGCAGAATGCACGTGCTATATTTGCATCGGGAGTTGTCTCAGCAGCCATAAAAGATGATGGTTCATTGTGGGTGTGGGGTGGATCAAAGAGAGGCCAACTTGGACTTGGCATAGATGTTACCGATGCTATTAAACCTTCAAAGGTAGATGCACTTTCAGATCACGAGATAGTAAAGGTACAAAGTGTTTTCTTTCAACAAGCTTTGGCACCACTGAGATAGACTCAACGGTTGCTTTAGTACTTCTATTATTTATGGTGTGCTAATCTTACTTGAGATAGTTTGGGTATGGAATATATGTTCTGTAAGGTGCAACTTATTTTGTATATATGTTTATCATAGAGTGATAATAATACTATGGTTAAATGTTAATATTTTGTTTAATCATGTTATGCTTGTGTATGATATAGTTCAATGGTGATTCAATATTAGAAACCTTGATATGCTATTTTAGTTATCAATGTTTTACCAGAAAAATTGATTTGCAACAGTACATTTACGATTTGTCTAATATCTGATATTTGTGATTGTTACAAGTTCTCTTGCATTTGCAGTTGGATATTGTTATACTTGTATGTCTGTCAAAAAGTATATTGAAGGTTGGGCTGTACGAATATGTGCTAGTAGGCATGCTATACTTTTTGCCAACTCTTATGCTACTGTAATCACTCTCTTCTATCATTGTGTGGTCTGTGTTCAGTACTGTACATAATATTACATACCTGATACATATAAGTAGTTTCAAATCATGAAAAGAGTCCCCTGTCCCTATTTTTTATGTTGTTATAAGAAAAGTCCCTGCAGAAATAAATATATAAATTTGACCCATATTTTTGAAAAATAGAAAATGCAAGGTAACTTGTAGATTGCTAATCCTTCTTCTTCATCTTCCCTTTTTTTTTTTTTTTTTTTTTTTTTTTTTTTTTTTTTTGATATTTTCAAAAGCGCAATTTAACTTGCACTTTCTATTAGGATGCTGCAAGCTAATTTGTGCTTTCTGATTTAGAAAAACAGGATCTAATGTACATACTCATTGCTATAAGGAGTTAAGGACTCTTGTAACAACATCAAAAACAGAGACTGCAAAGCCCTGTTTTAAATTGAAGTTTTCTGTAGTTTGTTTTCTTAACCTAACTTGTTATGCATATAATCCGATGACAGGTATCATTCGGGTGGGGTCATGCATTAGCTTTAACCAAAGCCGGGGAATTGTTTGGATGGGGATATTGCAAAGATGGAAGATTAGGGCAAATGGGCAGTGCTTTACATCCATCTTCACTGGATAAATTACCAAATAATGCTGATACTGATGGGTGTTCTAAGCTAGAAATTGCTGAGAGGCTTGTTGCTCAGAAACTAAAAGAGCAGGAAAATATACCAATAATATGGGAGCCCAGGATCCTTGAAGAATTCACTCATCTTAAAATTTCTGATATGGTGTGTGGGCCTGACCATTCTCTGATAGTGTCTTGTAAGTACGTGTTACCATTACTTGATTATATCAAGGCTAAAATCATAGTTGTCAAGGCGAAAAGGCCCCAAAAATCCCCAGGCCATAGTCTAGCGCCTTTTTTGCACCTAGGGATATTTTTGAGCGCCTTGAACGATTTTTTTTCCCACTTTTTACTTAAAAAGTACGTCTAAAAAACGCAATAAAACACGGTTTTTATTTTAAAAAGGGCATATAAAAGCAATATTAAAACAGAACATCATACGGTTGACATAAATCAAACCAAGAATCCACAAAGTTATTCAATTCAAGTCTACAAACAACAAAATACTCAAAATATGGAGATTGCAAGCAACATTACGTAAAGTCTTAAATAGAGTTTTAACCTTTCATGAATTAGGCTTTTTTTGACAGCTCGACGAAAGAAATTTAGGGTTTTTTTCTTTTCTTTTCGGGAGGTCCATGGAAAAAACAACGTTTTTATATATAGAAATACGCTCTAAATCAACAGTCAAATGAGCACATTTTTCTTATCATGTTGGATTTCGGATTCCTATCGGGTCAAATGCGAAAAATTTCAATTTCCACTCAAATATAGCAAAAAATACACTTTTTTGCCGTTTCACGATGCGAGCGCCTCGGCGCATTTTGGGCGCCTCGCACATCACACATCGCAGGCGTCTTGAAAGGTAAAAAAAAGTCCCAGGCTAGGGCCTAGAGCTTTTTGGAGCCTAGGCGAGAGCTTTGATAACATAGGCTAAAATGCTGGAAAATTCCTATCCTTTATTATTATTATTATTATTATTATTATTATTATTTTGAGTTCCATGTTTAGCCAACCCCAACTTGTTTGGGATTTATGACTTAGTTGTTGTTGTTTAATAATGTAGAATGACATGGTAATGTTTGTCGAGTCATAGTCGCTGTTAGTGAGGATTGTGTAATTTTCTTTTCCGTGGTATTATATCAGCTGCCCATAGTCTCAGTTTCTTCCTTTGAATATATGCTTATGTTCTGCTTCATCTGTTAGAAACCAATCACTAGAAACGTATAAAAACCGTTTTTATGAACAATAACGCCTTTAAGCGTTAGCAATACTGATTTAATGATATTGCAAATTGCAACAACAAAGTTCAGTCACAACTATGCAAGGGAATGTACTGTAACAGTAAATATTCAAAGAAAAAGAAGAAGACAGTACCGAATAATGTCCGAGTCCAGCTAGTGTTGTTCCCTTGAAACGAAGTTGCTCCCTCTACGGTGCGTAAGGTTGTCGAGCAATCGTCTCCCCAGGGTGAAACGGAACCGTCTCTGCGATGGTGCGCTACACTCGCAGAGTCACGACGAACGCAAGGTAATTGTTTAACTGCAGAACAGAGGAGGAAGATAAAGAGTGGAGAAAACAGAATTCAAACTGCGTACAGATTCGAATTCTGGATCATCAGACCTCAAGAGCCCTAAGGCCCAAGGCCCTTATCTTTGACCCTTTAAATATTAACATGAATTTTTTATCATGCCATAGTTCATGCCATTGCCTCTTTCTTCCATCTCCTCTTTCTTTTGTAATAACATATCAAGCCTTAGTATAAGTAGTGGCAAAGGTGTTAGTTTTCCCCTATGTGAGACTAAATGAATTTTGCCAAAGCCTACTCATTCATTTCCAACATCATCTTCTTGGCGCTGTGTGCACATTTGCCACAGAGCTACACAAAGGTTGGGTTAGGATCAGGTTAGACCAAGTATTTCACCCGACTTATATACGTATTGGTTAAAAATATTTCAACTCATACCGACTTATATGAGTTTGGGTATGGATTGAGTCGAAGTATGGATTGAGTCAGGTTTAAGAGGTCTGAGTCGGGTTCCATCAGCCTATTAAAAAATACAAGAATTTGAAAAAAAGAAAGAAAGACATATTTAATATTCAAATCTAAATAGTAGGTTTTAGTTGTCATAATGCAGACTACAACACGTATTTCATCATAATTTCATTACAAAATACATCGCATTGAATTGATTCTAGACATATTTGGTTAAAAGTTCCATTTCAAAATACACTGAAATGCTCCGAATATTCTTTGCAACCTCATACAATCAATCCTATGGATTTTGGGGGCTTTAATTTTACTTAAGTTGACATTGAATATTACTTTAAAGCATTTTATACCATAATACATATATTTTATTCGAGGTTTGCCTGCTCCAACTTTGCCTAAATCAAAGAAGTTTATTAAGTAGGGTTCAATTGAATAAAATATCACACCCGATCTGTATATAGTATGAGTTACAAATTGTAACTTATATCTGACTTATGTTACTATAATTCACATTTTAGCTGTTGTATTTCATTTTGGTACGTGCATTCCAAAATGCAATACATCAGCGTTCTGAAACGCTATGTGCACACAATTTAGTATGCTAATTTTAGCGTTGCTAGACGTTAAATTTAGCGTTTTGATACGTTTAATTCTATGTTCTAAAATGCTTATTTTGATATTTGAAAACATTTGGTTTGACAATTTTTAGTGTATTGTTAATATGTATGATGTAATAATGATTTCAGATTGGAAATATAAAATACCAAGAAATAATAATTTCATTTGTAAATGTAATCAGATAACTGAAGAAAATTAAAATCAGCCTTAAGAAGACTAGAAGTCTTGTTTTCCATTTTATTTCAACGCTCAATTACCATAATAATGTGAAATTGTATTAACATACATACAGTTGTGAACTCTCCGTGTCTACTCACTTATTCATTTGTTGGCATAACCATCTCTCCGATGTTAACTTTTCTTCATGTGCTTGAGAAAAAAAATGTACATTAAAATATTGTATTTTGAAACAAGGAAAAACAGTAATGATAATGATAATATGTTCGAAGAAGTTAATGTTATATCAATGTGTGTAAACCGCTCCAACTTTAAGGTTCATGCAACATGAAGGGCCATCGTCAAGAATTGGCAAGAGGGAATCACAATGTATGTCTGTTACACTTTTGAACCCACTCATTTTAAATCATCACGAATTGACTGGGAAATAGCCGGAATGCTGAGCATTTTTGAAAAGCTGTCTTTACAAACAAAGTCGTATAATATCGTTTGTCCACTATAAATAAACACAAAAGTGAAACATTTTTATTTAAATAAGCATTACCATTATCTTTCATTTCCATTTAATTATAAATTATGGTTTATATCAATTGAAGTTGAGCAAAATTGCAAAAAGTTCAAATATTGTTGCCTAAATGCTAAAATCATGACTTAATTATATATATATATATATATATATATATATATATATATATATATATTTAATTCCCTTCTTATATTTTTAGACTTTTTTTAATAATAATTTAAGCAGTTGAAAAGCAAAACAGAGTTACATTATGTGATTGGACCAAAGGCTTGTAATAATATTACAACTATTATGACCGATTTTATAACCGGCTGTCAATTTTTTTTTTTTTTTTTTTTTCATTGGAACCTTGTCCTATTATCAAGTTCAAGTTATCAATTATGAGCATTAACGTAAAAACAATTTTCCACAGGCAATGGCGCACTATTAACCTGTGGAGAAAACACATACGGCCAACTGGGCCGAGAGTCCAAAACGTTCGATCCCAAAACAGTCAATCTGAATTCAAAACCAGTGTCTTTGTCAGCAGGGCTCGGTCATTCACTTGCCATTTGCCAAAACGAAGAGTCTTCTTCAACGAGGCTTTACTCATGGGGGTGGAACGGGTCCCACCAGCTGGGTCGGGATGGGCCACATGAAGTCCCTGGTGCAGTAGAAGGCCTGGATGGTGAAACTGTAATATCGTGCTCAGCCGCCCGCGTTCATTCGATTGCTCTAACATCAAAAGGACAGGTCTGGAGTTGGGGATCAGGCAGAAATGGGAGGTTAGGGCTGGGAAGTTCAATGGATGAGACAGAACCGGCCCTTTTGGAAAGTATGGATGGCATGACTGTTGTTCAGGCTGTTTCTGGGTTTGACCATAATCTGCTCCTTGTCAGGGAATGAGCTGAAAATAACTATGTTTCCTTTAGCAGGACTGTTTGGATAAAATAATTAGGAAACTCGCATATTTAAACCTTAAAATTGAATCTATGTAGTGTTACATTGTTTCTGTTGGTTGTGCTTGTAACATTTCAGTGAAATATATCAGGTCATTTTTGGCATGCATTGAAACAAGAGTAGTGTTGCTTGCGTACTTGCATCTCTAGAATGTCATTAAGGGTGAGTAACGGAAGGTTTAAGTGAGGTGTTAAAATGGGACATTTAAAACGAAGCTAGAAGTTAAATGGGATTTCCGTTTGTGTCTTTAAGATGAGCATTTAAACGGAGTATTTTTTTTAATTATTTTATAGTTGATTAATTATTTGTTTTATTGTGTAATATGCGTTTAATTAAAATGAAACAACAGCTCATAAACTGAAATACATGCATATAATTATGCAATACCAGCAAAACAAATTGAATAATACAATTAATCAGTGTAATCTTTCTGCAATAGTTTCATCTTTTATGCTAATCTCTAACTATTGTCATTTCGGTGTTCCGATATCGTTGAACCGACTCACGTGTTTAAGGAGCTCTACTCGACCTACTATAATACTCATATTAGTACTCTTTTGGAATAAGATCGGGATCATCGTTATAAGCCATAAAATCTGAATGATCCATGTTATAATACTCGACGATTTTTCTTTTATATTCAAAATGTTCTCTTAATTATCATATGTAAACTCGAAAGATAGAAATTAAATTTTTCATTGATCGTTTCAATTGATTTGCAGTTTCCTGAAAATGAGGAATACGAGATCTAACATTACGATATAGTGGTAAATACTAATTTTGAAGTAAAAAAATCTGAATCAGCTACATAATACAGTCAAGTTGGAGGAGGAGAAAAATTTAAGCCTTTACCATATACTACTAAATTAGAAATTATTCTATCATGGCCAGTACTTTCTCAACCAGCTACGTCATAGGTAAACAGTAAATCGAATGGGCATTATGTGACTAAGATATTCTGTGTGGGATTCCTTTTTGATCTATATATGTTTCAATTGGAACTTGAAGTAAGTGTGTCGTGTGTACCATCTATTGCATCAACATAATTTCGAAAATACGATAGTATCGATTTGAGCTTCTAATTTCATCAGGAACAATATTGAATTGAGGATTAACTTGTTTTGTAATATATGAAGTGAGTAATTGTGCACTATCAAAAACAATATGAAAACAATCTGAATTTGTGCTACTTAAACGTTGAAATGTTTCAGTCATTTGACGATTGGATAGAGCTGCTGCTATAGTGTATACAAATATGACTACTGTCTCTCAAGGACCAATGCCTTATGCTGTAACCAAACCATAATTTTGCAGTCTATCACATAACGAAAGAAAACCAAGTCGTTTCATTTGAAATTTCCTTTGACGTCGCCCTTGATGACCATTCAGTATTGTTAGCCATAAAAATGGTTAACATTCCAAAATGATTTTGAATGAATGCATTCAAAATGGTGTACTTTTGAATTGGATTCGCTATAGTTAGTCCTTCTCCGAAGGAGGTAATGCACCTATGCTTTCGATGTTTTTGAAGGCTTTTGTCTGAGTTGGGCTTGAGTTTTTGCCCCTTGTTCCATCGAAAGCGTGTGTAATCAGGGTTTCGTTTCGTTTATATGGGATTATAAACAAAACCGAATACCCAGTTCTCCTATGAAGGGACTAAATTTTTTATGGTAAGGTCGTATCAAAGAATCTGATGTTGTAGAGCTCAATGAAGAGGGTAAGAATCATATTCTCTTAAGATGGTTTGGATTTGTTACCAGGTATTCTACTTGCACCCTTCGGATAAAGATACACCGCCTTCAGATCCAGCTTTCGTATTCCTCTCCATGTTTTTCGCTACGCTAGTTTCGGATAAACATAAGAAGTTAGAAGTTAAAAATCATGTGCAATTGACTATTAAACGGGTTAATAGCCAAAAATGATTAAGCTCTCTGAAACACCCCACCTCCGTTAAGGTCACTCACAAAGGGAATGCATTAACTTCGGTGGAGCATTATAGGTAAAAGATGCAGATAAATTACAAGACAGACAAATAAAACAGCGGAAAATAAAGTCATTTTATAAACAATTTAATTCAGTCAAGCTTTTACAACAATTTTCTCAAATCATACTTAAAAGTAATGCATAGAACTTCTGTCTTGATTTAATAACTTCCAAGTGTAAAAGAAGCACAAAATAACAATGATATTCCCCAATAAGCATGAACCAGCCATAGCAGTGGAAGAGAGAGTCCAAAGCAAAACATCGACCATCTTCGAGCTTGAAAAGAAAACTGAGCTAAGTGGTAACATTTCCTCCCCGAGAACCGGGGGGGGGGGGGGGGGAACGTAAGAAAAGAGGCGAAACAAAACTAGGTCAGACATAAGTCTTGTAAGTCCAGTGATTTTTCAGCATATAAACTGGTAAGAGAACCATGACATGAATAAACTGGATGCAGGACAACAACAAAGAAATAAGGTAACATAGGATAAGCATAAGGTATGATAAGGCAAAATAAACTGAATGTGCTCCTACTCTTTCTCTGCTTCGCTACTACCATGTTAATCTGATTTTTATATCTATCTCTACACCACCTAACTAGTGTCCCAACTAGTTATTTGTATAAAATGATAACGTGATCCCAATCCCTGTACATCTATCATGAGGGTTCAACCTCAATCAGCCTAATTGCCATGAACATGTTAGATGTACCCTTACTACCCTATCGATCGGCTCCCTACTTGTATTCATTTCTCTTGTGTCTGTGTCAATCGGCCCTCTCTTGCGTGTAGATACCATGTGCTGGTCCCACCATAAGGTGTATTAATCCTTATGATAGCGACCCGACACAATTCAAGATGCACAGTGTATAACTACTGGTACCCAGTGCCTGCTTTTTCCTACTCCGGAATACGTGCACGCCCGTAAACCGTCGGAACCTACACTGACGTACCCCTTGCCGCTGTTTTGACCGCTTATAATCAGCCTAGTAATCGTGCCCCACCCTGCCTAGTTTCAGGGTACCTTGATACATATATGTGGGTTACTGCTGAAATGAGTTCCCGTTACTAGGGTTTCCTTATTGGTTAAGTTTGTGGGCCTATATATACAAATATTACCCACCTACACGAGATGTACTTAACCCTCCCATCGATCCAAGCATGTTTGTTTAATGGTTAAGTTTGTGGGCCTATATGTGCTAATATTACCCACTTACACGAGATGTACTTAACCCTCCCATCGATTCAACCATGTTTATTTAACGGTTAAGTTTGTGGGTCTATATGTGCTAATATTACCCACCAACCCGATATGTACTTAACCTTCCCACACATTACGTCATATTGGTTAAGTGTTGTCCGTTCATGTTAACTTAACCCACTCATTCATCACGTCATGTTGGTTAAGCGTTTCTTATTAACTTGACCCTCCTCACTTATCATGTTGGATCGGTTAAGTGTTTCCTATTAACTTAACCCCGTTCGTTCATCCAGTTATATTGGTCAAGTGTTTCTTGTTAACTTAACCCCACGTATTCATCTTGTTGTATTAGTTAAGTGTCATCAATCAATTCAAGTTAACTTAACATACCTACGTGTTATGTTACTTTGGTTAAGTGTTGCCTTCTTGTGTTAACTTAACCCTACCACAAATCAAGTTATATTAGTTAAGTGTTGCCCTCTTATTTTAACTTAACCTCTCCATACATCAAGTTATATTGGTAAGTGTTGCCCTCTTATTTTAACTTAACCTTTCCATAAATCAAGTTATATTGGTTAAGTGTTTCTTATTACTTAACCCTACCCATTCACCATGCTATACTGGTTAAGTGTTTCCTATTAACTTAACCCTAGTCATTCATCTTGTTATATTGGTTAAGTGTTTCTAAATTTACTTAACATCACCCACTTGTCTAATTAACATGTTATAACGGTTAAGTGTTCTAAATTTACTTAACCTCACCCACTTGTCTAATTAACATGTTATAACGGTTAAGTGTTCTAAATTTACTTAACCTCACTCACTTGTCTAATTAACATGGTGTATTGGTTAAGTGTTACCTTAATTAACTTAACCCTACCATTCCTGTCTTAGCTTTAATTCTTTTATTAAAGCACCAACCACTCACATTAGACAGGTATTGCTACAGTCACTGGATGTGCCAATCGGTTCTGGGCAGTTTTACACCGTAACTCAGTCTAACCTCGGGTTCTTTTGGACTCAATGCGCTAACCTCTCACATTAGATCTATATTATTACGGTTGCTGGATTTGCCGGGCGGTTCCGGACAGTCTTATACTGTAACTCAATCTAACCTCGGGTTAGGCATATTCGTCTTTTACTAAATTTACATATTTATCCTTTTGTAAATTATCAACAATTTATTGTCATGGCTCACTTTCCCTCTAAATCAAGCTTATAATTTTAGGTATAAAAATTTATACCACTTTATGCCATAAACCATTTACATGTTTATAAGCCAAATATGCCAATTATATGTAATTTCATGTTTTCCCCAACGTTACCCCCGTTAAACGTTCTCACACATCACATAAAATGTTAGGCTCGATACATAGCCTAATCTTATACACAAAAGGGGAAAAAGAGGAACATGTAATAATTCTAACATCATAAAAATATGAATCTAACTACACATGTATTATATGAATTTGGCATAGAACAATATACATTTAATTATGAACTTGCAAATTTAGATCTATTCAACATGAATCATGAAATAGGGATTTTACGTAAAACTACATAAACTTAAAATTAGACATGTAGTTGCGAACTTGCAAATCAGTTGGATCAAATCTAACATGAACCTAATCATATTAACATGCAGTTTTGGATCATATATGTGAACATGGTTGAACATAGCAAAATCCCCAAATTTTCATACAACATATAAGTGTCATTACCAAATCATACAACTTGAAATGTCATCACCAAATTATACAATATAGTATGTCATCGCTAAATTACACAATATGATATTCCATCGCCAAATTATAATATGTCATCGCCAAAATACACAACATAATATGTCATTGCCAAATTATACCACGTATGGATTCATTGCCAAGCGTTTAACATTTATCATCAAATTACATACAACATGATCACCACTTAGCATGATAAGAATCATAGTCTCAATCAATTCAGTTTTAACAAAAAGGATAGGCATAGATTTACATTAGGCGATGTTCTACATCCATTTATTTAGTCACGATTCTAATATCATTTAAGTCTAAATGATAACTAGACTTACAAAAATGAGGCTAGTCTTGAGTTCTGGGATCTGTATTCTGGATTTGAATAGCTCTACTTTGTTGTAGGCGTTGAATTCTCTTAGTTGAATTAGATTTGATTTGCAATTCCTACTTGCTTTCTAGTTGAAAGAGGATGGCGGCTACTTTAGGCTAAGTACTGACAGCATGGCGGTCTTAGGAATATTTTTGTGTGGCTTTAGGGTGATTTAGGTTGCTTATATAGAAGTTTGATTTAATAGGAGCCGTCAGATCAATCTAGAGCAAATCAAAGCCATTCAATCCTAAGAGAACCAACCAGAATGTGCCACACAAGCCCTAATGACATAGAAATTCGTCACAGGAGAAAACAGGTCAGATTTCAGATCTGACTCGAGGGGGAGGTCGACCCCCAGGTCGACCTGCCTTGGTATTCAATTTTCTGAATTGTTATATATAAATTTCTGAAAGTTCTAAGGGCCATAACTTCTTCATACGAAGTCCGGTTTTCGAAAATTTGAACTCTATTCCAAGCAGAATTCCGAGACGAACGCAATGGCATAACCCGTTTCCCTTAATTCTCACATTTGTAATTATTTATTCTTTAATTCGTTACTATAATGTTTACAGAAAACACGGGGTGTTACATTCTCCCCTCCTTAAAGGATTTCGTCCCCGAAATCTTCGAGTTAGGAAGAACGTATATCCTAACATCCAACATCCATCTACTCAACCATTCAATCATAGGCGTCCATTGTCCTTAAAAATATTTCTAATGCTTTCATGATCTTATGCATAGCGTGTGTACATGTCCTTATCTAATGCAAAATCCGACGGTCTACTGATTCAGTTGACCTCCTTAATGCGGATTATGTTAGTGCCATGAGTCCATCATGTATGCAATTATTCCTAATCGTACTTTATAACTTCTACATGAGTGCACAGTCATTCATATAAATGCAACATCCATATGATAACACATCAAATTTCAATCCATATATAAAAGTTCACTCATGCATATGCAATATGAAAGTGACTGAGCTGATCTAGTGCCTAATGTGTGTATATGCATCCACGAGCAACCATCAATCATAACATGTTTCAAACACATGTTTACATCCATTGACTTCTACCTAAGGATCGAAGATATGAACTAGAGGATTTACCTAAAAAGATGGAAACAAGTATGCATAACATTCCTAGAAAAAGAGATCAAGGATATACCCTCAAAAGGGTATGATGCGCGTATCTAGTCTTCAGTATTCTAAGTCGCATCTTCTTGAGCTTCACTATACTATACCTTATCTAATTTAACTTCACGATTGCGAAGCTTCCATTTTCAAAACCCACTAGTAAAGATAGGACCTCGATCACTTACTATGCTAGAGGATATCCAATATTGTCGAACTATCTTTCCAAGATAAACAGATGTTAACCATGATACCAAGCGTATATACTAAGATGATTAGAGGTCTCTCTTCTACTTAGCTTATCCATCATGTCACAAATCTGAGGGTCTAAAGCTAAAGGTTGCTATGTACTCTTAAGGTCAGTCTTACTTAGGGCGTCTGCCACAACCATTTATTTCTCACGCAAACCATCCTAGTCGATCTCGACATCCCTCAAGTACAAGCCCCAAAGGCCTAAACCAATATCAGACAAGCACCTAAGGAATACCTCCTCCGAATTTGGATGATTTATGTGAGATGATACTAGCAAAACAACCAAACAATTGAGCACTTAACCGACTTTGGCTATCCTCGCCAATCTTGCTCCAAAACTATCGTTGATCGCATAACTGGCTTTGTATTGTTATCTAGATTTATGTGGGAGTCTACCTCATGTTTTAGGGGACAAACCCCTAACCTTAATCAAAAACATCTGCACACTCATAGACTACTCCCAGGGATCGAAAAATCGTCGATAAATACATTAAGTGATTCTAGGTAGCTAAGACAAACTGATCCCTTAGGATCGCACGAAATTTCGAGGGTATTCCCGAGGCAAGTCGAAAGTCTAACTACCCTCCTTTCACAATTACTAGCTAACCAATTCTTGCCTAGAATCAATCCATAGCCCACGAAACCAAAAACATAAGTATCTCAAATCCTTACAAACCAAAGATAAATGAGCCGAACCACAAATTGGATTTGAGACAATAATGGGATCTTCTACTACACAAGTACTAAGATGCAGAGACTCAACTATGGAAGCAGATATAAACGAATGTGAAGCACTAAAATCAAAAAGAGTACTAATAGGATGATCAAAAAGGAAAAACTAAACTCTTTCAACAGAAATCTTATTACCTCTCTCTCAGGTACGCTGGCGGTGAGAGCATGCGTTTGCCCTCCTGAAAATCCTGTCATTGGTTCTTGCCCTTGTCCTTAATTATACGATCCGTTATACCATAATAAAGGTACTTCCTCTTGTCTTAGGTTTTACTATTCTTTCCTCCCCTCCTTTGTGAACCAAGTCTATATCCATGAGTTCTTCATCCTTGGGTTGTGCTCCTTAGCCAAACTTCCTCATTCTCATCTTTGCCATCCTTGTGTAACTTGTTGACAGGTCTCTCAAAAGCTGCCTCCATCGCACGGAGAATCCTACAAAGCTTGAAAGAAAATTAGCCGCAGGTGAAACTACTACGGCTATAGATGGAAGTTGGGCACTTATTTGTCCTTTGACAAGTGTCGTAGTCTCGTCGAGCCTACGGAACCATGCCGGGATGAGGTTACCTCCCAGAAAGCCAGGAGCCCCGGAGACTCAGGAAAGAAGGAAACAAGGATTCAAACAGAGGATCAATAGATAGTGCATATGGCTTTGAGGAATATGCCTTTAAAACAAAACTTTTATTTTGAAAATGCTTCTTTTAAAACCGTTTTGAAAATAATTTTTCAAATCTTTTATCTGATCCGGTAACTTTCAGCTCTGATACCAAGTGAAACACCCCGCCTCCGTTAAGGTCACTCACAAAGGGAATGCCTTAACTTCGGTGGAGCATTATAGGTAAAAGATGCAGATAAATTACAAGACAGACAAATAAAGCAGCGGAAAATAAAGTCATTTTATAAACAACTTAATTCAGTCAAGCTTTTACAACAATTTTCTCAAATCATACTTAAAAGTAATACATAGAATTTTGTCTTGGTTTAATAACTTCCAAGTGTAAAAGAAGCACAAAATAACAATGATATTCCCCAATAAGCATGAACCAGCCATAGCAGTGGAAGAGAGAGTCCAAAGCAAAACATCGACCATCTTCGAGCTTGAAAAGAAAACTGAGCTAAGTGGTAACATTTCCTCCCCGAGAACCTTGGGGGGGGGGGGGGACGGAAGAAAAGAGGCGAAACAAAACTAGGTCAGACATAAGTGTGGTAAGTCCAGTGATTATTCAGCATATAAACTGGTAAGAGAACCATGACATGAATAAACTGGATGCAGGACAACAACAAAGAAATAAGGTAACATAGGATAAGCATAAGGTATGATAAGGCAAGATAAACTGAATGTGCTCCTACTCTTTCTCTGCTTCGCTACTACCTTGTTAATCTGATTTTTATATCTATCTCTATACCACCTAACTAGTGTCCCAACTAGTTATCTGTATAAAATGATAACGTGATCCCAATCCCTGTACATCTATCGTGAGGGTTCCACCTCAACCAGCCTAATTGCCATGAACATGTTAGATGTACCCTTACTACCATATCGATCGGCTCCCTACTTGTATTCATTTCTCTTATGTCTGTGTCAATCGGCCCTCTCTTGCGCGTAGATACCCTGTGCTGGTCCTACCATAAGGTGTATTAATCCTTATGATAGCGACCCGGCACGATTCAAGATGCACAGTGTATAACTACTAGTACCCAGTGCCTGCTTTTTCCCACTCCGGAATACGTGCACGCCCGTAAACCGTCGGAACCTACACTGACGTACCCCCTGCCGCTGTTTTGACCACTTATAATCAGCCCAGTAATCGTGCCCCACCCTGCCTAGTTTCAGGGTACCTTGATACATCTATGTGGGTTACTGCTGAAATGGGTCCCCGTTACTAGGGTTTCCTTATTGGTTAAGTTTGTGGGCCTATATATACAAATATTACCCACCTACACGAGATGTACTTAACCCTCCCATCGATCCAAGCATGTTTGTTTAATGGTTAAGTTTGTGGGCCTATATGTGCTAATATTACCCACCTACACGAGATGTACTTAACCCTCCCATCGATTCAACCATGTTTATTTAACGGTTAAGTTTGTGGGTCTATATGTGCTAATATTACCCACCAACCCGATATGTACTTAACCTTCCCGCACATTACGTCATATTGGTTAAGTGTTGTCCGTTCATGTTAACTTAACCCACTCATTCATCACGTCATGTTGGTTAAGCGTTTCTTATTAACTTGACCCTCCTCACTTATCATGTTGGATCGGTTAAGTGTTTCCTATTAACTTAACCCCGTTCGTTCATCCAATTATATTGGTTAAGTGTTTCTTGTTAACTTAACTCCACGTATTCATCTTGTTGTATTGGTTAAGTGTCATCAATCAATTCAAGTTAACTTAACATACCTACGTGTCATGTTACTTTGGTTAAGTGTTGCCTTCTTGTGTTAACTTAACCCTACCACAAATCAAGTTATATTGGTTAAGTGTTGCCCTCTTATTTTAACTTAACCTCTCCATACATCAAGTTATATCGGTAAGTGTTGCCCTCTTATTTTAACTTAACCTTTCCATAAATCAAGTTATATTGGTTAAGTGTTTCTTATTACTTAACCCTACCCATTCACCATGCTATACTGGTTAAGTGTTTCCTATTAACTTAACCCTAGTCATTCATCTTGTTATATTGGTTAAGTGTTTCTAAATTTACTTAACCTCACCCACTTGTCTAATTAACATGTTATAACGGTTAAGTGTTCTAAATTTACTTAACCTCACCCACTTGTCTAATTAACATGTTATAACGGTTAAGTGTTCTAAATTTACTTAACCTCACCCACTTGTCTAATTAACATGGTGTATTGGTTAAGTGTTACCTTAATTAACTTAACCCTACCATTCCTGTCTTAGCTTTAATTCTTTTATTAAAGCACCAACCACTCACATTAGACAGGTATTGTTACGGTCACTGGATGTGCCGGTCGGTTCTGGGCAGTTTTACACCGTAACTCAGTCTAACCTCGGGTTCTTTTGGGCTCAATGCGCTAACCTCTCACATTAGATCTATATTATTACGGTTGCTGGATTTGCCGGGCGGTTCCGGGCGGTCTTATACTGTAACTCAATCTAACCTCGGGTTAGGCATATTCGTCTTTTACTAAATTTACATATTTATCCTTTTATGTAAATTATCAACAATTTATTGTCATGGCTCACTTTCCCTCTAAATCAAGCTCATAATTTTAGGTATAAAAATTTATACCACTTTATGCCATAAACCATTTACATGTTTATAAGCCAAATATGCCAATTATATGTAATTTCATGTTTTTCCCCAATGTTACCCCCGTTAAACGTTCGCACACATCACATAAAATGTTAGGCTCGATACATAGCCTAATCTTATAAACAAAAGGGAAAAAAGAGGAACATGTAATAATTCCAACATCATAAAAATATGGATCTAACTACACATGTATCATATGAATTTGGCATAGAACAATATACATTTAATTATGAACTTGCAAATTTAGATCTATTCAACATGAATCATGAAATAGGGATTTTACGTAAAACTACATAAACTTGAAATTAGACACGTAGTTGCGAACTTGCAAATCAGTTGGATCAAATCTAACATGAACCTAATCATATTAACATGTAGTTTTGGATCATATATGTGAACATGGTTGAACATAGCAAAATCCCCAAATTGTCATACAACATATAACTGTCATTACCAAATCATACAACTTGAAATGTCATCACCAAATTATACAATATAGTATGTCATCGCCAAATTACACAATATGATATTCCATCGCCAAATTATAATATGTCATCGCCAAAATACACAACATAATATGTCATTGCCAAATTATACCACATATGGATTCATTGCCAAGCGTTTAACATTTATCATCAAATTACATACAACATGATCACCACTTAGCATGATAAGAATCATAGTCTCAATCAATTCAGTTTTAACAAAAAGGATTGGCATAGATTTACATTAGGCGATGTTCTACATCCATTTATTTAGTCACGATTCTAATATCATTTAAGTCTAAATGATAACTAGACTTACAAAAAGGAGGCTAGTCTTGAGTTATGGGATCTGTATTCTGGATTTGAATAGCTCTACTTTGTTGTAGGCGTTGAATTAGATTTGATTTGCAATTCCTACTTGCTTTCTAGTTGAAAGAGGATGGCGGCTACTCTAGGCTAAGTACTAACAACATTGTGGTCTTAAGAATATTTTTCTGTGTCTTTAGGGTGATTTAGGTTGCTTATATAGAAGTTTGATTTAATAGGAGTCGTCAGATCAATCTAGAGCAAATCAAAGCCATTCAATCCTAAGAGAACCAACCAGAATGTGCCACACAAGCCCTAATGACATAGAAATTCGTCACATGAGAAAACAGGTCAGATTTCAGATCTGACCCGAGGGGGAGGTCGACCCCCAGGTCGACCTGTCGACCCCCTGGTCGACCCCCAGGTCGACCTGCCTTGGTATTCAATTTTCTGAATTGTTATATATAAATTTCTGAAAGTTCTAAGGGCCATAACTTCTTTATACGAAGTCCGATTTTCGAAAACTTGGACTCTATTCCAAGCAGAATTCCGAGACAAACGCAATGGCATAACCCGTTTCCTTTAATTCTCAAATTTGTAATTATTTATTCTTTAATTCGTTACTATAATGTTTACAGAAAACACGGGGTGTTACATTCTCCCCTCCTTAAAGGATTTCGTCCCCGAAATCTTCGAGTTAGGAAGAACGTATATCCTAACATCCAACATCCATCTACTCATCCATTCAATCACAGGCGTCCACTGTCCTTAAAAATATTTCTAGTGCTTTCATGATCATATGCATAGCGTTTGTACATGTCCTTATCTAATGCAAAATCAGACGGTCTACTGATTCAGTTGACCTCCTTAATGCGGATTATGTTAGTGCCATGAGTCCATCATGTATGCAATTATTCCTAATCATACTTTATAACTTCTACATGAGTGCACAGTCATTCATATAAATGCAACATCCATATGATAACACATCAAATTTCAATCCATATATAAAAGTTCACTCATGCATATGCAATATGAAAGTGACTGAGCCGATCTAGTGCCTAATGTGTGTATGTGCATCCACGAGCAACCACTAGCAACCACTTGCAACCATCAATCATAGCATGTTTCAAACACATGTTTACATCCATTGGCTTCTACCTAAGGATCGAAGATATGAACTATGGATATACCTAAAAAGATGGAAACAAGTATGCATAACATTCCTAGAAAAAGAGATCAAGGATATACCCTCAAAAGGGTATGATGCGCGTATCTAGTCTTCAGTATTCTAAGTCGCATCTTCTTGAGCTTCACTATACTATACCTTATCTAATTTAACTTCACGATTGCGAAGCTTCCATTTTCAAAACCCACTAGTAAAGATAGGACCTCGATCACTTACTATGCTAGAGGATATCCAATGTTGTCGAACTATCTTTCCAACATAAACAGATGTTAACCATGATACCAAGCGTATATACTAAGATGATTAGAGGTCTCTCTTCTACTTAGCTTATCCATCACGTCACAAATCTGAGGGTCTAAAGCTAAAGGTTGCTATGTACTCTTAAGGTCAGTCTTACTTAGAGCGCCTGCCACAACCATTTATTTCTCACGCAAACCATCCTAGTCGATCTCGACATCCCTCAAGTACAAGCCCCAAAGGCCTAAACCAATATCAGACAAGAACCCAAGGAATACCTCCTCCGAATTTGGACGATTTATGTGAGATGATACTAGAAAAACAACCAAACAATTGAGCACTTAACCGACTCTGGCTATTCTCGCCAATCTTGCTCCAAAACTATCGTTGATCGCATAACTGGCTTTGTATTGTCATCTAGATATATGTGGGAGTCTACCTCATGTTTTAGGGGACAAACCCCTAACCTTAATCAAAAACATCTGCACACTCATAGACTACTCCCACGGATCGAAAAATCGTCGATAAATACATAAAGTGATTCTAGGTAGCTAAGACAAACTGATCCCTTAGGATCGCATGAAATTTCGAGGGTATTCCCGAGGCAAGTCGAAAGTCTAACTACCCTCCTTTCACAATTACTAGCTAACCAATCCTTGCCTAGAATTAACCCATAGCCCATGAAACCAAAAACATAAGTATCTCAAATCCTTACAAACCAAGGATAAATGAACAGAACCACAAATTGGATTTGAGACAATAATGGGATCTTCTATTATACAAGTACTAAGATGCAGAGACTCAACTATGGAAGCAGATATAAACGAATGTGAAGCACCAAAATCAAAAAGAGTACTAATAGGATGATCAAAAAGGAAAAACTAAACTCTTTCAACAGAAACCATACTACCTCTCTCTCAGGTACGCTGGCGGTGAGAGCATGCGTTTGCCCTCCTGAAAATCCTGTCATTAGTTCTTGCCTTTGTCCTTAATTATACGATCCGTTATACCATAATAAAGGTACTTCCTCTTGTCTTAGGTTTTACTATTCTTTCCTCCCCTCCTTTGTGAACCAAGTCTATATCCATGAGTTCTTCATCCTTGGGTTGTGCTCCTTAGCCAAACTCCCTCATTCTCATATTTGCCATCCTTGTGTAACTTGTTGACAGGTCTCTCAAAAGCTGCCTCCATCGCACGGAGAATCCTACAAAGCTTGAAAGAAAATTAGCCGCAGGTGAAACTACTACGGCTATAGATGGAAGTTGGGCACTTATTTGTCCTTTGACAAGTGTCGTAGTCTCCTCGAGCCTACGGAACCATGTCGGGATGAGGTTACTTCCCAGAAAGCCAGGAGCCCCGAAGACTCAGGAAAGAAGGAAACAAGGATTCAAACAGAGGATCAAAAGATGGTGCATATGGCTTTGGAGAATATGCCTTTAAAACAAAACTTTTCTTTTGAAAATGCTTCTTTTAAAACTGTTTTGAAAATAATTTTTCAAATCTTTTATCTAATCCGGTAACCTTCAGCTCTGATACCAAGTGAAACACCCCGCCTCCATTAAGGTCACTCACAAAGGGAATGCCTTAACTTCGGTGGAGCATTATAGGTAAAAGATGCAGATAAATTACAAGACAGACAAATAAAGCAGCGGAAAATAAAGTCATTTTATAAACAACTTAATTCAGTCAAGCTTTTACAACAATTTTCTCAAATCATACTTAAAAGTAATACATAGAACTTCTGTCTTGATTTAATAACTTCCAAGTGTAAAAGAAGCAAAAAATAACAATGATGTTCCCCAATAAGCATGAACCAGCCATAGCAGTGGAAGAGAGAGTCCAAAGCAAAACATCGACCATCTTCGAGCTTGAAAAGAAAACTGAACTAAGTGGTAACATTTCCTCCTTGAGAACCTGAGGGGGGGGGGGGGGTGGAGGGAAACGGAAGAAAAGAGGCGAAACAAAACTAGATCAGACATAAGTCTGGTAAGTCCATTGATTATTCAGCATATAAACTGGTAAGAGAACCATGACATGAATAAACTGGATGCAGGACAACAACAAAGAAATAAGGTAACATAGGATAAGCATAAGGTATGATAAGGCAAGATAAACTGAATGCGCTCCTACTCTTTCTCTGCTTCGCTACTACCTTGTTAATCTGATTTTTATATCTATCTCTACACCACCTAACTAGTGTCCCAACTAGTTATCTGTATAAAATGATAACGTGATCCCAATCCCCGTAATTGTGGTAGCCTTCAGGTGTACATCTATCGTGAGAGTTCCACCTCAATCAGCCAAACTGCCACGAACATGTTAGATGTACCCTTACTACCCTATCGATCGGCTCCCTACTTGTATTCATTTCTCTTGTGCCTGTGTCATCGGCCCTCTCTTGCGTGTAGATACCCTGTGCTGGTCCCACCATAAGGTGTATCAATCCTTATGATAGCAACCGACACGATTCAAGATGCACAGTGTATAACTACTGGTACCCAGTGCATGCTTTTTCCCACTCTGGAATACATACACGCCCGTAAACCGTCAGAACCTACACTGACGTACCGCCTGCAACTGTTTTGACCGCTTATAATCATCCCTGTAATCGTGCCCCACCCTGCCTAGTTTCAGGGTACCTTGATACATCTATGTGGGTTACTGCTGAAATGAGTCCCCATACTAGGGTTTCCTTATTGATTAAGTTTGTGGGCCTATATATACAAATATTACCCACCTACACGAGATGTACTTAACCCTCCCATCGATCCAAGCATGTTTGTTTAATGGTTAAGTTTGTGGGCCTATATGTGCTAATATAACCCACCTACACGAGATGTACTTAACCCTCCCATCGATTCAAGCATGTTTATTTAACGGTTAAGTTTGTGGGTCTATATGTGCTAATATTACCCACCAACCCGATATGTACTTAACCTTCCCGCACATTACGTCATATTGGTTTAGGGTTGTCCGTTCATGTTAACTTAACCCAACCATTCATCATGTCATGTTGGTTAAGCGTTTCTTATTAACTTGACCCTCCTCACTTATCATGTTGGATCGATTAAGTGTTTCCTATTAACTTAACCCCATTAGTTCATCCAGTTATATTGGTCAAGTGTTTCTTGTTAATTTAACCCCACGTATTCATCTTGTTGTATTGGTTAAGTGTTATCAATCAATTCAAGTTAACTTAACCCACCTACGTGTCATGTTACTTTGGTTAAGTGTTGCCTACTTGTGTTAACTTAACCCTACCACAAATCAAGTTATATTGGTTAAGTGTTGCCCTCTTATTTTAACTTAACCTCTCCATAAATCAAGTTATATTGGTAAGTGTTGCCCTCTTATTTTAAGTTAACCTTTCCATAAATCAAGTTATATTGGTTAAGTGTTTCTTATTACTTAACCCTACCCATTCACCATGATATACTGGTTAAGTGTTTCCTATTAACTTAACCCTAGTCATTCATCTTGTTATACTGGTTAAGTGTTTCTAAATTTACTTAACCTCACCCACTTGTCTAATTAACATGTTATAACGGTTAAGTGTTCTAAATTTACTTAACCTCACCCACTTGTCTAATTAACATGTTATAACGGTTAAGTGTTCTAAATTTACTTAACCTTACCCACTTGTCTAATTAACATGGTGTATTGGTTAAGTGTTACCTTAATTAACTTAACCCTACCATTCCTGTCTTAGCTTTAATTCTTTTATTAAAGCACCAACCACTCACATTAGACAGGTATTGTTACGGTCACTGGATGTGCCGGTCGGTTCTGGGCAGTTTTACACCGTAACTCAGTCTAACCTCGGGTTCTTTTGGGCTCAATGCGCTAACCTCTCACATTAGATCTATATTATTATGGTTGCTGGATTTGCCGGGCGGTTCCGGCAGTCTTATACTGTAACTCAATCTAACCTCGGGTTAGGCATATTCGTCTTTTACTAAATTTACATATTTATCCTTTTATGTAAATTATCAACAATTTATTGTCATGGCCCACTTTCCCTCTAAATCAAGCTCATAATTTTAGGTATAAAAATTTATACCACTTTTATGCCATAAACCATTTACATGTTTATAAGCCAAATATGCCAATTATATGTAATTTCTTGTTTTTCCCCAACGTTACCCCCGTTAAACGTTCGCACAAATCACATAAAATGTTAGGCTCGATACATAGCCTAATCTTATACACAAAAGGGGGAAAAGAGGAACATGTAATAATTCCAACATCATAAAAATATGGATCTAACTACACATGTATCATATGAATTTGGTATAGAACAATATACATTTAATTATGAACTTGCAAATTTAGATCCATTCAACATGAATCATGAAATAGGCATTTTAGATAAAACTACATAAACTTAAAATTAGACATGTAGTTGCGAACTTGCAAATCAGTTGGATCAAATCTAACATCAACCTAATCATATTAACATGTAGTTTTGGATCATATATGTGAACATGGTTTAACATAGCAAAATCCCCAAATTGTCATACAACATATAAGTGTCATTACCAAATCATACAACTTGAAATGTCATCACCAAATTATACAATATAGTATGTCATCGCCAAATTACACAATATGATATTCCATCGCCAAATTATAATATGTCATCGCCAATTTATGTCATCGTCAAAATACACAACATAATATGTCACTGCCAAATTATACCACATATGGATTCATTGCCAAGCGTTTAACATTTATCATCAAATTACATACAACATGATCACCTCTTGGCATGATAAGAATCATAGTCTCAATCAATTTAGTTTTAACAAAAAGGATAGGCATAGATTTACATTAGGCGATGTTCTACATCCATTTATTTAGTCACGATTCTAATATCATTTAAGTCTAAATGATAACTGGACTTACAAAAAGGAGGCTAGTCTTGAGTTCTGGGATCTGTATTCTGGATTTGAATAGCTCTCCTTTGTTGTAGGCGTTTAATTATCTTAGTTGAATTATATTTGATTTGCAATTCCTACTTGCTTTCTAGTTGAAAGAGGATGGCGGCTACTCTAGGCTAAGTACTGACAGCATGGCGGTCTTAGGAATATATTTGTGTGGCTTTAGGGTTTAGATTTAGGTTGCTTATATAGAAGTTTGATTTAATAGGAGCCGTCAGATCAATCTAGAGAAAATCAAAGCCATTCAATCCTAAGAGAACCAACCAGAATGTGCCACACAAGCCCTAATGACACAGAAATTCGTCATAGGAGAAAACAGGTCAGATTTCAGATCTGACCCGAGGGGGAGGTCGACCCCCAGGTCGACCTGTATATAGGGAGGTCAACCCCAGGTCGACCTGCCTTGGTATTTAATTTTCTGAATTGTTATTTATAAATTTCTGAAAGTTCTAAGGGCCATAACTTCTACATACGAAGTCCGATTTTCGAAAACTTGGACTCTATTCCAAGCAGAATTCCGAGACGAACGCAATGGCATAACCCATTTCCCTTAATTCTCACATTTGTAATTATTTATTCTTTAATTCGTTACTATAATGTTTACAGAAAACACGGGGTGTTACACTCTCTTTCTCTTAATAGTAAACTCCATAAATTGAGTTCATTATGAATTGCCAAGTAAGATTACAAGAAAAGAGGAATCCTTAATTTGATTTGAAATTTAGGGTTACACTCCGTAATTTTAAATTTACAATTTTTGGAATGAATCTGTTTACCCTAATTTTTGATATCTAGGGTCGTATTTATAGGTGTGGGTTGGCTTTTCCTTCGACATGGGGGCTTTCATAAGGGGTCTTCCGGAAGCGGAAGCCATAGCAAGGTGTTGAAATTAGTGGTTTTGTAGGATTCTTTAGCTTTTGATTCTGCCTTCGGCCCTCCTTTTCTTTTTGTATGATATGCTTCATTTGCATAGCTTTGTTAATGAAGGCTCAAGCTTTCTTATATTCCCGTTTCAGGCGAACCGAAAGGTATATGAAGCTTTAGCTCTTCAGCTTGGGGATGACAAGTTTGAGACTATTTTCCTTTAGGTTATGTTGGTAGGAGCCCTTCTAGGAGTCTGCTGGTCCCTGTTCCTTGTCATCGGAAGGCCTCTTTTGCTTACTGCGTCGGAAGCTTATTTTTCTTAGCCTGTTGCCTTGCCCACTTATATAATCCCCTAGGTCACCTCACGAGACTTTTTTCTTTGCTGCTCGAGGCAACTTTTTAAGGCATTGAGTGTTTTCGAAAGCTGTCTCTTCTGCTTTTTTTCTTCTTTTATCCTATCTTTTTGGAGGTACGAATTTTGACTTACATTTTGTCCCTCCTAATATGAAAGAAGCTTTTGTTCTTTAGGACAAAATTTATTAATGTCTTCACCTGGTTCTACCTGTAGGCTTATTTATGTTAAAATCCTTAATATATATATGTATAAATTCGATTGTTTAGCTAGAAGTCAAATGTTGTTTGATACTCTTATACATGTTTTATTGAAGTTTTTTGGGTTTTCGATTAAATATCGCTCATGGGAGAAAGAAATATGTCAATCTCTTCCTATAATCGGTTGGTCTAGGCAACCTGCAAATGAGTTGGTAATAGGGTTTTTAGAAAATTCCTTTAAGAACTAACGGTAATAAAGTTGTTATTAGTTTAACAACATGTTTGAATCCCATATTCGGAGGATGATAACAGTTCCATGTTTGAAACACGATTGAGAAATAAAGTCTAGGGGCTTTTCTTTTGGAAATAACATATAGGAAACCATCCCTGATTTATCGCTTTAGGAATACGCATGAAACATCCTTCGGTATATTAGGATACTCGAAACCCGAATTGGCGAGTTAGACTTTTTGCTTCTGAAAATAACGTATACGAAGCCTTTTCTGACTTACTAGAAGAACAGAAATTTAGATTTATGTAATATAAAGTTTTTAGAATTCCTAATTCTAAAAATAATATATGTGAAGCCACCTTCGGCTTATTCGAAACTCGTATTCAGGCAATAAGAAGGCCAGAAATCTAGAATCCAAATAGAAACGAACCCTTCTTCGACTTACTATAAATATTGAAACGTAGATTCAGGTATTTAGAAATTTAGAATTTTAGAAATCCAGAAATCTAACTCCGAAAATATTATGTATGGATCCTCTTCTGGCTCATTAGAAATCCTGAAACCCGAATTCAGGTATCTAAAAATCCAGAAATCCCAACTTTGGAAATATTATGTATGGAGACTCTTCTGACACATTGAAAATCCCAAAACCCTAAATTCGGATATTTAGAGATTTAAAAATCCAAAAATCTCAACATTGAAAATATTACGTATGGAGCCTGTTCTGGCTCATTAGAAATACCGAAACTCAGATTCGGGTATTTAGAAATTTAGAAATCCAGAAATCCAAACTCTAAAAATATTATGTACAGAGCCTCTTCGGCCCATTAGAAATCCCAAAACCCTGATTCAAATAGTTAGAAATTTAGAAATCCAAAAATCCCAACTCTGGAAATATTATGCATGGAGCATCTTGTGGCTTCTGATAAAGGGGTAGAATGTCCTCTTTCGGTTTCAGTTACGACGAGTCCATCTTTTATCTTTAACAGGTACCCGGAATGTCCTCTTCCAAGTTTCGTAGTTACGAATTCATCTTCGGCTTTAATAGACACCTGGAATGTCCTCTTTCGGGTTTGGTAGTAATGAATCCATCTTTGGCTTTAATAGTCACCTGAAATGTCTTCTTCCGGTTTTTAAAGTACGAAAGTACTTTCAGTTTTTTTCTTTTTCTTCATTCGTTTTTAGGCTTTTTCTAAAGAAAAGGCTTGGCATGCTTTAGTGCCCTCGTCGAGCTTTCGTTCCTTTCTACGGAATGGAACATAAACAGAGGCGGTGCGTGATTATGCCAAAGAAGAGGCAGGGCTTTATCTTAAAAAGATCAGAGGCAAAACGTGCTTAATTCAGAACCAGATGAAACGACCCGCAAATCCGTGCTACCTGAGTTGACTAAATACACCACACGTCCAACCCAAATAACACAGAAATACGACTCATTATTAGAAAGAAGTTAGAGGATGAGAAATAGAAAGAAAGAAATATTAGAATAGAAGAAAAACGAAGATCACAACTCACAGCGGAACAAATAAGATATATTATATAACATAAGCTTCGAAATACAAATCTGTTTTGTACATACATACATACCATCATCAGAGTACACATAACATTTGATCCAGCGGAAGTAACTCTAAATAACTAACGTTGAAGCCTCCTGCTTCAAGCTCCTCCAAGTGTATCTGTAAAAGCCTGAAACACTTGACTGCCCGCACAAATTTGGGCACCCAAGAGTTTAGGGAAAACAAAACAAAATAAACTCTGGGTCAGTCATGGGACTGGTGTGAGTAAACTCCAACCACTTGTTTAACTTTAAAAATCCTTTCAAAAGAAAAGATAATAGTAAGACCAGCCCACACATAAACATGGACGGTTTTTACCTTACTATAACCCAAACCACTTTGATACGAAAATCCAGTGATATTATAATAATGTCTATATCAAGTAAATAACCAAATAGTAGAACGCTTGCATCTCACGCTCCACATATATATTATAAAATCAAAAACCGCATGGCTCTTATTGGAGATTGGATTTCCAACATGACAAGGTATGGGACCACCTTCCGACGATGTATCTCTAGAGGCGAATACACCTGGGTTCAACAAGAACGTCTTGCAACCCGGCCCACACATGACCGACCACTCATTTCGCTTGAGTGTATCGAATGTATATCACCAACGGTTGGACTCAAACCACCGTTTCCCGAATGGGCAGAATCGATAGATTTAGAAACAAAAGGAATTTCTCTAGATAGGTGATTATACACCCTAATGGGTGCGACCCACATAGCCATGCTGCCTGCCCGATTTTTGTCCTTTCCCGGTTGTTGAGGCCTGAGGCTACGCATACTTACCATTCATTTGATAACACAATCACTTTGAATGCCACATTGTCAGATCCGTTAATCACTAGTTGAGTTTGCACAAATATTCTGGATATTATGCTAAGGGATAAATCCGTTGCAACCATATATATTCATACAGACCAACCCATTTGATCATTGGAAATACTCTGTCAGACATTCGTCCATATACGTTCGTTCTGGGATTGAACGAAACCGAAGGCACCATTTCTAAATAGAAAAGCCCTTGCACTTTACTCCGTCTTCAATATATTCAGCATACTTGGTTCGCAACGCTTATGCCGATACGGAGTGGTTCTTCGGATAATAATCCAACCGGTCTCTCCATATTGACAACGATGGTCAAAAACTTCGATAGTCTGTGATTTAACTATCGAATAAAAACAAGTGTTCATCCAAATCATATCAAACAAATCACTGGGCTTTTTAATTAATATTTCATTAATTAAATCACTTTTCCATTTCCTCATCAATATTTGTTAACCAAATATTTTCCATAATCAATCTTGGCCCTTTACGCTATTTTTGATTTCGTTTCCTTATCGAATTCTATATATATCGATATATAGATTTCTAATTGTCAAATTTCTTAAAAATATTCTAACTCCTTAAATTCCCGGAAAAATTCGCCATAACCTCCCCTGTATCGGGAGCATCGGGAAATTTCAAATAGCATCCCGGTATCTTCCTCAATCAAAAAGAAAAAGGAAAAGCCAAGCGGCTTGCCGATACGGCGCATAAAACCCATATATGAATTAAACTTGTACCTTTTTTCGAGCACATTATTTTAAAATCTGCATTATCCTTGTCCCATACCTGTCTCCTGTATGCCTATACCTGTCCCATTTATTTCAACTTCGTACACTCGTTTGACTCAATTCGTTAAAGTAATTCTTTAACTAACTCTCTGCCTATCTCGCTTGTATATTTGAATATAACACGTTTTCAAATATATTCCCACTTACTTATCAATCAATTGAATTCAAATTCCAATTATTCGATTTCGAATATATATTTACAATCCCAAATTTCACTTTTCAAAGTTCGATTTTAGTTCAAACTCGATTAACTAATTCTTCTTTAGTTAATTCTATTCAATAATCAAAAATATGATTATTGTTTCAAAAATCATCTTCTTTACTTCACTTGAGTTCACATTTATTTTCCAACTCAAGTCTAGATTTTTAAATGGCAATCCGGATTTTATTTGCTTAAAAATCCCAATATTTATATATAAAATCCATTATGGTTTATAATGGTTTATGGCGCTGCTTTTCTAAAAATTTGATTTTGACATAACTCAAAATCTATACGACGAAATTCAGATTTTTCTCCTTCATTAGAAAACTATTATCAAACCGGTCCTGACGTTTCTTGTTTCGAAGAATTCCGACTTCAATTGCGTTCTGTATACTCAATTGAAGTTCGAATCGCTATTTTACGAACTGCAGCGCTGCGGCGAGTTCGTTTTAATTATATTTATATATATAAACTTTTAAAACTTCGTTTATATAAATTTAACTCTATTCTGATATAAAATATATATCAAACCATTTTTCCCAACTCAACACATATTTCTGATCTTCTATTTCATTTATATTGAAATCTATATTCAAATTCAAATTCGATTATAATTCAAATTCTATATTCAAATTCTATTTCAACTATTTGAAATTCTATTTTCAAAGTTTTAATCCAAGTTCTACTTTGAAATTTTACATTTGAATTTCCTTATTCAAATCCCATTTCCAATCTCCATTTAAATTTCTATACTTAAATCTATTTTCATTCTATTAGAATTTCAAATCTCATATAAAATTTCGCTTTGAATTCAAATGCCATATTTAAATTCCTTTGAATTCAAGTTCTATATTTGAATTCCTTTTGAATTTATATATTCAAATTCTCTTTCAATTATATTTGAAATCAAATTTCATTGCAATACTATTTTTGAAATTCTATTTTCAAAGTCTATTTCAAATTCTTTTTTTTTTTTTAAATTCTGTTTTGAAATTCTATTTCAAATTCTATTTGGAAATTCTATTTCAAATTCTCTATATTCAAACATCATTTGAAAGTTCTATATCCAAATCCACTTTGGATTTTCTATTTGAATCTTAAATTCAAATTTCCATTTCCTTTTCTATTATTCAAATTCTATATTCAAATTTCCCTTTGAATCATATTTTCAAAATACTTGTATTTCTATTTCTGAATTATCAAATGATAATTCTTTTCACTTTATTTATAACTTCGTTATAAAAGAACTATTTATAAACTTCGCTTACAAAGAAACTACTTGTTTTATTTTTCAAAACAAGTTTATATCTTTATTTCCTTTAAAAATTCAAATTCTATTTAAAAATAGAATTTTCCCTTTTAAAATCTCAAATATCCTTTTAATTGGCCCAGTGATATTTAAACACACAAAGCAACGAATTATTTATTTTTCTAACACATCATATATAACAATATATATGCAAACAAATAAACAAACAGATAATATATTTTTGAGGAATCCAGTTGGATTCCTCCAACCTGTTTTCCTGCATCCACAGATGTTAGCACATAAATAATACCCATTCTGCTTCGTGGCAGAATATCGCGGTATAGAAGGTCATCCACTAATCATAGCGTGGGGCGTATAGGGTAATCATCCGCTATGAAACTGCGGGCATCCGCTAATGAGACTGCGGGAATCCAACCAATCAATCAACCCAATATATATATATATATATATATAGCCTAAATAACTAATATATATAAAGCAAGCAGAAAGCATTCACACAAGCAACAAAACAATTATTTTCAATGGAATAAAAATAATTCTAAAGGTGAGTGAGATTTACTCACCGTGATTTTATTCATCGTTTGTCGAATACCCTGTTTCATTCTGCAACGTCACATCTATGAATCAACTTGAATGGATTTATTCGCCTATGATTTATCAGATTTACTTTAACGATTACTAATTTAAATTTGACTTAACAAATAAATAATTTAATCTATGTATTTTTAAATTAAATTAAAAAAAAAGTATACCTTAATTCCTTTTTGTATGCGTTACCTTCATGCTTTTCTTTCCGATCACCATCCACCTGAAGACCAAACCACGACTGCGGCATTCCATCGAACACCTACCCCTCCTCTCACTGTAAATGACCGAAACTGCCAACATCCTACCAAAAATCGCTACATGAAAAACTAGTACAGCAGCTCCTATCTTGCGAATGCCTCCACCTTAAACTCTGATCACATCGTTACTTTACTGGAGCTACCGAACACCACCAGGAGACGCCTTCCATCCACTGTCCTATTAAAGTAATCCCCCAAAATTGCGCTACCCAAACAACGCATCAGAACCAACATCGACATTTATAGTCGAGCTTCCAGGAATCGCACCACTCAGGAATCTCTAAACATCGCACTTTCAAATCACCTCGCAAACCCTCAAGAACTCGATACTCTTCACGAAAGCACCTCTCTGCTTTGTACTCATCGCGTCCCAGATGGTCTCGCGAATTTCTACTGGGTGTCGAGCTTCAGACAGTCTCGAGACTTCCAATTTCGAGTTCCGATTTCGATTACCCACTTCTTCTTTTTTTTTTTTATTTAAAGAAAAGAATGGAGAGGGACTGAAGGAAATGGTGTATTTGTGGGTTTGATTTTCTGTTTTGAGGAACGATGGAAAACAAAGGCCATCGGTTGTTTATATAGAGGTGCGAAGTGAGACATCAAGTACATCCCCATTAAATTGTTGTTTCGCTGATATTGAAAATTTGAGGCAGAAGATGGAGCTCGAGGGAAAACATGTCTGTACTATTCTCTTCACTAGGTCTGCGTATCACATACAGAGGTCGGCTGATGTAAACGTATTTTATTTTTGATTTGATTTTAATTAATATATTCTACAAAAATATCTCATGGTTCTTTACTCAAGATTCTGAACCGTTATTTAATCGTAACGTTATTCACTATTCTGACTTCAACGAAATAGATTATATAATTTAATTTGAACGTATATTTAAAATAGCCACATTAAATCAATTTAAATTCAAAACAAATAAATCTAAAAATAAATTTCAATTATCATTGTTCATATTTAAATCGTATATATACATTGATCATCTAAACTGTTTCGATTCAGTTTTCATCTTTGATTCAAAATTTATTTCGTATTACTATAAATTTATAAATAAAATTTATTTATATTATCAACAAAATATTTAAAACCATATTAAATATTAAAAATTTATCGTTCAAAAATCTGGGTCGTTACATTCTTTCCCCCTTAAAAAAATTTCGTCCTCGAAATTGCTAAGGTAGGAAAAAGGGTACAAATCCATTTCTTTTCAAACTCCATTTATGTTGAAACTCAACTTCTCTTATTCCAACAAATTTAATTCCACCAAAATTTTTGGCCTTCCTTCACTTAATTCGAATGATCTACGATCAATCCATTTATATCCAATCTATATTCCACTAAATCAATTCAAATTGATTCTAGTCAATTGATTCACTTCAATCCATTTAACTAGTCTAAGTTAGTTTCAATTCCAGAATTTAAAATCCCTGGTTTTTTTTTTTTTTTTCTTTTGAAATCCCATAAATATACATATATTTATTTCCATCTCAAATCCAAAACATTTGAATATTCAAACCAATTTGTTTTCTTTCAACAAATTTCCATCAAAACTTTTGCTAAGGTAGCAATTCATCACTTAGAAACTCGGAAATGAACACCGATGATGTTACAATCATCATCAGAATTATTTCCCAGTCACTGAAGTGAGTTTAGTGCTTTATTATTTCAAAATCCATGATTTTCTTTCAAATCTTTAAAACAAATCTATATTATTTTAATATACTTTGAAAAATATTTTTCAACTTCCCAGGATTTTGAATTCTTAATTCTAATTCTGAATCCAATTCTAATTCATCCCATTTGTATATTTAATTCCTATACACATTCAATTTGGTTATAAATAACCATTCTAAGTTTATAATCTCATTTGATTATAAAATCAACATCCAACACATCCATATAATAATAATTCTAGAAAATTATTCTTTCTATATCAAAATAGAAATTTCGGGTAAAATTATTTCATCTACCCACTTGAAAACAATATTATGTTCAATCTTCTGTTCAAGCGTTTAGAAATTCCTATCGACTTCGTGGCGTCCCACGATTCGACCAGAATTCATAAACCACTCAACAGACTAGCCAACACAATATAAAACAACTTTTATATCAATTTACAAATACGCTCTCTCGTATATACACTCAACTCATTCTAGGGTACTACTGACCCTATCTCTAATGAGCACAACTCCACAAAGCCTAGGTATTCGCTCAACCTAAGCTCTGATACCAACTGAAACGACCCGCAAATCCGTGCTACCTGAGTTGACTAAATACACCACACGTCCAACCCAAATAACACAGAAATACGACTCATTATTAGAAAGAAGTTAGAGGATGAGAAATAGAAAGAAAGAAATATTAGAATAGAAGAAAAACGAAGATCACAACTCACAGCGGAACAAATAAGATATATTATATAACATAAGCTTCGAAATACAAATCTGTTTTGTACATACATACATACCATCATCAGAGTACACATAACATTTGATCCAGCGGAAGTAACTCTAAATAACTAACGTTGAAGCCTCCTGCTTCAAGCTCCTCCAAGTGTATCTGTAAAAGCCTGAAACACTTGACTGCCCGCACAAATTTGGGCACCCAAGAGTTTAGGGAAAACAAAACAAAATAAACTCTGGGTCAGTCATGGGACTGGTGTGAGTAAACTCCAACCACTTGTTTAACTTTAAAAATCCTTTCAAAAGAAAAGATAATAGTAAGACCAGCCCACACATAAACATGGACGGTTTTTACCTTACTATAACCCAAACCACTTTGATACGAAAATCCAGTGATATTATAATAATGTCTATATCAAGTAAATAACCAAATAGTAGAACGCTTGCATCTCACGCTCCACATATATATTATAAAATCAAAAACCGCATGGCTCTTATTGGAGATTGGATTTCCAACATGACAAGGTATGGGACCACCTTCCGACGATGTATCTCTAGAGGCGAATACACCTGGGTTCAACAAGAACGTCTTGCAACCCGGCCCACACATGACCGACCACTCATTTCGCTTGAGTGTATCGAATGTATATCACCAACGGTTGGACTCAAACCACCGTTTCCCGAATGGGCAGAATCGATAGATTTAGAAACAAAAGGAATTTCTCTAGATAGGTGATTATACACCCTAATGGGTGCGACCCACATAGCCATGCTGCCTGCCCGATTTTTGTCCTTTCCCGGTTGTTGAGGCCTGAGGCTACGCATACTTACCATTCATTTGATAACACAATCACTTTGAATGCCACATTGTCAGATCCGTTAATCACTAGTTGAGTTTGCACAAATATTCTGGATATTATGCTAAGGGATAAATCCGTTGCAACCATATATATTCATACAGACCAACCCATTTGATCATTGGAAATACTCTGTCAGACATTCGTCCATATACGTTCGTTCTGGGATTGAACGAAACCGAAGGCACCATTTCTAAATAGAAAAGCCCTTGCACTTTACTCCGTCTTCAATATATTCAGCATACTTGGTTCGCAACGCTTATGCCGATACGGAGTGGTTCTTCGGATAATAATCCAACCGGTCTCTCCATATTGACAACGATGGTCAAAAACTTCGATAGTCTGTGATTTAACTATCGAATAAAAACAAGTGTTCATCCAAATCATATCAAACAAATCACTGGGCTTTTTAATTAATATTTCATTAATTAAATCACTTTTCCATTTCCTCATCAATATTTGTTAACCAAATATTTTCCATAATCAATCTTGGCCCTTTACGCTATTTTTGATTTCGTTTCCTTATCGAATTCTATATATATCGATATATAGATTTCTAATTGTCAAATTTCTTAAAAATATTCTAACTCCTTAAATTCCCGGAAAAATTCGCCATAACCTCCCCTGTATCGGGAGCATCGGGAAATTTCAAATAGCATCCCGGTATCTTCCTCAATCAAAAAGAAAAAGGAAAAGCCAAGCGGCTTGCCGATACGGCGCATAAAACCCATATATGAATTAAACATGTACCTTTTTTCGAGCACATTATTTTAAAATCTGCATTATCCTTGTCCCATACCTGTCTCCTGTATGCCTATACCTGTCCCATTTATTTCAACTTCGTACACTCGTTTGACTCAATTCGTTAAAGTAATTCTTTAACTAACTCTCTGCCTATCTCGCTTGTATATTTGAATATAACACGTTTTCAAATATATTCCCACTTACTTATCAATCAATTGAATTCAAATTCCAATTATTCGATTTCGAATATATATTTACAATCCCAAATTTCACTTTTCAAAGTTCGATTTTAGTTCAAACTCGATTAACTAATTCTTCTTTAGTTAATTCTATTCAATAATCAAAAATATGATTATTGTTTCAAAAATCATCTTCTTTACTTCACTTGAGTTCACATTTATTTTCCAACTCAAGTCTAGATTTTTAAATGGCAATCCGGATTTTATTTGCTTAAAAATCCCAATATTTATATATAAAATCCATTATGGTTTATAATGGTTTATGGCGCTGCTTTTCTAAAAATTTGATTTTGACATAACTCAAAATCTATACGACGAAATTCAGATTTTTCTCCTTCATTAGAAAACTATTATCAAACCGGTCCTGACGTTTCTTGTTTCGAAGAATTCCGACTTCAATTGCGTTCTGTATACTCAATTGAAGTTCGAATCGCTATTTTACGAACTGCAGCGCTGCGGCGAGTTCGTTTTAATTATATTTATATATATAAACTTTTAAAACTTCGTTTATATAAATTTAACTCTATTCTGATATAAAATATATATCAAACCATTTTTCCCAACTCAACACATATTTCTGATCTTCTATTTCATTTATATTGAAATCTATATTCAAATTCAAATTCGATTATAATTCAAATTCTATATTCAAATTCTATTTCAACTATTTGAAATTCTATTTTCAAAGTTTTAATCCAAGTTCTACTTTGAAATTTTACATTTGAATTTCCTTATTCAAATCCCATTTCCAATCTCCATTTAAATTTCTATACTTAAATCTATTTTCATTCTATTAGAATTTCAAATCTCATATAAAATTTCGCTTTGAATTCAAATGCCATATTTAAATTCCTTTGAATTCAAGTTCTATATTTGAATTCCTTTTGAATTTATATATTCAAATTCTCTTTCAATTATATTTGAAATCAAATTTCATTGCAATACTATTTTTGAAATTCTATTTTCAAAGTCTATTTCAAATTCTTTTTTTTTTTTAAATTCTGTTTTGAAATTCTATTTCAAATTCTATTTGGAAATTCTATTTCAAATTCTCTATATTCAAACATCATTTGAAAGTTCTATATCCAAATCCACTTTGGATTTTCTATTTGAATCTTAAATTCAAATTTCCATTTCCTTTTCTATTATTCAAATTCTATATTCAAATTTCCCTTTGAATCATATTTTCAAAATACTTGTATTTCTATTTCTGAATTATCAAATGATAATTCTTTTCACTTTATTTATAACTTCGTTATAAAAGAACTATTTATAAACTTCGCTTACAAAGAAACTACTTGTTTTATTTTTCAAAACAAGTTTATATCTTTATTTCCTTTAAAAATTCAAATTCTATTTAAAAATAGAATTTTCCCTTTTAAAATCTCAAATATCCTTTTAATTGGCCCAGTGATATTTAAACACACAAAGCAACGAATTATTTATTTTTCTAACACATCATATATAACAATATATATGCAAACAAATAAACAAACAGATAATATATTTTTGAGGAATCCAGTTGGATTCCTCCAACCTGTTTTCCTGCATCCACAGATGTTAGCACATAAATAATACCCATTCTGCTTCGTGGCAGAATATCGCGGTATAGAAGGTCATCCACTAATCATAGCGTGGGGCGTATAGGGTAATCATCCGCTATGAAACTGCGGGCATCCGCTAATGAGACTGCGGGAATCCAACCAATCAATCAACCCAATATATATATATATATATAGCCTAAATAACTAATATATATAAAGCAAGCAGAAAGCATTCACACAAGCAACAAAACAATTATTTTTAATGGAATAAAAATAATTCTAAAGGTGAGTGAGATTTACTCACCGTGATTTTATTCATCGTTTGTCGAATACCCTGTTTCATTCTGCAACGTCACATCTATGAATCAACTTGAATGGATTTATTCGCCTATGATTTATCAGATTTACTTTAACGATTACTAATTTAAATTTGACTTAACAAATAAATAATTTAATCTATGTATTTTTAAATTAAATTAAAAAAAAAGTATACCTTAATTCCTTTTTGTATGCGTTACCTTCATGCTTTTCTTTCCGATCACCATCCACCTGAAGACCAAACCACGACTGCGGCATTCCATCGAACACCTACCCCTCCTCTCACTGTAAATGACCGAAACTGCCAACATCCTACCAAAAATCGCTACATGAAAAACTAGTACAGCAGCTCCTATCTTGCGAATGCCTCCACCTTAAACTCTGATCACATCGTTACTTTACTGGAGCTACCGAACACCACCAGGAGACGCCTTCCATCCACTGTCCTATTAAAGTAATCCCCCAAAATTGCGCTACCCAAACAACGCATCAGAACCAACATCGACATTTATAGTCGAACTTCCAGGAATCGCACCACTCAGGAATCTCTAAACATCGCACTTTCAAATCACCTCGCAAACCCTCAAGAACTCGATACTCTTCACGAAAGCACCTCTCTGCTTTGTACTCATCGCGTCCCAGATGGTCTCGCGAATTTCTACTGGGTGTCGAGCTTCAGACAGTCTCGAGACTTCCAATTTCGAGTTTCGATTTCGATTACCCACTTCTTCTTTTTTTTTTTTTATTTGAAGAAAAGAATGGAGAGGGACTGAAGGAAATGGTGTATTTGTGGGTTTGATTTTCTGTTTTGAGGAACGATGGAAAACAAAGGCCATCGGTTGTTTATATAGAGGTGCGAAGTGAGACATCAAGTACATCCCCATTAAATTGTTGTTTCGCTGATATTGAAAATTTGAGGCAGAAGATGGAGCTCGAGGGAAAACATGTCTGTACTATTCTCTTCACTAGGTCTGCGTATCACATACAGAGGTCGGCTGATGTAAACGTATTTTATTTTTGATTTGATTTTAATTAATATATTCTACAAAAATATCTCATGGTTCTTTACTCAAGATTCTGAACCGTTATTTAATCGTAACGTTATTCACTATTCTGACTTCAACGAAATAGATTATATAATTTAATTTGAACGTATATTTAAAATAGCCACATTAAATCAATTTAAATTCAAAACAAATAAATCTAAAAATAAATTTCAATTATCATTGTTCATATTTAAATCGTATATATACATTGATCATCTAAACTGTTTCGATTCAGTTTTCATCTTTGATTCAAAATTTATTTCGTATTACTATAAATTTATAAATAAAATTTATTTATATTATCAACAAAATATTTAAAACCATATTAAATATTAAAAATTTATCGTTCAAAAATCTGGGTCGTTACACCAGACTTATGCATTGACGATTACCCATCTTTCGTCCAGAGGACGACTTAACATCGTCAAGGGCTGGTGGTGCATTAACCTAGCCCTGAGGCGTGGATAAGGCTTACCCTCCCCCTCCAGGGGATGCATAGTATATACCCGGGGATTGGAGCCAAGCATGCTATATCGTGGGTTTACCCCCTTTCCCTTTTTGGGGAAAGGACCCGGGATATGCCTAGGATTTTTCAAGTTAATCCATTATGAAAAGGGTATTTCACCCCTAACCAAGTAGAAACTCTTATGTTTGGTTTTCCACTTAGAAGGCATTCCTTTATTTTTATCTGTGTAGACAACATTGACAAGATTCCCTTACATCTCAAACTTTCTGTAACAACCCGTATTTTAAACAACACGTTATAATTTAAAACATGGCAGAATTAAATGATAAAATCTGAATCAGGGAAAACGGGTTGTGCCATTGTGTTCGTCTCGGAAAAATACGCGAAATAGAGTCCGAAATTTCGTAAATCGGAGTCCGTATGATCGAGATATGGCCTCGCAAAGTTTCATGAAAATTCAAAACCGAAAACAGATTTGAAATTCAGCCCAGAAAGAGAAGGCGGGAAAATTCCCGCCAGACACACAGGGTGTCGAACCCTGGGTCGACCCCCCCTCCAGGGGGTCGACATGGGTGTCGACCCCTGGGTCGACCCCTCCCCAGGGGGTCGACATGGGTGTCGACCCCTGGGTCGACCCCCCCTGTCGGACCAGTTTTTCTTGTGCACCTGTTTTGGCTCCTGGGTCTTGTTTTGGGGGCTTGTGACGATTTTAGATGGCTCAGATCTATCATAGGGTTTATCCTATGGCTAAAACAAATCCTAAACACTATAAAAAGACCCTAAGACCTAGCTTAAATCATACTATTTCATTTTAGCCTCATGCAGCCGCCATTAAACCTAGAACTCTAAATTAAAAATACAAAGAACAAAATTAAAGAAGAAGGATGATTCTTGAAGGCTACAACTAGAAGCTACAACAACTACGACGCTTTAGACAACGGATTTGGGGGCTATTTGATTTAAAGTTTTGATTTGGATTGCTTGCTTCATATTGTAAGTTCTATGTTACTTTTTAGGCAAAAACGCTAAAATAACATGGACCTGCTATGAATTGAAACCGGATTTAGGAACTATTATTAATCCATGTTTATATTGTTTAACTTTGAAATCATAATTTGGGAATTTCGCTATGTCAATGTTGCAAGTTAAACTTATCATGATTTTGATGTGGTTATGAATCACTTGGGCTTAATTGTATGGCAAGTTGGACTAATACATGTCCATGGAATCATTATGTTTATTGAAATCTTTATGTTGTTTAAACCATGCCTATGATGCTAATTAAACCATGTCTATGATGTTAATGAAACTATGCATGTGATGTTAATATACCTATCATGTTAATGACAAATTGGGAATTGCTAGGTTATGATGAAAAGTTGGAATCATTATGTTTATAATGCTAGATGAGAATCATTATGTTAAAAATACTAAATTGGAATCCACTATGCCTATTAGAATTACCATGCCTTTAATGTTTCATGTTTGTAATAAAATTATTATTATGCCGCAAGGGTTATTATGCCTATGATGTAAAGTTGAATTCATCATGTTAAACTAAGTTGGAACCATTACTATGCCAAGTTATCATCATGCTAGTATTGAAACCATGTGATATGTTATAGCCTGTTTATTATGCAAGTGATGTTGGAATTGTCACATATGCCTATCACATGTTTGGTATTATTCCCCTTTATCTCTTGAATTGTTTATGCTTGTGAACGAAGTACGATTATATGCGTTGGGGATACGATTGGGTAGAATAGGCAAAACTTGAATTGATTATAATCATAAACCATGAAATTTGGCATAAGTAGAACATGAAATATGGAACGAAAAACTTGACTTGAATATTCTATGACTTGACTTGAAACATGCCTTAGTTGGGCATGAAATTGACATATGAACATGCTATGAAAATAGCACGAATTTGATAAGAACATGGGCATGACTTTAGAAAACAAGAGAGTGGCCAACTCGAGGTTGGGTTGAGTTTGTAGTGTAAATCTGCCCGGAACCGCCCGGCAAATCCAGTTGCTACAAACAATAGGATCCAATGTGGGTAGTTGGTCACATCGCGCTTGAAACCCGAGGTTGGGTTGAGTTCGTTGCGTAAACCTGCCCGGAACCGCCCGGCAAATCCAGTGGCTACAAACAATAGGATCCAATGTGAGTGGTTCGGTGCATTAACGAATCAATTAATGCCAATTAGGGTTAAGTCATGAACATGAAAAGACAACTTAACCAACTTGAACACGATTTGTAGGGCTAAGTCATGAACTTGAAACGACAACACTTAGCCAACTTGACATGACACGTAAGCGGGTTAAGTCACGAATTTAAATGACATACTTAACCATCTTGACATGACTAGACTGGAAAAGGATTAAGTCACGAATTACATGACTTAATCGGTTAGGCGGGTTAGGTCACGAATTACATGACCTAATCTGTTAGGCGAAACCCTAGACACGACCCTTTTCAGCAGTAACCCTCTAAATGTATCAAGGTACCCTGGGGCTAGGCCGGGTGGGGCACGATTACTGGGCTGATTGTAAGAGGTGAACGACGGCAGTGGGGTATGCCAGTGTAGGTTCGGTGGACTACGGTCGTGCACGTATTCCGAGGCAGGCACTGGGTATCCGTAGATTTATCTGTGCATCTTGAATCGTGTCAGAGGTTGACACCCTAGGGCTGATACACCCGAAGGTGGACCCAGCACAGGTGACTACATTCGTGATTAGCCGTATGACACGGACACTTGACGAGCTAGAACTTGTAGGGAGCCGATCGACTAGATAATCGCTCCGTAGGACCCCGTACTTGGGTCAAACCCCGTTTCAGGATCATTTCATGATATTGGGCCGTGGGATTTATTTCGTGATTAACTAGTGACATGGGCTTAGTATACTAGTACAGTCAATGCAACGAATCTTGAACATGTGATGCTTTATTTGACTTGTCTTGACTTATCATGATCACCTTAGTCTATCTTGTCCACCTTGACACCATTCTCAAGTTTAGCTCCAGTTCATACATGACATGTTGTTTTAACCGTTTCTACACTGAAAGTCACTAGAACTTACTCAGTCTTTATGACTGACCCTTTTCCTTTCGCCTCTTTTTCTTTCGTTTTCCCCCCAAGTTCTCAGGGAGGAAACACTAGCTCTTAGCCTGGATATCACTTGCTTTGGCTCAGCATGTACGGTTTGCTATGGCTGCTTCTTTTTACTGCACTTGGGGAATAAGCTGTTTTTCTGTTTTTAAGTCATTGCTTCTTTGGCTATTATTACAAGACAGTTGTAAGGAAGTTGTTATCTGAAATGTTTGTAAGAGACATATTTTATTTTGGAATAAAATGAAGTTCTGTTTCACTCAGAAATTCTTCCGCTGTTTACTTAATTATTTATTTATGTTCTGTCTTGTGATAATTCTGTGATGTTATCTCGATAATACCCCTCCAAAACTAGTGCATTCCCTTTGTGAGTGACTCTAGCGGAGGTGGGGTGTTACACTTTCTTTTCCCGCTCTCAGGATTTATTTCCTTTGACTCTTATGAGAAATATTTCCTTTGTTGATTTTTTTCATCTTATAAAGAAGGGAAGTTTGGTCTTAAATGTTCTACATTCCAAGTTTTCGGGACCATATTGCCAATAGGATGACACAGACAATAATTCCCTGATGGTATCACTGTGTGGATTACTAACGGTCCTTCCCAATTTGGTCCCAATGATCCATCTGCATGATTTTTGGTGTTAGCCGTTACTCTTCAGAGGACTAAGTCTCCTTCCTTAAACATCCTTGATCTTACTTTGGTATTATGGCAATGGGTCATTCTTCTTTGATATTCTCCTGTTCGAATGGCAGCTTCTTCTCAAAGTTTGGGGATTAAATCCAAGGATTCTTTCTTTAATTCTTAGTTTCTATCGAAAGCGTAGGCAACCCTTTTGGTGAGATGGCACTACTATTTCAACCGGAAGCATCGTTTCACATCCCAAAGTTAAAGAATAAAGCGCGTGACCAACCGTCGTTTTGTTGGATGTCCTATAAGCCCAAAGAACTAAGGGTGACACTTCTACCCAGTTTCCATTCGCTTTGTTCAGCCGTTTCTTTTGTATGGTTTGATTGTCTTATTTGAGTCCTCCGCGGCTCCATTTTCTTTCGGGTGAGCAACCAAAGAATTTTTTTTCTACCATTCTTGAAATTGAATTGCGATTCGCTCTTAAATTGAGTTACATTGTCAAATATGATTTTATGGGGTATTCTGAACCTAGTTACTATATTCTTAATGATGAATCTTAAAACCTTTCCGGATGTTATTTTCGGAAGTGGTTCTGCTTCCACCTATTTAGTGAAATAATCGATTGCTACTACTACATTCCTTGCACCCCGTTACAAAATGGGTAGAGGACCGATAAGCTTTATTCCCCATACATCAAATGGTCATGGGCTCGTTATAGGAGTCAAATTACTTAGGGGTAGATGGGGAATCTTAGAATACCTTTGGCATTTATCACACATTTTAACTAGGTCAATGGCCTATTTAGTTATCTGTGGGAAAAAAATCCTTATTGTGCTATTCTCTTGGCCAATTTTATCCTATTGGAATGATCTCCATAGAATCCTTCATGTGCTTCCTTTAGCAATTTTATTCCATCTTTAGGGTCTACACATCTTAGGTACGGAAGCACATAACCTCCCTTATATAGAATTCCATTAAGATAACCAAATTTGAAGCCTGCCTCTTGACTTTCTTGGCTTCCATCTTATCCACATGTAATATATCCTTATTTAAATTTCAACTACAGGTGTCATCCAGTTGCTATCCTTGGAATTCTCAGAAGGATTTTTGGTTTCAATTGGAACTCTATGTATAACTTCTTCTTCACTTTCAGTTTGGACCCCTGCCTAGGATTTAGTTAATACTAAAGATTCTTTTCCTTTTTCATTTTCTTTTTTCTCGATGTTAGGCATCGCCAGATATGACAGAGATTGTTCGGGTTTCTAGAGCTCTTCTTAAACTGACCAATTTGGCTAAGGAATATGCTTGGGAGTTTTCTCTTCTTGGTATTTGATGTATCAAGAAATCTTTGAAGGGTGTTAGCATTTCCAAAATCTTTTTAACATATCATGATAATTTCAAATCCTTGGTCTGGTATGTTTGCTTAAGTTGGTTTATCATTAACTAAGAATCACTAAAAATTTGGATCTATAGAATCTTAAGCTCTTTTGCTAAAGTCAAACCAACAACCTTTGATTCATATCTTGCTACATTATTGGTTGTAGGGAATCCTAATTTCGTAACGTAATGTAGTCAATGTCCATCTGGTATTATGAATACATATCTGACACATGCACCTTGCTCATTGGATCCTCCATTAACATATAATTGCCATTTTGGTTTCAAATCCTTTTCCCATTCATACTGTTGTTCGATAAACCATGTACACTCATTTACGAAGTCGGCTAGAGCTTGGCCTTTAATTGGCATCTGTGGTTTATATTCAAAGGCATATTAACTTAACTCTCAATTCCCCACTTTACAAGTCTTTCGGATGTTTCCGACTAGTTGAAGACTTGCTTGAGTGGTAAGTTGGTCAGAACCTTAATGGGATGTGCTTGGAAATATGACCGTAGTTTTCAACCAGTTAATATCAGTTCATACAACTTTTCGTTGATCAGATGATGGGTTTCAACATTCTTTAGCCTTTGACATACGTAATAAACCAGAAGTTGAGTTCCATTTTCATCTCGTATCAGAACTGAACTCACAACATATTTCAAAACAGCCATGTAAAGGTACAGGGTTTCTCCATTCTTTGGGCTTGACATTATATGGGGCTTTTCCAAATGCTCTTTTAGCTCTTGGAATGCCCTTAGGCATTCCTCTCCCCATTTTAAAAGTTTCTTTTTCTTGATTACATCGAAGAACAATACATACTGTCAGTTGCCTTTGAAATAAACCTACTCAAGGCCGCTACTTTTCCATTAAGGCTCATAACATCCTTGCTCGTTTTGTGTTCATCCATATCCTTATTGCCTTAATTTTTGCAGGACTGGCTTCTTTACCTCGTTCACTTATGATATCCAAGGAAATTTCCTGAATGAACACTGAAATGGAACTTCTGAGAATTTAACTTCATTTGGTATTTCCTCATTACCCTAAACATTTCCTCCAAATTCTTTAGATGATTTCCTCTTTTTGCTATTTGACCAACATATCATCAACGCAGACTTCCACATTTTTACAAATTTATCCGTAAAACATTCTATTAACAAGCCTTTGACAGGTTGCTCCAACGTTTTTAGACTGAAAGGCATTGCTTTATAGTATTAGCAGTATATTCTTTTTTCGGTAATTAAGCTTGTGTGCTCTTCATCTGGCTTAAACATGAGTATCCGATTATATCCTGAATATGCGTCCATAAATGACAATAGCCTATGCCCACTTGTAGCACCTACTAGTTATTAATTCTTGGTAAGGGATAACAGTCCTTATGACAAGCCTTGTTCAGATCAGTATAGTCGACACACGTCCTCCATTCTCTATTGTATTTCTGTACGAGGACAAGGTTCGCCAACCACTTGGGATAAAAGGCTTCCTGGATCAGTCCTTTCTTGTAATAACCCGCATTTTATCAATTGGATATTTAAAAATACACCCTAAAAATATGGAAAAATGCTTATAATTTGTTATTAATCATATGATGACACATATATAAGTTTGTTTTGATTTGGGTATGATTTGTAAAAAACCATCTTTTGGAACCGTTACTCGGTTAATTAACAATTAATATTTAAATAAAATATTTAAATATCCAATTAATAAAATATGGGTCATTTCAATTCTCAAGCAATTTCTTTACTTCTTCCTTTAAGGCTTCTAATCGAACTTTGTCAAATTGCCTTTTCTATTGTCGGACTGGGGTTACATTTGGGTCAATATTTAGGGAATGGCATATGACTGAAGGATCAATTCCTATCATGTCAGAATGCGTCCATGCAAAGATATCTTTATTTCCTTTTAGGAAATGGATTAATTCATTTTTGGTTCTAAAGTTTGGCCTACTTCGATGATCTTTTATAGATTGTAAGGGTCTATACTTATCTCTTCGATCTCCTCAATGTGCTCAATCCTTTCGACTTTTCCTCAACAATCCAAATCGGTTTTGATTTCTTCTTCTATTACCATATTGATTTCTTTCTTTTATTCTTTTCCTTTTTCTGTCCTTAGACCTGCAATTATTACTTTTACGCTTAATGGAACAACTATTTCTTACTTTCCTTACCTTTGTTTCGAATGTTGGTTTTAAAGACCATTATCCGGAGGCTGTAATTCGGTGTAAGCATCGAGATAAGAAAATATTCCTTTTTGTATTGATCTAGAGTGGCAAAGTTTATTTCCCTTAAACTAAATTGTTCGCCTTTGATCGTTCCCCAACCCTTCTTTGTTTGGAATTTAACCATCAAGTATTTCAGGGAAACAAAAGCATCTACCTCATCCAGCGCTTCCGTCTGAAGGTGTTGTAGAAAGAAGGTTGGCCGATAATTAAGAAGTGGGTTTCAAAGTTGCGGCAGTAAGGGGGAAGTCCCGTCTGAACCTTAAACTTTATTTGGCTGATAGGTGTTGAACCTTTGTTATTACATCCTAAATTGGTTCCAGGCTGGATTGAAGCATCGCTTCCAGGATATTCATTTGGTTGAAAGCATGCCTAAAAATGACGTTGACAATACTCCCAATATCAATCAAAATTTTGCCACTATAAATTATCCTACCTAAGAGGTAATCATGAGAGGATCATTGTGCGGATGATGAATCCCTTTTTGAAGCTCCTTCGGGGGTTACCATCAAAGTGTGCACATGGATTCCTCTCGGGGAATTTTCCGGAACATCTCGGATCGAGAATACCTCTTATCTGGCTTCTCTAATATAGCCGCTCTCGGAATTCTAACTATTTCCAGCAACATGGGGGCTTCCATGGATAATGTCGATGTGATTGAGGAGTGGACCCGTTTCCATAACATCTTCTTCCTTGACCACATTAACTGTAGTATCGACAAAGGGCTTTGAAAACTATTTGTTGTCTTGTGGGGCATTATGAGCATTTTGCACAAACTCCTACATCTGTCCCTCTCGCACATAGCCAGGACTTTACACTCGTCTATTTTGTGGCCATTTGCTCTATAGTAAATGCAATATTTATCACTCTTCTTGACCTATGGAGTGGTTTGAGCTTTGAGAGGAGTAGAGAAGCTTACTTTCCATTTTATGGTTGAATGAATGAATGCTATAGGTTTATTTAAGGCCACTGAATTATTGTCGGATTTTGTCCATCGTGTCCGTCTATTATATCGGTTAAATTTTATCTTTGCTCCATCTTTTGGCATGGTAGATTTCATCCATGCGTATAAATTTACCAGCGCGAAAATGAAACCCTTGCAAAACATTCAACTTCATTTACCATAAGGTCTTTCCAAAATGAGTGTTTTTCTTAAACCCCGCATTGAAGGCTATTAGCTTGGCCCCATCATTCATCCCCTTTGCCTTAACGACAATATCATTGAATCTTTTTAGGTATTCTTCCAAGGGTTCTCCTGATTGTTGTTTGATATTAGCGACCATCGTGTAATATATGGTGGGGTCCATTCAGACATAGAACTGGGTGGAAAATTCGTATGAGAATTACTTCCAAGAATATATAGCCTTCTCTCGGTATTTTCAGTACCATTTGGCGGCGGTGCCTCGAAGCTTCATAAGTAATAATCTACAACGGACTGCTCCGGTGACGTTATATAGATCTATCTGGCTATCGAAAGCCATTAAGTGGTCATCAGGGTCCATGACTCCCTAATATTTGACTGTTGGAATTTTTATTTACGAAAGTATAGTGGCGTTCATAATTTCATCGGTGAACGGGGAAAACCTTTTGTTTCTGTTTACTTGATCATCGAGGGTTCTCTTTCCCTTGGGATTAAATGGGTCTTTGATAGCCTTTGCTACTATATCCTTAATATAAACATCGTTATCAGGGTTGTTCTTCCTTAGGAGATTGTACCCATAAGTAGTGGAGCTTCCAAATTGCTCCTCCCTGTCTTCCAACTTCCCTTGATAGTCAGGTTTCGCATTCTATCTTTCGACCTTTTGAATTTAGATGGATAGGTCTTGCTTTTGCTTTTCTGATTAAGCGGCCCCGGTTTCTTCTTTCATGGATTTGACTATCTGGTTTACTGTTGTTTTGGGATTTTGGAGGTTTTGGCTCCTGGCTGACTTTTGGGAAAGGAATTTATTTAATAAGGACTTCAACCCAGCGATTTTGTCTTTTATTTTCTTAATATCTTCACGTTTGTATCCTCAGGCTCTATGATGGGAGGCTTTCACAGTAAGGCATCTGCTTGATTAAAAGACAGAGTTATATCCTCCTCTAGTCGAGTGACATGGACCGCATCCTCGCTATTTGTTCTAGCTTCTGAGATTTAGTTTTTGTGGTTTTCATTGTTCCTACATTCAACCAATAAACGGAAAATTAGTTTATGTTAAACATAAGGTTAGAGGTTCAACCTCTCTTTCTAACGTCAAAAATGTTAGCCAAAAAAATTGGTAACGTTCCAAAAATGATTTCGAATGAATGCATTCAATATGGTGTACTTTCAAATTGGATTCACTACAACCGGTCGTTCTCCGAAGGAGGTAATGCACCTATGCTTTCAATGTTTACGAAGGCTTTTGTCCAATTAGGCTTGATTTTTTTTCCTTGTTCCATTGAAAGTGTGTGTAATCATATATTCGCTTCATTTATATGGGATTATAAATAAGGCCGAAACTCTAGTTCTCCCCCTGAAGGGACTATAAATTTTCTAATAAGGTTGTATCGAAGAATATGATGTTGCGAAGCTCAATAAAGAGGATAAGAATCATATTCTCTTAAGATGGCTTTGATCCGTTAACAGGTATTCTACTTGCACCTTTCAGATAATGATATATTGATTTCAAATCCATCTTTCATATTCCTTTCTATGTGTTTCGCTACATTGGTTTCGGATAGAGATAAGAAGTTAGAAGTTAAAAATCATGTGTAATCGGCTATTAAACAAGTTAATAGTCAAAAATGATTAATCCCCCTTTCTCTTAAGATTAAATTCCAAAAATTGAGATTCCCCATCCTCCTCTTCATTATGAATTGCCAAGTAAGATTACAAGAAAATAGAGATTCCCGATTTGATTTGAAAATTAGGGTTACACTCCGCATTTCTAAATATACAATTTTAGAATGAATTTGTTCGCCTTGATTCTGGATCTCTAGGGTCGTATTTATAGGAGCGGGTTGGCTCTTTCTTCAGCGTGGGGGCTTTTGTAAGGGGTCTTCTGGAAGCGAAAGCCATAACAAGGTGCTGAAAGGAATGATTTTACAAGAGTCTTTGGGTTTCGATGCTGCCTTCATCCCTCCTTTTCTTTTTGTATGATGCTTCGCTTGGGGAGGTTTCTTGGTGGAGTCTCAAGCTTTCCAATATTCGTATTTCAGGCGAATTGAAAGGTAAATGAAGCTTTAGCTCTTCACGCCTGTGCAGTTTATGCCCCGCTATTACCACGCAATATCTCTGCTATATCGTGTAGCGGATTTCTACTGCTACGCTCTCTGAAATAGCCTCTTCAATTTAATCCCCGCTATATTCCGATATTCCCAATATATCCCATTATTTCGGCTATATTCCGCTATTTCTGCTATATCTTCTATTAAAGAAATGAATTTTAAAATGACATTTATACATTATAAATTTTATAAAATTAGCTTTCTGATATAATTTTTTAACATATATTTTTCTGAAATAAAATACTACAATATTCCATTAAATATAATCAAACTAAACGAAAGTTTACATTTAATTTCATATATTTGCTTATGCTTTTTTTCTAAATTAAGAATGCACTAATTATAATTAAGTTAAATGTTAATTTTCCATTTATTTATCATTTTTATATTTGTAAAATCATTAAATATGAGTTATATATGCTGTTTAGACTCATCCGCTATATCCTGCTATTTCCTCAATTTATCCCTGCTACAACTTTTTGCACCTCTGCTGCATTGGATCCGCTGAGTGCTTTAACTGCACGGCTTCATGCTTTAGGATGACAAGTCTGAGACTATTTTCCTTTGGTTATGTTGGTAGGAACCCTTTTGGGAGTCTGCTGGTCCCTGTTCCTTTTCACTTTAAGGCCTCTTTCGCTTAGCACACCGGAAGCTTATATTTTAGCATGTTGCCTTGCTCACTTATATAATCCCTTAGGTCACCGCACGAGGCTTTTTTTTTGCTGTGAAGCTTTACTCGAGGAAACTTTCTAAGTCTTCGAGTATTTTAGAAGGCTCTCTCTTCTGTTTTTGTCTTCTTTCATTCTATTTCTTGGAGGTACGAATTCTGGCTTACAAGTATATCTTTTTCTCACAGTAGTCCTTTAAATTCCAATGTATGCATCTGGTTGATTTTTCCCCTTCTTCTACATGAATATGCTCCAATAATACTGACATCTTGTAAATCTTGGTTTATTACTCTCATTTATAAAAGTATGTGAAGGTAATGGTAGAATGGATGTTGATAAGTTATAGAAGAAGGAGATGAAGGATGAAAATAATGGAGGGATTAGGGTGGATTTTATAAGGGGTGGAAATTGTAGTTGTTGGCATCTGACGCGTCGGATGCCTATGAGTCAATCTCTACCAATGAAGAAACTGACCTAAATGTCAAGTTTTCGTGATGGTTGCATCTGACGCATCCATTATGGAACCTATTCATTTCGCTTATTCGAACGGTACCTAAGAAACTGGTCATTTTCTCTTTCGAACGGTATCTTAATACTTGATTTCATATTACTCTAATCAAATTAATTCAAAATACAATTTTAATTTTAACTTTTAACAATTATACTTAGAATTAGTTCTTAATTAAATATTTTTATTTTTAACTGGTAAAAAATACAGGTCATTATATCAAGGATTGTAGAAAACCTCTAACTACTCCTATTACAAGTGCCTGATCTAACAACCCTCCTATCACAACCCAATATAGCCTCATACATAGCCATCCAGTCTAAGCCTAAAATCGGTCAAAATCCCAATAAATAAGTCGCACAATGAAACTTGATCCTCGATATCTTCAACTTCAAACTCCAGTGTGTGTGTGTGTGTGTATATATATATAAAAGACGAATATACCGACCCTCCTACATGGTTTAACACAACTGTAGGGTTTATATAATACAAATGTCTAAATATAAGTCATCCCTAAATCTGCTAGGGATTAAAGAATGAGAAGCTCATGTATCAAATATAGTATAGATAGAAAGACATAAAATAGATAATGCACCTTCAACTACCACCTTCTTCCCTTTATGTAGCATTGGTTGCAGATTGGAAATAAGGATTGCCTCAAGTGCATAAGTTTAAACAACCTACGTCAAAGTCTAAGAAGAAAGCCTAGATATCGAAGTACAAACTTGCTTAAAATGCTTCTACTAACCACAGTTGTAGCACTTCACCTTAGAAGAATCTAACTTATCCTTAACAAAATTCCATAGCTTACCATACTTATGGCACTTCAGCTCTCTCTTTTGGATCCTCCACCCTTGGCTGCTTCCTCCTTTCTTCTTGCCTCTTTAGGACGGCTTTCTCTACAATGCCAGAACCAATTCCTTTACATCCTTCTTAGCAACAAAGATAAGAAAAGCCATCACAATAAGTCCCTCTAATATAGTTCCTATCGGAATATGACTCACAACTAAATCTTAACAAACTTGAGAGTTTTCTTATGTTGTGTACTGATGATCAAATCCGTACCAAACTTTGCAAGCTCATTAAATTGGTTTCCATTCTTCTTAACTAGCAAATCACCTATCTTATGATAAGCAAATTGAAACATCCCCCAATTTTTATGGTAATTAAATTTAAGTAAAATTAACTAATAAATAACAAACAATGAAAAAAAGAATTTTTATAAAGATCTAAATTTTGGCTACAAAACTTACACAAATGGATTCTTGGCGATTTCTAATCAACTTTCAGACATAAACTTTTTGGACCGAAGTTCAAGCGAAAATTTAGTAACGTTTGAACTTTTAGAGACGAAAATAAATAAATATATATTTGTATGTATGTATTAAGGAAATAATTTAAAATTAGTTAGTCTTAATTAAAAAAAGTCACTAAATTTAACTTTACTTTACGTTAACGTCTAGAAATTGTAATTAAGATAGAGTTAACAGTAATTGGTTAATAGGAACAAATTAGTCAATGTTTAAAATTACACAAAAATGCACTGCATAGGTCGACTAAGACCTAACATTGGTCGACCGTTGGCAGTTCACCATTGGTTAGAAAGGTTGACCAAAGATATGCTTTGTGCGGCATTAAACTTTTGTTGTAAGATCCAAATTTAGAATAGCTCGATCCGATGGTTAGCATTGGTTTAAACCCCTATAAATATATAATTAGGGTCTCGCTTCTGACCCATAATTTTTCTGATGAGTGCAGGAGCTTTGTAACATCCTCTTATCCTCTAAAATTCTAGGATCCAATGAAATAGACTTAGATTGCAAATATACGTCTTGTAAAAGAGTAAAAGAAGATAGATGACAGAATAGATATTCAAATCAAGTCGCTATGTCAGAGGTAAACTATAGATCTGATTTTAATTAATAAATTAAATCTAGATCTCTCCTCTCTAATCTAATTCTATTAGACCCATATATAAATATTGTTTGTGGATCTGAATAGAGAGCAACAATGGAGGATAAAGATAAGGGGAATTAGATTTTCATTAGATATATAGAACAGGGAGTGTAAAAAGGTGAGCCGGAATATTATATGTTTTGATATAATATTAGGTTATATGCTTTTATTGATATATGCTAGAGAATGTAATTTAAATTTCATGTAAATTTCTTTTATATGAAATGTTGAAATTTAAACGTATCTATGAAATAATATTTATGAACTAAGTAATTCTTTATTTTAAAATGATTAGAACTGTGTAATGATTGGAATTGGTATTTTAACGATGAATGAGTTGAATAAAATCTTAATGTACATCGTAATAATTAAAAATATATATATTTATTCTGCGATGATGAATAAAATTGGAAATAAAGCTATTTTAATTTCTGTGATTATAATGATATCTTATTCATTGGAAAATATATTGTTGCAAGTAGATTATGATATATTATTAAGTTCAAAATAAATAAGTGTGATGTTTGAAATGATAAAGAACATGCATATTGATATATAAAAGAAAGAGATGTACAAAATAGGATAATTACCATACTTTGTACCGTCTATTCCAAGAAATGAAAAAGATAACTCCTTGTAACTACAAACACAATATATACCTCCTTTTTGGATAAGATACAGAAATTATCATGCTAAAATTATTTGACAGATGTTAATTTTAGTGTATTAAAATTAAGTCCTAATAGATGAAGTAACATTAAGATAAGAATAAAAATAGAAGTAACAATAAGTTAGGAATCCATGAAACAGGAAATGTGCAAAACATTAAAGAAGAAAAAGAAATAGAAAATAATATGAAATGTAAATGAAAATTAAAATGATGAATGAATTAATGATGAAATTGATAAATGATATATAGAATCGATAAATGAATCTAATGAAGAAAGTTAAACACACAATAAAATGAAGACTTAGAGTTAATTATAAGAACTTTGGAGGCAATGAAGAAAAAGTAAAAAAATAAGTACATATGAATATGTAATGTGTTCATAAGTAACCTTGAACATGTGTTTATGATGGATGCAAATTACTATAATTTAGGGTAAGATTTGCTCAGGTTCCTATTAAGTTTCAAAATACAAAAATACTCTTTGTCTAAAAACTTTATAAATTAGGTCCCTGTTTTTGAAAAATCAACAAAAAACAACGTAAAAATATATCAAACTTCAAAATTTAATTCAGCACGTAATCATCATCCTATTCACACATTAAAACTACAAGGAAAAAATTAAAAAAAAAACAAAAAAAAATGCACGCTACTTATTTTTTATGCAAGTTTCCGTATAATTGCTGACATTGCAGCAATTAATTCAAAAAGTTGTTGAATTTCATGCAACTTTTGCATAATAAAAATAATTTGATTCCAGTGAATTGCTGCAAATGTTGCAATTATTTGCAATATTTGCTGATATTTCTGCAATTATTCATCCGCCTTTCAACTACATATTATATGAATAATTGCAGAAATATCAGCAATAAATCACTAAAATTGCTGATATTTCTGTAACGTTTTTATTTGTTTGCATCTTCTGTAAAAAAAATGTTGATATATCAGCAACTATATATGAATAATTGTTGATATATCAGCAATTATTCATCCACCTTTCAACTAAATTCTGGATGAATAATTGCTGAAATATCAGCAATTATTCACTAAAATTGTTGATATTTCAGCAATTTTCTTTTGTGCAGAATACTTCCATGAATATTTATAATTTTTTATACAATAGAGCAAAAAAAAAAAAAACAGAAATATGTGTTGCTACACTAAATAGGGACCCGCTTTATAACGAAACTTGAAGAGGGATGCACAGTGAAACATTTTAAAAAATGAGGATGCGAGACGAAATTCCACTATAATTTAACGATAATTATAAAAAAAAGGATGACAAGAAGAGTCATTAGAGTAAGTTAACTTGTGACAGTTAGTAAGGTTATGGTAGCTATGTAATGTTATATTAGTATATGTCATGTTCAACCTAGGACCCGTGGAGAGTATACGCTTGTGAATTAACAGAAACTCCCTTCAGGGTGCAATTATTAGTTTGCTTCAGTTTATAAAGAAGAAGGTATTTCCTTGATTGCATTATGCAATCTAAATGAGAGGTCGACATGAAAGACAACCTTATATCTTGCGGACAACATTGTTTGCTAGTGTGGGTTTGTTGGTAATATACTACCGTAGTTGTTTTACTAAATTTTGGTCCCTTTAGAAGATAAGGCTAGGTAATTTTCATTAGAGACGTCTTTTAAAAACACGAATAACATGATATAAGGAGATAAGATTGGGCGATGGATCCTGATGAGGTGATGGACAAGAGACGGTAAGGAAGGATGGTATCTGGGTTTATTATGAGACCATGTGATATACACACACATATACATAGTTATGAATCTATTAGACGTAGATGAGAACGATTCCTACGTGGTTGTGAAGTCAGGAGGACTAATAAAATATGAACGTATATAAGAAGAGATGATAAACAATCGGCATAAGGTAACTTTACTTATAACATGCACAATTTACTTGTCACTTAAATTTTGTTCCGAACCCCTCCTACAACCCATGGAATCTTTGGAAGGGAAAGTACTGTATTATGCGGGAACCATTGTTTAGCAGGTTCTTCTTTCAATGCTCAGTTGAGAAGAACATTTGACATTATTTAAGGTGTCAAATCTTGGTTAGTAACCATGTTATTTATTACACTTATTACACAGTGAGTTATTACCGTTATAGCTATGATATTATTATTCATACCAAACCAATAATCCATACTTTTATGGACTTGGGTTATCAATTTAGCGAAAATTTGAACCCAATGGAGTGTGTGTTCTCTCATAATCCTTTCCAACTGAACATTTTCCTCATCTTATGGTAGAAACTTCATCTCAAACTTCTATGAAACTCTCCCCAAGTCATATCTCCATCATTCGTCTTTTCCTTTAAAACCACTTACCAACTCGGACCCTTATCGTACGGCTGTCAGGTAGTAACTTGCTTCTATCTCCGTTAACCAATCCATAAGACCAAATAACCTCTTCCAAGTGTGGACCCATGCTCTCAATTCAACGTAATGTTCAGTCCCCGAATAAGGCTTTCCTCCCAAACTAGAAAATTCCTTACACAACTCTGCAAAGTTAAGAGCGATAGGTGGGCGTGTAGGAAACTGTGTATTTTGACGATCGAATATTTAAATATTGATTGTTAATTGATTGAGCGATGGTTCCAAAAGGTGTTTTTTCACAAACGATCGAATCAGGACTCGAGACTAGCTTCATTGAGCCTGGACTGTTCGTTATGTGGAGAAAAAGTATATGAATCGCTATATTTCAAGATCGAACGGTTTAAGGGTCAAAACTGTCTCAAAATACATGTAAAATTGTCATTTCGGAGCGTAGTCTCGGATTGCGACGGAATTTATACCATCAAATCTGTATTATTGAGGGGATATACACCATTGAGTTTTGTGATGATCAGATGTGTCATTTGATCGTACGGAACGGAAACGCGCTTGATTTCTTGAAGAGAATTCAAATTAAAAAGAATGAATAGTATTAAAAGTAAAGAAAACCCAAACCCCTCTTCTTTATAAACACTACCACTATTGTTCATTCTCTAGGGTACCTGTTCATTGAAAAATCATGGTTCTTCCCCTAATATTTCAAAAATTAAAATCGAACGATTTATACAAGTAAAAATCATGAGATTGGATTCAATGGAATCAAATCGAGGAGAGGTTAAAGCCCATGATAGTTTTGTCAAGTGCAATGTCAACTGAATCGACCGTGAGTAGTGACTGAGAAATAGGGTTCGGGTTTTTTGATCGATATAGGAGGAGTAAGGCAAAACGATGGATATTGTAGCATTCCCCTCGTCGATCTGCATCTCCTCACGATTAAGGCTACAAGTCTGGTCAACCATGGATAGTCGCCACTTTTGTTTGGCGCCGACCTGCTGCGTGTTGCATTTTGCATAAACATGTCGAGTTGCTCCATGTGTGTATATGGAAAGGTGCTCGTGTAAAGTGACGTTTTAGCAAAGATGATGTTGAAAATATCAAGGAATGGATGAGAAAGAGATCAGAAAAGTTAGTGGGTAATGGGTTTTTGTTATATCTGAGATGCTTCTGTATGCTGTTAGGGGAGAAAATTATTTAAGGGTAATTAGATTAATTAGTTAATTAATTATTTGATTAAGTCGTTAATTTATATCAAATAAAACTACAAATTTATATCATCTATTATTTTTGCCTACGATATTAGAATTGGACGTTGTTTCTTCCGTTGAACTCATTTTGGTGAGCGCTACATTTTGACACTAGTTTAGGACGATTTAACTATGGTAAGAGATATTGTCTCTCACTGAACTTTATTTGCTTATACAGAAAAACTGGATGCTTTAAACTGATTCCTAATTATAAAACAGAACTCCTAGGATAGTTGAACATATAAAATAATTAATAAAAAGATTAATAAGTGATTTAAGTAGTTTTAGCCATGATTATCATTTTTTACTTGTTTGAGCACTATTACGCGCTATTTACCCGTTTACGCGCTATTTTGATCACACTATTAGATTTAGGTTATCCGGACATTTATTTCACTTTGATTGTTATAGGTGGTTCTGTTTTATTTATTACATCTATATGGATGCTTGTATGGTTATTGGTTGCATTGTTGAATTATTTTCTTAGTTTAGCTTAAATGTCATTCGTAGTCGACCGGGTATTACGAAATCTTGTTCGTTAGAGTTTGGGGTGCTTATTGATCAGAAACACACATCGGTGTATATTGATTGAGCGCAAAATGATAACAGACTTGAAAAGACGAGATAAATTCTCGATGGAGCCTCAAAGCACATGGATGGATTCAACGATGGATATGAAGACAGACTGAGACTTAACCTTGGTGGTTTTGAACATGAAGGATGGACTTGGCGACGAGCTGGATTTCACGACGAATGTTGGATGTTTTCATTGGATGTGTATTTAACAAATTTTGGTTAAAGATGTGATCTGAGTAGTCGCTATCAATTAATACCGAATAGACGATATCAACTACTATATTTATTGGCTACTTTAGCCAATTTGACATGGATGATGGTGCAATTTCGAAGAGCATGGACATGATGGTTCATTTGGTAGTGGTTTTGATGTGGTGGCTCTTCGACCAGTGGCATTGGCGTGGGCAAGGATGTGGTGCTTCTATACACTGATTATTCATTCGACGGTAGTGGATTCAGAATTGGGAGCAAGGCTGATGCAAATGGTTTTCCTTCGAGATGCAGAAAAGACGATGTTAAGTCGTATAAAAATGATTGTCAGAGAGAGTGATGGTAGACACAAGATGACATGCTACGACATATGAAGACCATCGAGGATAGTTCCCAGATCGTGACGACTTTGGTTGGAGTCTTAGGGCAGTCTAAAGATTGATTCTACCGCGAGGAACACGTGTAAAGGGATTATCAATACGCGTGATTTTAGCGGTTACTCATAAATAGAGGGTAGTGGACATGATGTCCATTTAGTACCACGTAGGGTTCCTTATCTTCACATCAAAAGATTCAAGGCATTCACTTAGACCAAGTTGGGTCCTTACCTTGGGGCATACATGTCGGCGCAACCTAGGTCCTGGCCAACTGAGTGGCATGGGATCGATCATCTTGGAAACTGAGTGTTATCGTATATCCAACGCACTGAGTGAGTGAATCTAAGGATGAATGGTGGATGTTATTTTTGTCACCTTAGACGTGTCATGTGATATGGACATTATTGATTCAAATATCTGAAGACCCCTAGTATTCTGATGTAGGATACACATGTTATCATTAGCATAGAGCAGTATATTTTATGTGTGCTAACTCTATGGATGTAGGGGAAGGACATATATGATTCTTCATACCCTCCATGCTATACATACTATTACAACTTTTACAGTACTGAGATTTATTTATCGTCGACACCAAACTATTATCTGACCTAAAGTTTTATTTTCCTCTTATTATATTGGGACCTAATCGACGATGCTGATGAGCAAACCCAGTTATAGGTATGGGCATTACTCAGAGCTATACAGGTGGACTAGTAGGACATGGCTTCTTTTCATACCTATAATTATAGTATCTTTATTTATTCCGTTGTGTGACACTATAGAGCCTTGACATTAGAGACATTTTATCAGTTGGGTTTATTTATCTCTTGAACTCTGTTGTTGTTCTATATGACTTATAAGCCTGTATGTTCTGATTATAATATTTGTATAGTTATTACTATCTCTCCTATGTTATATCTGTGACTGTATCTACTATATGTTATCTGATGCGCTATGAGATATACAACATGTCCTATGATCGTGTTCATGTTCTTTATGTTTTATTCATATTATCTTCATTCTCTTCTATTTTCTTCTTTTCTTTTCTTTTACTTTTCTCTTGTTTTCTACTATTTCTTTCTCTTGACGATCGCTTTATATTTGTTTTACATGGATCGGGTACTTGTAAAGTGCGTTATTGAGTTATAAAACACCAATGGTGTATAGCGAGTCATCACAATTAGTATCAGAGATGAGGTTGCATTGTTTAACCTAAGTAGTGTCAGAGAGAGTACATATTTGAATATATTTTGATTTAAATTTATATATTATAAGCATATGGGTAACATAGGTTGTTTTTCACATGAGTTCCATTGGAATAGTTTTTTCTATTGGTGACTGATCATTTTAACTACTTATCTAAGATGATCTAGCAAAACGAGAAATGCTACTAACTACTCTATCTTTAGAGTTAAGAATTAGGTGGAATCGAGGACTACTAGCTTCAATTTACAATTTATGTTTCCAGCAATGGTACGAACCATTATATGGGATGCTTAATATATCTAATTAGCTATGTCGCACAAGTGCAGTGAGTCAACTATGCCACACCACATGGTCACTTATGTGTAGTTGTGATGAGCCATTCCTTTGAACAGAGTCGACTACTGTGGTGTGAGGGCTATTTGGATTTACGCAAGGGTTTCTTCGACGACTTGGAGTTGTATGTTAAATGAATTAGGAGTTTACTCCTATGAGGCTCCAAGGTTGAGTCTGGATTGGTCGAGAGCCTTTATCATTTCAATTTCTCACTCAAGACCAGTCAATGGTTCACTTCGAAGAGATTTGTAACGACTTTTCAGAAGTCGGTGAGGAGTTTACCAACTTTTGAGATATGTCTATGTTGGAGTATGTGACTGGATTTGATATGTTATTGAAGTACATTTATTCTCTCCGTTGTCACTTCGAACTCTGGAGTTTGTGGCTGGGTTGACTGCTTGACTCGGAAGGTGATTGATTTCATTCAGAGGGAATGATGAGTCGATCGAGGAAGCTTACAGTGTTCAAGCTTACGCCCAGTATAGAAGGATGCCCTAACTTGTTGGGACAAATCGTGGAGACATATGTATTTATTATCGTTCTCATTTCATCGAGTGCTCCCTCGATGAGAGTGAAGGGAAAATGACATCATTCTTTATATATGTTTTCCATTAATGGCGTTTTCATGCATGTTTTAGTTTGGCGTCAAGATTTCATTGTTCTATCTGATCTTGAGGTTTGAAGGAACGGGTTTGGGACTCTTGATAATTAGTTTTCTTTTCTTGATTGTGACATACCATGTTCAGGGCTCAGTTAGATTATATATGTTTGTAACATACTGTATTTGGCCACCGAAAATTAAAACTATGGATGACAACTATATCCATAGCGATTAATTTCAGGCCTCGACATAGGGAGCGTTATGGCATAGATAGTCTATACTTGGCAGCATATATGTTTTGTCAAAAATTCAAATCTCATTGAATCCCATTTGCATGTTTGCCAATTTGTTTGCTCATTGTTTATTATTGAGCTTAACCGGACTTAACAATTGAGTCCTGTAGTTTAGTTGCTGGGAGAATATGAAATATCGGTGGTAGTGAGAGGTTTTTGGTAATGATAGTGGGCTAGGATATTTTTCTCTTTAGTAGCGAGTCGTTTTTCGGTTTAGCGATAGTGGACTAAAACTTAGATCTTTAGTCGACTAGCCGCTTATGTTTGGACGATAGAGAGCTGAGACAGTTCCCTTGTAGTGAGTCATCATCTGAGCTTGTAGCTTAAGAGTATGTAGACACATTCTATGAGGTGAATAGATTGTCACCACCATATTTGAGCCAAGTTCCGTATCTTTTTGGTTGTATTATTGAACTAATAGTTGTGCCTCTAGGGCATATGAAACTTAAGAATGCAAAGCAAGCGAGTATTCATTCATGTTGATTGGTAGTTTGTCTGATTAGCTTTAAGAGTACAAAGATGTTCTTGTGGTTGGGAATCCTGAGGGGATTTTATTGTGTGTAGTCAGGTGGTGTGTGCCAATTACAACATTTCACGTGCTGCTTTGATTTTAATTAGCTGGTTGTGTCATTCGGGATAACCAGCAAGTTTCCGTCCAAGCTAACTAGTGATTCAACATATTTTGCTGATTTCTTAGATCGTGTTCTGAGATATCACTTGAATGAGTTGTGCTTGCGCTACTCGATCGTATTTTCATCCTCCCATGGATGGAAAGAGATCCTAAGGCACAATTAGTGTTTGTGTTGTAGGTGTTGAGAAAACACCATTTTTTGGTTGGCTTATTGGAATTTCACTTTTCGTTCAGAAAAGTGAAGTGGTTGAGTCACATCATCCCAAGTAGGATGTAGCTATGAGCCGTATGAGAGTTCTGATGGTTTGGAAGTTGAAGTTAACCCTTAGGTGTATCAATTATTTGTTCTGAGTAGAAATGACAAGCCAATAAGACACATTTGGTTGTGTCGCTTGGTTTGGTGTAGTGTATTTTCGAATGGATGGTTGTCTCATTCTAGTCGATAACCAAAACCACATGAGAAGGAATATTAGACCCCCGATTCAGAGTCGATGGCAATAAATGCTTTGGTGAGTTGGAGGCACTATCTATTAGCAAGAGGGTTAGAGTAATTTTGTGATGTCACATCACTAGGATTCCTCTTCCTCGAGAGGTCTCTCAACCGTTGCCAGCATCAAAGGTAGTCATTCTTGTCCTCCTGCTATTTCGTCATTTCCTATATATGCTTATGGTAAATATAGTTGTTTCACATCTTGAGTTAGGGATGTACCAATATAGAAGCTATATCCCATTAGTGGACGTCGCTCGTGTCTATTATTGATTATGACCTTATAGCTCAACGTGAAGTAGAACATACCCAATGGAGCTGGTCAGTTCCATATGGATGAGGGTTGCTTGTTCCTGGCATCATTTTAAGGGGTTGATTGCGCATTCATTTCATGTTGGATACGACATTTGTAACACCCCACATTTTATGACAATTAAATATTTAATAGTGCATACGCATATATATATATATATATGCATAGACGTAAATATATAAAAGAAGAATAAAATAATGATAATATATGGTTGCATGTAATAAATACATGCATTGAAAAAGAAAAATATATTAATGCAAATAACAATGTAATGCATACATTAAAAGAAAGAAGAAATCGGTTGCATGCAGTGTAATTATGTTGCATGCAATGGTTTACAAATATTATGCATTAATAAGAAAAGAAAAATGAAAGAAAATGATGCATGAAAATTGTAAGGTTACTTGAAATGGTTTAAATGAAATATTGCAACAAATATGAAAAAGAGGAATAATAAAAGAACAATGACCACCATTGTTCTAAGCTTTGTTAACAAAAGCCTAAGTAGTCCGGTTGGTTAGAGCATGTGGCTTTCATGCGAGAGGTACAGAGTTCGATCCCCGTCAGTGCCATATTTTTGTTTTAAAGGAACGACTAAAATAACACATGTTCTAAAGAGAAAATATGTATAAAAGCACATATAAGGAAAACTATACATATAAGGAAATATAGAAAAATATATGTATATGAAAATATATGCGTATATATGTGCATATATATATATATATATATATATATATACATACAAAGGGAAATTCAAAATAGGGTTGCAATCAAAGAAATATGGTAAGAATTAAATGACGACATAACACTGTTTGAATTTTGAAAATGAAATAAAAATTGTGTGTATATATATATACGTGTAAAATGGTCATTTGAAGTTTTGTATACATATAAGAAGATTATATGTAAATATAATATTTTAAATAAATCAAAAAGAGTATAATGGGATATTAATCAAACGTTTAAAATCAAAAACGTCAAAACGGAAAATATTTCCTAGAAAAGGCTAGCGGGACCCAGGGAGTCGACCTTGGGGTCGAGACCAACATAGGGGGGTCGACCTCAGGGTCGACACATATACAGGGGGGTCGACCCGATGGTCGACCCCACCCCAGATCTGGCTAGATTCATCAATGAATCTGGACTGTTTTCTTAACCATGTTCATTGTTGACTCAGCGCTGCGTGTACGATAAGATCGTGAACACCTATAAATATGCTAGCGGACCCTAGCCTAAATCTCACATTTTATGAGAAGCTGCCTAAGCTCTGCCATTCTTCTTCCTCCTCAAATATCTTCAGAAAAATAGAATAATTAGTTTAAGAAAATTCTGATTCAAGACCTGGAGGAAAAGAATGAATATTAATAAAGAAGGTATTCAGAAATGTGGATCCATGGTTATTTAGGTTCTAAATTCAATTAGGAGAACCATGAAATGCCAGATCTGGACCAGATTCAGGATTTGGAAAGCAATTAGGTGAGTGAATTTAAAATATACCTTTTTGATAATGATATATTTATCGTTTGACATTCCCCGTTAATATGCAATGTAAATCTGCTAGAATGAATTGAAATGTTAATTTGATATGTTGAAATGTTAATAGGTTGAAATGTTAACATGTTGAAATGTTAAAAACTGTTAAAATATGTGGAAACGATTATTGTTGTATACATACATGTTTTAATAACTTGTTAATTGGATAATGTAAGTTAAGTTATAGTGAAATTGGAATAGTTACATGTTAATCTGTGGCATATTATGTACTTGAACCCTTAATTGTAAGAATTCGGATAATCACATGTTAATTTGTTAGAATGGAATAATTACATGATTCGATGATTACATGTTACTTTAAAATGAAGTTAATTACATGTTAGGAAGAACGTGCAGCATGATAATTAGAAATGGACTTAATGTGTAAGCATGACATGTAAAATATAGATTACAGTAAAACTTGAAAGAATGAATATGCCTAAATTTATAGTAAATAGAAAACTGTAACCGCACTTAGACACGAGGTTAAATTCAACTTATGGTAGAAGTCTGCCCGTAACCGCCCGGCAAATCCAGCATCCATAAGTTGTTAATTTAATGTGAGGGGTCTGATGCATGAATATACATGTAATGATGCTAAGACACGAGGTTAAGTCAACTTGTGGTAGAAGTCAGCCCAGAACAGCCCGACAAATCCAGCATCCACAAGTGGTAGGCTTAATGTGAGAGGTCTAGTCCATAAACATATATATATATTTATATGTAAATAATAGGATTGATAAAATGACATTAATTGCGATTAATGGAAATGAATAGGAAATAAATGAAAGTTAAAACAGTAAAAGAAGTGTAATGAACGGGGAATGATAACAACCTATTATAATTAATTACATTAACGAGAATGTTATATAATAGGTAGGCTTGTCCTAGGGACAAGTGGAAATTATAACTTAGGTTATAATAAACGATAACGAAAATGGAATAACTTATGTAATGAGATAAGTTGTACTTAATTGTAAATTAAGTTATCTGTAAGATCGAGAATCTGAAATCTACTGATAAGGACAACATAAGTTATATTAATGGAAACGAAACTTATTAGTAAACCTTAGTTAAGAGAACCAAGTTAATAAGTAAATAACGACAAGTTGTAGTGACAGTGTAAGATGGAATTATGATTAAATAAGAAAGAACAAGGTGAATGTATGGGATGAAATAAGTTATGTTTAATCATAAATAATAAGTGACATGTTAAACAGAAAACTTGTGAATTGAGATATACTTAATTACATATTAAGTAGAACGTGTTATTGTAACTATGGAATTAAACAATGAATAATATAAAGAGATTGTAGATTACAGACCTTGGATTACAAACTAGAGAATAAAATGTTATGGGCTTATTAATAAACGTAGAAAGGGTTAAATTTTGCAACCAAAAATTAATAAGCAAGAGGGGTCCATTCCTTAGAGATATAAGGGGCTCGAAAAGAACTTGGTAACCTAAATAAGAAGTTAATATGATTTGAAATAACCAAGTTAACTGGAAACCTGATGAGGTAGAGCAAACACATAATTAAATGTTTAGACATAGGGTCTAATAACACATTAAAATGAGGCGCTTGGACCAATCCGCACGTTTGAGGGTGAATAACCCAATGGGGTAGATCATCGTGGTGTCATGGGGCACAAGAGGAGCACATGTCCATTTGATTATTCTGCCTCTTCTACTAGCTCCGAAGGACTGGAAGGGAAGCACGTAGCTTCCTGGGACGTGGAGGGTACTCCTGGTAGTCCTCTGTGTTGTGACAACATTCGACTATGCTCGTAGAGGTTAGGCCTGCGCGTTTCTACCGGTGAGTATGCCTTGATTGCCATGATAGTGGGCAATCAAAAGACTGTAAGGTGGTATAGGTGATTTAACGATACAAGTTACCTTGTGACTAGGCTGGGTTACGACCACTCTTGAGTACTGTCAGGTCTAACCATTTGTTGATAGCAAGACGTCGAGTACCTACCATCGACAGTCAGCATGATACGTGATGCACGATGCGGAAAGACGGAGAGCTAAACCAAAAGACCTTAGACCTTTTGCTATCAAGGCTATGGGTGAGGGACAAGCCAATTAGGATTTGTTTTTTGTTGTTTTCTCTTGGGCTAGGTCACTAGTTCTCAACCTCGTTCGTATTTCACTAGTTGAGGGAGGGGTAAGGTGGAACCATAGCCACTGAAAATGCAGACCTTAGCATCTATGAATATAGATATCTGAAAAGCTCCCGATCGAGTTTCGTGTTTCTTGTATAGCCCTGCCACGGGACTCGGTGCACATTAGAGGACGTGCGGTTAAGGCATCGAGCTACAATCAACGATACGTACATGGGAAAGTCTAGATACATGCATGTCTACTCTGGGTGGTGTATCGTAGATTTGAGGGCACTACTCTGTGATAGAGTCTGATTCGATCGAAGGTGGCAGTCCATACGCTTACGTAGCATGGTAATTGACAGATATATGTGGAACGTAACATTGTTATATAGAGATCCGTACGTCACTCCGGCGTAGGATGAGGACTGCACACATTTCTATGGCATTACGATGGAGACCGTGCGAGTGGGGTACCATGGGGTGTACCTTAATATTGGGGGTAGCTACATATATACAATATTAGGTTAATCCACTGGGATGTAAATGGGTACGGCATGTGTGTAATCCTTGAGTGTTGTTAACCTAAGTAACATAATAAATAAGAAAATGTGATTGAACGGTACATGTAGGATTATCCAAAGTGTATAGTTTAAATCCAGTCACCATAACTTGTGTTCTGACCCCCTCCTCATAACATATTCGCAGGTTAGATTTGTGGCAGAGACATGATAGCTTTGGATGTTAGTTAGCCAGTATTATTAATATGGTAAGGCTATATTTTGATTACATTATATTTTATCCATTCTGATGTGAGATATTTTCTGAGCTCTGGCATTTATGTCTCTATCTTTTCTACAAGATATCGGAGCAACCAACACGAGTTTCGATAGATTAGAATTTTGGGGAAAAAAATTCCGGTCTGTCGGAATTCGGGTTGTTACAACATTAGCTAGTTATGGCTGAATGGGATGAATCGAATAGTTCCATATAGCTATTTGAGATCTCTAAATGAATGCGGAAATAATTGTCGATGGTTTTCATCGAAAGGTCTCCATAGAGTTAGGAATAGTATGATAGCACTCGAGTCATACCTGATCTATTGACAAGAGACGCTAGATTAATATTCTTTATCTTTGGAATGGCGACCAAGTTGTCGGCATTAGACGATTATATTAGTTAATTAGTATCTTTCATGCTAGGGTAGATTTGGATGTTATTTTTATGACTGCTATTATTTTTCAATGCATACTTGATTGTTGATGTTTGGCATGACTATTTAGCTCATATGGTTGCTACACATAGATGATAGTTGTTTTGTTACATAGCCCTTTTGTTTGAGATAAAATTCTATAATTGACTTGACATGCTTATGTTAGATAAATTTTATTTATTTAACATACTTATTTTCTTGTTTCCATTTCTATTATTGTGTCTAATCCTCTCTGTTGAGTACATGCCCAGGTACATAGAAGCAAGATTTAATTATTTGGAAGCTAATCAGCTTTTATTCGTAGCTAAATGCTAAGCTTTCCTTAAAAAGAGGTACGTAGTAGATGTAGGGTTTTGGTGTTTTTTCCATTTGGTGCATTTTGGTTATTTTATTCCCCATGTATGGGTAGCCACTTTTTGGCTCTTATTTTAATTTGATGGGAAGAGCCATATTTGGCGACTTATAGTTTTTCAAATCGAGCCACGTAGAGGGGGTGCTGCTGAAATTTATTTGTGAATTTTACCAAATTTGGAAGAAGAAAAATCCAATATGTGATGCTAAGGTTGTCACTTCTATTTTCCATTATCCATTCATTTGGAAAATAAGTGTACCACCTAGATCTTTGGCTTAGTTAAATCAGTCTCAATTTTGATTCTGGTTATACTTAGGAATGAGAATATTGGCTCTACGTCCAATTCCAGGTCTATTTCCTTTGTTATGATCATTTTCAATGGTTTTTGTTGAGAGTGTTAGTTGACGATTTATCTTGTATCGTCACTTGTTTGAGTGTATTGGGCTGTCTTGTTTCCTCCTTACGGAATTCAAGGCGAAATTCTATAAGGAGTGGAGAACATAATGAACTATATTTTAATGATCAGATATTTAAATAAAATATTTAAATTTTGGTCGTTAATTAATTGAGTAAGGATTCCAAAATGTATTTTTAACATTGATCGAATCAAGACTCGAGATAAGTTTCATTAAGTCCAAATTGTTCGTTACATGGAGAATAATTATATGGATCACTATATTTCGCGTCCGGACAATTTGAGGGTAAAAACCGTCTTTGAATACGCGTAGAATTGTTGTCACGGAGCATAGTTTTGGATTGCGAAGTAACTTGTACCATCAAAACCATGTCGTTCAGGGGATATACGCCGTTGAGTTTAGTGATTATCAGATGCATTGTTTGATCGTACGAAATGGAAACGCACTTGATTTCCTTAAGATAATTCAGAATTAAAAAGAATAAATATTATTAAATATAAACCAAAATCGAATCTCTCTTCTTTATAAATGTGGCCAACACTGTTCACTCTCTAGGGTTATTGTTCCATCCATAAATCATGGTCATTTCTAATATTTCAAATGTAAAAATCGAACGATTTATACAAATTAAAATCACGTGATTATATTCATTGGAACCAAATCGAGGAGAGATTCAATCCCGTGTTAGTTTTTCCAGGTGCGACGTCAACCGGAATCGATCGTGAATAGTGACGAGCATTAGGGTTGGGCTTTTCGATCATATATTAGGAGTAAGGCCAAACGATGGATGTTGTCGCATTCCCCGCGTCGATCTGCATCTCCTTACGATCATGGCTGTAAGTCTAGTCAACCATGGACAGTCGTGACTTATGCTTGGCGTGAACCTGCTACATGTTGCATTTTGCATAGACATGCCGAGTTGCTCCATTTGTGTCCTAAGGTGAGGCGCTCACGCAAAGCGACGTTTTAGTGAAGACAACGTTGAAAAACAACGAGGAATGGATGATAAAGAAACTGGCAAAGTTAGTGGATGATGGGTTTATGTAATATTTGAGATGTGCCTATACATTATTGGAGGTGAAGATTATTTAAGGGTAATTAGATTAATCAGTTAATTATTACTTGATTAAATCGTTTAATTATATTAAATAAATTCACAAACTTATATCATCTATAACTTTTGCTTACAATATCAGATTTGGATTCATTGCACTCGTACTGGTGAGCTCTATGTTTTGATATTAGTTTGGGCAAATTTGGCTAAGTTGACTGGTATTGTCTCTCCTAAACGATGTATGTTCATACAATATAAATTGGACGGTTTAAACTGGTTCCTAATTATAAAACGTAATTTCTAGCATTAGCTGAATCTATTAAATAATTAATAAATAGATTAATAAGTGATTTATGTAGTTTTACCATGATTATCACATTTCACCAGTTCAAGCATTATTTGTTTGTTTACACGCTATTTTGACTACCCTGTTAGGTTTAGGTTATTCAGACACTTATTTCACTTTGATTGTTATTGATCGGTTCTATTTAATTAGTACTGCTACTATGGATGCTTATATGACTATTGGTTGCGTAATTGAATTGTGTGCCCAGTTTCGCTTAAAATGTCGTTCGTAGATGATCTAATATTAGGAAATCTCGCTCGTTAGAGTTTCAGGGTGATTATCGATTAAGCGCATACGTCGGTTTATATTGATTGAGCGCATAAGGATAATATATTCAAGGATGAGATAAATTCTCAATGGATCTTCAGAGCGTATGGATGGATTCGATGACGGAGTAGCATTTGAGCTCAACGACGGATTTAAAGACGGAGCAACATTAGATCTTAGTGGCCAATTCAAAGACGATGGATGGAATTGGCGAGGAGCTGGATTTCACGATGAATGTTGAACATTTTCTTTAGATGTGTATTTAACCAATTTAAGTTAAATACGTGATCCGAGTAGTCGATATCAATTATTACTGACTGGTCGATATCGACTGCTATTGCTATTGGCCACGTCGATTAATTTGACATGGATGATGGTGTGATTTCGAGGAGCATGGACATAATGGTTCATTCAACAGTGATTTCGATATGTTGTCTCTTCAATCAGTGGCTTTGGCATGGGCAAGCATATGGTGCTTCTATACATTGATTAATCATTCAACGATTATGATTCCAAGATGGGGAGCATGGTTGATGCGAATGGTTTTTATCCAAGATGCAAAAAGGTGACTTTAAGTCATATTGAGGTGACTGTTGGAGAGAGGACAGGAGACATGTATGATATCCTACAACATTTGATGACCATCGAGGATAGTTCCTAGATCGTGACGACTTTGGATGGAAGTCTTATGGACAATCTAGAGATGGATTTTACTGCGGAGAATGTGTGCAAAGGGATTATCGATATGCAGTATTTTAGCAGTTATTCATGAAGGGGGGGGGGTAGTGGGTATGATACCCATTTGGTACCATGTCGGGTTCCTTATCTTCACGTCGGAAGATTTATTGTATTCTCCTGGACCAAGTTGGGTCCTACCTTAAGGCGTATACATTAGTACAACCTAGGTCTTAGCCGATTGAGTGGCACCGATTTGAGTTTCATGAAAATCAGGTGTTATTGTGTGAGGATGGATGATGGTGGGGCGTCATGTATTATGGATATCATCGATTCGAATATCCGAATACCCTTGCTATTTTGATGCAGGATACATCTATTATCACTAGCATAGAGTAATGTATTTTATATATGCTAACTATGTGGATGCAAGGGAAGGACATGTATGGTTCTCCATACCCTCCATGCAATGTATACTATTATGTCTTTTACTGTACTTTGAGATGTGTTTATCGCTCATACTAGACTGTTATCTAACCCGATGTTTTATTTTCCTCTTATTACCTTGGGTTTTCGTCAACGATGCTGATGAGCAGACCAGGTGATAAGCACGGGATTACTCAGAGCTGTATAGGTGGGCTAGTTGGACACAACATCTTTTCATATGTACTTATACTTGTATTATCTTTATTTATTATGTTGTTTAACATTGTGGAGCTTGGACAGTGTTATGTATTCTTATCAGAGGTAGTTTATCAGTTGGGTTTATTTATCCTTTGTATAATTTCTATTGTGTTCTATGTAACTGTATGATCCTGTGCACTCTGATTATATGCATTATTTATTTATTATTGTCGTGTCTGTTTATATCAGTGGTTTTTACTATTATATATTATATGATGTGTTGTGAGATATACGACAGGTCCTGTGATCATGTTTGTATACTGTACGGTTTATTCTTGTTCTCTTCTTTATCTTCTCTTTTATTTTCTTCTTTCATTACCCTTTTCTCTTCTTTTCCACTATTTCTTTCTCTTGACGATCTCTTTACATCTATTGAGTGGTTGTACAACATGTTATTGAGTTATATAAGCACCGATGGTGTATAGCGAGCCATCATAGAAACCCACCAATTGCTGCATCTAAAGGCTATCTAATGGGCGGATTCTTAACCTGTGCCCTAGCATGTAAGTACCAGTGCAACCGTATGGGTATGTTCGTATTCAGAACCTTAAGAACATCTACAAAACATGACCCTACTGCATCAACCATCTTTTTCTGTTAGTGATAAAAATTTATAAGTAACTTCCATGGATACCTCAAAATGAGGTTAAGAGGTAACACATATATATACATACGTATATATGTGTGTGTATATATGCATGTATATGTATGTTTTTGTGTGTGTGTCATATGTTTCACATATTCTTCTAGCCTTAGGATTTTCGAACCTAAGCCCTAATTCTAGCTAGGGAAACCTGCACCTCTCAACACATTTAGAAACCATCATATCAAGAAATGTGAATTTTCATGTTAAATTAAGTAGCATTATAGAGACAAGAAAACAATATGATAAATAAACTAGCTAATTACATTAAAAGAAATAACAAATATATAAATCTGAAAAAAGATAATAGCAGTCTAAGAAAACGTAGGTGCAAAAGTAAAAATCAGAGTATATCATAAAAATATCCATGAAAAAATAGAACATAGAGTTAACCATGCAAAGAAGTAATATATGATAAGAGAGGAAAGCTAAGCTTCAAGCAAGGAAGGACAACCTAATAAGCACGTATGAGCAAGTCAGTTGCTACCCTGTCCACCTATGCTGGTGTGATTAGCATTTTTGATGATTGGATATTTAAATATCAATCGTTGATTATTTGATGGTTCTAAAGTGATATTTTCGTAAACAATTGAATCCAGACTCGAAACCATTCCAATTGAGTTTGGATAGTTCGTTAGATGGAGAAAAAGTATATGGATTGTTATATTTTGAAATTTGATGCTCTAGAGGAAAAATAGCCTCGAAGTATGTGAGAGAATTGTCGTTTCGGGCATAGTTTCAGAGCGCAATGAAATTTATATTTTTGGAATCATCACAGAAAGTTATTTCACATTATCAAGATTTGTATCAAAGGATGTACCCTTTGGTCGTGCACTCCTGAAATGTGAGTGTGTTTTGGATACATAATTTTTAACAACTGGACCTGGTGAAATTATAAATACCCCTCTAATTAGTCAATAACCCAAATTTATCATTAGTTGTATACTGTAGACGCCATCCTCTTCTCAAAAATAATTTCTCTTTCTTACTCAATCTTTGAAAATAAGTCCCGTTCATTTACTCAACGAAAAATTACGAAATCAATTCATAAATTCCTAGAACTCATTTCTCTTCAAGCCTATATCATTGTTGAAGGTTGTGGCTCCAATTCATGTCATGGCTATGTATTTCATGATACCTAGAGCTCGAGTTTACGGGGGGTAGGAGCAACGATTTACAGAATTGAGATTGGAATTGGATTCAGCATCGCAAATAGCACCTATGCCCGGATTTTGGCTGAATTTGGTCATGAGATGGGGAGTGTGACATCTAGGAATCGTGACCTGCTCCTTATATGATGGGAAGAAAGAAAATCATGGGGAAGCGCCAGAATTCGAATGAAGGATGCAGGCATGTCGGGTTCGAGAAAAGAAGTTCATTGGTGCTTTCAGATTTGGATTTCGTACAGCGTAGCTCCGTATTTCTATCAACGGTGCACGACCAGAAATGGGTTTGATACCTGTAGCTGGCATTTTGGAGAAGAAGGCTTAATGATGTAATTATGAAAATAGTTAGTTAGTAAGTAATAGTGTTTTAGGTTATTTAATTGTTTAAATAATCCACAAACTTATAAACCCATAACTTTTGCATACGATGTCAGATTTAGATGCGGTTTCTTGTGTTGGACTCATATTGGCTAGCGCTATGTTTCGCCCTAGTTTGGGCTGATTTGGCTAATGCAGGTGATATTGTCCATCAGTAAACCCTAGTTGTCTGTATGGTAGGAATTTGATATTTCTAGGTGACTAAAATCTAAAATATATTTTCTAGGATTGTTGAACCTAATTAATAATAAATAAAACAATTAAAAAGTAATTTGGTTAGTTTAAACCCAAATTCACATTTTTACCCATTTGCACGTTATTGCGCGCTATTTTGACACTATCACTAGAATCGAACTATATTGACAACAAATCATCTAAACTCATTTTAGATATGTTTATCTATTTTATGGATGCTATTATGTACATTTGTTTGCTAGTTTAGGTAATTATATGATTTTTGGTTGCATGGATGATTTTTGTTTAGTTAGTTAAAATGTCGTAGGCGACTTGGTATTAGGAAAAAATCCTATCTTCTAGAATGTTTATCGATTAAACGTATAAGATGTTTAGTGCACATTGATTGAGTACATGAATAGAACTCGAACAAGATGAGATGAATTTACGAATGAGCAGTAGGCGTATGGACAAATTTGAAGTTGGAACATCACTTGAGCATGGCAACAGATTTGAAGATGGAGACTAAACTTGATGACAACTTGGATTTCGTAATGAATCCCAAACATTTTCATTTGACTTGTACTTAAACAGTTTTGGTTAAGTGTATGGTTAAAGCAATCGTTATCGATTAAAGTAGAGTGATCGGTATCGACTACTATTGGTATTGGTCATTTTGGCCTATTTGACGTAAACGATGATGCAGTTTTGAGGATCAAGATATGATGGCCTGTTCGACGGTGGATTTGATATAGTGGCTCTTTGACCAGTTGTTTTGGTGTAAGGCAAGTATTTCGTGCTTTGACGCAGTTATTTTGTCATTCGATAATGGGAAGCATCAACAACTTCAGCGATGGATGATTATTCTCTAAGAGGCAGGGTATTGAGACTTAAGTCACGATGAGGAGACTATAAGTTAGGATGAGGAGACTATAAGTTAGGATGAGGAGACTATTAGTTAGGACGACAAGACTACTAGTTAAGACAAAGGAGCCGGCAGGAGAGCTTTAGGGAGTATAGTTTGATAATAGATGTAGTTGTCTTGGCAGTTCTCGACCAAGAGGCTTCAGATGGAAGTATGAGGAAAGCCCCTGAATAAACTCTATAGTAGAGATACATATGCAAAGGGATCATTAGTATGTAGGTTTGGGAGGGTACTTGGAGAGTCGAGGCTTGAGCACTATCAAATCTTTGACCTGATGTAGGTTGTAAGTCAGTTCGGAGGCTACCCAGTGGATATAGGTGGTTAATATAGGGGGACTCGTGAATACCGCTAATGCTCATTCTTAACTAGACAGAAGTCGTCTGTCTAATGTAGACCTTTTGGATCAGATGGAGTATAGTTATAGTGGAACCAAACGTACTATATATATTCAGCGCATCGAGTGATGAATGTGACGATGGATGATGTTTTCTCTATTTGTTTAGTTGTTTATCACCCTTAGGGATGTCACTAAAATGTAGGTAATCATTGACATGAATATAGATAGTGTAGATACAAACACTTAAACACCCCAGTACTCTAGCGTTAAGGTACACCTAAATTATTATTATAGAGTAGTATATTATTTTATGTGCTAAATCTATGGATGCAGGGATACGCCAGGTACAGATTTCCATACTTTTGGTTTAATTATTGTTGCCACTTTTACAATACTTTGAGATTTTTATCGCTCCTACAATAATGTTGTTTGACTCAGAGCTTTATGTTCCTACTTATTACCTTAAGTACTCATCAAACACATCCATGAGTTGACTAAGTGGAAGATGAAGGCGTTATTTAGAGGTGCGCAGATGGATTAGTAGGAGGTGGCGTCTTCCCATGTTATATTTGTATTATTATTCCACTATGCGACACTATGGACCCATGGTAGTGTTGGGTAATTATTCTAGGATAGTTTTTCAGTGAGTATATTTATCTCTAGTATACTTTGATTATATAATTATTACTGTCTCATCTGCTTTATGTTATATTTTATCTAATACGTTGTGAGATATATGATAGATTTTGTATTTGTGGATGGTCTTCTCTTCTATTCTCTTCTCCTATTATCTATTTTCCTTCTTTTCCAATTACTTTCTCTTGACCATCATCATGCATCGATTGGGTGCATGTACAGCGCGCTATTGGTTTATATGAGCACCGATGGTGTATGATAGTCGTCACAAGTGGTATAAGAGCTTAGGTTGCATTTTTTAACCTAAGTAGTATTGAATTAAGAGTTAATATATATGAAAGAGTACATATTTACGTATATTTTGGTTTTTAAAAGTATATATTAATAGTATATATATAGTATAAGTTGTTTTGTACACGAATGCAATTTTGATAGTTTTTTCTATTGGTGACCGATAATCCTAACCACTTCCCTAAGACGATCTAGCAAGCGAGAAATACTATAAGTTCCTCCATTTCTCAAGTCAAGAATTGGTTAGGATCAAAGTCCACTAACCTTGATTCACATTATGTGTTCTCGGTTGTGATGCAAAGCACTGGTTGAGATGTCCTGATTTCTCTAATTTAGTTTTGTTACTCCAATGCAAGGAGTCTTCAATGCCAAGTTGTATGGATACGTAGATATCTAAGAGGCAAACTATTCTTAGGAACAAAGTGGATTGGAGTAGTGCAAGATTGGTTTTCTTTTTTGCAAGGAGTTCTTCGATGACTTGGAGGTCGATAGTTTAGTTGGACAGAAGTTATCTTAAGAAAAATCCAACGTTAAATCCAAATTTGTCAAGAGTTCTTGTTGCTTTAGCTTGCTCGAGATCAGTTCATGATTCATTTCGAAGAAATTTGTATTTACTACATAGGAGTCAGTATTGGCTGAGAATTTCTCTGGTTTGGGAAAAACGATATAGGTTGTGATAGAGTATATGGCCGAATTCGAGATGAAGCTGAAGTATGGTTTACTTCCCGTCATTATTATTTCACACAAGAAGGATAGAAATTGTTGGCTGGGTTGGGCGATCAATTAGGGGAAGCAGTTTCTTTTATTTAGATAGAGGATAAAGGCTATGAGAAGTTGGTTAGAGGAGCTCAGGATGTTTTTTTAACGAGTCTATATATAACCAAAAAGGAGGTAATAAGCAATCTCCAGTGGCTCACAAAAATGGACTAGAAATGAACTAATACCATAAAATGAAAGGTGAAAAATAATCCTACCTAAAATACAGAGCAATAGAGTGGTGCACCACTCACATAACCCAAACAAAAAAGAAATGACAGCCATCGGCACGAGGAGCTGTAAACGGTGAGGGCCACCGCGTCGAGGTAGGAAACTCTGCTACTCTCCTACAGAGGACACCCGACCAAAATAAAAAGCTCCAATGTCAAACTCCAGCTTGAAGAAATGCTTCCAAACTAGCAACCCGTAGAAGCTCCTAAGACCGAGAGAAGCCACTTCAACAGTCCAACAAGGCAGAATAGACCCAAACCCAGGAAGAAGCAACCTGTAGGATATACACTAGACAAACTGTCAAATCAAAAGGGAGGACGAGAGGAGTATAACATAGGAAAAGACACAAACTAACAGCCTAATCAAACAACAGAAGAGAACAAATCACCCTACACCGACTTGCGGAAGCGATCCACTATGGATGTCGAAAATGCAAGCAAAATACATAGCTTAAGCTCGAAAGACACCATGAAACGACCTTCCATGAAAGGCAAGGAAGACATCATTCTTCACTCGTCAAACAATGGAGATCGAGTTCATGGGAACTTCATCGAAAACCACCTTATTCCACGCATACCAAATGTTCCAGCAAATAAGGCAGGAGATCAGCCGGAATAGGGAAGCTCTGAGGGTCTTCCCAAAAAACCCTACACGCCATAGACCAAGCAGGTCTAGAAAGAATGAGGCATTTCCACCGAGATCAACAAGATTCCTAGAGAAGGACTACACAACACAAGCACATAAACCATCAAAGAAAAGGTGTTCAAAAGATTCCACCTGGGCCCGATATCAACATCTACACCGAAGTACAATCGGAATACCGATCCTCCCCAAGTTCTCATCTAACGGCAAACTGCTGTGAAGTGTTTTTCACATCAAGATAGAAACCTTGGGAGGATGCGGGAATCCTAAATGTAGCGAAAAGAAGAAGTATGCAGGCCAATGGATATAGCAGAGTTCTAAGCAGCCTTAAGGGTGAAAGGAGAACCATCCCACCCAAGGCCAACACTGTGCGAATCAGAGAAGGGTTTCAAAGACTGCATTCTTTTCTACGGCTCATTAGCATAAGAAGGGAATCTAGAGAAGTCTAAAGGAAGAAGACATTTGTATCTGTCGTGAAGGGAGGATGCCCAAAGGGAGTCGTTCGCACGAAACCAGACACACAACTTATAAGAATAAGCCTTAAAAATTAGACGGGTTCCGAAGACCAAGATCACCCTCCTTCTTGGGCGACAGATGACATCCCAAGATACCCAATAGTGAAGATTAGTGGCATCCTTTTTACCCCAGAAATAGGAGAATAGAAAGACCGAAAGAAGGAAGAAGTTGGAGTCATGGCAGCGAAGTCATGAGCTCCAATAGAATCAAGCACAGACTTAATGAGCACAAGACGTCCAGCCTAAGATAGGAGATAAAAATTCCAGCAAATAATATTTCCCCATGCATTATCGGCAAGGGGATCAAATATCACATTGATCTTTCACTCTCTGAAAAGGACTACTTGAAGGTGAGTTAAGGGGAGCAAGGTAGTAGAGAAACCTGAGGTCGCGACAATCCAAGACACCCTCTCCACATCCATGGACTTGGAAGGAACGAAGCAGCTTTTCGCCGAGTTGACGGGTTGGCCCGAGCACCTCTCGTGCTGATGAATGAAACCGAGCAGGCGAAGAAAGGAAAGTCTGTTACCATTAGTAAAAATAATGTATCATATGCAAACACCAAAGAAGGAACAACCAAGCAGCCAGAAGGTATGCCAAATCAATGGATTTGGCCCGCTATAGAGAGCGAATGGATGCCACGAACGACTGTTTCAACGGCCATCACGACGGGGGATAGAGATAGGGGTTCTCCCTACCGCATGATTTGAAAAACCGGTAGCATATCCATTGATAAGCGTGGAAAACCAATAGTTAGAGATGAGCCTCCAGTCATTGTCAATGAGAGGTTCCGAAAAAATGAAATCTCGATGAACTCTAATGAGGAAAACCCAAGATAGACGATCATACACCTTCGCCATATCCAACTTGATAACCACATTAGAGCCCCTGATCTTGCGGTCGATATGAGAAATGAACTCCTCGGCGAGGAGGACATTGTCTGTAATCAGACGTCTTCTAACAAACCTATCCTGGAAAGAAGGGAAGACATAGTCAAGATAAGGAGCTAGCCGAATAGCGACCACCTTATAAATGACCTTATTGGAGAAGTTGCACAAACTGATAGGTCGAAAATCAGAACAAGAAGAGATATTTTTGGATTAGAATTAAGTTGGTGGAAGACCACCCCTTAGGGAGGTCACTGCCAGAGAAGAAGGATTGAGTAGCCAGACAAAAGTCTTGGTGAATGATCGGCCAGACGCTACGGTAGAAAACACCGTAAAGTCATCCGAACCACTCGCACTGTTCTTACTCAATGCAAACACGTAGGATTAGATCTCCTCCCAAGTGGGGGGATGTCAAGATCTTTACTCTTACAAGGGAGAATCATCCGAAGGATAAAGGCCAGCAAGACCGGGTCAGAAGAATCCTCAGAGGGAGCCCCCAAGAAGCTCAGAAAGTGATGTAAAATAATTTCTTTGACTTCCAACGTAGAGGTGGCAGTCGACGAGTCCGGGCGACGAATCTGCTGAATGAAAAGAAGGTTATTCTTCTTTCTGATAGAGGAATGAAAGAACTTAGAATTTGAGCCTCCATCAACGATTCACTTGATTCTAGCTTTCTGGTGAAGGAAATCATTCTCAATACGAAGTTTCGAGGAGAAGGCAAGTTGAGCCAGCGCCCGAGCTTCCTTATTAGAGGGAGAAGAGTCTTCATCAAAGGAAGACTCCGTTAAAACGAGAATCTCTTCGGCCACACAGATGCAATCGAAGATATTCTTGAAACCGTGCAAATTCCAATCCTTGAGGCAAGTCTTGATCCTTCTAATCTTGCAGGAGAAGATAACACAAGGGGAACCCGAAACGGGAGGGGGGGGGAGACCAAGATCCGGGACCGTTTGGGGGAAAAGAACGATGAGACCTCCACATGGATTGGAAGCAAAAAGAAGAGGGACCCGAAGAAGACTAGAGTGAGCACCTAAGAAACATAGGCATGTGATCCGAGTTGGTACGGTGGAGGTGAGAGACCGAGTAGGTGAAAGGGAGAGCAAACCAATCTTCTGATCCAAATACACGATCAAGGAATGAAAGAATCCGACTCTGCCATTCTTGGTTGTTACACCAAGTAAAAGCGGATCCGATGAAGGAAATATCCGTTAAGCCATAGTCAATAATGAAGGAGTAGAAATCCCCAATCGCAAAGCATTTAACGAAAAATCCTCCATGCTTCTTCGCCTGACACGAAACAACATTGAAATCCCCACCAACGACAGAGACTCCAAAACCCAGATCCCTAAGAGCTAGGATAATGGTCTAAATGACATGCCTTTTGACCCTATCGCATTTCACGTAGATGGTAGAGAAAAGAAAATAAGAAGAAAAAGAACAAGCAACAGATAACAATTGGGCAGAATTGAAAATAAGGCGGACCGACAGTTCTTTAGCCCACATGATCCAGATCTTGTTGGATACATTTGCTAAGCCACCAGCCATACCTCGGGAGAGAAACAAGCTAGATAACACCTCTACGCCCATAAGATACTCGAGAAGTGCCACTAGAGATATAGAGTGTTTCCGAACCAAGTGCTTAAGCCTCGCAAACGAGGCTCATTGTTGATCTCATGGATGCTCCAAAACAACAAGCTCGCCATGTAGATAATAGAAACAAAACAGAGAAGACCAAGACCTAGCAGAGGTGAACAAGGTAAGATAAGGTATAGGGTGTGCCGAGTAGATCGTACAATCTGCTCGATCGCCGCTATAGAGCGAGTGTGAATGGTGCGAGGGTTATGAAACCCAGACCTGGGATTCACACGTGGGGAGTGATGGGGAAGCCTAGAGAGAATGGGAAAGGAAATTCTATTGGGGAAGCTGAAGAAGGCACAGAAGGAGAATTGGTTCTAGGAAGGCCAAGTGTTGGCCTAGAGTTCTTAGTTAGCGAGCTAATCGATCGTCGATGATCGAAATCTTCTCCTTATTAAGTAGGGGGACTGAGTGACCAGAGTGAGACAGAGAAGACATAAACATAGAAAGGAAAGACATGGAGAGAGATGTATGACCACAGAAAATGTGTGTTACACTTTGATGTAAGGTACCTCTCGAACCCACACTGTCATTAAATTGACAACACAGAAAAGAAGAGAGCAGCCTATCTCGGGAGGGATACACAAACCAATCGCTAGCCAACAAAGATACCGTAGCTCGAACCAACAACACGGGTAATATGCATGGGGTACATGTAGTTCCCATATATCTACCAACATCAGTGACAGCTATATGGTGAGTATACGCGCCAAAACACAACCGATGCTCTAAACGATAGCGATCCCTCCCAACCAACCGATAAAAACAATCAGACCTGGATATAAACATGAACGAATTACAAAGAAAATTGTTGTGTCCCCAAGAATATAGAAAACCACCAGAAAAACCAATTCTGCTAAGAACACAGCAAGCCTAAAATACCACGATGACTACCCACGAAATGTCGATGGCCATTCAAGAGAACACCAACAAACCAACCAGCCAAGATAGAAATCCTAGAAGAAGACAACCCGAAAGGAATAAACACAAAGCAGTGAATGCAACTACCAATAAAACCCAGATAGACGAGGTCAAGCATACCGAAAGAACCAACAAAGGTTAAGCCATCAACCAAGCAAAACAAACACACAAAACCCGGTCCAACAACACGCACATGACCCACCACCAATTCAATAGCAGAAGGAATCAAGGTGACAGAGAGCATACGCCGAAGCATGTCATGGCTCACGGCATTAATAACAACACCACCAACCGACCATGCGGTGATGGAGCAATCCCAATCAAAGGCAACAATAAAAGTGAAAGGAGTAAAAATCCGAACCTGAAAGCACAACCAAGGAACCAACCTTGCAATAGTATCCAAGCAAAGAGATGCTGAACCGGACTCATCCAATGAATCCACACCTACAACTATACTATTTGGATGAAAACAACTGCCATCCATAGCTTGACAATACAAGACCAACGCCACACCAACATCAACACAACTCCACTTAGATCTATCCCGAAAAGTTGTCATCCCAAATGGCTCTGAGGGGCGTAGCCTTATCCACATTTATAGACATACCAACTTCCAACACAGTGAATGGGTTGGAAACAACCAATGTAGAGGGGATATGCACACCAACAGATGAGCCATCCTCGTATAGCCCGCCATAGCATCGAGACACGAAGGATGGGTAGATGGTTCAGCATCTCTTCGAGCACCGAGAAGCACGTCGACGTCATCGAGAGCCAAAAAGCTTCCTATTATCACCCTTCTTCGGCCTCGTGTTGCCATGGACAGTCAATGAGGGAGTCGATTCAAGGATGAATCGGGGTAGGGCGGCCAAATCCCATCATCAACTGTCCCCACCGAAATCACTTCATAGAAATCGGGCCCAAATAAACCACCACAAGTCAGTGAACCGAACAAAAAGTAGGAACAACAACCGGCAAAGAAGCTCTTGAGCCTATGAGTCTCAAGCGTAGCACCAAAGGGGAAGTCCCCTTTGCCATGTTTGAATTCAGGGCATACGAGCACCCAGCTCCTTCCGGTAATGCTGGTGCGAAGCATCTCCTAGGCGGGGAGAGATTCGTAACCAGCTCACCCGAGAAGAAAAGGGTCGACTCCAAGAATAAATCAACAACAACTAGAAATATGACTGCGAAAGATCCATAAAGGAGCTCAGATATCCCAAATGAATTGCAGTAGTCAATGCACTGGTGAGTTTGTTGGATAGTGGACCAACAATAATGGCCTCAATTGAAGCAGAAATCACTTTAATCGAAGGGCATATTTAAAGGAAGGATCCATGAACCTTAAACTCATCGGGTCTAAATCCCGAATACATAACCCTAGAAATTAGGGAGTAACCAAACAAAGGCAAGCAGAGGGCAGAGAAAACCAGACCAAGAGGCGACTATCGCAGAAGATAGGAGATCGAACAGAGAGGTAAGGCGATATAAGAGAACTCATAAAATCGCAAGTTGGCTCAAAGAAAGGAAGCCATTAAAAGAGCCATTTAAAATATTAGGAGCTCAGGGTGTTCGACATGTACCCAACAGAGATTTATTATGTTTTACGGATTAATCATAGAAGCATGTGTATAGATCATCATTCTTTTTTAGTCGAGTGCTCCCTCAATTATAAAGGAAGAAAAATGATGTCACAATTTAATACATGTTTTCCACTGATGGTGCTTCTAAACGTGCTTTATATTGGCATCAAGGTTTCAGTATTCCATTTGATATAGTAGTTTGAATAATGAAGTGGGATTGGGACTTGAGAAGATTTGATTTGACTTTTCTTGATTTTGACTTACCATGTTGAGGGCCTAGTTGGACTATATGTGTGTAACATCCCATGTTTGATCGCCAAGAATTAACACTGTATGACTGCAGCATCCATAGCATTTAGTTTTGGGCCTCGAGATGAGGGAGTGTTACATCATGGGTGTTTATACATTGTAGTATACATGGTTTGTCAAAAGCTTAATCCCATCGAGTCATGTTTGCTTGTTTGATTACTGTTTGCTAATTAGTTGGTTTATGCTTAATTAATATATTCTTAGGCTCTAGAGTTAACTTGTTGGGTTGGTATTACGCTGAGGGTGGACTGGCTGAGACAATACAAAGTAGTAGTGTACCGCGATGGGGTATCGACGACGATAGGGGAAGATGATAAACGTGGAGTAATGGTTGGCTGTTTACCAGATTAGTATGTGATGTCCATTTATCTACAGTACCTCAAGATTTCAGACGTTGAGTTGTCGACTGTACCAATCGCTAGAGATATTTAATTCTGTATTGACTTGATGAAGTATGCAAAACCTATAGTTATACCTTCGAGAAGGAAGGCACTACAAGAGCAGTGGAGGAGCTCGATTGCAGATGAACAATTTTTTGATATTCGGAGGAGTATATTCGAGTGGGGAGAATCAATAGTATTCGCATTAGGTGGATGGTTCCCTTAGATTGTGTATTGGTTTGAGTTAGCTGAAGGTATCTAGATTTCCACCATATTAGAGTTAAGTCTCGAGTAGATCTTGTATCATATGTTGAACCATTATTCATGCCTATATGGCATATAGTACCTATGGAGTAGGGGACAAGCAGTTCTTGGTAGCTTGTTAGACCATCTTCATGGTGTTAGAGCGTTCTCTTAAATAGGCATGTTAGAGAAATTTAGCTAGGGGAGGGTAGTTGGATGGAGTGTGCCAATACTGCGTCTTATACGCCGATTTTACTTTCATGGATTGGTTGGACCATTCAAGTTGATCGGTGAGTCGGTATGTTTAGTTGACTTCTTGGACCTGTTTCAAGATATCGCGTCGAAGAGTTATACATCCGCTAACCAATAATATTCTCATTTCCTATTGATGAGAGGTGAAGGCAATGCATGGACCATGTTGTGTTGATTGGTGTTGTGAAACACCAATGAGTTGTTTGGGTTTGGGTGTTGCTTCAGGATAAGAAAAGAGAGGTTCTTGGGTCATGTTGCCTTGGGTAGGATGTTATCATCAATCCTACATGGGTTAGGAAAGTTTGGAGTTCGAAGATTGTCCCCGAGTGTCACTTCAGATTCGAAGCCTGATATTTAAAATTTAAAAGTGTGTCGACATTACTCATTTCTTGATAGAGTAAGGAGTCGATAGCACTCACTTGGTAGTGTTATTTTGGTAGGTGAGGAGTTAATGATTAAAAGGGATGTTGCCGCATTTTTAGTTGACAACCCAAGCCATATGTGACACCGTACGTCCATTAATGTCACTCACAAAGGGAATGCATTAAGTTTCATGAAGCGTTATAGGTAAACAGACACAAAATTTTACAAGATAGATATAAATAAGATAGCAGCGGAAATTCAAATTTTTATTTCAAACACAAATCATACATCATGGTCCGAAATACCATAAGTCACAAAAACCATTACAACAATATAACTTATGTCTTTTACCATCAGAGTACATAAATACTTAAAAGAAAACATAATTCCCCAAATAAAAGAGACAAAGCCATAGTAGAGATAAGAACTTGAGCCCTACTTCGAAAGCAGCTCTAACAAGATGATAACCGAGTCATGACTAAGCCTGAGTGTTTCCTCCCTGAGAACCTAGGAGGAGGGGGGAATGGAAGAAAGAAGAGGAAACAAAAGGGTTAGACATAAAGTCTAGCGAGTCCAGTTACTTTTAGCAAGTAAATAAATAAAAGTAGCATGACAGGCATATAAAGTGGATAAGAGAGATCACTACATAAAAGGCAGGTGTGGAAACATTTACAGGATAAGGTATATACACTTCCCTAGTGATTACTCTGCTCTATTACTAGTATATCCAGAATGAGATGATCTCTTCCACTATAAGGTGGTAGACTTAGGCATACGTCCAAGTGTACCCTAACTACTACCCTAATCGATCGGTCCCTACTCCATAGATACTCTGTGCCAGCCCCACAGTAGGATGTATCACGTCCTAAAGTGGCAACCCCTCCCTGATATGCACAGCCCCATATCTACAGGTGTCACGGTCGTCTTATCCCCTTCTGCCCGCTCATGCATATGGCCTAGTCGGTTTGCGCCACCCACACCGTCCTTCACGTTTGGAACTCTTACAATCAGTCCAGTAAGCATGCCCCTTCTCCGACCTAGTACGAAGTACATGTTTTGATACCTACTCCGCGTTACTGGATGAAACGGGTCCCACACAATATGATACAAGCTCTCCCCTTTGTCCTGTATCCCCCACTAGGTTTTCTTTGGTTATGTATACCACTAGGTGTCTTTAATTACATAACCCTATCATTTCTACAAGTTATGCTTACCCTAAAGGTGTCTTTAATTACATAACTTTATTATTCTCCCCAGTCATGTATACCACTTGGTGTCTTTAATTACATAACCTTATCGGGTTAAGTTTGTGGGCCTATATGTAAATATTACCCGTCCCCTCAGATTTGCTTAACCCATCCACTGTCCAACCAATTTTACTTAAACCTAACTTTAGTTCACAATCATACAATCCATATGGATTAGATTTGGTTAAGTAGTCCAATTTATTACCATGTCCATTTATGGTTTATAACGAGCTAGACCTCCCACATTAGGCCTACAACTTATGGATGCTGGATATGCCGGTCAGGTCCGGGCAGTCTTATTCCACAAGCTGGGCCTAACCTCTTGTCATAGCCCGTCTCGTACGTGCGCACTTAGACCTCTCACATTAGGTTCAACAATAGTGGCTGCTGGATATGCCGGTCGGGTCCGGGAAGACTTCCACCACTAATGCAACCTAACATCGTGTCATAAGTGCAATTACAATTCCTAATTGTAATTATTAGACATTTCATTCTTATCCAATTCTTACCTATGTCTTTATAGGTGATTATGTCCCAACTTCCCCAATTTGAATTATATGTCCAATTCATACAAACATTATTTAAATTATGCCAATCTAATCCTTTTTCCCCCGTTCCCTAACTAACGCATTCACATATATTTGGCGGCATCTAGGCTAGAAAGTAGCCTAGTCATACACAATAAAAAGGAAAAGTGATGGAAATATGACAAAGGTGATTGTTTTGGCATAAACATAAACTAGCATGGTGATAAGGTGGACATATAAGCTTAAATCTGATGAACTTGGCAGTTAATTGATTCTAACATAACTATGATGTCATAATAAGCCTAGTAAGTTCTAAATTAACAATTTAGATGTCCAACTGGTTTAGATCTAATATGATAGGCACAAGGTGATAAACTAGATCTGATTAGCAATTTAGATGTCCACATGATTTAGATCCAATGGTTAAAACTAGATCTAACACAAATAAGGTCAAGATCCACATTATAGAATGTCATAATAGATCCAACAAGATAGAGATTTAGATCAATAGTTAAAAATAGATCTAACACAAATAAGGTCAAGATCCACATCATGGAATGCCACAAAAGTTACAATAGATCCAACAAGATAGAGATTTAGATCAAAGTTATACACAATTTAGGATGTCATATGTTCGTAATTCACAATGGATCCAATATAATATAGGCACATGAACAAATCTAAACTATTGTTATATCATGTTTACTTTTATATATTTAAATCTAAAAGCAACTAGGAACTCACAGAGTTTGGATTAGAAAACAGAGAAAGAATGGATCTTGATTCTTTAACCGATTTGCTTAGGTTGATAGTTGTAGGAGATTAACGGATCCAATTCAGTTCAGACACCGGCAGAATTTGCCCGCTATGAATTCCCAATGAAGAAAACATGAGGAATAGACACGTATTTATAGCTGCCAACCACCCTGAAACCGACTGCCACATCAGCCCTAGGGATATCGACACCCCTATAGGTAGGTCGACCCTGGTGTCGACACCCCTCTAGGGGGTCGACCCCTAGAGCGGGAATTTTGTAACCATACGAAGTTTTGAGTCTTGAACACTTTATGGATAGGTGCTAACTCATATCTGACTCATATGTGTATCATGTGTATATACATATTTCTTCTGTGCATATACAAACTAAAAACCCGCATAACTTCTTCATACGGTGTCCGTTTTATGCAAACCAAATGTCTATCTTGACCAGAATTTCGAGATGGATGCAATGGCGCAGTCCGTTTTCCTTAGTTCTGAATATTAAATTAGTAATTATTTAATTTATCCTCTTTTAGTGTCATTAAAAATACGGGGTTTTAGACCATACGAAGAGTGTCTGACCCCCGATTCGAAGTTGGTTGAGACAGAGTTCGCTTTGTGGATATTGAGGTATTGAGTGCTAAGGAGGGGTTAGAGTTATTTAGTGGTGTTGCATTACTGAGTTTCTCTTCTTTGAGAGAAATCTCGACCTTCGTCTGTTGCTATAGTTAGAGTTCTTAGCCTTCCAGTGTAGTTGTTGTGTTCGAGTTGGAGGTGTCCATCTTAAGAGTATCGCTCCGTTAGCGGAGGAGGCTCATATTTATTGCTGGTTATAACTCGACAGTTTGAAGCGATGTTATGTGGACTCGAATGATCTGTTTGGTCCTTTATAGAAGAGATGTTACTGTTCCTGGTATAGTTAGAAGGGTGTGATTAGGCATTCATATCGAATTGATGAATGACCAGTTAAAAATGCCGAATAAGAAGTGACGAGTGGTTCTGTATAATTACTTGAGTTTTGTGCTGAGATGTAGGAATAATTTTTAATAGGTTTCCGAGGAGTTGAAGATAGTATGATGACTCTCGAGTCATATCTAATTCATTGATGAGAGATGTCAGACTTATAATTCCCAATGACATGGCAACCAGGTTCGTCAAGTCGTATATGGATTGGATTTCATATTAATGTCTTATTAGGTAGAATTAGTATCCTACATGCTAGGGTAGGCTTAGATATTATCTTGTTGATTTCAATAATTTTTCCATGCACGTTTGATTGTTATGCTCTTATGATTGATTTACCTTTGTTTGTTTGATTGATGATGTTCGCATGATTGCTTATACTTTCATGGTTGTTAGGCATGCAAAATATCTCAAACTTCTAGTATCTTTGTTTCCATACTTGAGTTGGCAACAAGGGTCACTTAGAGTTGATGTTTCTCTCTAGGTGCATTTTTGATGGTATAATGTCCTAGATATACGAGAGGCCATTTTTGGCTAGTTATAGTTTTTAGGATCGAACCACGCAGACGAGATGCTGTCAATTTTTTCCATGAACTAAGCAAGAGTTGGGAGAGGAGTTGCTTAGTCAAGTTGTCTCCCAACTAAGTGGTCATCACTTATATCTTCCATTGCTTGTTCGTTTGGAAATAAGCGAACAATGTGGGTGTTGTGGCTTAGTTCGATCTCGAATTTTGATGGTGATTGTACTTGGGAATAAGACTCATGGCTTCATACCAGATCTCGAGTCTGTCTCTTTGTAGTGATTGCTTTCAGTAATTGCTTTTTGGAAGTAATGAGTGACAATTAGTCTTGGGCCATCACTTATACGTGAGAGCGATGGGTAACTATTTGTCTTGGGTCCTCGCTCATGCTAGAGTATTGGGTTGTGTTGTTCGGTCCTTGAGGAATTAAGGGTCTAAATCCTTTAAGGGGAAAGAATGTAACGATGAGTATTTTTGACAACTATATATTTAAATACCAATCATTGATTATTTTGACGGTTCTAAAGTGGGATTTTTTTGTGAATGATCAAATCAAGACTCGAAACCATTTCCATTTAGTTTGGAGAGTTCATTAGATGGAGAAAAAGTATATGGATCATTATATTTCTAGATTTGAAGCTCCAAGAGCAAAACAGTCTCAAAATATATGCAAAAATTATCTCTTCGGGAATAGTGTCAGACCACAATGAAATTTATATTTTTGGAATCATCATAGAAGTTGTTTCATTCTATCAAGTTTCATATCAAATAGTTTTACCATTTGGTCGTGCGCTCTCAAAACGTGAGTGTATTTTGGGCAGATAATTTTTGATAATTGGGCCTAATGACATTATAAATACCCCTCTAATTAGTCATTAACCCTAATTTGTCATTAGTCATATATTGTAACCACTATCCTCTTCTCAAAAATAATGTCTCTTCTATCCTCGATCTTTGAAAAATAATTGCCATTGATTTACTCAACAAAAATCGCGAAATCAATTCTCTTCGAGCTTATATCATTGTTGAAGTTTGTGGTTCCAATTGATGTCATAGTCGTGTATTTCATAAAACCTAGGGCTCGAGTTTATAGGAGGTAGAAGCAATGATTTGATGCAAGGAGATTGGAATTAGATTCAACATCGAAAATAGCACCTACGCCCAGATTTTGGTGGAATTCGATCACGAGATGGGGAGTGCGACATCTAGGAACCGTGACCTGCTCCTTGAGTGATAGGGAGAACGCAAATCATAGGGAGGCACTGGAGTTCGAATGGAGGATGTGGGAATGTCGGGTTTGACAAGAGAAGTTCATTGATGCTTTCAGATTTGGATTCTGTGGAGCATAGCTCTGTATCACTACTAATGGTGCACGACTTGAAATGTGCTCATAGCTTTAGTTTTGGAGAAGAAGGATTGATGAGATCATTATGAAAATAGTTAGTTAGTGGGTAATAGTGTTTTAGGTTATTTAATTGTTTAAAAAATCCACAAACTTATAAAATACATAACTTTTGCATATGATGTCAGATTTGAACATGATTTTATGCATTAGACTCTTATTGGCGAGCTTTACGTTTTGATACTTGTTTGGACTGATTTGTCTAAGGTGAGTGATATTTCCCTCATTGAACTGTAGTTGTTTGTATGGTAAAAATTTGATATTTCTAGGTGATTTAAAATCGTAAAACATATTTTCTATGTTGAACCTAGTTAATAATAAATAAAATAATTAAAAAGTAATTTGTTTAGTTTAAAGCTAAATATCACATTTGTAGTCATTTGCATGTTATTGCACGCTATTTTGACATTATCGCTAGAATAGAACTAATTTGACACCAAATTATCACTAATCATTTTAGATATGTTTTATCTATTTGTGGATGCTATTATGGATGTTTGTTTGCAAATTTAGGTAATTATATCATTTTTGGTTGCATGGATTGTTTGTTTAGTTCGTTAAAACGTCACTTGTAGGCTACTTAGTTTTAGGAAGAATCTCATCTTCTAGCGTCATTAGGGTTTATCGATCAAACACACAAGAAATTTAGTGCACATTGATTGAGTAAATGGATAGGACTCAAGAAAGATGAGATTAATTTATGAACGATTAGTAGGAGTATGGAAAAATTTGAAGTTGGAGCATCACTAGAGCATAGCAACGGATTAGAAGACGGACAGTGAACTTAACGACAAACTTGGATTTTGCAACGAATGTCGTATGTTTTTATTTGACACGTACTTAACTAGTTTTGGCTAAGTGTATGACTAAAGTAATCGTTATCGATTACAATAGAGTGATTGATATTGACTACTATTAGTATTGGCCATTTTAGCCTATGTGACATAAATGATGGTGTGGGTTCGAGGGGTAGGATATGATGGTCTGTTCGACAGTGGATTCGATATAGTGGCTCTTCAACCAAAAGTTTTGGCGTAAGGCAAAAATTTCGTGCTTCAACGCGGTTATTTCATCATTTGACGATGGGAAGTTGCAGAAGCTTCAATGATGGATGATTATCCTCCGAGAGGAAGAGTATTGAGACCTGATTCAGGATAAAGATACTGCAAATAAGAATGATATAACTATTAGTCAGGACGTCGAGACTACTAGTTAAGACAAAGGAGATGGCAAGAGAGGTTTAGGGAGTAGAGTTTGACAACGGATGTAGTTGTCTAGACAGTAACCGACCAAGAGGCTTTAGATAGAAATATGAGGAAAATTCCCAAATAAGCTCTAAAGTAGAGATACATATGAAAAAGGGTTGTTATTATGTAGGTTCAGGCGGGTACTTGGAGAGCCGAGGCTTGAGTGCCTATCGAGTCTTTGACCTAATGTAGGATGTATGACAGTTCAGAGGCTGCCATTGGATATAAGAGGTTAATCCCGGGGTGGGGGGCACATGAATACTACTTATGCTTATTCTCAACTAGACAGAGGTTTTTGGTCTAACGTGGACTGTTTCGGCTTAGATGGGGTACAGTTGCCGTGGAACCAAACATACTATATATGTCTAACGCATTGAGTGATTGAATGTGAGGATGGATGATGTTTGCTCTGTTTGTTTAGTCTTTTATCACACACAGGGATGTCACTAAAGTGTACGTAATTATTGACATAATATAAATAGTGTAGATACAGACATTTAGATACCTCATTACTCCGACGTACGGTACACCTAAATTATTATTATTATAGAGAAGTGTCTTAATTTATGTGCTAACTCTATTGATGTAGGGACATGTCAGATTTCGATTTCTATACTTTTGGTCCAATTACTATTACGACTTTTCATTACGACAGAAACAGTCTTTTATAGCGCTATATAGTCGTTATTAAACAGTACTATAGCGGTTTGATAAACGCTATATATATACATGTTATAAAAAAGCAGCTGTATATTTATAACACAAAAACAGTCGCTATAGAAGAGCACGATTTCATAGCGCAAATTTGCCAATATGTTATGAAAAGACAATAGCTCATCGTTACTGCTATAAAAACATCTCAATCTCAAAGAAAATAACATAGTCTTTATAACAAAGTATAACCGATATAACAAACTTATTTTATAGCGGCTGTTTCACGCTATTAAATAATAATAACACTTTTTCAGCATTATGGTTTCTTTTCACAGTTCAAGTGTTTCATGCTTCATAGTTGTAAAATATATGCAATATTATATCGAAATGCACAATTTTTTTTTTAAAATCATTTAAATATTGCGAGAATCATAAAAGATAATCAACATAGAGATGTAACACATTATATTAAGCATACCATATATTCATACATATAATATCTCATAAATTAAACCACATACACCAAAACATAAAGATGTCACTAATAAATGACCACAACACGTCGACCTATAGAATTGATTAAAACCACATCCACCAATACTATTCATTTGCCTCCAAATGCGGTTTGTACAGCTTCAATCCCACAATCAAAATAAACATTGTCCAAAACAATTAAATACATGAGAATCTTTCATGTTACAATGTCCTCAACATCAAAACCATTTATGTTATATTTGCTAAATAATATAGAATTTACTAAGTTATCATGTTATGTGTAGTAGTCATGCTAACTTGTAAAATTGTGTATAGGTTCATTTTCTCTTAGATGATAGAAAAATATATATTACCAGCCCAACTTGAGCATCTGTAGATGAAATATTCCAGATGAAAACGAAAACAGATGCAACAATGGCTTTTTTTGAGTGCATGACTCCCATTCATCTCTGAATCTTTCTATACAAAATTTACCTTCAACAATAATCAAACATACTCTTCAAAAAAGTTTTGATAAACTGGTTTGTTTTATGAAGTAATTAGTCATTCAAGTAAGCATTAGAAAGTAATTACCATAACGAGCCAGTTGAATTGAGTAGGAGGATAACACTTTTGGTATAGTGAAAACTCCAAAAAAAAGGCTGTAGTAATTCAAACAAGTTAATTCGGTAATTTAACCAAATGATAAATTTACATTTCACAGCATAGAAACATAAAAATTAGAAAGCAAGAAACATACAGAGTTTGCGTAAGGTCCACATAGTAATGGAACTTCCACATTGTAACGACCCGCATTCTACATATCGGAGGATCGTAGAATATTTGTTTTATTTTCATACAAAGTCATATGGTCGTGTAACTTTGAGAAACGACTAATGGGGTCATTCCCCACATTCACGATTTTTACCGAATTTTAAATGACCATTTTTCCTCTGGCGAATCTTGTTTCGCCTATAGCTTATGATTGGTAAGGAGTTTTGACTTGAAACCACTTCCATTGGATTTGGATGATGGTTTCCCATTCCGTAGAGTGGTCACATTAATTAAACGGACTTACCGTTTGGGAGATATGGTTGAAATAAGATTTGAAGATGGAGAAACGACCTAATTGGGCTTAATAAGGTGATTAGTAGCTAGGCCCATAACTCATTTCGGGATTAGGGTTATGGGAGGACTGAAAGGAGTTTGAGAATCATCTCCTTTCATTTTTCTAGCTGCCACAAACCTTTCTCTAACCCTAATCATGGCTTCCATCTTCTAAATCTCTCTCTAATCACTTTCTAATCACTAATTGATCAAATCTACATCAAATCAAGTCGGATTAACACCAAATTAGAGTTAGAACTGCTGCACCACATTGGGATCTAAGCCAAATCAGTAAAAGTTACAGATCTAACATTTATTTTTGGCTAAGGTGAGTGATTTACATGTTTATACACTAATTATGACTAATTAGGGGTGATTAGTGATAATTAGCGAAATTATGCATCATAAAAATATGGAAAAACATGTAAAAATTCTAAAATCATATTTTATGTCGTCGGCATAAATTTGGGTTAATTTGGATTAAGTTTGCTAATCCTATAGTTAGACATGGTTAAGGGGAAAATCACATGGTCAAGGGGAAAAACATGGTTTTGGGTATGTTTGATCTAAATTAACATATGAAATCATTGTTTTGATGTTTTTGATTGATTCTACATGTTACTACTGTTGTTTGGTATGTTTTTTGATTGCATAGGAAAGTTAGAATGGTTAAAAACGCCGTCGTTTGGCGAAGTTAGCTTGCTGGAAAAACTGTAGGGTTTCAGTTCCTGATGGTAACCACGGCCACGAACCACCTTGACCAGAAGGGTCACGAACCGCCTTGACCAGGAGGATCACGAACCACCTTGACCAGAAGGGTCACGAACTGCCTTGACCAGGAGGATCACGAACCGCCTTGACCAAAAGGGACACGAACCGCTTTGACCAGGATGGTCACGAACCGCCTTGACCAGGAGGGTCACAAACCGCCTTGACCAGGAGCGTCACGAACCGCCTTGACCAGGAGGGTCACGAACCACCTTGACCAGGAGGGTCACGAACCGCATTGACCAAGGGGGTCACAAACCGCCTTGACCAGGAGGGTCATGAACTGCCTCTACCATGAGGGTCACGAACTGCCACGGGCCGAGGGTGACGACGAGCGATGACGACGACGAGCAAAGGGTGACCATGACCCCATGGTGACCACGACCCCAGGGTGACCATGACCCCATGTTGACCAAGACCCCAGGGTGACCATGACCCAATGGTGACCACGAACCCAGGGTAACCACGACCCCATGGTGACCACGACCCAAGGGTGACCACGACCCCATGGTGACCACGACCCCAGGGTGACTAACCCCCATGGTGATCACGACCCCAGGGTGACAACAACCCCATAGTGACCACGACCCCAGGGTGACCACGACGCTATGATGACCACGACCCCAGGGTGACCACGACCCCATGGTGACCACGACCCCAGGGTGACCATGACTCCATGGTGACCATGACCCCAGGGTGACCATGACCCCGTGGTGACCACGACCCCTATGGTGACCACGAGTGATGGTGATCACGAGCCGATGATGATCAAGAACCGAGCCGTGATGGTGACCCTGAACCGAACTGGATCTGAGCTTCTACCACGTGACGATGATCGTGAACCCTTCTGAAGATCAACTCCAATCCGACCAAAACCCGAAATGCAAAGGAAGTTCAAATGAGAAGTTATCACTCAGGATCCAGATAGGAACAAACGAATTAACTTCTAGAGTTGGGCTTTGTTGCGGGACGTGTGCAAAGGAGTTATCGATATCTACAACTTTGGTTCACCACTGAGAGAGGGGGGGACATGTAGACGAACCAGAGCCAGGGCTGTGTGGACTGGTTGGCCCATAACCTAGAGCCAGGGCTGTGTGGACTGGGTAGGGTTATTGACTATAGACCAGGGCAGTGTGGTCATAGCAATAGTTGTACGGGGTTGGACTCCGTCATGGCCCCAAATGGATTCGGTGATCAAAGCGGTGGATATTGTATGCTTTACGCACTGAGTGAGAGATGTGAGTATGATTTCTATGTTTGATGTTTGTTATCACCATGACACTCACACTACCACTTTACACTCTATGTTAGTGTTTACCTTAGAGTATTGTGCATCTTGTTGTGATAACTCTTTGGTTACAGGTCCAGGTCAGGTATGATTACTTATACCTGTTATTGCTCTATTTAGTGATATAGATTTGTTATCGCTCATACTAGAATTTTGTATGATCCAGAGTTTTATGTCTCTTCTTACTACTCTGGGTGCTCCTAAACGAGAAGACTAGAGGCAGGTTAGGTGGTTATGCACGAGTAGCTGTCCGGAGATGAGCAGGAGGCTTCCATGTACTATATATATTCTTCCTATGTTGTTGCTGGTCACTGCTTTGGGCATTAATAGTGTACCTCTTTATTTCCTTTTAGAAAGAGTATTTTGGAGTTGTAATACTTGTATTTGAAACTGTATTTCGGATTCCACTACTTTGACGGATATGGTTTAGTTTCCAGCTTATGTACCGTCTCGCGTGTTTTATATCAAGTTATGTTATTATTATAGTTTATTCCATGCTCTGTGAGATATACTACAGTTCTTAGTGATTCAACGTTTCAACCTTTTGACGATCGTCCCATGCCAATCGGGCATTGGCACCGTGCATTTTGGGGAAATGTTTGATGGTACGGGGGTGGCTGTTACACTTGGTATTAGAGCCTAGGTTGCGTAGTTTAACTTAGGGGAAGGCACCAGGGAGAGATAGTATACGCATATGAGAGCATGTATTTGTGATATTTTGGTTTTCAAAAATTATATATATGTACTATTAGTATATCTAAGGATGAAGTCGCACTGCATGGGCACCACTAAGGAGATGGTTAATCGTTTTCTCTTTACAGATTGAATGATGAGCCGAAATACGAGGAGTACGATGGGGAACCCCACATCGAGAGTTGAAGAGGGAGCGGGTTCATGGGCCAATAATGGTAATGTACCTGATATGAGGACGATGTTTATTGCCTTTATGCGAGAGATGCTTAGGGATGCTCAGGGAGCAGTTCCTAATGCTGCTAATGGTGGTGGTGTAGTAGTTCAGGCGCCTAGAGCCGATTTCGCCAAGCTTAACAAGGATTATAATAGTCTTGGTGGGAAGCCGTTCCACGTAACGAAATCGACAACGGAGGTTCATGATTGGCTCGATAGTTGTGAGCGCATCTTTGAGGATTTGGTGATCGATGATGCAATGAAGAGAAAGCTAGCTGTTACTACCAAAATTAACATCGAAGAAGGCTGGTAGTGAAGGGGTGTCTAATAACCCGAGAAACTACGTCAATCGAAACCCTCCTAAGTGAAAGGACTGCAAAAGCTACAAGATGTGACCGGTGGAATTAATCCGCCAGGGTCAACCCAGCAAAATCTCTCCGACAGCCCCAACTTAGTAGAAGTTCCCGTAATAAAGAAGCTAACCTAGTCCGAAATCAAGTAAGCCAGAAACAATAAACCCGACGGACAAATCCTAAAGGAATCTTCAATAATGATCTACCCAAATTCTGATACACCTGAAGATGGAAGCATCGAAGTCCCCAAGCCGAAAGGACATGAAGGCCGCCCAGAATCTACTTTCGGAGCATCTACTGCATGAATACCGAAAGGCCACCCTCCAAGAATACATGCTACCATAAAGGCCCGACTGAAGGGTTAGCTGAGACCCGAGCAGGATATAGGCTAGTCGTACTAGGCTACCTAGTACCGAAACCCGTAGCGGTTTCGATCCAATAGCTATCAGCATATACCACGAGGTCAAGCCCCTCTAAGCACTCACGATAAAGCCGAAAGCCTACATCTGAAATCTCTTGTCCGCAAGCCTACATTTAGGAAATGCCTTCGAAAATTCAAGCATCATCCAGGGATTATAATCGAATACGTCAAAAGCGGCCGAAAGTCGAGCACCCAAAGCCAAGAATAAAACAACCGACAAAGACCCATGCGGGTCCGATAGCCCTGCGACGGGAGGGGCCTTGAATCACTATAAATAAGACCCCAGAGGTCACATTAGGGGGATCTTTTTCCTAACCTTTTGTGCCATTAGAAACGACTTGGGAAAGGAGATCAATGGAGAATTCCTCCCTATAACATTCACGTACTTCCAATAAAAGTTTAATGAAAAGGGACCTTCCTATATAAAAACTACTCTGCAAGTGTGTAATATTATTTATCTAGTCATAGTAGTCGCAGTTTATTATTGATTATACAGAGAAGCCTAGGTTTGCATTCCTCAATATCCTCGAATGGCGGTCAAACCTCATTCACTGATCCTGGATCCGATTTGATAATCCTCAACGGTCCTACACCTCTGAGTCCTAGCATCTCAAGTTCCCACTAAAATCGTTTGGGGAAGTGAGCCAATCCACCTGATTTCCCTTTAGGTCTTCCCCTGTTGACCCATTTCCGTTGTTGAAGAAAAATATCGTTAACATTTTGGCTCTAGAGGGAGGGGTTCGTACCTCCGACCTTGTGGTTAACAGCCACATATCTACCTGTGTTGTTCCATCCCATATCAGACTAGCTTTGAAGAAGCGAAGTTATGAGCAAAAAACCCAGATGAAGATTTTCAGGATCTCGAGCTGATAAGTCGAGAACCACCAGCCATAGAGTAATGGAGGAGCAGGAGTTAAGTGCGGAGGCTTTGCGAGTAATAAAGCGGAAGCGGAAATGGAACTGCATGCTTACGAGATAGGGAATATCAACTCTTCCCACATAGCACAAACCAGGGCGTTCCCACCCAGTGGCTCGACATCAGAGGACATTAGCATTTTCCTCCACTTAAAGGATGCTCTCTATGGGCAAGTTAAAGGGATGACGCTCGAACGTGAAATAATGGACGATTTCAACCACTTCGCTGATAAATGGACTAAAGAAATGACAATTCGATGTCGATCTGTCCTGAAAAGAAAGGACAAAAGTATAGGAACCGCAACTGGGATGATTCGCAGGATAATTAAGCCCCATGAGAAAAAGGGAAGTGCGTGCCAAAGATACCCCAGGAATTCTACCTCACTACTTCAAGGGAGAATGTTTACTTCCTAACCAAACACGAACTCGGCTATTGGACCTCCACGAAGAAGAAGCCTAAATACGAAAGAAAGACAGGAGGGCCTTACTGCCATTATCACTTGATGAATGGACACATGACTAATCATTCCAGAACTCTTGGGGAAGCCATCGTCAGATTCGTCAATCAAGGCCGATTATAAGAGTTTATCAAAAAATTGAGGTGTGTTTGAGAAAATCCTTAGGAAAAGTTTTAATACACAAGTGCCAATCTACGGAAAGCCCATCCCTCGGAATTTTAAAAGGAAAAGGTCCAATCACCGACGGATTAAATCCCTAGTCATCGCCAAATTGACCAGGGCGAGGCATTCCCTGGAGGGGGATGGTGTGTTAATCTTTCTACATGCCCAAACCAAAGGGGGTAGGCTTAAAGCATCAAAAGCGTAAGTTGTCGTTTCACACCAGAAATGGTCATGCGGTGAATCTAAAATTAACACGCCCTGCCTTTGCTCGCAGAAGAGTACGCCCTGCCTCTGCTAGAACTAACACGTCCTACCTCTGCTCGTAGAAAAGCACGTCCTACCTCTGCTCGTAGAAAAGCACGTCCTACCTCTGCTTATGTTCCACGTTACCCATAGAAGAGATTGCAAACCCCTATCATCGCCTACGATGGTCAGGATAGGGCAACCCTTGGAGGGGGTGGCGTATAAGCCTCTATCAGTGCCTACGATGGCCCGTATAGAGCGTTAAAAGAGTAAACTTTAGTTTTGTGCCTACGATGGCCCCGTCTAACTTTCTAAGCACTTATCATCACCTATGATGGTCAGGATAAGGCACCTCATGGAGGGAGGTCGGGTAAGTCCTTGGGCCCTGCTTGTGGATAAGCTAGCCAAGCGCTCCGGACGCACATGCCCAGAGAGTGGCCAACAAAACACGTACATCCTCTGCTTTGACATCAAAAGCCCAAGGGGAGGCTCAAGAAGCACGTACAACCTATGCTTCCCAAATCAAATCCAAAGGAGATACTCACCTCTTTAATACTGGAGGGGTTCCGGTCTGCTATGCTAAATTTCAAAATCTGGGTCGACTCGGCGCTTCATTAATACCGGAGGGGGGGGGGGGGGTTCCGGTCACCTACATATCAATACCCAAATCTGGGTCCATTCAATTCTTTACATAAGCCGAAAGCGGTTCCGGTCACCTACATATCAGTACCTGATCTAGGTTCATTCAATTCTTTACAGAAGCCAGAAGCAGTTCCGGTCACCAACATATCGATACCCGAATCTGGGTCCATTCAATTATTTATAGAAGCTGGAAGGGGATCCGGTCACCTACACATTAATACCCGAATCTGGGTCCATTCAGCTCTTTACAGAAGCCGGAAGGGGTTCTGGTCATCTACATACTAATACCCAAATATGGGTCCGTTCGGCTCTTTGCAGAAACCGGAAGGGGTTCCGGTCCCCTATATATTAATGTACGAATCTAGGCCGAATCGATTTATCGACATAGTCCTTAGGCAAGCCGATGGTCTTACATACCACAACCTAGAACAATCCTGCAAAAAAATCACCAGTAGATGTGGAGCCACTGAGGCCACACCAAACCTATGAAGAACCCAATTCCTGATTCAAACAAGAAAGAATCGCTTGCCCCCCTTGGAAATTCAAGTGAGGGCTCAAGGTTTGCCACCAAAGGTGGGCTCATAAACCTCTCAGGGAAGTGCTATTAACTTATACATCCATTAGTTGTTTTCCTTTTCAACATATCAATTCCTTACGCAACTCTAAAAAAACGACATCATATCACAACATCGGTTCAAAGAGCAATCGGGGAGAAGATCGCGAACGGTTTCAATAACATCCTATGAGTGACTATCCCTTTATTTGTTCTAGACAATTTTTCATTAGAAATATTTCAAGGATAATTGTTTCGAGAGGAAGTTTCCTTATCGACACATAGTACTGGTAGGTTTCCATTCATTGCAACACCTTTAAACACAGTAATATTGTTTCTAACAAAAGCGAAAAAAAATCGTGTGACACACTGTCAGTTCCACCGGAAATCGTGATGCAAGCCATTACATGGACACAGTCTTTGTTCTAAGAAATAAAATTTCTGCAGCACAAACATGTTGTAAAAATCTCTCATTCTGAATCAGGGTTTTGCAAAGCGAACTCCAAAGAAGCGCAGTCCTTTTTAGCTTTCTTCAACTCATCCTCTAACTTATCGATCTGTTGATATAATCTACTAACCACCGCGTTTGAGCTTTCGGAGGATGTCGTTGCTAACCTATGCTGTAAACCGCGCATAGCCTCGTCTTTTTCTTTCAATTGCTTTTCCAAATAGGACACTTGTTCCTTGAAGTTTGTGATTGTCACCTTCTGGAGGTAATACATCTTTTTGTACCCTGATAAAGGAGCATCGCTAAAAATATCTCCGCCACCAGCTGCGTTCGGACTTTCCTCCCTAAATTGCGAAGAACAGGTCTGGAATGAATCCTCCTAGCCACAAACAAGGTGAAACATTGTAATATGAAAATTGCAAACATCTAGTGTGTGTTAACTACATCATACTTCCAAAAAAACAGTCACATTACGCTTATTGGTTCATGCACATTATAGGTACCACGTTCACACTAGCACATTATCATGACACAAGACACTACCAAGAATCATAAAATCAACATGAATCACAAACAGACCACAAGAGAATGTATGCTTAATACAACAACATTCAAAATTCCATGTAAAAAATCGTGTGCGTTGAACCAAGCTTCTTGTGTTTTTTCCCCTTAAAATTCTAAAATGAAGAGTCTGAAACATAATTGCAGTTCAAGTCTTCGAAGAAACAGAGGATTGCTGTAATATGGGAAACTTAATTATTAATGAAACCCAAGGGAAAAGAAAAACATCTTAAGAGTGAAAGCCATACATGTGCGACATTAACATCAGAATGACCAGGAGCCATCCTTTTTCCAGAGCCTAAAGAGCCTTCGTCCTCGGGGGGCAGCTCCTGGGATGTAAGAGTAGGTTCTCCAGCACCTCTTCTAGACCCGTCTGCTTGGTCTGTATGAACTTCTACCTCTCTGTCTGCTATATTGAACTCCTCCTCATCTTCCTCATAATCTTCAACAAACTCATCAATAACCAACAGTGACGCGGGATCTATTTTACTGGTCGAGGGAACCCTACGCTACCGTTTCACCTACTCAATCTTTTCTAGGACTCTATCTCTAAAAAAGGGGTCAATTGAAGTAAAGCTAAATTCCGAAAGTTTTTCATAGTTGTCCGGAAAGGCAAGGCGGAGAGAAACTTCGTAATACTCATAGCGATATTGTTAAGGCGGACATTCAAAAAATTTGAAATTCTATCGGTGGCTTCATAAATAATCCTCTTTGCAGTGGCAAGCTGGGTGCTCATCTTATCCATCTCGACGGCGTAGCCGATCTATAGTTCCATTTTATGTGCTTTCAGGTCTTCAACCTCCTTCGCCAACTCCTCGTTGACCTTCCTTACCTTCTCCAATGAAGTCGCCAATTCCTTGCGTTCATTATCTCCCTATGTCCGCTCCCGCTGCAAAGCATCCACTTTATCTGCCAGTACCTTATTCTCTTCCCTTAAAATGTTGACCTCAATCGCTGAAGTGGAAGCTGGTCCTCGGGAAACATACCAAGCTTTCATCATTTAAAGAAGAAGAATAAGTTAAAAATAAAAATAAAAAAAGAAAGAAGAGAGAGAAGAGTGAACATGCTTATAATACCAAGAGGAAATCCCTAATTTGTTGTTTGTAGAGATCTATTGGGTTCAAGGTAGCAGAAGATGAGGCCATGTCCGCCACTTCAGGGGGAAAAAGTGCCAGTTCCACAAGCCTCTCAAAACCTAAGGCAAGCAAAGGAGGTGTAGGACGAGAAATATGCTGAGAGGTAGACGGTGCCGGAAAATCGAGCCTTCCCTCATCCACCACATCAACAGCATCGAGAGGGGTAGGGTCACCCATGGATTTTCCTTTTGGGGAGACTTCCGGGGAAGCATAAATATTTACCACATGTTTTACAACTATAATGGAAGGGTCAAAAGTTCGCTTTGTTTTTGGAATAACGACACTATCTCTTGAGAAGCTATCCGACTCGTCACACTTGGGTTTCTTCGATAGGGAATCAACGGCGGGCTGAGCAAGCCTCTTCACGGCCAGGGCGTTGGCCCGGCTATAAGCAGCAATGACGGTCGCATCCTGAGAAGCAGAGGATCCTAAGAAAAGGGAAGGATGAATCAGAAAATGCAACAACAGAAAAAACAAGAAAAATAATGGCAGAGGTTGCCGAGACAAATGAATTGTACTCGTCTAAAATACCTGTACGGAGAGGAGATCCTACATTAAAGACATCAGAACCAGACATTAATCATTTTGGACCAGGGAATTGAATGGATGGTTGCCCCAATATCTTCTGTCCAGGAGGAAGCAAACCATACTCACGAAGTCTATCGACATTCAAAAGAAACGACCTGCACGTATGCTTTATCGGTGCATTAAAGATGGCGTCAACTACTTGAGCTTCCTCCGGAGTCAAAATCACATCTTTGGAAGGAGGTTCTGCAACGGGGGGAAAGTTCAAAAAGCAAAAAAAGAAAGAGAAAACCCACCTTCGTCAATAAATTGTCCTGATATGCCAGGTGGACTTTGGAAAAGGAAATATTGGTCCTCCCACGGCCTAGTTTTACTGATAACATCAGTGATCAACCTCTTAACCGGGTTGGCACTCCAGATCGGCGATTCTGAGGTTTGGGAGAATCGGATCATGTGACGGATAAGATTGGGACTTAAAGAACTTTGAACCGAAGCAAGCACCAAAGCCTCCATGCACAAAAGGGTCGTATATGTGTTTGACAAAAGTTAAATAGGAGCAACTTTCAAATCCACCAAAAGCTTATGTAGAAAAGGGGGAAAAGGAAGGGATCCCCATGCCAAATATGAATAGCCGAATACGCGAAGAATCCTTCTGGGGGATTCTTAAGGAAGTTTGGAGAAGCAGCAGTCATGGTATTCACGCCCACTATGCCAAAATCATCCAATATGGTGTCCACAACTGTTGGGATATAATCAAAGACGGCTTGGGCGCAAATGCCTTCTTAGGACGGGGAAGCTTGGAATCCTTGACCTTCTCCTTTGCAGGGCTTTTATGAGACATGATTCTTCCAGGTAACATCGTTTCATAATAATATGACCAGTACACGTATCTCTTACACAAATGCACATACCACAGGCATTATCAATATTATTAAATACCATTACACCTCGATTAACAGAGGTCAAGCAGGCAGAAACCTAAATCAGACCCAGATGAGGGGATATGGGGAAAATTATGCCTTTATACCTTAACTAAGATATGACTATACCTAACACGAATGTCCTAAAGACCTAAGCAAAACTGACAAAATTACAGAAGGAGACAATCCTGATGACATTACAGCCCTTTCAGGAGTGACATTAAGATTAGCACCTGGACCTATCTTTATAAACAAGCATGACCTTAGCTAACCATCACAGGCTTATGTAAAATAGAAAGGAGAGGGATGATATGAGGATGTGGGCTTGGCCATGACATAATAATACATTAAAATGTCAAAGATAAGGGCCCTTGGGCCTTGAGGCTCTTGGGGTCGTCAATCTTGACGCATAATTAGGACTGCAATTAATATAAGATGTGAAAATACTCACCAGTAATCAAGCTCGAGTCTTCAAGAAAGAGGAGGATTTGAGCATTTTCTTTTATGAGAACAGTAATCTTGTCAAAGAATTTGATTTGCAGATGAAAGACAGGAATGATGAGGAAGAAGGCTTTATGTTCAAATTCCAAGATCAAACTGGGCCGCACAAATGAAAGCCAATCAACGCTTCTGATTGAGGAAGACCAAAAGACTCTGACATGATATTCCGAAATAGGCTAAAAGTTTGACTTGAAAAGTGGAAAACACCCCTTCACCAAAGGAGGGGGAAAATGTTACTACCAAAATTAACATCGAAGCAGGTTGGCAGTGAAGGGGTGTCGAATAACCCGAGAAACTACATCTACCGAAACTCTCCTAAGGGAAAGGACCGCGGAAGCTACAAGATGTGACTGGTGGAATTAATCCGCCAGGGTCAACCTGGCGAGATCTCTCCGACAACCCCAACCTGGTAGAAGTTCCCATAATAAAGAAGCTAACCTAGTCCGAAATCAGGTAAGCCAGAAACAATAAACCCGACGGACAAAGCCCAAAGGAATCTTCAATTATGACCAACCCAAATGCCGATACACCTGAAGACGGAAGCATCAAAGGCCCCAAATCGAAAGGACGGGAAGGCCACCCAGAATATACTTTCGGAGCATCTACTGCATGAACGCCGAAAGGCCACCCTCCAAGAATACAGGCTACCATAAAGGCCCTACTGAAGGGCCAGCCGAGACCCGAGCAGGATACAGGCTACCCGTACTAGGCTACCTAGTACCGAAACCCGTAGCGGTTTCGATCCGGCTGCTATCAGCATACACCATGAGGTCAAGCCCCTCTAAGCACTCATGATAAAGCTGAAAGCCTACATCCAAAAGCTCATGTCCGAAAAGCCTACATTCAGGAATTGCCTTCGAGAATTCAAGCATCATCCAGGGTTTATAATCGAATACGTCAAAAGCGGCAGAAGGTCAAGCACCCAAAGCCAAGAATAAAACAACCGATAAAGACCCATGCAGGTCCGATAGCCCTTTGATGGGAGGAGCCCTGAATCACTATAAATAAGACCCCAAAGGTCACATTAGGGGGATCTTTTTCCTAACCTTTTGTGCCATTAGAGATGACTTGGGAAAGGAGATCAATGGAGAATTCCTCCCTATAACATTCATGTACTTCCAATAAAAGTTTAATGAAAATGGACCTTCCTATATAAAAACTTCTCTGTAAGTGTGTACTATTTTTTCTCTAGTCATATTAGTCGCAGTTTATTATTGATTCTACAGAGAAGCCTAGGTTTGCACTCCTCAATATCCTCGAATGGCGGTCAAACCTCATTCACTGAGCCTGGATCCGATTTGATGATCCTTAACGGTCCTGCACCTCTGAGTCCTAGCATCTCAAGTTCCCACTAAAATCGATTGGGGGAAGTGAGCCAATCCACCTGATTTCCTTTTAGGTCTTCCCCTGTTGATCCACTTCCCGTGTTGACGAAAAATATCGTTAACACTAACACCACATCAGCTTCAAGGAAGGGCAATGAATTAGTGGAATGCTAAAGCGACTACTCCTAAGGATCAAGTTACTTGGGATCAGTTTAAGACTCGCTTCAGTGACAAGTTTATTCCAAATGCTTAGAAATCATAATTGTTTAGGAAATCTGTGGAACTTAAGCAGACTGGTAGGGCAGTCTCAGAATATATTGCTGAATTCGATACCTTATCGAAATATGGATTATCTCCTATCGATATTGTCGAGAAGAAGAACGAGAAGTTCATAAATGGCATAGATGGGTACTTGGTGGAAAGACTTATAAACCATATCGATGAGATATTCGAATCTATTATGGGGAAGGCATTGAGATCAGAGAGCCTTTACCCTAAGACGAAGATCGAGGTCACTATTACATCTGCAGAGGAGCCGAAACCGCGACAAGCAGTGAAGGTAATAAGAATTCCCAAAAGAAGAGAAAACAGAACCAAACCAAGGATGGTCAGAAAAAGAAGAATAAGAAAGATATCGAGTGCTTTAGCTGTGGCAAGAAGGGCCACTGTGCCAGAGACTGTTGGGCGAAGCCAAGGAGAGGAAGTGCTTCAATTGTGGTCAAGTAGTACATCTTAAGGATAAATGTCCACAACCCCCTAAGGAAAAGCAGATCGTGAAAGCATATGCTATCAACGTTGTTCCTTCTTCATCGAATGCCCCAACTGCGGCGGAGAAGGGAAAAGGGTTTTGTTATTCAAGGTGTGCTTTCTATTTATCTTCCTGTTCGAGTATTGTTTGATACCGGGGATTCCCATTCCTTCGTATCTAGTGACCTGGTAGATAGGTTGGGATTGGAACACGAGATTATTGATAGACCTTTAGTTGTGACGAAACCGATTGGTGGTTCGACTAGCCTTTGTATGATTTGTCGTAATTTGGTCTTATTGAGTCATGGATGTATGTTTGCTTGTGATTGCTTTGTTTTGGGCTTTACTGGGTTTGGCATTGTTTTGGGAGTCAATTGGCTCCAAAGGTATGGGGTGGTGGTAGACTGTAAGGGGTATTCAGTGACCATTAGAGCGAATGATGAGAGGAGGGTGGTATTGGGTTGCCTAGCTGGCGATAGGGTGATGGATAGTTTTTTAAATTCCCTCGACATCCCGCATGATGAGTTATCAGATATGCCTATTGCTGGCGAGTATCCACACATCTTTGAGGGAGTGACCGGACTTACACCACACCGAGAGAACGAGTTTCGGATTGATTTAGTGAAAGATGTCAGACCTATAGTGATTCCACTTCGTCGTATGGCGCCAAGGGAGCAGCGAGAGCTCGAAGTGCAAGTAGGCGATATCTTGAAGAAGGGATTTATTCGAAGAAGTGTTTCCGAGTGGGGAGCACCAGTTGTATTTGCTACTAAGGCCGATGGTTCCCTTCGCATATGTGTGGACTACCGCGAGTTGAACAAGGTGACTAGGAAGAATAAATATCCTCTTCCACGAATATATGATTTGTTTGATCAATTAAATGGAGCAAAATCATCTTCCCAGTTGGATCTCATGACAAGATTTCATCAGCTCCGAGTAACAGCTGAGAGTTTACCTAAAACAGCATTTCAGACGCCGTCTGGATTCTATGAGTGGTTGGTCATGCCATTCGGGTTGACCAATGCACCCACATATTTTGTGGATCTTATGAATAGAGTTTTCAGGGATCAATTAAATAAATTTGTTTTTGTGTTCATGGACGATATTTTGCTTTACTCGAGGACAGAGGAAGAACACAAGGAACATTTGTGGACAGTGATGGAGGTGTTGAGGAAACACCAATTGAAAGCGAAATTTTCTAAGTGTCACTCCTTGAGGAGGTAAGTGAGGTTCTTGGGCCATGTTGTTTCAGAGAATGGTATTGTCGTGGATCCTGCGAAGGTGGCTACAGTGCATGATTGGTCTACGCCCAAGAATGCAACAGACGTGAGATGTTTCTTGGGGTTAGCTGGATATTATCGTAAGTTTATCCAAGACTTCTCCAAGATAGCAATGCCGTTAACTCAGTTGACCAAGAAGAATCAAGCTTTTGCTTGGGACGAAAGGTGTGAGAATGCATTTAAGAGCCTAAAGGAGAAGTTAACATGTGCACCAGTGTTAGTTGTTCCTAAAGGGAACGAAGAGATGACAGTATACACGGATGCATGTGGTACCAGACTAGGTGCTATACTGATGCAAGGGGTAGGGTTGTGGCTTATGCTTGTCGGCAATTGAAACCACATGAGAAAAGATATCCTACCCATGATTTGGAATTGGCAGTGATCATGTTTGCGTTGAACATATAGAGACATTATCTCTTAGGAGAAAGATTCGAGTTATTTACTGATCATAAGTCATTAAAGTATCTTTTCTCTCAAAAGGATTTAAATCTTCGTCAGCAGAGATGGTTAGAGTTCTTGGGTTCATATGATTTCAATATTGCATACACACTCGGGAAGGGCAATGCGGTAGCTGATGCACTGAGTAGGAGATATGACAATTTGGGGTCTATGTTTCTGAAATGGAAGAAACTAGAGTACATAGAGGGATATGATTTCAGGCCTAAGTACATGAACTTCCAGTTAGTCAAAGCCGAGCAAAAGAAGCCTAGTTGTCTGTTACAACCGTTGGAAATTCCCGAATGGAAATGGGAACAAGTCTCAATGGATTTCATTGATGGTTTACCAAGGACTAGATCGAGTCATGATAGTATTTGGGTGATTGTGGATCAATTAACCAAAAGTGCACAACGTATTTCATGTTCTCAGTTAAGTAAGTTCGTGCACGATTCTGATATGACTATTTCACCAGATCAATTGGATGATATCGAGATAGAACCCTAAGCAATAGGAAATCACAGACCGATTTGTATTGTCGGACACGATACGAAACAACTTCGAAGGAAGACGCTGAAACTGGTTAAGGTACAGTGGGGTGATAAATAGAACGACTGTACTTGGGAAACCGAGGAGAGCATAAGGAAGTCATATCCAGAGCTCTTTACCTGGTAAGATTTTAATCGCGATATAGTTATTCCCTTATTAGTAAACCGCATGCTAGGATATGTTTGTTGTGTTATTATGTATGTTTAATTGTTTATAAAGGCTGATAGGCATGCGTTGCACCATTATATGTTTTCTTAGTCAAGGAATTTCGGGGGCGAAATTTCTTAAGGGGGAGAGTGTAACGACCCGCATTCTACATATCGAAGGACCGTAAATTATTTGTTTTATTTTCATACGAAGTCGTATAGTTGTGTAACTTTGGGAAACGACTATTGGGGTCATTTCCCACATTCATGATTTTTTCCGAATTTTAAATAACCGTTTTGCCCCTGGCGATTATTTCGCCTATAACTTTTGATTGGTAAGGAGTTTTGACCTGAAATCACTTCCAATGGATTCAGATGATGGTTTCCCATTTTGTAGAGTAGTCACATTAATCAAACAAACTTACCGTTTGGGAGGTATGGCTGAAATAAGATTTGAAGCTGGAAAAGCAACCTAATTGGGCTTAATAAGGTAATTAACAGCTAGGCCCATAACCCATTTTGGGATTAGGGTTATGGGAGGGCTGAAAGGAGTCGGAGAATCATCTCCTTTCATTTTTCTAGCCGCCACAAACCTTTCTCTAACCCTAATCATAGTTTCCATCTTCCAAATCTCTCTTTAATCACTTTCTAATCGCTAATTGATCAGATCTACATCAAATCAAGTCGGATTAACACCAAATTAGAGTTAGAGTTGTTGCACCACATTGGAATCCAAGCCAAATCAGTAATAGTTTCAGATCTAACATTTATTTTTGGCAAAGGTGAGTGATTTACATCTTTATACACTAATTATGGCTAATTAGGGGTGATTAGTGAAAATTAGCGAAATTATACATCATAAAAATATGGAAAAATATATAAAAATTCTAAAATCATATTTTATGTCGCTGGTATGAATGGGGGTTAATTTGGATTAAGTTTGCTAATCCTATAGTTAGACATGGTTAAGGGGAAAATCACATGGTCCAGGGGAAAATCATGGTTTTGGGTATGTTTGATCTATAACATATGACATCATTGTTTTGATGTTTTTGATTGATTCTACATGTTACTACTGCTATTGGTATGTTTTGTGATTGCATAGGAAATTAGAATGGTTGAAAACGCCGTCGTTTGGCGAAGTTAGCTTGTTGGAAAAACTATAGGGTTTCAGTTCCTGATGGTGACCACGGTCACGAACCGCCTTGACGAGGAGGGTCACGAACCGCCTTGACCGGATGGGTAACGAACCGCCATGACCAGGAGGGTCACTAACCACCTTGACCAAGTGGGTCACGAACCGCCATGACCAAGAGGGTCACTAACCGCCTTGACCAGGTGGGTCACGAACTGCCTTGACCAGGAGGTTCACGAACCGCCTTGACTAGGAGGGTCACGAACCTCCTCTACCAGGAGGGTCACAAACCGCCACGAGCCAAGGGTGACGACGAGCCGACGGTGACGATGAGCCGATGATGATGACGAGCAAAGGGTGACGATGACCCCATGGTGACCACGACCCCAAGGTGACCATGACCCCATGGTGACCACGACCCCATGATGACCACGACCCCATGGTGACCACGACCCTAGGGTAACCACAACCCCATGGTGACCACAACCCCAGGGTGACCATGACCCCATGGTGACCACGACACAATGGTGACCACGCCTCCATGGTGACCACGAGCGATGGTGATAACGAGTCGGTGATGACCACGAACCAAGCCATGATGGTGACCCTGAACCGAACTGGATCTGAGCTTCTACCACGTGACGACGATCGTGAACCCTTCTGAAGACCAACACTAATCCGACCAAAACCCAAGATGCAAAGGAAGTTCAAATGGGAAGTTATTACTTTGGATCCAGATGGGAACCAACGAGTTAACTTCTAGAGTTGGCCTTTGCTGCGGGACGTGTGCAAAGGAGTTATCGATATATATAACTTTGGTTTACGATTGAGAGAGGGGGGACATGTAGACGAACCAGAGCATGGGTTGTGTGGACTGGTTTGCCTATAACCTAGATCCAGGGCTGTGTGGATAGGGTAGGGTTATTGACTATAGACCAGGGCAGGGAGTTGAACTCCATCATGGCCCCAAATGGATTCGGTGATCAAAGCGGTGCTTTACGCATTGAGTGAGAGGTGTGAGTATGATTGCTATGTTTGATGTTTGTTATCACCATGACACTTACACTTCCACTTTACACTCTATGTTAGTATTTACCTTAGAGTATTGTGCTTCTTGTTGTGCTAACTCTTTGGTTGCAGGTCCAGGTCATGTATGATTACTTATACATGTTATTGCTCTATTTAGTGATATAGATTTGTTATCGCTCATACTAGACTTTTGTCTGACCCAGAGTTTTATGTCTCTTCTTATTACTCTGGGTGCTCCTAAACAAGCAGACTAGAGGCAGGTCAGGTGGTTATGTATGAGTAGTTGTCCGGAGACGAGTAGGAGGCTTCCACGTACTATATATATTCTCCTTGTGTTGTTGCTGGTCACTGCTTTGGGCATTAGTAGTGTACCTCTTTGTTTCCTTTTAAATAGAGTATTTTGGAGTTGTAATAATTGTATATGAAGGTGTATTTTGGATTCCTCTACTCTGATGGTTATGGTTTAGTTTTCAGCTTATGTACCGTCTCACCTGTTTTATATCAAGTTATGTTATTATTATATTTTATTCCATGCGCTGTGAGATATAATACAGGTTCTTGGTGATTCATCATTTCAACCTTTTGATGATCGACCCGTGCCAGTCGGGCATTGGCATAGCGCATTTCGGGGAAATGTCTAATGGTACGGTGTTGTTGTCACACACATCTTCCATTACAAACAATATCACTACCAACTGCCATGTATATATAGTTATAGAAATTGCACATCATAGAATTGATTAGCTAAGAAGGTGTAAAAATAAATGAATAAGGGTGCATGTTTTTTTTAAAAGTATGCACAAGATAAGAACTGAACCTGGGTTTTTTTCTTCTTTCACTGCAAGCAGGAACAAAAGCATGCATCCCTAAAGTCAGTTGGAGCAAGATCGCATAAGCCCGCCATTGATTTGCAGCCATCATTAACTTGCTTTTCTAAAGGCAAATGATGTTAGATGCTTTAACAGATCTCGATCTCCACTTATTCTCATGCAGGCTTGCATACGTCTAAAATTTTAATAATAAATATCTACCAATAATAATTAGAACAGAGTTAACTATGCAGGCCAGTAAAGCGACAACTTTAAAATCCAAAATTCTACTCGGATGCATGTACTAAGAGAGCATTGTTATGTAAAATAATTGAGCTTATCTGAAGGTAGCTGCATTTTGGGTCTAAAGAAAGTTAGATGGTCCTTGCAAATTAGTAGAGCTTTCGAGTATCACTTTAGTCAGATCTGATCCTTCTTTCATATGAATATACCTGGATTATGTATAAGCTTTGTAATGGACATCGTACCTTATACATATCAGTGTATTATTTGGCCATCGCACGATGCTGCCATTCAAGCTCACCTCAGCGTGCTTCTTTAGGGCATGCCCAGTGTAAGTGAAACTGAGGTCAAATGGTTGGAGCAAGTGCTACTTCTGCAGGGATTATTGGGCCATTATATCTTGTTGGATCGTAAAAAGGGTTGTAATGTAGGTGCATGTTACCCATAGTTACCCTTAAGCTTGATAAGTATACCCATATACATCCACATGATTTGGATGTGTTAAAATGTTGCCTTTCCTTCTAGCTGACAAAGAAAAATCCGATGAAATAGCAGGTATTATGATAGCAGAGGATAAAGGTGTATAAAATTAAGAATGTGGCTTCAAAGAAATTAATACAAGTACGATAAAAGGTACCGTAAAACAATATATCAATACTTGTTGCCCAAAAAGTTTCCAAAGCGGCAAGACAACATACAATCTAGAAAATCAACTAAAAATCCTGCAAATATGAATGGATGATGATATTGTTTTTTATGATAAATGACCAGCGGATCAACTCCGATCAAAATTAATCAGCTGTATACCGAGGAATGCTTACTAGAGAGAACTCAAAAGCACACGGATACATCCTCTGAATTTGAGATACATAATCAGTAAACTGCAAATACAATACTTACATCATTTAACTAGCTTAGAAACAAACATATGCAGATTTCATTGTCTGTGGCATGATAAGAGAAAATAACAACAAAGTGCATCAAATCAGCAACTGCAAAAGAGTCAACAAGTTACCTATAAAAATATAGGTGAAGAATTGTTTGATAAATGTTGAACATTTGGCGAGTTCCCAACTGAAGGAGACGATTTCATCGATCTTGAAAGACTACCACTGGATGAGGTCTGCTTTGTTAACACTGATGAAGCACTGTTATCATTTGCACATATCGCTGGAATTCCCAGACGATCTGCGAATGGATAACCAAAAGCTAACTAGTCTTTCTCCACCAGAGCCTTATAATAAATGGATGACAATGGATCCTGAAGCTTTATCCATCTAAATTTACTACCACTGTGGATACACCCACTTTTTGTGAAGCTTTATCCACTTTGTGTGGTATCCACTATCAGTGCACCAATGTATATGAATAAGGAAAACCACTGATGACTAATGCTTTCAGAATTTCATCCTTTTAACCCATGTTTTAACAAAAGAGTGATTTTTTATTTCATTTTTTTCACTGCATTATATTTACCATAGTTGGTTATCGGTGATTCATATTGCAAAATATGTAGTTGTATATTGTTTGATTTCAGTGAAAACATCGACTGAAATATAGCGAACTGTATATGACCTGTGCATCTTGGGATGATCTCTGAGCCTTTAAGGCCATACAAGGCACCATCTGTTGGATAAATGACATCATTTTCCAACAAATCATTCCACACATATATATCCATTCTTGTATCTCCTATATCCTTTTTTCAACATGAAAAGAATAATCTTTTATTAGTAAAAGTTCTATAAAGATGTATTATGCATTAGTAATCAAGAGTGCTACCTCTTGCAAGATTACGAATAGAGAGCAGGCATGCCTTTGCCTCTTAAAATTGTAAGCCCTTCCATCACATATAAATTTTATATTCAAAAGTTGATCATAAATACATAAGGCTTGAATGTATACAGAAGTAAACTTCAGGGTACTTACACTAAACTATTTGGTTCGCCATAAGTATTCCTTATTTTTAGTTTCTTTATTTTGTTCTTTGTTGGAAATTCAAAACGTATTCATGTTTATTCTACAATCCAAATTAAATAGTATTCATATTTATTCTGCGCCAAAATTTATTTTTAACTTAAAAAATCAAATAGCATCCAAATAATTTTACTAACTACTATTTAGAAGTTACTATTCAACTCCCATTTTAATGATTTTACAAATAAGTTGTTAAATGTGCTCTAAAGTAAAAGATTAAAAATAAAAACAATTTAAAATGCAAGTAAAGATGACTATCGAAATTTTGATAAAACCATATCCAAACTTTGGCAATTGTAGAACATGATATATCTATTTTCTAGCACACTGTTAGATATTGAAGTGGATTGCATCAATATTTCTCTCAAATTGAGCTCTCAGCCTACAAACACAAGGTAAATGTAATTTACTACAATGTTTTTACCATTTAATTTTTTCCTAAACATTTCTTTAAATTGTAATTTATGTATGTATCCAATACCTGCAGTGTCTCAAACCCTATCTTTTATAAACAGTGCTGAGAAGGTCACAATCTTAAGATCTTTTTACCCCCCCCCCCCCCACACACACACAAAAAAAAGAAAAAAAGGCAAAAATGGTTATCAATACAAGTCAATAGGAAAACATATACCGTTAAGTTTAAGATGTTAATTAGCAAGAGAAAGCTCCATGAAATGGGGATGTTCCAACTGACCATTTGTACTAAGATAATAACTAATTTGAACTCTTTTTGCAATTAAACCATTTCTACTGAATCTACAACTATTACTATTGCTGTCATAAAAGAAATGTGCAGCTTTTGCTCTATCTGGGCTTGTTTCTCTGGTCATTCTTCTTGATCTTCCTACTCCACTATTACCATCCATTTTTTAGAATTTTACCAAAATTATATGAGTGAAGAAGCAGAAAAATGATGATAAATGTGAAATAGTGTGTGAAAAGTAAAGCAGGGTACTATAAAGAGTGGCAAAAGGCACGACGTATAGTGTTGAATAAAAGTTACCGAGCACTTTTTTTTTAATTTATTTACTTGTCTTTATACCACCACACCCCTGAAAACATCCCACCCTTGAACATCTTCCACCAACTTCACAGTCACTCTATTATACCCTTCAGTAGAACCTCCATCGTCAGCAATTCATATCCCTTGACTCCTAAACCAAATCTGCTACCTCCTCATCAACTCATCACAGTTTACAAACTAGCGTGAATATTTTCTATGTACAAAAAAACTCAACTAAACCACCACATTCACTGCATTGCCACCCAACACCAATTACTGCCTACCTGAACTTTTACAACCAGTGGCCTTGAACGCGTCCACACCACCCTGGTTTGAACATGTACCAATTGTCCAGGCCTCTCCCATTCAACACCAAAAACACCCACATCCTTACGTCCTCCTACATTCACGAACTTCAGCATCACCGCACCCTTTTCTCGAATTTCCCTGAACCCGTGACACAATAGCATACCATCATCAGTTACCTAAATACACAAATTAACAACTGCACCTACCTAACTCTCGATTGAAATCAACTGAATCCATAACTCCTACCTCTCGATTGAAATCAATCGAAAACCATCTGTAACGACCCGGATTTTCGGCGACTTTGGTTATCGACATAAGCTCGATGTCGATAACCAAAACATCGAAAAATCCCAGTAATTAATGAAAGAAATTAGAAGGTGAGAATAGATAAGATAGAAACTTAGAATAGAAGAAGAAGAAAAACACAACATCAGATTAACACGAACCTCACAGCGGAACGAATAACATATAATAGATAACATAACTTTGAAATATAACAGTTATGTATACAATAGCACTTATCAGAGTACAGCACTTACAACACAGCGGAAATAACTATAGCTATATGATCTTGAAACCTCCTGCTCCAAGCTCTCCAAGTATATCGGTAAATTCCTGACTACTTGACTACCCGTACAAATTGGGCACCCAAGAGTTTAGGGGAAACAACAAAGTAAACTCCGGGTCAGTCATGGGACTGGTGTGAGTAAAACAATTTAAACAGGTATATGAACAAGTAAACGATATCTCATAAGACCACGCCGCAGAACGGAACGGGTTTTTCCCTTATGAGAATCCAAAATATCTTTATATCAAAAACCTTTTGATATTATAATAATGTCTATGTACAAATAGATATCAACTAGCAGAAACGCTTTCATCTCACGTTCTACATATATAGTATACAATCAAAATCGCAAGCACGTATTGGATAATGGATTTCCAACTATGACAAGGTATGGAACCACCTTCTGATCAGTGTACTCTAGGAACGATACACTGGAGTTCAACAAGAACATCTTGTAACTCAGCCACACATGACCGACCACTCTTTTTGCTTGAGTGTATCGAATGTATATCACCAACGGTTGGGATCAGCAACCGTTCCCGTATATATATGGGATAGCATTGATAGATAAAAGAAGCAAATGAATATTCTCTAGATAGGTGATTATACACCCTACTTCGGTGCGACCGACTTAGCCATGCTGCCTGCCCGATTTCTGTCATTTACCGGATGATGAGGCTAGAAGTTACGCGTTATCATCACATCAGCTTCACTTCGAATGCCACATTGTCAGATCCATCGAAAATCACTAATTGACGTCTACAATAGTACATTACGTGTTAGCTAAAGAAGTTTCCTTCTCCGCTTCCACTCTTGGTACGTTTGAAGAAATCAATGTACGTGACCTTTCTAGAAATACTCTGTCAGACATTCATTCATAATTCATCCTCATTCACTTAGAACGTCACATCGTCATACCCGGCAAATCACAAGTTGACTTATCCAAAAATAACATGGGTATACAGCTAAGAGAAACGAATTCCTCCGCCACCAAACGTGAATACGTTTGAACAGATCAACTTACGCGATCCATTGGGTATACTCTGTCAGACCTTCGTCCATACAAGTTGTCCTGGGACTGGACAAACCGAAGGCACTATTCAGTATATCCATCTTAGTCACTGTTATCTAAGACTTATACAACAGCCCTTGCATTTTACTCCGTCTTCAATTATCTTTGGCATATATGATTCGCATCGCTTATGCCAATACAGAGTGGTTCTTTGGATAATAATCCAACCGGTCTCTCCATATTAACAACGTTAAAATGGTCAAAACTTCGATAGTCTGTGATTTAACCATCAAAGAAAAACAAGTGTGCAAACAACGATAATATTTCCAGATGGAAATTATATCGGTAAATCATCAACATATATCTATATATATATTCACATTGCCTTATTTTCTATGTTTAGAAAATATATGTTATTAACACTGGAAAACGTTTTCCATTTGCTTATTTACAAATCACTACTCTTCCCCAACTATCAGTCCCTGACTATGAACTAGTATGAGAACAATTCCCTAAGTATAAATCCCGAAGGCCGAAACTAACATCAGATAGACACTTAGAAAACCATTCAATTTACTAATCTCTAGTCAGTTCTAATTTTACTTAACTCTATTTGATTAACTCTGATTGATTAACTCTAACTGGTCAACCTTAATTAATTAACTCTAACTGGTTTTACTTGGTTTGACTAACTCAATTTATTAACTCGACTGACTAATTCAACTCGATTAACCTAACTTGATTTACATATCTCGATTAACTGAACTAATCACTTTGATTAACTCAACTAATTCACTTTGGTTAACTTAACCAATTCACTTAACTAATTCACTTAGTTTAACTTAACTAATTCACTTAACTCCTGTCGAATAAACTATATTCGATAACTCCTCTAACTCTATTCGAATAAACTATATTTGATTAACTCATTTGATTTAACTCTAATCGATTAACTCCATCGAATAAACTATATTCGATAACTCCTTCGATTTAACTAATATTCTATAACTCACTTCGATTAACTAATAATCGATAACTCCTTCGAATAAACTACATTCGAAAATCTCCTCTCGAATAAACGATATTCGATAATCTTCCCTTTCGATTTAACAAATCGATAACTCCTTTTCGAATAACTAAATTCGATAACTCCTTTCGATTTAACTAATCGATAACTCCTTTCGATTTAACTAATCGATGACTCCCTTCGATGAAACTAACATCGATACTCCTTTCGATGAAATTAACATCGACTAACTCCTTTCGATGAAACTAACATTGATTAACTCCTTTCGATGAAACTAACATCGATTAATTTAACTCGACGAACTTAACTCGACTCACTTATCTCGATAATCTAACTCAAGAACTTAACTCGATTAACTTAGCTCGATAATCTAACTCAAGAACTTAACTCCTATCGAATAACTAATATTCGATTTAACTTCATTCGCTTGACTCTAGATCGCAGCGATCACAATGGTTACGCCTGACTCCCTCAGGAAACATCCGACCGTCGTAGGCTATTTACAGCCCTGCGAATTACGCTAGCAGTCGTACGAGATGGCAACTTATCCTGAATAACTCTGTTTGACTAACTCTATCTCAAATAACTATATTTGATAACTTCTACTTCGAATAAGTGGTATTCGATAACTTAACTCGATTATCGACTCGAAAATCTTAACTCGAATCGATTAACTCCAACTGATTAACTTGACTTACTTAACTCACTGGTTAACTCTATTGAACTGGTTAACTCTACTGAACTGGTTAACTCTACTGAACTGGTTAACTCTATTCAACTAACTCGACTCGACTAACCCCTTTCGAATAGCATATTCGTTTTACTAACTTTCGAATACCATATTCGATTTACTCCCTTCGAATACCATATTCGATTTACTCCCTTCGAATACCATATTCGATTTAACTCCTTTCGAATACCATATTCGATTTACTTTATTCACTTTATAAAGATTTCCTTTTTAACAACGTTTTATTCATTTGGAAAGATTTACTTTTAAATAACGGTTCTACACTTTAAAAATGATTTCCTTTTTATAACGTTTCCTTTTCAATTCTATTTGTAAATGGTTTACAAATATTTCCTTTTCAAATTTATTCTTGAAATATTCTAACTCCTTAAATTCTCTGAAAAATTCGCCATAACCTCCTTTGTAACGGGAGCAGCGGGAAAATCCCCAAACCCGCCCCACAGGCCTTTCCATTCAAAAAGAAAAAGGTTTGTAATTATTTCCTTTTTGAATATCTCCTATTTATAAATATTCCAATTTATAAACATTTCTTATTTATAAATATTCCACTTTATAAATATCTCTTATTTATAAATATCCCATTTTATAAATATTCTATTTTCAATATCACTTTGAAAATCCCCTTATCAACATTTTGGTATTTCTTATGGTATTTAACACACCATATAACAACGATAACTATCGTCCAAAGCACACATAATCAACGACAGATTATATATGACATTATATATCACAATATATAAATCATAGTAAAATAACTGTTGAGGAATCCAGTTGGATTCCTCCAACCTGTTTCCCTGCATCACAGATGTTACACAGTATAATCAACATCACTTCCAGTTAAATATGAAATATTCTGTTAACAAAATCAATATATAACTATTTAACTGTTTATATATATATATATTTATATATATATATAAAATATTCACTAACTGACTAGCAGTTCAATCAAACAGTCAACACACAATCAAACAGACAATATTTAACAGTTCTAAGAATACGTTGTAAAAATAGAACTGTACAGAGTTGGTGAGTTTTACTCACATTTGCAGTTCATCGTTAAAGAACGATAAACTGTTATTTGATTTGAATCAAACAATTTATTTCTCCATAAATTCAAACGAGCTTCAATCCACCCCCAGTCAGTTCCATTGTGTAGTGCTCATCCATGCGATCCCAACGGATCTTGTTTTTTCCAATTCTGATATCGTATGGAAAAGTTGTACATTTCAGAAGTTTGAATAAAAGAATTCGATCATTAACATATAAAATAATCAAATATTTAACCCTAAATTATGACTTCCAATCCATGTTTTAAACCGTTAATAAGGCTGCTTATTACCCCATTTCTTCTTCCAGTATTTTAAAAGCCATAGCCGATCATTTTAAAACACTTTCTATCTCCATCTGTATATTTAACTTTAAACTAAACTTAAATTAAATATTGATAGCTGGACCATTACCATTTCCTTTTATTGGGCTTCAACAAACAAACCCCGCCCACTGCCATATTAACTCACGTACACCCTCTTCCCCAAATCATCAAACACAGGAACCCGATCCTTCACGAAATCCCACTTTCGAACCTCAGCAACTCCAATTGCCTACCGCCACGCCCTAACCTCGTCGGAGCTCCGCCAACTGCTTCCCCTCAAAGACCCCTCTCAATCGATCTAGCCCCCTGCCTTGCGTGACATTCGATGCAACATCGAGCACCAGACCCTACCAAGTCGCGACAGGGAAAACTCCGTAATTTCCACAGATTCGAGCACCTGATGCGAGTAAATCCCTTGGTCCTTCTACTGATATCGGTTTCGTGAATCACAGCTTCACTTCTCCCCCAAATTCCTAAGTCCTAGTTCACTGCGAAGTCTTCCAACATCAGGAAAAGGATGCGCTCTCTATCAAACCGCCAGTGAATAAAGATCTACCCATTTTAAACCCAAAAACAAGGGCTTTTTATTTTTATGATTTATTTTGGAATTGACCTTGATTTATGAAGGTGTAGAAATTCCGTTTGGAAGAGAAAAGAGAGCGGCACATAATCTGTTGACTTCGCGAGAATAAGTTTAGGGTTAGAGGTAGTTGAGGGGTATTTATAGAGTTGGAAAATATCTAGATATTTTGAGGTAGGGAATATTCTCGGAATATTCTTTTGTTAATTCGTCTTCTAAAAATTCCTATGATCACACGTGATACCCAAAAATCACGAAAACTGGCATGCAGATACAGTTCGACATTACAGTCCCAACGAAACTGATTTCGTCGAATTCTGACTCCATTCGCTCACACAACGTATTTTTAACCGTCGAAATACTGACTGTTTCTCACTCTAAAAATCCATATGGCCACATAGTGACTCTAAAAATCACGGAACTTGGGATCTAGCAATAATTTGATGTTGCGGATCCAACAAAATTAGTTTCGTCGAATTCCGCTTCATTAGCAAAAGTGGCTATTTTTAAATTTCTAAATAGCCCTTTTAAATATATAAATATATTTTAAATAAAATTAAATATAAATAAATTTATATTATCGTATATCTTCACATATGATATCGTACAGCTCTAGAATATCATATCAGAATTTACAGTTTGATATTTAAGATTTTAGATTTATCGATATTCAGTTTTATATCGAAAACCCTTTTATAACGTAAATAAAGCGTTGCAAATTATAAAGGAATTCCACAGCGACTTTTCTGAAATTTGATTTGGACATAAATCAAAACCTACATGACGAAATCCTGATTTTTCTCTTCCACTAGAAAGATATACTCCACCAGCTCCACACATTTCTTGTTTCACAGAAATCCGGCTTAAAACGAATCTTGTACATTCAGTTGAAGTTCAAATCGCCAAATCGCGAACTGCAGCGCCATTTCAAGCTCGATTTTAATTATAATATAATTATACGTTTCAAACTGACGTCGATTGAATATATTCGTCAATATGATTCAACTCTAAGCTGAATTAAATCCTAAGGATGACCCTGTTCACAGAATATTGTGATTTCCAATATTTATAATTATTTCTGAATTAAACATATATTATTTAATTATTATTTTAATTAAATATTCCCAGTTATTTAATTCCACGACCATTTAATTCACTATATCACTATATATATAATTAAATAAATTAATTAAAATACATCTGCCAATGCGGGTCATTACATTCTTCCCCACTTAAAATAATTTCGTCCTCGAAATTGCTAAGTTAGAGGACGACCCTATCTATTTGGTAAAAGCTTATCTGTTACCCCTTATCTCTGATTTCAACTGAACCAATTAATATCGACTAAAATATTTATTCATTCCGACTAACTAAAATTTTCAAAAATTCTGAAATTTTTCTAACACTTTAAATTTTCGGAAAATTTCGCCGTAACCTCCTTTGTACAACCCTATCGGTAAAACTCCAACTCGCCTCTCTAGGCCTTCTCCAACCCAAAAGAAAATCAAACAGCCAAGCAGCTTGCCAATTCGGCTCATAAATCTCATGCTTATATCAAATATAAACTTGTACCTTTTTGTCGTGCATATCAACTTTATCACTTTACATGTTGTCAATCCAACATATACCAATGATATCCCAATCAATTATTCGCTTATATCCAAACCACAATAACATTTCCAATTCGAGTTCCATCCTCGATTCCAAACCCTTAACCTACCAATCCAATTCAATTACCACTGGACTGGCTTTATATTCAATTTCAAATTTGCTTTCACAAATTTCTCTAACTTGTTTTTATTCAAATAATCTGTTCTGGGAGTTTTTAAACAGTTTTACTTTACTAAAACCAACCATTCCTTTTTGGATTTCAAACAACTTGCTTTTCTAAACAATTTCAAAAACAATCTCTTTGGTAGTAATCTGTCACTTACCACTCGAAGATGAACACTGATGATGCTGCAGTCATCATCAGAGTTTATTTTCCAGTTACAGAAGTGAGTTCAATACTATATCAGCTTTCAAAACCCTTACTAAATACATCCATTTGAAAACATCTCAAAACCTCCCAGGAACTTAAAATTTCCTTATTTTAATTCCAAATCTGATTTAAATTCATATTTAATTCATCTTATTTCATATACTTTACTTATATGAATTCTGATTAGTTATTTATAGCCATTTCACTTTTATAATCTTACTCGATTATAATACAACCAATATATCTAATATATATATTTTCTCAATATCAGGATATAATTTTGAGTAAATTTATTCTATTTACCCTCTTTTCAAAACATACCGTGTCGACCCATCGTATTCAAGTGTTTATCAACTCTTACCGACACAGTGGATCAAACCGATCGACCAGAACTCATAAACAACTCAGTCAATGAATCTCCACAATATAAAACCATTTTTATATCAAATACAAATATGCACTCGTATATATACACTCAACTCAATCTAGGGTGTTACTAACCCTATCTCTACTGAGTCACGCCACAGAGCCAAGGTAATTCTTAACTTAAGCTCTGATACCAACTGTAACGACCCGGATTTTCGGCGACTTTGGTTATCGACATAAGCTCGATGTCGATAACCAAAACATCGAAAAATCCTGGTAATTAATGAAAGAAATTAGAAGGTGAGAATATATAAGATAGAAACTTAGAATAGAAGAAGAAGAACACAACATCAGAGTAACAAGAACCTCACAGCGGAACGAATAACATATAATAGATAACATAACTTTGAAATATAACAGTTATGTATACAATAGCACTTATCAGAGTACAGCACTTACAACACAGCGGAAATAACTATAGCTATATGATCTTGAAACCTCCTGCTCCAAGCTCTCCAAGTATATCTGTAAATTCCTGACTACTTGACTGCCCGTACAAATTGGGCACCCAAGAGTTTAGGGGAAACAACAAAGTAAACTCCGGGTCAGTCATGGGACTGGTGTGAGTAAAACAATTTAAACAGGTATATGAACAAGTAAACGATATCTCATAAGACCATGCCGCAGAACGGAACGGGTTTTTCCCTTATGAGAATCCAAAATATCTTTATATCAAAGACCGTTTGATATTATAATAATGTCTATGTACAAATAGATATCAACTAGCAGAAACGCTTTCATCTCACGTTCTACATATATAGTATACAATCAAAATCGCAAGCACGTATTGGATAATGGATTTCCAACTATGACAAGGTATGGAACCACCTTCCGATCAGTGTACTCTAGGAACGATACACTGGAGTTCAACAAGAACATCTTGTAACTCAGCCACACATGACCGACCACTCATTTTGCTTGAGTGTATCGAATGTATATCACCAACGGTTGGGATCAGCAACCGTTCCCGTATATATATGGGACAACATTGATAGATAAAAGAAGCAAATGAATATTCTCTAGATAGGTGATTATACACCCTACTTCGGTGCGACCGACTTAGCCATGCTGCCTGCCCGATTTCTGTCATTTACCGGATGATGAGGCTAGAAGTTACGCGTTATCATCACATCAGCTTCACTTCGAATGCCACATTGTCAGATCCATCGAAAATCACTAATTGACATCTACAACAGTACATTACGTGTTAGCTAAAGAAGTTTCCTTCTCCGCTTCCACTCTTGGTACGTTTGAAGAAGTCAATGTACGTGACCTTTCTGGAAATACTCTGTCAGACATTCATTCATAATTCATCCTCAATCACTTAGAACGTCACATCGTCATACCCGGCAAATCACAAGTTGACTTATCCAAAAATAACATGGGTATACAGCTAAGAGAAACGAATTCCTCCGCCACCAAACGTGAATACGTTTGAACAAATCAACTTACGCGATCCATTGGGTATACTCTGTCAGACCTTCGTCCATACAAGTTGTCCTAGGACTGGAAAAACCGAAGGCACTATTCAGTATATCCATCTTAGTCACTGTTATCTAAGACTTATACAACAGCCCTTGCATTTTACTCCGTCTTCAATTATCTTTGGCATATATGATTCGCAATGCTTATGCCAATACAGAGTGGTTCTTTGGATAATAATCCAACCGGTCTCTCCATATTAACAACGTTAAAATGGTCAAAACTTCGATAGTCTGTGATTTAACCATCAAAGAAAAACAAGTGTGCAAACAACGATAATATTTCCAGATGGAAATTATATCGGTAAATCATCAACATATATCTATATATATATATTCACATTGCCTTATTTTCTATGTTTAGAAAATATATGTTATTAACACTGGAAAACGTTTTCCATTTTCTTATTTACAAATCACTACTCTTCCCCAACTATCAGTCCCTGACTATGAACTAGTATGAGAACAATTCCCTAAGTATAAATCTCGAAGGCCGAAACCAACATCAGATAGACACTTAGAAAACCATTCAATTTACTAATCTCTATTCAGTTCTAATTTTACTTAACTCTATTTGATTAACTCTGATTGATTAACTCTAACTGGTCAACCTTAATTAATTAACTCTAACTGGTTTTACTTGGTTTGACTAACTCAATTTATTAACTCGACTGACTAATTCAACTCGATTAACCTAACTTGATTTACTTATCTCGATTAACTGAACTAATCACTTTGATTAACTCGACTAATTCACTTTGGATAACTTAACCAATTCACTTAACTAATTCACTTAGTTTAACTTAACTAATTCACTTAACTCCTGTCTAATAAACTAATTTGATAACTCCTCTAACTCTATTCGAATAAACTATATTTGATTTACTCATTTGATTTAACTCTAATCGATTAACTCCATCGAATAAACTATATTCGATAACTCCTTCGATTTAACTAATATTCTATAACTCACTTCGATTAACTAATAATCGATAACTCCTTCGAATAAACTACATTCGAAAATCTCCTCTCAAATAAACGATATTCGATAATCTTCCCTTTCGATTTAACAAATCGATAACTCCTTTTCGAATAACTAAATTCGATAACTCCTTTCGATTTAACTAATCGATAACTCCTTTCGATTCAACTAATCGATGACTCCCTTCGATGAAACTAACATCGATACTCCTTTTGATGAAATTAACATCGATTAACTCCTTTCGATGAAACTAACATCGATTAACTCCTTTCGATGAAACTAACATCGATTAATTTAACTCGACGAACTTAACTCGACTCACTTATCTCGATAATCTAACTCAAGAACTTAACTCGATTAACTTAGCTCGATAATCTAACTCAAGAACTTAACTCCTATCGAATAACTAATATTCGATTTAACTTAATTCGCTTGACTCTAGATCGCAGCGATCACAATGGTTACGCCTGACTCCCTCAGGAAACATCCGACCGCCGTAGGCTATTTACAGCCCTGCGAATTACGCTAGCAGTCGTACGAGATGGAAACTTATCCTGAATAACTCTGTTTGACTAACTCTATCTCAAATAGCTATATTTGATAACTTCTACTTCGAATAAGTGGTATTCGATAACTTAACTCGATTATCAACTCGAAAATCTTAACTCGAATCGATTAACTCCAACTGATTAACTTGACTTACTTAACTCACTGGTTAACTCTATTGAACTGGTTAACTCTACTGAACTGGTTAACTCTACTGAACTGGTTAACTCTATTCAACTAACTCGACTCGACTAACCCCTTTCGAATAGCATATTCGTTTTACTAACTTTCGAATACCATATTCGATTTACTCCCTTCGAATACCATATTCGATTTACTCCCTTCGAATACCATATTCGATTTAACTCCTTTCGAATACCATATTCGATTTACTTTATTCACTTTATAAAGATTTCCTTTTTAACAACGTTTTATTCATTTGGAAAGATTTACTTTTAAATAACGGTTCTACACTTTAAAAATGATTTCCTTTTTATAACGTTTCCTTTTCAATTCTATTTGTAAATGGTTTACAAATATTTCCTTTTCAAATTTATTCTTGAAATATTCTAACTCCTTAAATTCTCTGGAAAATTCGCCATAACCTCCTTTGTAACGGGAGCATCGGGAAAATCCCCAAACCCGCCCCACAGGCCTTTCCATTCAAAAAGAAAAAGGTTTGTAATTATTTCCTTTTTGAATATCTCCTATTTATAAATATTCCAATTTATAAACATTTCTTATTTATAAATATTCCACTTTATAAATATCTCTTATTTATAAATATCCCATTTTATAAATATTCTATTTTCAATATCACTTTGAAAATCCCCTTATCAACATTCTGGTATTTCTTATGGTATTTAACACACCATATAACAACGATAACTGTAACACCCCACGTCCATTAATGTCACTCACAAAGGGAATGCATTAACTTCTATGGAGGTTTTAGGTGAATATAGAACAGTAAAATTTCAACAAGACAGATATAAAATAGTACTTGGAAATTTAAAAACTTTATTTCAATTGCAGCAGAAGTCAAAACATGTTTGATTACATCATAACACCATAATCAAAGTCAAGTACAATATCTATCTTGATAAAACAAATACATAATCCCATTACATAAATAGCCATTAAAAAGAAAGATAACAAGCTGGACTTTACTTCAGCAGTCCAAGCTTTCCAAGAGATAAGCAATCCAATCAGACTCCACTGGAACTTGGCCCAACCTGAGGACCTGAAGGGAGAAAAGATGAAAAAGAGGGGGGTCAGACATAAAGTCTGGCGAGTATGATAATTCTACAATACTATTATCAAAATAACTGGACTAAGGCATAAGCTGGAAAACAAGGAAATGTCTATGAAAGAGCAGATTAAGGACATAGATAATCGCTAAAGGAAACGTTATAGGCGCTCCTAAATACTAAAGGATAAACACTATACTGCACCACACCAGTCACCCTAAAGATTGATTCCACTTAGCTTCACTTAGAAACTTTCTTAATGGCTTTACGTACTCCTAGCTGACTACATAGGTGCCGCCTGCCCCTATCTCCACTAGGTGTACCCCACTTTCCATTTTTCGATCGGCTCCCTACTCGTAGATACCCGTGCTGGCCCCACAGTGGGGTGTATCATTCCCCTAAAGTGGCAACCCGATATAACGGAGATGCACGACTTATACCTACACGATGCAACAACGTCTTACCTACCAGCCCAGGTCCACACACGCATATGAAACCCGTTGGACTTGCGTTGCCACCGCTCCCTGTTTTGGCCTCTTATAGTCAAACCCAGTATGCGTGTCCCGTCCTCGACTTGGGTCGAGCCCACAAAGATACGTTTTGGGATACTGGTTGAAATGGGCCCCCATTATTTCCCACAAGCATTCCACCTAAGCTTGTCCCATTAGTCCATCCACTTAACCCACTTAGTCATGTTCATTTACATGTGTATTTGGTTAAGTCTAATCGTATTTCAAATGCCTCTAAAGGCAACCACTAGATTCCTCATGCCACCCAAGGCACCTACTTAACCCCCATGTCCCACCTTACATGATTATCTGGCTAAGTATTTCTTAATTCATTAAGGCCATAACCTCATAAAGACCTCTCACATTAGACTGGCATTTATGGCAGCTGGATTTGCCGGGCGGGTCCGGGCAGTCTTACACCACAAAAGAGTCTAACCTCGTGTCTTTACAACTGTTATGCTTTTGTTTGGGCCTAGGACCTCTCACATTGGGCCGACATTTGTGACTACTGGATTTGCCGGGCAGGTCCGGGCAGGTTTACGTCACAAACGGGTCCAACCTCGTGTCCTAAGCATTGATTATTATTAATAATCCACTTTCCCCAATTTTAATAATTCCCTACTTGAATTATTAATTAATTCCAAATTTAACAATGTCCATAATTGACTCAATTATGGACATCCATTTAAGGCATGCAAAATCATATCAATTGCACCCCAATTTATTAATTTCCTAATATTACCCATACCCCACGTTTGAACGTTTATTCGCAAAATGTATGCTAGACCCTATTAGTCTAACTCATAGCATAAAAGAAAATATTCACAACAACAACATATATATGTGACTAAATAAATCATAACAAGGGGTAAAACTTGCATACATTACAACTTGCATAAGGTTATACATGTCATGGATCTAAGGGTGTCAACTTATTCATAATTCACATAATATGATTTTGATCAAATTTCATAAACTTGTATAGGACATGTGTGAATCAACATCATTAACAATATGGTTTTATATGGGTACACCTAACTCAATAGGCAAATTCCCAAAAATCAAAATTCATTTAATCATAGATTCATGTATATGGGTACACCTAACTTAATAGGCAAATTCCCATATTCAAGATCCAATTAATTTGTAGATTCATGTATATGGGTACACCTAACCCAATAGGCAAATTCCCATAATCAAGATCTATTATAAAAAAAACATAAACTTTAAACATGATCCAATTCGCATAAATACTAACATCATGATTTTACAACTTGTATGATTCAACACAACTTAACATGACATCATTATCATATAACATAAGTATTTCAACATATGTGATAATATGAGATCTACAACATATATAAGATTTACAACATAGCATATCATAATTTGCAACATAGCATGATATGATTTACAACATAGCATAGCATGATTAATCACATATGACATAGCACAGGATTATTTACAACATAATCACTACAACATAACAACATATATATGATAACATAATAGCATAACAAGAGATCCACAACATAATTTACAAATACATAACAATTCATATCACTTTCTTGTGATCCATTCATAACTTAATCAAATTATTTTATAATAATATTGTGAGATTCATCATACTCACAATTTTAAAGAAGAGAAATAGAAAGAGAGAGAGCTTTTGATTTGATTTGAGTAGATTTAGTTTGTAGATTAGGCCTTCTTCTTCTTTAGTTTGTGACGGCTATGCTGAACTCCATGGCAACGGCATGTCGGTAGCTCTCCAATTTTTCAAGTTATTTAGGGTTAGAGTCTACCCACTTATTTATAGATGTTAGGATTCATTTAGGCCATTAGATTTAACCTAGAAATAACCGCAGCCATTCAGACCAGATGGGGTTTATCTTATTGACTCAGCAATGAGTCAGAAGTGACTCAGCAAACACTCAGCAAATTAATAAACTTCTATTCATGTTTACATTAACTGCCCATATACATATAAATATATATATATATATACACACGCACCTATTCATGAATTCAAATTAATCCATAATTAACTTATGACCATTTCTACACATTAATTTTCCAATTAATGTCTTAATTCCATTTTTCGCCTTTTAAGGCAATTCACATATCTCAAATTTGTTATATGCCTTTTTAAGGCTATTTCGTGCAAATTCTCAATATTAATTCTTTTTATTTTTGAATATTAGTATTAACAGAAATACGGGGTGTTACATTCTCCCCTCCTTAAGGCATTTCGACCCCGAAATCTTCAAGTTTATATCCTATCATCAACCATCTACTCAATCAACAAACACTGGCATCCATTGTCCTTATAGACTTCTAATGCTTTCATGTTTAAATGCACAGTGTGTGTCTATGTCTGTATCTAATGCAAAATCAGGCGGTCCACTGATTTAGTTGACCTCCTTGATGCAATTCATGATAGTGCCATGCATCCATTATGTATGCAAAAGATCCTAATTGCTTACAAACTACTTCTATATGCGTGCACATCCATTCAACCGAATGCAGCATCTATATGATGGTACAACCATTATACATCCATTATACTAAATACATTCATTTATGCAATATGCAATATGTAGTGACTGAGCCGATCTAGTGCCTAAAGTGTGTGTATATATGCATCCACGAGCAACCACTAGCAACCACTTGCATCCATTTTGCATCCATCATACATAACATGTCTCAAACACATGTTTCAACCATAGGATTATCCTAACTAAAGGTCAAAGATACTAATGAGAGGACATACTAAAGATAAGATAAGATAAGCTAAGCGATAAAGGAGAAATTAAAAGACATACCCTCAAAAAAGAAAAGGGTATAGCGAACGCATCTTCCCTTCTGTCTCCCAAGTAGCTTTGCTCTCATCATCTCCCCATTGCACTTTAACTAGTCTGACCTCTCGATTTCTCAACTTTTTGATCTCCGACCCAAGAATGCATGTAGGAGCTCGTCTAATTGTTGCATCACGCTCTATTTCCACCTCTTTAAGCAAGCTCGGCTCTACCACCTCCGCGGTCTTGTGCAAACATTTCCTCTAATGTGATACATGGAATACGTCGTGTACTCCACTAAGTTTCTTAGGCAACTCCACCCTATACGCCATCTTCCCAATCCTGTCTTTTATAGGAAACGGCCCTACAAACCTTGGCGCTAATTTCCCAACGGACCCAAAGCGAACAACATTCCGTAACGGAGACACTTTGATAAAAACCATGTCCCCAATGTCAAACTCAAGATCTGTCCTCCTCTTATCAGCATACGATTTCTGTCTATCTTGTGCTGCTTTCATCCTCCTTCGAATCAAATCAATCTTCTCCGAGGTTTCCCTAACCATATCGGGCCCAAGTAGGATTTTATCGGTAGATTCCCACCAACATGTAGGCGAACGGCAAGGCCTTCCATAAAGAGCTTCGAAAGGTGCCATGCCAATACTAGACTGAAAGCTATTATTATATGCGAATTCTACCAACGGAAGGTGCTCTTCCCATGTACCCCCAAAGTCTAGGATACAAAGCCTTAAAAGATCCTCTAGAATACGATTCACCCTCTCGGTCTGGCCGTCCGTATGAGGATGATATGCGGTGCTCAAACATAGCTGAGTCCCTACCGCCTCTTGTAAACTCTTCCAAAATTTGCTAGTGAAGATGGGATCACGGTCGCTTACTATACTAGAAGGAATACCGTGCAAACGAACTATCTCTTTAATGTATACAGAAGCCAACCACGGAGCAGTCCTCTTACTTTTCACGGGAATAAAATGGGCGCTCTTAGTAAGTCTATCTACTATAACCCAAATCCCCGTATTACCCTTCCTTGATCTTGGTAATCCATCCACAAAATCCATTGAGACGCTTTCCCATTTCCATAGTGAAACTTCCAATGGGTGAAGCAACCCACCGGGTTTCTTTTGTTCCGCTTTTACTCATTGGCACACCAAGCATCTAGCGACGTACTCGGCCACATCCTTTTTCATACCGGCCCAAAAGAAAACCCGCTTCATATCTTTGTACATCTTGTCTCCGCCGGGATGAATGGTCATCTTTGAGCGATGAGCATCATCAAGAATGGCCTTCCTTAAGTCTTCGTCTTGTGGTACACAAAGTCTATTATCCCTTTGTAACCAACCCTTATCGTCTAGGGTATACCTACGAAGATGGCTAGACGACTCCCCTCCTTTGAGCTTTTCTACTATCTCAACCAACTGGGGGTCGTCTTGCTGTGCCTCACCAACTCGTCCTAGAAGTGTAGGTCTAACCTCCAAGGATGCTAACAAACCAGGTACTAGGTCAACGGAGGGTCTAAAGTCAAACATGGAGATGAATTCTAAGCTTCGTCGTTCAACAAACAACGGACTCAAGGACAACCTTTTCCTACTTAAGGCGTCTGCTACCACGTTACCCTTGCCCGGGGTATATGCTATTTCAAAATCGTCGGAGGCTAGGAATTCCATCCACCATTGCTGCCTTAAATTCAAATCCTTCTGAGAGAATAAGTATTTTAATGATTTGTGGTCAGTGAACAGTTCGAATTTCTCACCAAGAAGATAGTGACGCCAAGACTTAAGCGCGAAAACAATTGCGGCTAACTCAAGGTCATGCGTAGGGTAATTCTTTTCATGAACCCACAACTGCCTTCCACCATAGGCTATTACTCTTCCCTCTTGCATGAGGACCGCGCCAAGTCCCGTCCCACAAGCATCAGTATAGACGGTAAACGGTTTATTCCCGTCTGGCAGCACTAAGACTGGGGCTGAAGTTAAGGCTCTCTTTAAACGTTGGAACGCATCATCACAATCTTCGTCCCACGTAAAAACCAGGTTCTTCTTCGTTAACCGTGTTAATGGAGCTGATATTTTTGCGAAGTCTTTGATAAACTTCCTATAATAGCCAGCCAACCCCAAGAAACTTCTTACTTCGGTTACATTTTTAGGGACCTTCCAATCTTGGATGGCCACCACCTTTGCTGGATCCACTGCTATCCCTTCCTTGGAAACCACGTGCCCTAAGAACCGTACTTCTTTCCTCCAGAAGTGACACTTAGAAAATTTTGCCTTAAGGTTATGCGCTCGAAGGGTTTCCAACACTTCCCTAAGATGTAGGGCATGCTCTTCTTCATTCTTAGAAAAGACTAAGATGTCATCCACAAAGACTACCACAAATTTGTTAAGGTACTCCCTAAACACCCTACTCATCAAATCAACAAAATATGCGGGGGCGTTTGTCAAACCAAAGGGCATCACTAGCCATTCATAGAATCCGTCAGGAGTCCTAAAAGCAGTCTTATCTATACTATTCTCAGCCACTCTCAGTTGATGAAAGCCAGTGGCTAAGTCCAACTGCGAAAACACTGAGGCGCCAACTAACTGATCAAAGAGATCGTCAATCCTCGGCAGTGGGTGTCGGTTCTTTTTAGTAAGCTTGTTTAGTTCTCTATAGTCCACACAAAGTCTAAGGGACCCATCCGCCTTTGTAGCAAGTACTACTGGAGCACCCCACTCTGATATACTACGTCTTATGAACCCCTTCCCAAGCAACTCCTTCACTTGCCTATTGAGTTCCCTCCTTTCACGAGGAGCCATGTGGCGCACTGGCAAAGATACGGGTTTAGCATTATCCACAAGATAAATTCGAAAGTCTATCTCCCGCTTTGGAGGTAAGCCCTTCACCTCCTCAAACACATCCGGATATTCCCGGACCACCTCTACCGTTCGCAGATTCTCTACAGACGCGTCAAGCGATTCAAGATAACTTAGCATAACGGAATTTATGGGACTACAAAAGATGTCGAGAGCATTACCAAGGCGAGTCACAAGCCTAACTACTCTCCTTTCACAATCAAGAATGGCCCCATTTCTAGATAACCAATCCATTCCTAAAATTAGCCCATAGCCCGTGAAGCCCAATACATAAGCATCACATCTAAATTCAACGCTAAGTATAGAGATTTTCAAATCCAAACATATCATGGTCAAATGAGCCGAACCCCCAATTGGATTTGAAACAACCAAGGGATCCTCTACTAAACTGGTGTTCAAGTGCAATAATTCAACTAATGATGCAGAGATAAACGAATGAGATGCGCCAGAATCGAATAAGGTACGGATAGGATGATCAAACAGAAAACTAAGCTTTCAACAGAAATTGTTCTACCTCTTTCTTGCAGCGGTGGGGCCGCAATAGCCTGAACTTGCCCCCTTGCCTGCCCTGGTGCCATAAGAGCCTGCACCTGTCCTCCCGATGTAGACCCTGCCCTCTGCCCCTTCTTTGGGCAGTCCTTCACCAAATGTCCCGCATCTCCACAATGAAAACAACCAGTCTTCTTTTTCTTTCTACAATCTTTGCTGAGATGGCCAGGCGTCCCACAATTGAAGCATCTCTTCTTCCCTTTGCCATTATTGTTTTTACCACCCTTCTTATTTTGCTATTGGGGTTTCTTCTGATCCCCTTTCTTTTCAACTGCCTTATCCTCATGCGTAAGTGCCATTTCTACTAGCCTTTCAAAGGTGGCTCCCATAGGGATGTGGGTCATAGCCAACCCTTGCAACGGTTCATTCAAGCCTCTAACGAACCTCAAAGCTTTCTTCTCTGGCGTGTTCACCAACTCCAAGCCAAACCTTGCTAACTGATTAAATTTATTGACATACTCCTTCACTGATAAGCTCCTTTGCTTTAATGTCAGGAATTTTTCCATATTTAAATTCTCCTCTGCCCTTGAAAGAAACTTTGCCTCAAACCTTCGTCTGAAATCCGCCCATGAATCAACTGGACATTCCCCGTTAGTGACCTCCCACCAAAACGAGGCCTCTCCCTTCATTAACCAAGCAGCTAAACGGACTTTCCTCCCATCTTCCACTTCAAAGATATCCAACAATTCCTCAGTCTCCTTAAGCCAGTCTCTGGCCTCCACAAACGTCTCAGTCCCTTGAAAAGTTTTTCCTCCCATAGCCTAAAATTCCTTGCACGTCTTTGCAAAAGTGTCAACACGAGGAGGAGGAGGAGGAATGGGTGCAACTGGGGGTGGAGGAACATCTGCTGGGCCTGCAGTGGTGGCCCTAGCCTCCAAATATCTCCTAAACCACCCTGGAATCGTCACACCTTCTAGGAGATTAAGATCTTCAGCCATGCTGAAACGAAAAAGGAAAGATTCAAAATGGAGAATTTGAAAGATAAAGATAAGGATATGGCTATTTGGGATTATGTTTTTCATAAAAACTTTCTCTAAATAACATGTTTTTGAAAGCACTTCTTCAAAAAATACTTTAGAAAAATATTTTTCTAAAAATTTTATCTGTTCTGGTAACCTTATGCTCTGATACCACGTGTAACACCCCACGTCCATTAATGTCACTCACAAAGGGAATGCATTAACTTTTATGGAGGTTTTAGGTGAATATAGAACAGTAAAATTTCAACAAGACAGATATAAAATAGTACTTGGAAATTTAAAAACTTTATTTCAATTGCAGCAGAAGTCAAAACATGTTTGATTACATCATAACACCATAATCAAAGTCAAGTACAATATCTATCTTGATAAAACAAGTACATAATCCCATTACATAAATAGCCATTAAAAAGAAAGATAACAAGCTGAACTTTACTTCAGCAGTCCAAGCTTTCCAAGAGATAAGCAATCCAATCAGACTCCACTGGAACTTGGCCCAACCTGAGGACCTGAAGGGAGAAAAGGATGAAAAAGAGGGGGGGGGTCAGACATAAAGTCTGGCGAGTATGATAATTCTACAATACTATTATCAAAATAACAGGACTAAGGCATAAGCTGGAAAACAAGGAAATGTCTATGAAAGAGCAGATTAAGGACATAGACAATCGCTAAAGGAAACGTTATAGGCGCTCCTAAATACTAAAGGATAAACACTATACTGCACCACACCAGTCACCCTAAAGATTGATTCCACTTAGCTTCACTTAGAAACTTTCTTAATGGCTTTACGTACTCCTAGTTGACTACATAGGTGCCGCCTGCCCCTATCTTCACTAGGTGTACCCCACTTTCCATTTTTCGATCGGCTCCCTACTCGTAGATACCCGTGCTGGCCCCACAGTGGGGTGTATCATTCCCCTAAAGTGGCAACCCGATATAACGGAGATGCACGACTTATACCTACATGATGCAACAACGTCTTACCTACCAGCCCGGGTCCACACACGCATATGAAACCCGTTGGACTTGCGTTGCCACCGCTCCCTGTTTTGGCCTCTTATAGTCAAACCCAGTATGCGTGTCCCGTCCTCGACTTGGGTCGAGCCCACAAAGATACGTTTTGGGATACTGGTTGAAATGGGCCCCCATTATTTTCCACAAGCATTCCACCTAAGCTTGTCCCATTAGTCCATCCACTTAACCCACTTAGTCATGTTCATTTACATGTGTATTTGGTTAAGTCTAATCGTATTTCAAATGCCTCTAAAGGCAACCACTAGATTCCTCATGCCACCCAAGGCACCTACTTAACCCCCATGTCCCACCTTACATGATTATCTGGCTAAGTATTTCTTAATTCATTAAGGCCATAACCTCATAAAGACCTCTCACATTAGACTGGCATTTATGGCAGCTGGATTTGCCGGGCGGGTCCGGGCAGTCTTACACCACAAAAGAGTCTAACCTCATGTCTTTACAACTGTTATGCTTTAGTTTGGGCCTAGGACCTCTCACATTGGGCCGACATTTGTGACTACTGGATTTGTCGGGCGGGTCCGGGCAGGTTTACGTCACAAACGGGTCCAACCTCGTGTCCTAAGCATTGATTATTATTAATAATCCACTTTCCCCAATTTTAATAATTCCCTACTTGAATTATTAATTAATTCCAAATTTAACAATGTCCATAATTGACTCAATTATGGACATCCATTTAAGGCATGCAAAATCATATCAATTGCACCCCAATTTATTAATTTCCTAATATTACCCCTACCCCACGTTTGAACGTTTATTCGCAAAATGTATGCTAGACCCTATTAGTCTAACTCATAGCATAAAAGAAAATATTCACAACAACAACATATATATGTGACTAAATAAATCATAACAAGGGGTAAAACTTGCATACATTACAACTTGCATAAGGTTATACATGTCATGGATCTAAGGGTGTCAACTTATTCATAATTCACATAATATGATTTTGATCAAATTTCATAAACTTGTATAGGACATGTGTGAATCAACATCATTAACAATATGGTTTTATATGGGTACACCTAACTCAATAGGCAAATTCCCAAAAATCAAAATTCATTTAATCATAGATTCATGTATATGGGTACACCTAACTTAATAGGCAAATTCCCATATTCAAGATCCAATTAATTTGTAGATTCATGTATATGGGTACACCTAACCCAATAGGCAAATTCCCATAATCAAGATCTATTATAAAAAAAACATAAACTTTAAACATGATCCAATTCGCATAAATACTAACATCATGATTTTACAACTTGTATGATTCAACACAACTTAACATGACATCATTATCATATAACATAAGTATTTCAACATATGTGATAATATGAGATCTACAACATATATAAGATTTACAACATAGCATATCATAATTTGCAACATAGCATGATATGATTTACAACATAGCATAGCATGATTAATCACATATGACATAACATAGGATTATTTACAACATAATCACTACAACATAACAACATATATATGATAACATAATAGCATAACAAGAGATCCAAAACATAATTTACAAATACATAACAATTCATATCACTTTCTTGTGATCCATTCATAACTTAATCAAATTATTTTATAATAATATTGTGAGATTCATCATACTCACAATTTTAAAGAAGAGAAATAGAAAGAGAGAGAGCTTTTGATTTGATTTGAGTAGATTTAGTTTGTAGATTAGGCCTTCTTCTTCTTTAGTTTGTGACGGCTATGCTGAACTCCATGGCAACGGCATGTCGGTAGCTCTCCAATTTTTCAAGTGATTTAGGGTTAGAGTCTACCCACTTATTTATAGATGTTAGGATTCATTTAGGCCATTAGATTTAACCTAGAAATAACCGCAGCCATTCGGACCAGATGGGGTTTATCTTATTGACTCAGCAATGAGTCAGAAGTGACTCAGCAAACACTCAGCAAATTAATAAACTTCTATTAATGTTTACATTAACTGCCCATATATATATATATATATATATATATATATATATATATATATACACGCACCTATTCATGAATTCAAATTAATCCATAATTAACTTATGACCATTTCTACACATTAATTTTCCAATTAATGTCTTAATTCCATTTTTCGCCTTTTAAGGCAATTCACATATCTCAAATTTGTTATATGCCTTTTTAAGGCTATTTCGTGCAAATTCTCAATATTAATTCTTTTAATTTTTGAATATTAGTGTTAACAGAAATACGGGGTGTTACAATAACTATCGTCCAAAGCACACATAATCAACGTCAGATTATATATCACATTATATATCAAAATATATAAATCACTGTAAAATAACTGTTGAGGAATCCAGTTGGATTCCTCCAACCTGTTTCCCTGCATCACAGATGTTACACAGTATAATCAACATCACTTCAAGTTAAATATGAAATATTCTGTTAACAAAATCAATATATAACTATTTAACTGTTTATATATATATATAATATTCACTAACTGACTAGCAGTTCAATCAAACAGTCAACACACAATCAAACAGACAATATTTAACAGTTCTAAGAATACGTTGTAAAAATAGAACTGTACAGAGTTGGTGAGTTTTACTCACATTTGCAGTTCATCGTTAAAGAACGATAAACTGTTATTTGATTTGAATCAAACAATTTATTTCTCCATAAATTCAAACGAGCTTCAATCCACCCCCAGTCAGTTCCATTGTGTAGTGCTCATCCATGCGATCCCAACGGATCTTGTTTTGTCCAATTCTGATATCGTATGGAAAAGTTGTACATTTCAGAAGTTTGAATAAAAGAATTCGATCATTAACATATATAATAATCAAATATTTAACCCTAAATTATGACTTCCAATCCATGTTTTAAACCGTTAATAAGGCTGCTTATTACCCCATTTCTTCTTCCAGTATTTTAAAAGCTATAGCCGATCATTTTAAAACACTTTCTATCTCCATCTGTATATTTAACTTTAAACTAAACTTAAATTAAATATTGATAGCTGGGCCATTACCATTTCCTTTTATTGGGCTTCAACAAACAAACCCGGCCCACTGCCATATTAACTCACGTACACCCTCTTCCCCAAATCATCAAACACAGGAACCCGATCCTTCACGAAATCCCACTTTCGAACCTCAGAAACTCCAATTGCCTACCGCCACGCCCTAACCTCGTCGGAGCTCCGCCAACTGCTTCCCCGCGAAGACCCCTCTCAATCGATCTAGCCCCCTGCCTCGCGTGACATTCGATGCAACATCGAGCACCAGACCCTACCAAGTCGCGACAGGGAAAACTCTGGAATTTCCACAGATTCGAGCACCTGATGCGAGTAAATCCCTTGGTCCTTCTACTGATATCGGTTTCGTTAATCACAGCTTCACTTCTCCCTATATCACTATATATATAATTAAATAAATTAATTAAAATACCTCTGCCAATGCGGGTCATTACACCATCTTTCAGCATTGTTTAGAGATAATTTGAAAATCAAGAGTTTAGGTATCAATTTGGATTTTGGATTTTTTTTCTTGAGTTTTCAATCGATTTATTAGTAGGAGAAGAAAAATTAGGGGGTAGAAGAATTTTGATTAGGGCTGAGAAAAAGTGAAAATATTAAAATGATATTACTTGGTCTGATTTAGAGGGAAATAAAAAATAAGGTGGCGGGAGTTTTTCATGGCCCGCGATGAATCGTAATCCACCGTGAAACAAAACAGTTAAAATCAAAATAACAAAGAACTGAAATAGACTATAACACTTTCAAATAATGTGTTATTTATTAGCGTTATAAAAGATAACTTTTCTTGTAGTGTTTTGAGGACATATATCACTCATACCAGACCGTTGTCTAACTCAAGGTTTTATGTTCCTTCTTATTATCTTGGGTACTCATCAAACGTATCGATGAGTAGACATAGTGGTAAGTGCAGCAATTATCTGGAGGTGCACATATGGATTAGTAGGGGTGGCATATTCCTTTATTATATTTGTATTATTATTCCGTTGTGGAATACTGTGGAGCCATGACAGTGTTGGCTACTTATTCTGAGACAATTTGTTGGTGAGTATAAATATTTATAGTATACTCTGGTTATATAATTATTATTGTCATGCTTGTTTTATGTATATGGTTTATATTATATTTTATCTTATGCGCTATAAGATATACGACAGGTTCAATATTCATGTATGGTGTTTCTTTTGTCTTCTTCTCTTCTATTTCCTTCCCTTATTATCTATTTACCTTCTTTTCTATTTTCTTTCTCTTAACCATCATCATGCATCAATGGGTGCATGTCCAGTGTACTATTAGGTTATATGAGCACCGATGATATATGCGGTCGTCACAGCTAGGAAAAAGGGAGAAAACGAAATAGGTCATACAAATGTCTGGAAAATGAAAACAATACTAATAGGATGGTTAAGAGAAACTGGATCTAGATCTATTCTAAGTGATAGGGAGTGCATATAGTGTGTCAGTGCATTCCTAAGATCGCATGCCTGTGGATATTTATCTTACACAACAAGTCATATCTATAGGTTGAACCTTACAATATTGATCGACCAAACCATGATCTATTGTCTGGTTTCTACTTACACTATGCCTATAACGGAGAAATACGAATACACACTAACATAGTGATCTATCGTATGAACCTAATCTTCTTTTGATCGTGGTGGCGAAATGCCTCTTATTGTACAACTTCCATACCCACCATGTGTGAAATCCCGTTAGTACCAGGCCCCATCTAACCATAGAATTTTTTGACAAAGAAAACATGCAGAAGTTATATCGCCTATTAGGACCTAGCTCTTTATGTAGTACTCCCATTATTGTTGCACCTACATAATCATAACAATATTGAGCCGAATATGAAGCTAAGTCACCCAAGATCTCTTTATATTGTCCAAGTCTAGCCTAGGTATCTGTCTAGTGATCAACGCTAATCATATCCCATCATTTGTGGAGCTTTTGGATCAAACTCTATCCTACTATTCTTGCATAATAAATTCTTTCTGCAACTTACATAAGGAACTGCTCCCTTATTCTCTCACTATATAGTCAAAAAATTCATGTTTCAATCAATTATCTACCATATTTCTATTTAAATTTGTTAGACCTAAGTTCAAGGTTCAAAGCATCAAATTTACATTGTGGTAGTCGGTCCCAGGTAATAAATGGACGATCACTGTGGCTAACTATAGCTACTAAGGTCCACCATTCGTAATATCTCTATTTTTTATCTTGTGTTGAGTATTGTGTTAATTAAAATGATTTGATCAAATGATTTACAATAAGGACTAATCCTAATTATTTAATTAGCTTTAATCCATATTTTTAAATTTTCAATATCAACTCAATTTAGGTTTCACATTGTATTCATAATTAACATGTCTGAATTAACAATTTCAATATTAAATTCTAATTTAAGCAAAAAGGTTTACAATATGTCAGTTTCAGGTTATTTTTTTAATTTAGATTTCCAATCCTAATAAACCTAAAATAGATTCAAAATCAGTTATATTAATCATTTTACTTCATTTGTGTCCACTTATCTCTTTCCTAAGCTTTAGATCTTAAAAGGCATCTTCCAATTTGTGGTGTTCCTCTAGATCATGTAATTACTTATCTCTCTCTTCTCTAATTTGATTTGATTCGAGATTTAGTTGGAGTTTAATTTTTAATTTGGTAATTTTTGTAGTAGCCTGTATTTTATGTATCAAAAAACCACAGGATAATTCTATTTAATACATTTGAGGTTGTATGACTCTAGTGTTTTAGAATATGGTTCTTTATAATGTTTTACACATTCATTTTTTGTTTAATTTCTAATTTTGCCATTTAAAAACGTTGTTTTAATATATAACTTTTAATAATACTCAAATTAGATGATCTAACCTGTTTCATTATTATATGATTATGGCTTATCTTTCTAGAGAGTGGTCATATAAGAAAATTGGATAGATTATTAGGAATTATGGTAGTTTTAAGTTTTCAAAAACCCTAATCAGAATTAGAGTAGCGCTAATGGACTGATAGAAATCCCATTAGTCTATTACCCTTGTCTAAAAATATAAGTTGAGAGAAATCAATTTAAAGTTTTCTACTCATTTAATTCATCCTTAAATCCTAGATTTACTCAACCTCACCAATCTAATCATCAATTCCCACTCAATTTCATCTCGAATCATCTCCAACTTCAAATTAAAGGCTATACCTGCATTAATTGGCTAGACCTCATACTTTGACTACATTATTGCCTGATTCCTTATTGTTCGAATTAGATCTATCCAAATTTTACTTGATTTATTAATTTGGTGAGTGATAGTGATCTTTCACTTGTCTATGATGGATTATATCTAGTAATTTGGTGATTTCATGTTAAAATTATCAAGTTAACACTAAAATTGATTAGATTTGGTAATTTCTGAAGACCCTAGAATATAATTGTTAATTTTTATATCTAGTAAAATTAGTATATGCTTTATGCTAGATCTATGTTTAAAAATAATTGATTTTGAATGTGAATGATTGAATGTTTGTAATTGGACGAAATTGTGCCGACCCGAAAGGAACTGACTTCGAAGCTCGACGTTCGACACAACTCAAGCGTCAAATGCTGGACTCCAAACATTAGATTCTATATTGCCTTTGGTTATATAACACATAAGATTTGAATAAGAGAACTTTTTTTATTAATATCATCATAATATTACATTAGAGTATAATAATATATCAGCAAATATCATAGTACAATAGAAAATACATACAGCGGAAAATACGCAACTCTCCGTGGAAGACTAAGAAATGATCCAGGGTATAGCTTTAGTCATAATCCGGAATCCTTCTCTAAAATGAATCCAAGGCTAAATCTGCAAAAACCTTAACTACCAGACTGCTCATGTGGAAAATATGGGCACCCAGAGTTTAGGGAAAGAAAAATAAACTCTGAGTCAGTCATGGGATTGGTATGAAGATCTAAAACAGTTATACCTTTGTTTTAAAGTTAGGTAAATCATAGACCACGCAGTATAACACGGAACGAGTTTCCTCTTATGAATATCAGTCATAAAAACTTGAAATGCTTTTTGAAATGAGGCTACCATAATGTCACTCGACACACACACAATGCAAATGCGGACATGGGAAAGGTTCCTCCTTATGATAGCCAAACACGCTTGATACGCGAAGTTCATTTGATATCATTATTAGTGTCTAAAATGTGGAAATCACTTTAAAAAAATAAATGTATCAATCCTAGATGGTATAGATACCATATATTATGTTGCTATGTATGTGTACAACTAAAGCCGTAAAAACTCATAATGGAAAATGGATTTCCAACATATGGTTCCTGGTACAGAATATCAATATGTGGGATCATACAGAATATCCAACAAATAACATCCAAGGAATCACACATTGCTATACTCCTCACAACTACATGAAACTGAATATCCAGCAAATAACATCCAAGGACTCGGACATCGCTATACTTCATCATAAGGTACAGATAAAGGATATACCTAGGTGCACCGAAACATCCAACTTCGAAAAGCAAGCATACAAATTCAACGACCAGTTTACCATCATACCAGGGTGTGAGGCTTGACAAAGTCTCGTTACGCATGCTTTGATCATCAATAACACATCACTTAGCATGCCATATTGTCATTACATAACATATTATCGATAATCGCTAACCATATCACCTTTGAACTCGCACGTCTCAAAGAAAGGTGTTAAGTTGAGATAACCTCTCAACCACTAACAAAAATATGTTTAACAAAGATTAATTACACGCTACAAAATACACCATTAGACACACATCCATACAAGTCCGTTCTGGGTCTGAATGAAACCGAAGGCCCCTTATTCCTCATCCAATAAAGAAGAGATGTCCTTGCAATTTGGAAATTCTCCAAGTACGTCCGGATGTGCTGCCACAATAAACATCTCAGTACTGGAGCCACCCAGTGAAGAGAAAATCAGAAGACCAATCCTTTCGATGCGAAGATTTCCGGTTTTCAACACCCTCTTCAATATCTTCCATTACTTCTTATTTTTATTTGGAATGGTTTCCAGACCTAAGTCTTGTCCCGGACTTTCCAAATAACAATCTCTATTTAAAAACTATATGGAAATATAGGATTCACTAAGTCTCTTTTCCATTCCGATTAGTTAATTAAAACTTTATTATGGAATTCATTCATTTCATAAATCCTAGTTTAAACATATATTTTAAAATCAAAGATGGTTATAATATTTATTTAAGATTCAGAAGTTCTACAATTCCTTTTTATTTCCAAAATATGATCATTAAGAATTTATCTTTTTAAAAGATCTTAATCAAATTTTAGATTCCAAATCATACTCAAGCTTGGATTAAATAAAGGTGACATTTAAAACACCATTCACAACAAACCCAAATAAAACAATAGCAACCATCAACATGAATCATCCTAATCAAGTTCGATATTCCCTAAGTGAAAACCTCGAAGGCCTAAACCAACATCAGATCGACACTTAGATTAAAACCCAACTCGACATTAGATGATCCACTAAAGGTCATGCAAAAATAAATTTTTAATCCCAAACCAATTAGATATTAAATATAAGATTTAAACAAAATTTATCAACTTATATTCAACACAAATTCTCGTGACTAACAAATACTATAAGTGGAATAACTTCCAAATTCCTCAGATAGTACCCATCCAAATAATGGAATTCAACATCCAATATCTGAGGATTCTTTCCATCCAAATCCAGTTTATTTAAATTGGGAAAGCTTTACCTTAATCAAAAAGATTTATCCAACATATCTTTTTCTTAAATTCTAAATCATACTTGATCTTGGGTTAAAGAATGATGTCATTTAAAACACCGTTCACAATAAAACCAACACTAATTAAATATAATTTATATTAGCTTATATTCAATACTCATCATCAAATCGACTAATACTATAAGTGAAATAACCGTACGAAATACCTTCCAAATTCCCCAAATAGTAAAATTTGAACTACGAGTTCAAATATTGAATATCTAAAAATTTATTTCCATTTCATCTTTATAAAACTATTTATTTATCCTTTAAAAATGATTACTTAAGTCATAGATGAAATAAAATGAGTTTAAACCCTTTAAATAGACCTTTTCGTTTCAAACCGTTCCATAAGCCATCGCAAATAGCATCCCCGAAAATAGCTCATTTTCATAAAATAGCTTTTTATCTTTTCAAAACTTGGTATATTAAATCCAAATCACTTTCAAATCATTTATTATGATTTATCATAATTTATTACTATTTTTAATAATTTAAAAATAGCTTATTTTAATAAAATCTAGTTTCAGGTCTAAAACTGCATTAGCACTGCTTTTATTCAAATTCGATTTGAACTTATTTCAAGATCTAACCGTTGGATCCTAAAACTTTTCTTTACATTTGAAAAATCTTTTCATTTTGAAATAAATATTTTTCTTTTTGGGAAAATTCGACGATTGGATCTCTTGTACGCTAATTTGAAGTCAATGGTCAAATTCACGAACTACCGCTGCGTGACTAGTCCTATCCAGACCAAACTTCGACTTATATTAATATTTGAATCGAATTGCTTTCAAAATAATTTATTAATTATATAAGAATTTCTAGAAACTATATTTCCCATTTTTAACTTTAAATTCAAATATTCTGTTATTTAAATATTATAATATTATTTAAATTATTAAAACAACGTTAATTTTCTAAACTTATCCGTTTGAACTCAAACTTTCCTGCAACCCATTAAAAAATAAGATGGATTGGATAATAAAATCTAGTTAAAATATTTTCTAGATATCTAAACTGAACTTCACCTTTTAAAGTTACTATTCGTCTTCAAGTTGGAACTTGAAACACGTCTTAATTACTCGAAAACTTATTCAAATAAAATTTTGTGACGACCCAACTTCCAATCACCGAGATTCGATGTTTAAACCAACTTCATAAAAAACTTGCTCTCAGCGGAAGAAGAAAAGCAAAACAAGACTTTAGTTCTAATCAGAAACCAGCTCTGAAACTAAACCTGCAAACTAAACTACTAGCTGGTTTCTGATTGGAGCCAAAGTCTTGTTTTGGTTTTCTTCTTCCGCTGAGAGCAAGTTGTTTCCGCTGAGCTTATGGTATACTCTGATTCATTGTAACTCTGATGTAAAAAAATTGTAATGAAATAAAAAGTTATGTTATTGGTGTTCAAATATGTTAGTACTACTAACATATTTGACCCGCGTTTTGCCTAATTCTTTTCGGTAATTAAACCAACTTAAATCGTTCTTAAAGACGGATGGTTATGGGTATTAACATATTTGAACACCAATACATGACTTTTTACTTCATTACAAAAATTTTATATCAGAGTTATAATGAATCGGAGTATACCATAAGCTCAGCGGAAACAACTTGATCTCAGCAGAAGAAGAAAACCAAAACAAGACTTTTGCTCCAATCAGAAACCAGCTAGTAGTTTAGTTTGCAGTTTTAGTTTCAGAGCTGGTTTCTGATTGGAGCTAAAATCTTGTTTTGGTTTTCTTCTTCCGTTGAGAGCAAGTTGTTTCCGCTAAGCTTATGGTATAATCTGATTCACTGTAACTCTGATGTAAAAATTTTGTAATGAAACAAAAAGTTCTGAATTTGGGATGTCAAACGATGAGATTTGGATGACTTTGAAACAAACAAAAAGGGCACTGGCTGAAAAGGAAAAAGAAGAAGCATTGAGGTTTGGAATAGTTATGGATATCCAGTGTTATAGATTTCTTAAAATGGGTCACTATGCAACTTTCTGCCCAACTAAATCTAAAAAGTAGAAGAAAGTTATTTTGAATGGCATACGTTGTTTCAAGTGCAAAGGAATTGAACATTTTGTGGATAAATACCCAAAGATCAATGAAGAGCCCAAAGAACCATCAACGGAAAAGAAGTGTCATCGATGTAGGAAGAAAGGCCATGTAGTTCGAGATTGTCTGCTTAAGGAAGGAGATAAGCCATCAGGAGAAGCATCGTTCACATCGTAAGTAGTACGAGAAAGAAAAATTTTCAATCCGTAGGGTTAACTCTAAAAGTTGTATAAGTATAGGAAGTGAATGTATTTAGATCAAGAAACTAATGGATATCGAGTCAAAAAATGAATGTATGGATGTTTGTGTTAATTGAAATTTTGGGCATAATACTGTTGTCAGTTTATTTTCTCATAAATTTAAATTGTTAAATGAGATATTAGAATTTAAACCCTAATTCAAATTTGAAAAAGGATTTTTGGTAAAAATTTATGAAGCAATAATATTGATTATGGTAACTTATGTTCTTCTCTAAACTACGTTCCAATTTCGAGGACGAAATTGCCTTAAGGGGGGAGAATGTAACGACCAAGGATTTTTGAAATTTAATATGAATTTAATATGATTTTTACATAAATTCTGAAGGGTTTAAATAAAATTTGCATAAAATTTTAAGGCTATAATATTACTTTAAAATGTTTGAAATTAAATTTTATTATGAAATATAGTTGAAACAACGATCGGTCGGAAATATGGTTCGTCCTTAGTCGAACTATTAAAATAAATTGTAATTCAGTTAATAAATTTAATTAGAATTTGAAATTAAATTTTAATTAATTATTCATTTTAAATTTTTGTTCAGTTTCAGTTCGCGTAATTTTAAAATATTTTATAGAATTTTACTGTTATTTTTGTTTTGGAAAATGAGCATATATTTTTCTAACGTATTTTAGGGCAACTATAATCCTTTTGACACTATACGAAATCAATCAACCAGTCTATTTTATTACTGTTTCGGGATCGTGGTACATTATTGTACACGATTTTATTATTAGTTGTGGTTATCCGCTATTTACATAATTATAAAATAAAATAAAGAAATGAAATGATAAACGCGCAAAACATAAATTCATATTCCACTATACACTAAGGCTTCAAACTTTTGAATGCAAGGTACTAGACTGGAAAAAAAATACGTGTGTATATTTTAAATGGGGAACACTTGTAAATGGGTATGTGAGATTCTCCACATGTGTAAACCCATTTGCTCCACTTGTTGCTGCGTTCTACAGCTATACTACTCACTTACTCCACCATGCAAATATCATTCTTCCCCACTATAAATCTTTTACCCGACTTCTCAAAGCTCCGCCTCTTATTGCATGATAGGATTTAAATCAGATCTGAGAGGAGGAGGAAGTTACCGAAGGAGGGAGGATAAGATGGACATGAAAAAGAAGGAAAACAGAGAGAGAAAGTAAGCAATTAATTCTTCCACATCAATTTTCATTGCAAGATACATATATATAGCCCTTCGCTCATCACTTTACAGCGTGGCATAACACCTTTTTAGCGGGAATAAAACTAGTGCTAAATACATAAAAGGAAAATGCATAAAAAAGATAAAGTGGTGGTGCTGCTATTCTTTTAGGCATGTGCGGCTGCTTTCTTTAACCGATTTTGTTACTCCCTGAATCTTATTGGCCTCTGCATCTTCCTTTTTGGTCTTGCATTATCATGGTTACACTTAGCCTGTGCATGTGTATCAATGTGGGTTGTATCATCGCCTACCTCTTCAAGATCGACCTTGTCCTCAAGGTCATGATAGCTGTCTATGAAAGTCTTTGGTAGGTCTGGTGTGATCGATAAGTCTGGGTTCGGACAAAGCTTCAGTAATGAAACATGAAATACAGGATGAATTCGAGCATTCTCTAGAAGTAGAAGTTTGTACGCCACTTGTCCAATGTGTTCAACTATCTGAAATGGACCATAATATTTTCTAGACAACTTCTTGTGCCTGTTGCTAAGTGTGTACTGATGATGAGGACGAACTTTAAGGAATACCCACTGCCAATGTCGAATTGTTTGTCAATTCTATGCTGATCTGCATGGTTCTTCATCCTCGTTTGAGCTTTGAGTGGGATGGTTTTGAGAAGGCGTAGGAGGTCGTCGCTAGAAGTTGCCCAATCCCTTGATGCAGGCACCGCTGTTACTGAAGTTGTGTAATCAGCTAGAATCGGAGGGGATCGGTCGTAGACTACGTGGAATGGTGAAATACATATGGAGGTATGATTTGTGGTGTTATACCACCACTCGGCCCACAGAAGGCATTAACCCATTAGTTGGTATATCATTCACAAATGCACGTAGATATGTTTCTAGACAACGATTGACCACCTCTGATTGACCATCCATCTGGGGATGGTAGGCACTACTCATCCTTATCTTAGTTCCATGAAGCCGGAACAATTCTTTCAAGAACATGCTGTTGAAAACCTATCTCTGTTAGAGACAATCGATTGTAATAACCCGGAAAATGCGAGCCAGTTTGAAAATTTTATTTTGGCAATTTTAGCGAGTTTTGAATATTTAAAATGAATTATTTTAAATAATATCGACGAAAATTTATTTTGAAATATTTAGAACGTATATATTTATACGCGTCGTCGTTAGAATATAAATATTTATATATAATTATAAATAGAATTGAAAATGGCGCGGTAGTTCGATAATTCGATTTCAAACTTCAATTGAATGTACCGGGTGCAAAATAATCCGGATTTTAGTGAAACCAAAAATAATGGGATCTAATTGATAATATCTTTCCAGCGAATCCGAATAATCAAAATTTCATAGCGGGAATCAAAAGATATGTCCAGTTGAAAATTCTGAATAGTCGCTATGGAATTCAGGCCCTTAAAAATGGGAATTTTGCAAACGACCTCGGATTTCGACGAAACCAGTTTTGTTGGGTCCGTGATGTAAAGTTATTGCTAGGTTTCAAATTTCATAATTTTTCAAATCAATATGTGAGCGCGGCAAAGGAAAACGCGTTTGACCAGTTTCAGTTGATTTTAATCGACGGGAAAATGGCCATTTTTCCAACGGTCTCAGAATTAGACGAAACTAGTTTTGTTAGGACCGTATCATCAATACGAAACTAGAAAATATTTTTCTGAAATTTTTCTAGTTAGTATGTGACCCCGGTAATTTGAAATGTACGTTTAAAATTCAATATAGCAATTTAAATGTAAATTCAACGGAAACTGATTGTAACAGCCGAATCAGCTTAGGATACATATCTCATTGAGTTCAGAATGGGGGTAATACGCTAGGGACGACAGTCGGTGGGCTTGATTTCGAAGTCGAAATAAAAAGATGCTTTCTGAAAATAAATTAATAATTAAATAATTTATATATATCTTTTCATATAACCCCCCCCCGTTCACTTTTCATCGATCAAAAGAAGGAGCCCCTTTTTCAAAAAAAAATTCCACCGTGACCTAATCGGAGGTGCTGCCTCCCTTCGCCGCGCAGCTCCGACAAGCGCCATCCCCGTCCACGTCCACCTCAGGCGAGATCTCCACCACCCCTCTCTCTCGATCCTCTCTCCTCTCTCAACTGGACCCCACGCCCTAGCCAGTGGTCCCCGTCGCCTTAGCTGCCATCGCCCACCCCCGTTGGACCCGCCTCCGACCTGCGACCCCCCTAGCCCTGACGCCGGCGAGATACCCCCCCCATTCGCTGTAAGTTCTCCTTTGGTTTTTATTTATTTTTGTTTTCTTTTAATTTGTAAAATCTATTTATTGTATATAGTTCAAATATTTTATATATAGAGCTAGGTTTTTTATATATGAATGATTTAAGAATAAAAGTAGAATTTTTATTGTAGAAAGATTATATTATTTTTCTAAACAAAAAGATCATATTTTTGTAAATGAAAGGATATGATTTTTACATATCGAATAGTAGAGCAAAAATATGATTTTTATATATTGAACATCGAATTAAAAATGTGATTTTTATATATTGAACATCGAATTAAAAATGTGATTTTTATATATTGAACATCGAATTAAAAATGTGATTTTTATATATTGAACATCGAATTAAAAATGTGATTTTTATATATTGAACATCGAAGTAAAAATTCGATTTTTATATATTGAATAGCGAAGTAAAAATTCGATTTTTATATATTGAATAGCGAAGTAAAAATTCGATTTTTATATATTGAACAGCGAAGTAAAAACTCGATTTTTATATATTGAATAACGAAGTAAAAATTCGATTTTTTACATATGTAGAGAAAGCGGATAACGAAGGTGACAAAAAGGCGAGAACGAAGAAGATTTATATCAAAGAAGAGTCAAAGAACTTGGATAGCTATTGGTGAGAATTTCTCACCTTTCAATTTCATTTTCTAGTTATATATATATACTAGGATGCAGACGGTGCTTAGTAGCACCCGACACAATCGTCCACAGACCATGGACTTGTTTGTTTGGTTGCATAGATTAGTTATATGATGTGATTTGAATTTGGTTGTTTGGTGATTTTGATTGATGTGTGAATGGCGTGGGCCTTCACTAGACCGGGGATAAGGCTAGGCCTCGTCCCGTTTCTAGTATCGTGCCGTTATGCCGCCGAAATTTTCTAAAATATGTTAGAAAAATAAAAATATCATTTTATTGAATAAATGAACCGAATAGAATATTCATAGATTGAATAAAATGTTTTATCGTTAAAAATATAATTTTTAACGTGAAGGGGAATAAATAAATATTCATTTACAAACCGGACGGTTTGTTTATGTACACCTATTTGAAGGACATTGATTGGGACGATAAATTTTACACATCGCCCAACAGCACAAATAAAGTATGTGTTTGATTGTTTGAAACCCCACACGGGTGTTGGGATGAAATTTGAAGTTCACTCATCCTGATTGATTAAATATGTCGATCGATTGATTGACAGGCTGTTATAAGCGTTGAATATCTATATTTGATGCTTATACAGTGTAGTGCACTTTGGTTGATGGTTGATTATTTTCAATGCTATTATATACATGTGTTGTATGAAAATCCATATAATTAAATTTATATGGTGATTGATTGGGCCTCATTCCAATTTAGAAAATAAAGAATAATATAAAATAAAGGTTCATGTGTTGACAGTACTCATCCGTTGAGATTAGTCATGTGTTGAACGAAATAATTTAACAAAAATTGTCACCCATGGACAGTACTCATTCGTTGAGATTAGTCGTGTGTGGACAAAAATAAATATTCATTCGTTGAATAGAATATTTGAAAATAGAAATATATGAAGCCGTGTTGGTTAGATTGACGCCATTTTGACGTAAACGATATTTATATCGATTTTATTCATTTCGAAATGAATTGAATTGAAAACCATTTTGAAATGAATTGAATTGAAAACGATTTCGAAATGAATTGAATTGAAAACGGTTTCGAAATGAATTGAATTGAAAACGATTTCGAAATGAATTGAATTGAAAACCATTTCGAAATGAATTGAATTGAAAACGATTTCGAAATGAATTGAATTGAAAACGATTTCGAAATGAATTGAATTGAAAACGATTTCGAAATGAATTGAATTGAAAACGATTTCGAAATGAATTGAATTGAAAACAATTTCGAAATGAATTGAATTGAAAACGATTTCGAAATGAATTGAATTGAAAACGATTTCGAAATGAATTGAATTGAAAACGATTTCGAAATGAATTGAATTGAAAACGATTTCGAAATGAATTAAATTGATAACGATTTCGAAATGAATTGAATTGAAAACGATTTCGAAATGAATTGAATTGAAAACGATTTCGAAATGAATTGAATTGAAAACGAATTCAAATTGAATTGAAAGCGAATTGAAATGAATTCAAATTGAATTGAAATTTGAATTGAATAGAAATGAATTTTAAAACGAATTTATAAAGAAGAATTCAATTTTGATTTGAATTGAAAAGGAAGTTGAAATAGATTTTGAAACGAATTTTAAAACTATTTATATAATTCGTTTTGAATAGAAAATCAACGAAATACATATTATATATATAATATAATGGCCTGGATAGAACGCGCCGCGCCGCGGCAGTTCGTGAATTTCGACCATTTATTTCTAACGGACATTACGGGAGATCCGACCGTCGGATTCTCCTAAAACCGGAACCGTTGGGTTCGTATCGAAAAGAGCTTTCTAACGAATATTAGAAATTTGAAATCTAACGGTTGGATTTGGAGTTACGTCCAAATCAAATTTGAAAAAGGTCGCTGTAAGTGCAGTTCGATGGCCGTTGTTGGAAATCGACTGTACGGGCCTTGATAAAATTATTAAAAATAGTAATAATTTGTGTAAAATCATAAGAAATGATTTAGAAAGGATTGGGAAGAAAAACTCCATATTTGAAAGGATAAAAATAGTTTTTTATCGAAATGAACTAGTTTTGAACTAGAATAGTAATTTATTTATTTTTAAAATAAATAAATTGGATTTGAAATGGTTTTGAAAATAACCATAATTTCCAATGATTGCATTGGAGTGGATTTGAATCGAAATTGTCTTCGGAATATTTCGATGTTGAAATTCGTGATTATACAGATGTTGTTATGGAAATTTGAAAGATATATATATCGTTATTTCCAATACGACATTTGTTAATCGTAGAATTTGATATTGAATATAAGCCGATATATTTTCTATTCAGAGCCTTATATTGAATATCAAATGTGATTTGGGTTTGTCGTGAATGGTGTCTTCACTAACACTGTTCTTGAACCCAGTAGAGAAAAGATTAAATCTTTTTATTTAGATTTAATGAAGTGTACCAATTAAATGATATTTAATTGGAATTGAATTGATATTGATTTTTGGGTTTATCGTGAACAGTGTTGTAAACAACACTCGTTCTTTAACCCGATAATTAATGGAATGTGATTTTTGGGTTTGTCGTGAACCGTGTTTTAAATGACACTGATTCTTTAACCCAGTCGAAGATTAAAACTAAGTGGAGTTTTAATGAATCTTTAATTAGATTGAAATGATCGAGAATGGAGTATCACCAGTTTTGCTCCAGGCGATAGTTAAATCTTTAATCAGATTTGAACGTGAAATGGTAATTGAATTTACCGATAACACTGTGGTGTTAGATATGAAGTATTACCAGTTTTACTTCATGGGATGAATAGGTTGGGATTGGGAAATAAAATAAATGATTACTTCGGTGTGGTTCGCTAATCCCGACTAGTTTGAATTGATATTCAAAGGAGATTAAAGAATAAATTTAAGGAATTTATCTTGGATAAAATTAATGGGAACTTTTCCCAAAGTATAGGAATATTCGAATAAAAGAATATTCTGAATTGGAATGAGGCGTATGTTGTGTTTGTGTAACACTTTTATAATATATACGCGAGTTATTCAGAAAGACCGGGTTTATCCCATTCTGAATAACTGATTTGACGTGGTGTCGAAGATGAAGACGGTGGTCGAAGACCGGAAGTCTTCACGTCGTTTGGGTGATTACTGATGATCTTGATTGGGCTGTACACCCAAGAAGATGGAAACAGTTGGTGATCGTCCAGACGTACTTGGAGATCGATGGATATGCGGGGTACTAGGTGCCTCCGGTTTCGTTCAGACCCAGAACGGACTTGTAAATGGACTGTGTGTCTGACATTGGATTTTAGTCCGTGTGATTGATCTCTATTAAATATATATCTGTTTGGCGGCGGAGAATTTATTCTCTTGCTTAACGCCCTTCTCTGAGACGTACGAGCTCAGGGGTTATATATTGATGGATATCAAACGCATGGAGTGAATTGCCTGTGTGGCATGCCTAAGTGGCAATTGATCGAGGCTTCTGTTGAAAAGCAAAGTCTTGTGGTGATGATCGAAGCACGGCCTTTGTGGCGTAGCTTTGTGTAACGTTTACCTCGCGTGTTTCACACCCGGTATGAACCAAAAACGGGAGAGGACCTCAGGGAGGGCATGCGTTTCCTTCTAGCTAAAAAGTGGCGTCAGTGGTTTTACACGCCCTGACGAGTTTGACTTATGTGGTTGTTGCTGTTGCGAGGCGCCTCGGTTTGATCGGACGATCCGGGTCCGATGGAGTCATTCGTTGGCTCATTTACGCCCCATAGGACGGGGGAACGCATGTTCAGGGTTTAAGTTTAATCCACATCGGTGGACCGGCCCTGTCGCTCCAAGGTCACTCGAGCTCTGACCTGAGACATGGGCTAGATTGTCTCGAATCGGTTGAGGACTATCTTTTGCCTCGGTTCATAGATGGAAACCCAATTTCCAAATACGTGACTTTGCGATTTTGATTGTAAACCTATATATGGCGACATAGTGGCATGGGACGCTCATGTCGCCTATGATTGATACTTATGATTTGAAGTTGTTTTATACACTATGCACTTATAATAGTATCAAACAATCTGTTTTAAACGTATCAAGCATTCTTTGGCTGTTATAAGGGAAAACCCTATCCCCCGGCTTGCGTTGCATTGTGTGATAGGACCTGGGTCTTATAACAGCTTCATTTTTCTTTATTTAGCATTGCGCTATTTGTTTTATGCACTGGTATTCTTGGGAGGAAACCCGTTCCGTGTTATACGGCGTGGTCCCTTGATTTACCTATCTTTAAAATAAAGATTAATAACTATTTTAGTTCTCACACCAGTCACATGACTGACCTGGAGTTTATTTTTTTAACCTAAACTCTGGGTGCCCCTATTTTGACACGGGCAGCTAGTAGTTTTGGTTTTACAGATTTATATTCACAGGATCCTGGTTTACAGCTGGAACGATATCCGGAAAGCTTTGTATCCGTATATCTCCTTCTAGTTGTGTATTGTATTATTTTCCGCTGCGATGTATTTTAATGTAATTTAAATCTCTGATATTTCTGTGTATTATTCATTTATACTCTGTATATTCTTGTATTCTGGTGCATTGTTGTAATATACAATGAAATGTTCTTTTGTATGCGTTCTATTTTGTCGTGTTCTCGACGATAGGGCATTTCGAACGGTCTGGGTCGGTTTAGCGACTGGTTCGGACCGAGCGAAATTCCTTGCCGTCACACGATCATGGAAAGCTGTGCAGCCGAATGTACTCTTGCAAAAAATGGGAAGCGAGCTGCGATGCTGAAACCGAAGTTGGCAATGCCCATAAATGCGCATACTTGGAAAGACGGTCAACTATAACCCAAATTTATGTGCGCCCATTTGCCGGTGGAAGGTGTGTGATGTAATCCACGCTTATATCTTCCCATATATGAGCTGGAATCGGCAATGGCTGAAGTTGGCCTTTGTAAGGTGTGTTATCTGGCTTGACTTGCAGGAAAGTTCGACACTATTCGAATTTTTTTTGTACTGTACTCGATAGTTTAAACCAGTAAAAATAACAGGCAACTCTTGCGATGGTTGCGTGGATTCCCGAGTGAACCCCAATTTTTGATGAGTGCAGATCATTGATGATCGTATTTTTCAATTCCGCATTATCGGGTACAAACAAAGGATTTTCCCAGTATAACAAATTATTACGGAACGTAACTTTCGAATTCGGGCAAATACCTGCCTATAATTGATTGGTGATTGTCTGAGTTGTTTCATCCACTTGCAATGCCGCCGCAATGTTTTGAGAAGTGGAAATGTTGGGCCCGAAATCGCCGTTGTGGTTGCCTCTTCGGTGAATCTCAATAAGCCGTTCGCCACTGCGTTCTGCCTTCTAGGTTTATAGTAATAGTGAAATCGAATCCAAGGAGTTTTGTAATCCATTTCTACTGCTCCGGTGTCTGGATCGTCTGCGAGGTCTTCTCCTTGAGACTGCGGTGATCTGTAAAAAATTTAAAACGACAACCAAGCAAATAATGTCTCCACTTTTTTATGGAGGAAGTAATTGCATACATCTCTCTCGAATAAGTCGAAGCTTTTGGAAGATGGGAAGGAAGTTTAAGGCTGAAAAAGGCTATTAGATGGTCGTTTTGGGCGAGTACGGCTCCGATTGCAGTGGAAGATGCATCGGTGGTTATAGTGAAAATCTGATCGAAGTTTGGCTGGGATAAGATGGGGGTTTGCGTAACGGTTGTTTTGAGCTGGGTAAAGGCAGACTGGGCTTTTTGGGTCGTGAGAATTCCTGTTGTTTCAATAAATCCGATATTGGGCCAGTTATGTCTGCATAATTGCGGATAAATCGTATATAATATCCTGTGAAGCCCAAAAATCCACGAACAGCGGTGATAGAACTTGGGACTGGCCAGTTAACCATTGCAGCGATTTTTGTTGGATCAACTTGCACTCCATGTGCGGAAATTATAAAACCAAGGTAGTTTAATTGTTGTAAATCGAAGGCATATTTGTTTGAGTTTACAAAGAGGCGGTGTTGGTCAAGGATTTGGAGAGTTATGTTGAGATGTGTTAGATGGTCATCCTAAGAGGAGCTATAGATTAGAATATCGTCGAAAAAAACAAGGGTAAATTTACGTAAGTGAAGACAAAATATGGTATTCATTGTTGCTTGAAATGTAGATGGAGCATTGCTCAAGATAAATTGCATTACTAAAAATTCGTAATATCCTTCGTGGGTGCAAAATGCGATTTTGTGAAAATCGGGTGGGTGAACACGGATTTGAAAGTAGCCATTTTGAAGATCATGCTTAGAAAAAATTATTACACCATAAAGTTTGTCCAATAGCTCGTCGATTGTTGGTATAGGAAATCGGTCTTTGATTGTAATAGTGTTGAGTGCGTGATAATCTGAGCAAAATCGCCACGAGCCATCTTTTTTTTTTTTCAAAAGAACGGGGGAAGAAAACGTGCTAGTGGATGGTTGGATTAATTTGGAGTTGAGCATTTCTTGGATTTGTCGTTCGATCTCATTCTTTTGGAAATATGGGTATCAATATGGCTTGATATTTATCGGATTTGAAGTGGGTAGAAGGTTCATGTGATGGTTCAATTATCGATCAGGGGGTAATTCTGTTGGTTGGTCAAATATGGGGAATGTTTGTGTAGCAACTGTTGTATTTGAGGTTCAGTTCAGGCTATGTTGTTGGCTTCGGTTTTATTGGGTGTTGGGCTGAAGTGGAGATACAGGAATTGGGAAATTGCGGATGTTGCTTCCAGTCTTTTGAGTTGGTTCAGTGATATTGGTTGTGGCTCATGGGCTTGGTCTATCCCAGTTAAGCAAATAGGTCATCCTTCAATTACAAAGCTCATTGTAGATTGTTTATAATCCATAGTAATCAGCCCCAATAATTCCAACCATTGGATTCCTAAAACAGCATCAGAACCGACAACTTCCAGCAAGTGGAAATCGATGGAGAATTCATGTCCTTTGATCTCAACACAAATCGATTTACAACATCCCATGCTTCAAAGCTTCTCACCGTTGCCCACGGTAACTATGAAGGCGCTCATTTTATCGGTCAATAAGCCCAAGAATTTTGTTGTTTTTGAGTGTAGATAATTGAGTGTTGAGCCCGAATCAACCAATATTGAGATCTGGGTTCCACCAATGATGGCTGGAAGGCGTATTGCTCTTGGATGTGAAGATCCTGTTAAGGCATGAAATGATATTTCCTGGTGTGTATCGAGTGGTGCTTCGATTGTGACTAGCAAGTCGGTAGTTGTTGATGGTTCGGTTTCAGTTACTATTGTTGGATCTGTGTCCTCTGTGTATTCACCTGGCAAAATCATCAGGATGTGAGTTGGCTTGCAGCGATGTCCAAACTGTTATTTCTCATCACAATTGAAACACAGTCCTTGTTGGTTTCGCACATTCATCTCGGCTTGGGTGAGTTGTTTTATAGGTATTGTTGATTTAGGATTTTGCGCGGATGGTGTTTGTGGAAATGCTTGAGTGGTATTTGGTGTTGGTTGTTTTGTGAAGGTTGGGTTGGTTTTAGAGAATGGATATTTTAGATGATCGGTGAGTTTACGTTCTATTAGCTTTGCAAATTCTATTGTATCGGAAAGGGTCATTGGTTTTTGGAGGAGTAGTTCATTTTGGATGATTTGAGAGCAGATATAAAACAATGAAGAATCGAATCAGGGTTTAATGTGGTAATATGATTATGTAATGTCTCAAACGTGGCTTGATAATTATCTACGGTAGTAAGTTGTTTGAGTTTAAAAAGTGTTGCTTGCGGGTTTAAAAATGTTGGTGGTCTGAACCTTTTCTCTACTGCTTTTCCAGCACCGGCCACGAAGTCAACTGGTAATTTCTGTGCATCCACTGAAACTATGTAAGGGCCTGGCCCTGCATATGAAAGCTTGTAATGACCCGCATTGGCAGAGGTATTATAATTAATTAATTTAATTATTTATATAGTGATTAGAGGATTTAATGGTCGTGGAATTAAATAATGGTAAATTTAAAATAATAAATTAAATAATATATTTAATTCTGAAATAATCAGAATTGGCTGAAATGGCGATATGGTGTGAACTGGATCATCTGTGATATTTAATTCAGTTTAGAATTGAATTAGAATAACGAATATATTTAAATAACGACAATTTGAATGTATAATTATATTATAATTAAAATCGAGCTTGAAATGGCGCTGCAGTTCGTAATTTGGCGATTTGAACTTCAACTGAATGTACAGGATTCGTTTTAAGCCGGATTTCTGTGAAACAAGAAACGTGTGGAGCTGGTGGAGTATATCTTTCTAGTGGAAGAGAAAAATCGGGATTTTATCGTGTAGATTTTGATTTATGTCCAAATAAAATTTCAGAAAAGTCGCTGTGGAATTCCTTTATAATTTATAAAGGAATTATTTATATTTAAAAAGGAATTTCAATATAAATCGAATATCGGGTTGACCCAGATTTGAAATATCAAGCTAGAAATTCATATAGGAATATTCTAGAGTTGTATGGTATTCCACTGTGAATATATACAATAATATAAATTTATTTGTATTTAATTTAATTATATTTAAATATATTTATATATTTAAATGGGTCATCCAGAGCTTTAAAAATAGCCAGTTTTGCAAACAAGGTCGGAATTCGACGAAACTAATTTTGTTAGATCCGCAACATCAAATTTTTGCTAGATTCCAAGTTCCGTGATTTTTAGAGTCACTGTGTGGCCGTACGGATTTTTAGAGTGATAAACAGTCAATATTTTGACAGTTAAAAATACGCTGTGTGAGCAAACGGAATCGGAATTCGACGAAACTAGTTTCGTTGGGACCGTAATGTCGAACTCTAGCTGGATGTCAATTTTCATGATTTTTGAATACTGTGTGTGATCACACGGATTTTTAGAAGGCAAAATGAAATATAAAAATGAAAATATCCTAGTAAATATCTAACTTCTTTCCCCTATAAATAAACATTTACCTCCATCTCTTATAACCTAAAATCACTCTTCTGAAAATCGAAAACGAGCCGCCACTTATTTTTTCTGAAAACAAATCTCGTGAGGAATAAAATTCTCAAACAAATCAAATAAAATCCAGTAAATCTCTAAACACTCATATTTGAATGTGTATGAAGTCCTCTTCCTTGCGGTGTCAACTAGTGTGAGTTCGACGGCCTGTTCTGTCATGGGTTTGTAGACAGCGGAAGTTAGGGTTCGGGATTTAAAGGGATTAAGGCGATCGAAGTGGAAGTTAATGTTGGATTCGGGTTCGTAAGATGATTTCGAGCTTCTGGTGAAAATTTGGTGGATTTCCGTTGATAGAAGTGTCGCACTTTTTTTGCTGTAGCTGCTCATCGTCGACGGGTTTTCCTTTGAAGAGCTCGAGCTCGATGGTATAGTGATGAGGAGGGAGAGAAATGAAAGAGGAGAACGTTGGTTTTTGTTTGGGATTGAATCATGAAGTAACGATGTGGTTATGGGTGAGGAAGGATCTGTTCATGGCTGTGATGGAGGAGAGGCCACGGCGTGTTATTTTGGGAAGAAAATAAAAGAAGGGGGTCGGGTCCAATGTTTCTAAGTGGGCCAAGAAGAAGGGTAAATCCCAAATGGAGTTTTATTTAAGTTTCTTTTAAAATTCAAATGATTTTTAAAATTCAAATGATGTATTAACTTATATAACTCGTATCATTTTCATATGCTATCGGAATCTGACGAAACAAGATCCGTTGGGATCGTATGGACGGTGGCCACGAAATGAGACTGACTGGAAGTCCATCCGAACTCGTTACAATTTATGGCGAAATAGATTGTCCGATCTGAATCAACGACAATTATCGTTAATTAACGATGATAGTCCAATGTGAGTAAAACTCACCAACTCTGAACAGTTCTATTTTTACAACGTATTCTTAGAACTGTTAAATATTGTCTGTTTGATTTTGTGTTGACTATTTGATTGAACTGCTAGTCAGTTAGTGGAAATCATATATATATATACCGTTAAATATTTATATGTTGATTTTACTATCATAATAATTCATATCAAAGTGAAATCGATGTTAATCGTATTGTTTAACATCTGTAGATGCAGGGAAACAGGTTGGAGGAATCCAACTGGATTCCTCAACATTTATTTTACTGTGATTTATATATTGTGATATATAATGTGATATATAATATGACGTTGATTATGTGTGTTTGGACGATATTTATCGTTGTTATATGGTGTGTTAAATACCATAAGAAATACCAGAAGGTAGGAAAGGAGATTTTCAAACTGTATTTTGAAAATAATTTATTTGTATAAAATCAATGGATTTTATATATATAAAAAGAAAAAGGATTTTGAATAGAAGAAATATATTTGGTAAATCAAATATAAAGAAAATATATTTGAAAGCAAATATAAAGGAAATATATTTGTTAAACAAATATAAAGAAAATATATTTGAAATCAAATATAAAGGAAATATATTTGAAATCAAATATAAAGGAAATATATTTGAAAGCAAATATAAAGGGATTATTTATTTAGGGAATAAATAAACAGTTAAAAAGAATTATTTATTTTGGAAATAAATAAAGAGTAAAAGGATTTATTTATTTAGGAAATAAATAAAAGATAAAGGAGATATTTATTTGTTAAATAAATAGGATTATAAGGAGATATCTATTTGTTAAATAGAATAGAATTAAATGGAGATATTTATTTGATATATAAATAGAATGTTATAAATGGGGTATTTATTTGTTAAATAAATAGGATTAAATCAAGGAATATTTATTTGATGAATAAATAGAATTAAACCAAAAGAATATTTAGAAAATGAATAGAAAATGGATATTTGTTTTTAATAGATAAATAGAAAAGATTTAATTTATAAATAATAGTTTATAAATTAAAATAAATATTTATCATTCGATAAATGGAATATATAAGTCTGAACTTATATAGAGAAGAGATATTTGTTTTAACACCGATGGTTTTAAATAAAATGGGTACACAACACTTGTATAAGTGAAGTAACGTTATTAAAGAGAAAACATTTATAAAGTGAAGAACTGTTACCAAAAGTAAATCTTTATAAATGAATAAACGTTATCAAATAGGAGTTAAACAGTTAAGGTTAACCCAAGGGAGTTAAATAGTTAGGGTTGGCCAGTTAGAGTTAATCCATTTGGGTTAAACAGTTAGAATTAACTAGTTGGAGTTAATCAGTTAGAATTAATCAATTAGAGTTAAACATATAGGGTTGACCAGTTGGAGTTAAACAGTTAGGGTTAACCAGTTAGAGTTAACCAGTTAGAGTTAGAGTTATTCAAATGGAGTTAATCAAGTAGAGCTAATCGGATATTTGTTATTCGAAGTAAATTAATCGAATATTGGTTATTCGAAGTGAGTTAATCGAATATTGGTTATTCGAAGTGAGTTAATCGAATATTGGTCATTCGAAGTGAGTTAGTCGGATATTGGTTATTCGAAGGGGAGTTATCAAATCTAGTAGAGTCATAGGAGTTATCGAATATAGTTTATTCGACAGGAGTTAAGTGAATAGAGTAAATCAAATAGAGTTAAGCAAATAGAGTTAATCCAATAGAGTTAATCGATTAGAGTTAAATCAATAAGAGTTAGTTGAATAGAATAAATCGAATATAGTTTATTCGAAAAAAGGTTATCGAATGTAGTTATTCGAATGGAGGAGTTATCGAATAGAGATTATTCGAAAGAGAATTTCGTAAGGAAGTGTTAAAGTTTTAAAGGATAAAGCTTGTCTATCCTGAAGTTTAAACCGTTGTTCAGTTAAGGTCTGAGAGGTAATTATACCCCAACTTGATTGACTTCGTTTTTAACTAAGGAATGGCTAAGGTTTGATAGTAAGAGATGATTAAGTGAATATAGTTAATAAGTGTAATGGTTTGAGTTGGCATCGCGATGGTTTGTTTAAAACATCTGCCTAAGTCCAATGTACGAGTTTTGGAAATGTTTTCCAATAAGAACCAGAAATGTTTTCTAATATAGAAAACAAGAAATGGAAATGTTACCAATGTTAATAACATATATTTTCTAAATTTAGAAAATAGCAAATGTTGAATATAGGGAAACAGGAGATGAAAAATGAACTTAAGAGATAAACGTTAAATGATGTTTGATCGATATAATTTCCATCTGGGAATAATATCGTTGTTTGCACACGTGTTTTTCTTTGATAGTTAAATCACAGACTATCAATGTTTTGACCATTTTAACGTTGTTAATATGGAGAGACCGGTTGGATTATTATCCAAAGAACCACTCTGTATTGGCATAAGCGTTGCGAATCATATATGCCAAAGATAATTGAAGACGGAGTAAAATGCAAGGGCTGTTGTATAAGTCTTAGATAACAGTGACTAAGATGGATATACTGAATAGTGCCTTCGGTTTGTCCAGTCCCAGGACAACTTGTATGGACGAAAGTCTGACAGAGTATATCCAATGGATCGCGTAAGTTGATCTCTTCAAGCGTATATACGTTGGTGGTGGAGGAATTCGTTTCTCTTAGCTGTATACCCGTTGTATTTTTTAGGAAATCAATTTGTGATTTGGCGGGTATGACGATGTGACATTCTAAGTGAATGAGGATGACTTGTATGGATGAATGTCTGACAGAGTATTTCCAGAAAGGTCACGTACATTGATTTCTTCAACCGTACCAAGAGTGGAAGTGGAGAAGGAAGCTTCTTTAGCTAACACGTAATGTACTGTTGTAGACGTCAATTAGTGCTTTTCGATGGATCTGACAATGTGGCATTCGAAGTGAATCTGATGTGATGATAAAGCGTAGCTTCTAGCCTCATCAACCGGTAAATGACATAAATCGGGCAGGTAGCATGGCTATGTATTAGGGTGTATAATCACCTGATCTAGAGTTTCATTTATTTCTATAATCTATTGTCGATGCTGTCCCATTCGGGAAACGGTTGCTGATCCCAACCGTTGGTGATATACATTCGATACACTCAAGCGAAATGAGTGGCCGGTCATGTGTGGCCGGGTTGCAAGATGTTCTTGTTGAACCCAGTGTATTCCTCTCTAGAGGTACACTAGCATAAGGTGGTTCCATACCTTGTCATAGTTGGAAATCCATTATCCAATACGTGCTTGCGATTTTCATTGTATACTATATATGTAGAACGTGAGATGAAAGCGTTTCTACTAGATTGATATCTGTTTGTGTTTAGACATTATTATAATATCAGAATGATATTGCTTGTCAAAGAGGTTGGATCCTCATAATGGAAAAACCCGTTCCGTATTCACGGCGTGGTCTTATGAGATATCATATACCTGTTTTAAACTGTTTTACTCACACCAGTCCCGTGACTGACCCGGAGTTTACTTTGTTTTGTTTTCCCTAAACTCTTGGGTGCCTAAATTTGTACGGGCAGTCAAGTAGTCGGGATTTACAGATATACTTGGAGAGCTTGGAGCAGGAGGTTTCAAGATTTTATAGCTATTGTTTTTTTCCGCTGTGTTGTAAGTGTTGTATTCTGATAAAGTGCTATTGTATACATAACTGTTCTATTTCAAAGTTATGTTATATTTATATGTTATTCGTTCCGCTGTGAGATTCGTGTTACTCTGATGATGTAAGTTCTTCTTTTTCTTCTTCTATTCTAAGTTTCTATCTTATCTTTTCTCATCCTCTAATTTCTTTCATTATCCCGATGTTTGGTTAGTCGTCATCGTGTTTGTGTCGATAACCAAAGTCGCAAAAATCCGGGTCATTACAGTTGGTATCAGAGCTTAAGTTAAGAATTACCTTGGCTCTGTGGCGTGACTCGGTAGAGATAGGATTAGTAATACCCTAGATTGAGTTTGAGTGTATATATACGAGTGCGTATTTGTATTTGATATAAAATTTGTTTTATATTGTGGGGATTCATTGGCCGAGTTGTTTATGAGTTCTGGTCGATCAGTTTGATCCACTGTATCGGTAGGAGTAAATAAACACTTGAATACGATGAACCGACATGGTATGTTTTGAAAAGTGGGTAAATGAAATAATTTTACCCGAAGTATATATATTGGAAATATTACAAGGTGTTGGTTGTTATTATAATCAGATAAGATTATAAAATGTGAAATGGTTATATATAACCAATCAAATTTCGTATAAGTATTACGATATGAATTAAATCAGAACTTAAAATCAAAATTGAAATTCAAAAAAATTGGAAATTCAGATAAGTGTTTGTAATTGAATCTGGATTAGATATAGGTGAATTTTAAAATCCTGGGAGGTTTTAAATTTGTTTTAATAAGGATATTTTGAACTGATTCAAGATGGAAGTGTTTAAGTTTGAGTTTTGAAAAGGAATATAGTATTAAACTCACGTTGATCGCTAGGAAATAATTCTGATGATGGTGTACACATCATCAGTGTGATTTTCGAGTTATAAGTGACGGATTACTACCAAGGTTTTGTTTTCAAATTGTTTGCGAAAACAAGGTGTTCAGGAATTCAAAAGTTTTGAATCGCTATTATGATTTCAAGTTGATTTGAAAAACCCAAGAATTTAAAATCTAGAATTTAAATGTAACTCGTGGAGTTAATTAAAACTGAAATGGATTTGAAGATAATCTGGATTGGAATTGAGTTGAAGGGTTAAGAGTTTGAATCTGATATCGGAGTTGAATGGAATTTGACTTGAATAAAACCAAGTGTTTGAGCTGAGGAGTTTGATTAAGATAACATGAGTATAGGTTGAATTGGTAACAGATACAAGTGATAGAGTTGATATGCCCGACAAAAAGGTACAAGTTTATATTTGATAAAAGCATGAGATTTATGAGCCGAATTGGCAAGCCGCTTAGCTGTTTGATTTTCTTTTGGGTTGGAGATGGCCCAGAGAAGCGAGTTGTGGTTTTACCGATAGGGCTGTATAAAGGAGGTTATGGCGAAATTTTCCGAAAATTTAAAGTGTTAGAAAATTTTCAGAATTTTTGAAAATTTTAGTTAGTCGGAAGGAATCAATATTTTAGTTGATATTAATTGGTTCAGTTGAAATCAGAAATAAGGGGTAAACAGATAAACTTTAATCCAATAGATAGGGTCGTCCTCTACCTTAGAAATTTCGAGGACGAAATTATTTTAAGTGGGGAAGATTGTAATGACCCGCATTGGCAGAGCTATTATAATTAATTTAATTATTTATATAGTGATTAGAGGATTTAATGGTCGTGGAATTAAATAATGGTAAATATTTAATTAAAATAATAAATTAAATAATATATTTAATTCTGAAATAATCAGAATTGGCTGAAATGGCGATATGGTGTGAACTGGATCATCTGTGATATTTAATTCAGTTTAGAATTGAATTAGAATAACGAATATATTTAAATAATGACAGTTTGAACTTATAATTATATTATAATTAAAATCGAGCTTGAAATGGCGCTGCAGTTCGTAATTTGGCGATTTGAACTTCAACTGAATGTACAGGATTCGTTTTAAGCCGGATTTCTGTGAAACAAGAAACGTGTGGAGCTGGTGGAGTATATCTTTCTAGTGGAAGAGAAAAATTAGGATTTCGTCATGTAGATTTTGATTTATGTCCAAATCAAATTTCAGAAAAGTCGCTATGGAATTCCTTTATAATTTATAAAGGAATTATTTATATTTTAAAAAGGAATTTCAATATAAATCGAATATCGGGTTGACCCAGATTTGAAATATCAAGCTAGAAATTCATATAGCAATATTCTAGAGTTGTATGGTATTCCACTGTGAATATATACGATAATATAAATTTATTTGTATTTAATTTAATTATATTTAAATATATTTATATATTTAAATGGGTCATCCAGAGCTTTAAAAATAGCCAGTTTTGCAAACGAGGTCGGAATTCGACGAAACTAATTTTGTTAGATCCGCAACATCAAATTTTTGCTAGATTCCAAGTTCCGTGATTTTTAGAGTCACTGTGTGGCCGTACGGATTTTTAGAGTGAGAAACAATCAGTATTTTGACAGTTAAAAATACGCTGTGTGAGCAAACGGAGTCGGAATTCGACGAAACTAGTTTCGGTGGGACCGTAATGTTGAACTCTAGCTGCATGTCAATTTTCATGATTTTTGAATACTGTGTGTGATCACACGGATTTTTAGAAGGTAAAATGAAATATAAAATTGAAAATATCCTAATAAATATCTAACTTCTTTCCCCTATAAATAAACATTTACCTCCATCTCTTATAACCTAAAATCACTCTTCTGAAAATCGAAAATGAGCCGCCACTTATTTCTTCTGAAAACAAATCTCGTGAGGAATAAAATTCTCAAACAAATCAAATAAAATCCAGTAAATCTCTAAACACTCATATTTGAATGTGTACGAAGTCCTCTTCCTTGCGGTGTCAACTGGTGTGAGTTCGACGGCCTGTTCTGTCGTGGGTTTGTAGACAGCGGAAGTTAGGGTTCAGGATTTAAAGGGATTAAGGCGATCGAAGTGGAAGTTAATGTTGGATTCGGGTTCGTAAGATGATTTCGAGCTTCTGGTGAAAATTTGGTGGATTTCCGTTGATAGAAGTGTCGCACTTTTTTTGCTGTAGCTGCTCGTCGTCGACGGGTTTTCCTTTGAAGAGCTCGAGCTCGATGGTATAGTGATGAGGAGGGAGAGAAATGAAAGAGGAGAACATTGGTTTTTGTTTGGGATTGAATCGTGAAGTAACGATGTAGTTATGGGTGAGGAAGGATCTGTTCGTGGCTGTGATGGAGGAGAGGCCACGGCGTGTTATTTTAGGAAGAAAGTAGAAGAAGGGGGTCGGGTCCAATGTTTCTAAGTGGGCCAAGAAGAAGGGTAAAGCCCAAATGGAGTTTTATTTATGTTTTATTTAAAATTCAAACGATGTATTAATTTATATAACTCGTATCATTGTCATATGTTATCGGAATCTAACGAAACAAGATCCGTTGGGATCGTATGGACGGTGGCCACGAAATGAGACTGACTGGAAGTCCATCCGAGCTCGTTACAATTTATGGCGAAATAGATTGTCCGATCCGAATCAACGACAATTATCGTTAATTAACGATGATAGTCCAATATGAGTAAAACTCACCAACTCTGAACAGTTCTATTTTTACAATGTATTCTTAGAACTGTTAAATATTGTCTGTTTGATTTTGTGTTGACTATTTGATTGAACTGCTAGTCAGTTAGTGGAAATCATATATATATGTATATATATACCGTTAAATATTTATATGTTGATTTTGCTATCATAATAATTCATATCAAAGTGAAATCGATGTTAATCGTATTGTCTAGAATCTGTGGATGCAGGGAAACAGGTTGAAGGAATCCAACTGGATTCCTCAACATTTATTTTACTGTGATTTATATATTGTGATATATAATCTGACGTTGATTATGTGTGTTTGGACGATATTTATCGTTGTTATATGGTGTGTTAAATACCAAAAGAAATACAGAAGGTAGGAAAGGAGATTTTCAAACTGTATTTTAAAAATAATTTATTTATATAAAATCAATGGATTTTATATATATAAAAAGAAAAAGGATTTTGAATAGAAGAAATATATTTGGTAAATTAAATATAAAGAAAATATATTTGAAAGCAAATATAGAGGAAATATATTTGTTAAACAAATATAAAGAAAATATATTTGAAATCAAATATAAAGGAAATATATTTGAAATCAAATATAAAGGAAATATATTTGAAAGCAAATATAAAGGGATTATTTATTTAGGGAATAAATAAAGAGTTAAAAGGAATTATTTATTTAGGAAATAAATAAAGAGCAAAAGGATTTATTTATTTAGGAAATAAATAAAAGATAAAGGAGATATTTATTTGTTAAATAAATAGGATTATAAGGAGATATCTATTTGTTAAATAGAATAGAATTAAATGGAGATATTTATTTGATAAATAAATAGAATGTTATAAATGGGGTATTTATTTGTTAAATAAATAGGATTAAATCAAGGAATATTTATTTGATGAATAAATAGAATTAAACCAAAAGAATATTTAGAAAATGAATAGAAAATGGATATCTGTTTTTAATAGATAAATAGAAAAGATTTAATTTATAAATAATAGTTTATAAATTAAACTAAATATTTATCATTCGATAAATGGAATATATAAGTCTGAACTTATATAGGGAAGGGATATTTGTTTTAACACCGATAGTTTTAAATAAAATGGGTACACAACACTTGTATAAGTGAAGTAACGTTATTAAAGAGAAAACATTTATAAAGTGAAGAACCGTTACCAAAAGTAAATCTTTATAAATGAATAAACGTTATCAAATAGGAGTTAAACAGTTAAGGTTAACCCAAGGGAGTTAAATAGTTAGGGTTGGACAGTTAGAGTTAATCCATTAGGGTTAAACAGTTAAGAATTAACCAGTTGGAGTTAATCAGTTAGAATTAATCAATTAGAGTTAAACATATAGGGTTGACCAGTTGGAGTTAAACAGTTAGGGTTAACCAGTCAGAGTTAATCAGTTAGAGTTAACTAGTTAGAGTTAGAGTTATTCAAATGGAGTTAATCAAGTAGAATTAATCGGATATTGGTTATTCAAAGTAAATTAATCGAATATTGGTTATTCGAAGTGAGTTAATCGAATATTGGTTATTCGAAGTGAGTTAATCGAATATTGGTCAATCGAAGTGAGTTATTCGAATATTGGTTATTCGAAGGGGAGTTATCAAATCTAGTAGAGTCAGAGGAGTTATCGAATATAGTTTATTCGACAGGAGTTAAGTGAATAGAGTAAATCAAATAAAGTTAAGCAAATAAAGTTAATCCAATAGAGTTAATCGATTAGAGTTAAATCAATAAGAGTTAGTTGAATAGAACAAATCGAATATAGTTTATTCGAAGAAAGGTTATCGAATGTAGTTATTCGAATGGAGGAGTTATCGAATAGAGATTATTCGAAAGAGAATTTCATAAGGAAGTGTTAAAGTTTTAAAGGATAAACCTTGTCTATCCCGAAGTTTAAACCGTTGTTCAGTTAAGGTCTGAGAGGTAATTATACCCCAACTTGATTGACTTCGTTTTTAACTAAGGAATGGCTAAGGTTTGATAGTAAGCGATGGTTAAGTGAATATAGTTAATAAGTGTAATGGTTTGAGTTGGCATCACGATGGTTTGTTTAAAACATCTGCCTAAGTCCAATGTACGAGTTTTGGAAATGTTTTCCAATAAGAACCAGAAATGTTTTCTAATATAGAAAACAAGAAATGGAAATGTTACCAATGTTAATAACATATATTTTCTAAATTTAGAAAATAGCAAATGTTGAATATAGGGAAACAGGAGATGAAAAATGAACTTAAGAGATAAACGTTAAATGATGTTTGATCGATATAATTTCCATCCGGGAATAATATCGTTGTTTGCACATGTGTTTTTCTTTGATAGTTAAATCACAGACTATCAATGTTTTGACCATTTTAACGTTGTTAATATGGAGAGACCGGTTGGATTATTATCCAAAGAACCACTATGTATTGGCATAAGCGTTGCGAATCATATATGCCAAAGATAATTGAAGATGGAGTAAACTGCAAGGGCTGTTGTATAAGTCTTAGATAACAGTGACTAAGATGGATATACTGAATAGTGCCTTCGGTTTGTCCAGTCCCAGGACAACTTGTATGGACGAAGGTCTGACAGAGTATATCCAATGGATCGCGTAAGTTGATTTCTTCAAGCGTATATACGTTGGTGGCGGAGGAATTCGTTTCTCTTAGCTGTATACCCGTTGTATTTTTGAGGAAATCAATTTGTGATTTGGCGGGTATGACGATGTGACATTCTAAGTGAATGAGGATGACTTGTATGGATGAATGTCTGACAGAGTATTTCCAGAAAGGTCACGTACATTGATTTCTTCAACCGTATCAAGAGTGGAAGCGGAGAAGGAAACTTCTTTAGCTAACACGTAATGTACTGTTGTAGACGTCAATTAGTGCTTTTCGATGGATCTGACAATGTGGCATTCGAAGTGAATCTGACGTGATGATAAAGCGTAGCTTCTAGCCTCATCAATCGGTAAATGACAGAAATCAGGCAGATATCATGGCTATGTAGGTCGCACCTATTAGGGTGTATAATCACCTGATCTAGAGTTTCATTTATTTCTATAATCTATTGTCGATGCTGTCCCATTCGGGAAACGGTTGTTGATCCCAACCGTTGGTGATATACATTCGATACACTCAAGCGAAATGAGTGGTCGGTCATGTATGGCCGGGTTGCAAGATGTTCTTGTTGAATCCAGTGTATTCCTCTCTAGAGGTACACTAGCAGAAGGTGGTTCCATACCTTGTCATAGTTGGAAATCCATTATCCAATACGTGCTTGCGGTTTTCATTGTATACTATATATGTAGAACGTGAGATGAAAGCGTTTCTGCTAGGTTGATATCTATTTGTGTTTAGACATTATTATAATATCAGAATGATATTGCTTGTCAAAGAGGTTGGATCCTCATAAGGGAAAAACCCGTTCCGTATTCACGGCGTGGTCTTATGAGATATCATATACCTGTTTTAAACTGTTTTACTCACACCAGTCCCATGACTGACCCGGAGTTTACTTTGTTTTGTTTTCCCTAAACTCTTGGGTGCCTAAATTTGTACGGGCAGTCAAGTAGTCGGGATTTACAGATATACTTGGAGAGCTTAGAGCAGGAGGTTTCAAGATTTTATAGCTATTGTTTTTTTCCGTTGTGTTGTAAGTGCTGTATTCTGATAAAGTGCTATTGTATACATAACTTTTCTATTTCAAAGTTATGTTATATATTATATGTTATTCGTTCCGCTGTGAGATTCGTGTTACTCTGATGATGTAAATTCTTCTTTTTCTTCTTCTATTCTAAGTTTCTATCTTATCTATTCTCACCCTCTAATTTATTTCATTAATTACCGGGATTTTCCGATGTTTGGTTAGTCGTCATCGTGTTTGTGTCGATAACCAAAGTCGCAAAAATCCGGGTCATTACAAAGCTGGCGAGCTCGACACGTTGATCCTCGGTAGTGGAATAGTATATGAAGTAGCAGTCAGCTTGAAAGATCCAGTCATGAGGATTTGAGCCATCAAAGTTTATGAGTGTGATTTTTGGGTTACGATTTTGGTGTGGGGTAGCTAACTATGGTGGTTGTCTGGCCGGTAGGGTGGGGGTATGTGAGGTAGCTATCTGATTATTTGGTGAGGTTGGAGAAAGGCTATCAAACTTATGGTTGAGATCTATCATGGTTTTGGTTAGATTGTGGATAGCTTGTTTTATATCGGTAATGTCTACGTATTGTGTCTCGAGGAGGGAGCTGTGATTTGTTTGAGTATTTTAGATTGTGGTTTGTGTGTCTTGGATGGAGGTGATGGCGGTCTGGTGGGTGGCAAGTTGGTTGAGAGCTTCTTCTACTTTTGTCATGGTCGTGGTTGATTTGGATTGGTCTGGAGCAAATAGGGGGATGTGAAGATACAAATGAAAGCACCAAATTGATAGGATAGATCAGATCTGAGAGGAGGAGGAAGTTACAAAAGGAGGGAGGAGAAGATGGACATGAAAAAGAAGGAAAACAGAGAGAGAAAGTAAGAAATTAATTCTTCCATATCAATTTTCATTGCAAGAGACATACATATAGCCCTTCGTTCGTCACTTTACAGCGTGGCATAACAACTTTTTTGGTGGGAATAAAACTAGTGCTAAATACATAAAAGGAAAATGCATAAAAAAAGATAAAGTGATGGTGCTGCTATTCTTTTAGGCATGTGCAGCTGCTTTCTTTAACCGATTTTGTTACTCCTTGAATCTTATTGGCCTCTGTGTCTTCCTCTTTGGTCTTGCATTATCATGGTTACCCTCAGCTTGTGCATGTGTATCAATGTGGGTTGTATTATCGCCCACCTCTTCAAGATCGACCTTGTCCTCAAGATCATGATAGCTGTCTATGAAAGTCTTTGGTAGGTCTAGTGTGATCGATAAGTTTGGATACGGACAAAGCTTCGGTAATGAAATGTGAAATACAGGATGAAGCATTCTTTGGAAGTAGAAGTTTGTACGCCACCTGTCCAATGCGTTCAACTATCTGAAATGGCCCATAATATTTTCTGGACAACTTGTTGTGTCTATTGCTAAGTGTGTAATGATGATGAGGACGGACTTTAAGGAAGACCCACGAGCCAATGTCGAATTGTTTGTCAGTTCTACGCTGATCTATGTGGTTTCTGTAGGGTTTCTTAGATCTAATTGTGTTACCCAATTTTACGATTTAACAAAATTAAATCTGGGATCTGTGCAATAAAAGTAAATCAAAATCAATCTAGATCAGCGTTTATACTTGTCGTGTTTGAATCCTTCAATAATCAAGAAGAATCTCGAACCGAATGAGGGCGAAATTGGAGAAGCAGTGAAGCATCGAATCGAGAGCACATCAATCGTCGTGCCTCTAGAGGTATCCATAAGAACGCATCCGCCTTCGATCGAATCAAAGAATGGAAGAAAGGGCTACAGTGCTAGCCGCCATTATTGGATTGAAAAGATACGGTAGGGTTTCTATATTTTTCTCATCTAATAATTGGTGGTTCATGCGTGTCATTTAAAAGGAACGATTTCCTTTGTAAAACCAAACATGTACCCTCAAAATAAGGAAACCAACCGATATACTATTGTAACATTAAATAAAATATCAACTGATTTGATATTTTATTTATCCAATAAATGTTTTTCCCTTTATTACGTTCTAAGTATGTGACCCTATAGGTTATTACAACATTGGCAATGATTTTAAATCGTATTTAAAATCATAAATAATGATTGGCATCTAGCAATATGCCACTGCTACCCAAGTTATAATAAGATCAACGATTCGATAGAACCTTTCCGTGACTAGTGTATCAATGTAATATAATCCTTTTAACCAATATATCGAGGATTAAACTCGAGGCATGGAACATATCATCCTCTTTATAATTTAATCCGTTTTTCTTGATCGATGAGTAGACTGTTTAAAACAAATCAATATTTGAGCACGGCCATATATTTCACAGTCTCACTCAATCAAGAGGCCCATGGATATCACAACAAATTTATCGTAGGGTTAAATTCCATCTAGATCATTCATAATTTTCATTCGACTTGAGATGTATCCAATAATCACCGTTATCATTACTCTGTTACGAGTAACTTTAGATGATATCAAAACAAAAATATCCTTGAATAAAATTATAATGATTTCAGGTCTGAGGACCAATACATCACTGTCACTATGAGAACAACTTATGATATTGTTAATTATATTCCATGTAGTTATCTCACGGTGAGTCAGCCCAATATGCTATCCTCCAATTCGTACTTATATCTTGACTTTAATATCACGTATATTAATGATCAATGAGATGTGATCATCAGTCAATCAATATACTAGTCTCAACGCTTTATTGTTGTCCTATATAAACAATAAAAATCGACTAGGAGCATTTAAGAATTATATTACTTATCATATTATATAATTTCAAATTCAAGTCTTACTCGAATTATATAATTCTGTATGTTAGCCTACTTTGTGAACTAGGCTACGCAAAGTCAAAAAGTTAAAATATCAAATATTGAGGAACACTACTTCCAAACAAGTCGGATCAGATCGGATCAGATTGTTGTTACCAGAACGGAGCGGAACAGAGTATAGATGAGTTCGAAGATTGATGCAGATCGGACCGGGTCGGATAGAATACACCGATACGAACCCCATGTCATTAGAAGGACCCGATCCGATCGCAGAAGTTTCCAACCGCTTCACTCCATGATCTCCTGGATATTCGGGGCAGTTACAACCACTTTCTACCCACGACGGCCACTAACTTGATGCGCTGGCAACACCAGAACTCACCCGATCCCGAAAGTAGCGGAGAGAAGGCCATGTAGCTCCGATCCGAACCGAATCCAAGAAGATTTTCCACCTATAAATAGACCCCCAAGGGTCATTTGAAGGGATCTTTTGGCACTTTGAGAGCTTGAGCATCTTAGAAACCCGAATTCCAGCACTCCCGAACAATCCAAATCATCATTCAAAGTGTATTTTGAGTATATTTGTGTGAAAGTATATGAAAAGTGAATGAGATTGAGTGAATATCTTGTTGTACTTACATCTACATCATCAAACAAAGTGATATAAAGTGGAAGTAGGCTCTTTAACGCCGAACCACTATAAATCTTGTGTCTCTTTCCTGTTTTTAATCTAATTTCATTAGAATTTTAGTCAATTTGGGTGTTAGGACCACTTTTGGTCTAACATTTTGGTGCTTTCACTGAGAATCAGTTGAATTCTCTGTTTTTCTGGATTATCTTTCTACTTTTTGGACCGTTGAGTTCAAAGAAGTTAATCTCAATTTTCGACGCTGTTAAGTACTTGTTGGTTGATTGTTGAAGAATTATGGCCAAAGGAAAAGGCAAGGAAGTTCAAACCAGTCGAGGGAACGAAGTTGGTGAAGATCAGCAAAACGCAGTTGTGACGAGGTCTCATGGGTAAAGCTCGGGAGCGGATCGGACCGGCTCAGGAAATCCAAACCGATCGCAGAGGGAGAGCTCCGATCCGAACGGAGTTGGAGATGTTGAAGAAGTGCGCTCCCCCAATCCGAACCGATCCGACCAGGTCACATTACTCCGATCCGACCCGACTCTAGGTGATGCTGGAACCTCTACTCGAGCCCCTCCAAATGCTCCGACTCCAGCCACCAGGACCAATGACCAGATCAATCAGTCTGCGCCTGTTACGCAAGGAGATTTTTCGTGCCTTCTCGACATGCTTGAGAGCACTAGGGAGGCTATGAGAATCCACGAGCGCACCAACCTTATGATGCAGGAGAATATGAGAACCATGAGTAGGGAGATTGGTGAGCTTCGCAGGCGAAGGACCCCCTCCCCAGTTCATCACACCGCAGTGGATCAGTCTTCTTCTTCAGAGGAAGAGCGACCCCGTGAAAGAAGGCCGCTTGAACGACCTCAGAATCTAGAACAAATGACTTTTGGATCTTTGGGATCCCACGAAGATATTGCTCATGTTTTGCCTAGAGATCCTAACCTTACCAACCCCATCCAGGGACTTATGCTTCGGCCTCCACCTCCCGAGATCGACCGGGAACGTAGGGAGCAAAACAGAGCAGAAGCCGCTAGAAGAAGGAGGGTATCCCCCGATCAGGAGCCCAGAGGAAACCCGGATATCAGGGCCAGGGAGCCTGAACGACCTTTGACCAATGCTGACGTATGGGCTACGGTGCGCCAAATTATGTCTAAGAGTCGAAATTACACCAATGAAGATTATGGTATTGAGCGAAGCCATACTCCCTTCACTGACGACATTCTTGACTTTCAGTTCCCCCGACGATTTAATTTGCCATAGATGGACAGATATAACGGGAGGACTGACCCGGGACAACATCTTATGCGATACGCATGGTTTATGAATGCTGCAGCTGCCCCTGATGTTGTGAGGGCTTTCCCAATTTACTTGGAAGACGTAGCATTACTATGGTTCACCCGACTTCCTGCTCGATCGATATCAAATTTCACAGAATTGAGTGAACGTTTTATGAATCAATTTCGACTTCACGCCCGAAAGTCTAAGACTGTTATCGAATTATCGTGAATTAAGCAAGCGCCGGGTGAATCCTTGAAGTCGTATCTAGACCGTTTCAATTTAGCTATAACAGAAGTCAGCGACCCTCATGAGCCTACCATTTTGATGGCCTTAATGGTGGGAGTTGATCCCAAATCAGAGTTTTGGGATTATCTTTCTGGAAAGCCGCCTCCCACAAGAGAGTTGTTTTATGAGAAGGCCAATATTCAGTTAAGACGGGAGGAAGCACAGGCAAACAGAAAGAGGAAGTCCGGAGCGGCTTCAAAAGAAGTCGTTCAGAGTAACGTTGCTGTAAAACAGTCTGGAGAAAGTTCCGGGAAAGTCAAAGTGAATGTTGGAAATAAGAATGGAAACAATAATGGTGGAAGCGTGGGCAACAACAACCGTAATGGGAATGGTAATAGGAGAAACAGGAACCGAGGGAGTAATTCTGACAAAAGACCCGGGTTTCAGACTTTTGAAAATTATTCGCCATTGAATGATACGTTGGAGAACATCTATTTGGACACGTATAATGTTTTGCAATACAAGAAGCCACCGCCACGAGATTCGACAGAGAAAGAAGTTGCTACCGGAAAGTTTTGTTTATTTCACCGAACCCACGGACATTCAACAAATGAATGTCGACACTTGAGAGATGTAGTTGAGAAGTTGTTGCGTGAAGGAAAGTTGGACGAATATAAGGCTTCCCCAAGGGACAGGGGGCAAGGAGGACAGGCCCCAAACCAGAATCAATCTGCTCCCAAGCCTACAACGCAACAAAAGGGCAAAGGGATTGTCATTAACACCATAGTAGGTGGACCCCATCCAGCCATCCACAGTTTTCGTGCGATGGATCAATACGTTAATGCAGTTAAGCACATAGATGTGAACGAGTGTAATGATTTGGAAGATATTACCCCTGTGAAACAGCAGAGGACAATGTTTGATGATGTGGTGTTCCACAGCAGAGACGATACCGGAATCCAGTCACCTACCGAAGATCCGTTGGTTATTACCACTACCATTGGGCCACCATTGGTCCATAAGGTACTAGTAGACAATGGAAGCTCTGTTAACATTCTGTTTAAGAAGTCATTTGATCAAATGGGACTCGAGTCTAGAGATTTGAAGCCCTGTGAAGGTTGGATCTGTGGCTTCAATGGGGCATCGACAGCTCCAATGGGGTATATAGAGCTACCCGTGACTTTGGGACAAGGGGATCGCCGAAGGGTACGAATGCTTCCGTTCGTAGTACTAGATATCGATTCACCCTACAACGCTTTCTTAGGAAGGCCTGCCCTTGCAGAGTTCAGAGCTTGTATCGCACCATGGTGCTTATTGCTAAAGTTCCCAACTGAAGCCGGAACAGGAGTAATGAGGGGAGACCAAGTCTCCGGGCGAGCTTGTTATATTGCTGAATTAAAGATGCTGATGAAGGGACTCAACATCTATACTAAAAGTACTTCACCTCCTCTAAAGGAGGGTTCGGCGTAGCAATTAGAGGGATCAGTCCCGAAGGAGTTTCCCAAGGGAATGCTTGAGGACCTAGATCCCAGAGAAGATGAGGAACCTGAGGATAGGAAGGCAACTCCTAATGAAACGACAGTGGATATACCCATTGATGAAGCTGATCCAGCAAAAGTTTTGAATATAGGATCCCAGTTGGATCCGCACCGAGCTAAAGAACTGGCTGACTTTCTGAAGGCAAACCTGGATGTGTTTGCCTGGACCTACGCTGACATGTGTGGGATATAACCATCCATCATGAGTCATTCGCTGAGTATAAACCCGAAACACCCGCCTGTAAAGCAAAAGAGACGTATGTTGGGCCTGGAGAGGTCGGCAGCTCTGAAAGAAGTAGCGGAGAAACTAAAAGAGAACGGATTTATTAGAGATTCGACATATCTTGACTGGATATCGAATCCCATTTTGGTAAAAAAAAGTCAAACGGAAAGTGGCGGACGGGTATTGATTTTTCATACTTGAACAATGCCTGTCTGAAAGATAGCTTCCCACTCCCCAGAATAGACCAGCTTGTGGATTCGTCGGCGGGACATGAACTTCTTTCTTTTATGGACGCATATTCCGGGTACAACCAGATTCCCATGCATGTGCCCGATCAAGAGCACACGAGCTTTATTACAAATTTGGGGTTGTACTGTTACGTGGTCATGCCTTTCGGATTGAAAAATGCTGGAGCTACCTACCAACGCTTGGTAAACAGGATGTTTTATAACCAAATAGGGAAGACTATGGAGGTTTATGTGGATGATATGCTTGTCAAATCGAGACAGTCCTCTAGCCATACGCAAGACTTGGTAGAGATGTTCGATATCCTGCGAAAGTATCGAATGAAGCTAAATCCTTTGAAGTGCTCGTTTGGGGTGGCATCCAGAAAGTTTCTAGGTTTCATCGTGAGCTCTCGAGGAATTGAAATTAATCCCAGTCAAATAGCAGCGATAAGGAATATCGAGGAACCACGAAGAATCAAAGATGTCCAAAGTCTTGCAGGGAAAGTGGCTGCGTTGAGTAGATTTATCTCCAAAGCAACAGAAAAATGCGTTCCGTTCTTCGACCTAATAAAGAGGGGAAAGAAAAATTTTGAATGGACTCCGGACTTTGTTGAGGCCTTTCGAAATTTATTGGACTTACTAGAGAGACCACCGATTTTGTCGAAGCCAGTGGATCATGAAGAGTTGTTTATTTACCTAGCAGTATCGTCCCATGCCGTTAGCACCGCTTTGCTCAGGGAAGAAGACAAGGTACAAAGAACGGTATATTACGTAAGTAAGAAATTGGTAGCTGTAGAGCGTAACTATCCAAGGATTGAGAAGCTCGCTTACAGCCTTCTGATCGCCACCCGAAAACTTCGCCATTATTTTCAAGCTCACCCAATAATCATATATACTGATCAGCCTCTGAGACAGGTGTTGCAAAGACCTGAAGCGTCAGGACGGTTGATCAAGTGGAATATTGAATTAAGTCAGTTTGATTTGAACTTTCAGCCGCGAAGATCAATCAGGGGGCAAGCTTTGGCTGACTTTATAGAAGAGTTCACAATTCCGGAGGAAGAGACAATCGATGATAAGGTGGTCAAATTGGAGGAAGAGTTAGAGTTAGATCCATGGAAGTTATACACAGACGGAGCCAAGAACGACCGAAGGTCCGGAGCCGGAGTCGTCTTAGTTACTCCTGAAGGACGATCTCTATAATACGCTCTACGACTAGAGTTTTCAGCGACCAATAATGACTCTGAATATGAAGCCCTGATTGTTGGGCTGAAACTTGCTAAGGAATTCGGAATAAAGGTATTAGATATATTCTGCGATTCCAAAATAGTCGTCTGCCAGGTACGAAAGGAGTTTGTGGCCCGGGGACCTCGACTTATTTCCTATCTTGGAAAGGTGGAGGAGCCATTGAGCAACTTGGAACGATATAACATAACGCATATCCCAAGAGCTGAAAACCAGAAGGCAGACCGACTGGCGAAGTTGGCAAGTTCCGATAATCCGGAAGAAACTGAAATGGTTCCAATTGAGACGTTGGGATCGCCTAGTTTTGAGTTGATGGAAATAGAGCTGGCCTTGGAGATAGAACCAGAAAGGGAGTCATGGATGACCCCGATTAAGAATTTCCTACGCGATGGAGTGCTTCCGTTAAAGAAAAGTGAAAGGCGGGCCGTAGTTCGCAAAGCTACCAGATACGTCCTCCAAGACAATATCCTTTATCGACAAGGATTTTCTATGCCCCTGTTACGGTGTATAGCACACGACGACGTCAGGCATGTACTAAGGGAAGTACACGAAGGTGAGTGTGGAGATCATAGGGGGGGTCAGACTTTAGCAAAGAAGGTGTTGCGGTATGGGGATTTCTGGCCCACTATTAATAAAGATGTAGCTGATTACTCACGACGCTGCGACAGATGCCAGAGGTTTGCTAAGATCCCCAGAGCACCACCGACCCAGCTCAAGTCGATGGTGAGTCCGTGGCCGTTTTCCATGTGAGGAATTGACATCATCGGAGTTCTACCGATTGCAAAAGGAGGAGCGAAGTATGCAATAGTCGCTGTGGACTATTTTACAAAGTGGGTGGAAGCTAAGCCCTTAACCAAAATCACAGTGAGAAAGGTGATAAGTTTCGTGGTTAGAAATATCATATGCCGATTTGGGATTCCAAGGACCATTATAACTAATAACGGAACCCAGTTCGATGGCGCCGAATTCAGAAATTTCTGCCAGAAATACAAGATTGACAAGCGGTACACTGCAGTCGCCCATCCACCGTCGAATGTGCAAGTAGAAGCAATAAATAAAGTCATAAAATCCATCCTCAAAAAACGGTTGGAGCGTGCAAAAGAAAAATGGGTGGATGAATTGCCCTTGGCTTTGTGGGCATATCAGACGACGTTTAAGACAGCTACCGGTCATACTCCTTTTTCTCTCTCATTTGGTTCAGAAGCGGTAATCCCGGTAGAGCTTGAAGTTCACTCCCACAGGGTGACATATTATAACCCGATGACGAATTGGGCACTCCTCCTCGAGTCCCTTGATGAAGTCGAAGAGAAAAGGGATGAGGCAGACTTGCGTGCGTCAAGACATCGACGTCAGATGGCGCGCTATTATGACAAGAAAGTTCGCTTTAGAACCTTGAGCCAGGGGATTTGGTACTAAAGCGAGTTTTTCCATCCCTTCCTAATCTCGGTCCAAAGTGGGAAGGACCATTCGCCGTCCAACGGAAACTTGAGACAGGAGCTTTCAAGTTAACGACCGTAGATGGTAAAGAAGTACCTAGGGCTTGGAATGCCCAACACTTGATGCGATATTTGAATTAAAGATGTTGTATTATCTTTTGTTTTTTATGAACACTGTAAAAAGGCATGACTTGCCTAGAAAAGTCTGTTTATATCAACAAAAGATTATAAAGTGGACGTAGGCTACGACTTAGCTGAACCACTATAAAAATATCCTGTGTCATTTACTTTCCTGCATTATTTTATGTGACTTGTCTGTCACAATTATGAAGTGCTGAATTTTGAAACGAAACTTGAATTTACATACAGGAACAAACGAAACGACCGTTTGAATAATTTTACAGAAGTAATGAGAAGACGACATTCCTAACTCTAACTCTCGTGAAAAGATAGTATAAAGGACGGGAAGACGACGTCCTCTGAGGCGTGAAGGTGCACCCCGATAAGAGACCGCCTCAAAGATGACTCTAACCTGATAACAAGACAGGAGAGTATAAAGATGCTAAAAGAAACGAGCATCAATGACAAAAGAAAATTGTCCCCGCCAGGGAAGCGGGGGCAATTAGATGATTATATTTAATCAACGTGGATAAGCCTTGGTCGGTTATCCAAGATTGATTAGGGGCATATATGTGTATACATGTCATTCCCCTTTAACAGCGACTTTATTATATAACTGTAACACAATACAATGAACTTATAACTATCTAACATTGCAGGAAACGTGCTTTTTATTCACAAATGCATGAATTTGTATAGGGAATTCGAGTAAAAGATGCAAGGGCCACGCTCACTACAACAATAGCGAGTCAATGAAACATCAAGATAACAAAGAATATTATCACTTAGGATTTGGAGTGGACTTGGATTTTTTAGCACTCTTAAGAACCTTCTTTTCTTCCTTCTCGGCATCAGACATAAGGCGCTTTAGCTTCTTCTTTTCTGTGATTGAAGCTCCAGAATCAATAGACTTCTTCCCAGTAGTTTGAGCGCTGGAATCAAGAGAAGATTTTTTAGCAAGCTCTTCGGTAATCGACCTAGCTGAAAGCTTAACAACTAACCTCGGCCCGGCATCCATCATGACAAGAGGTTTAACGCTTTCGGGATCTACATCCTCGGCTTTTAGTTGCAGACGCTTGTCGTGTTTGGCCTTCATTTCAGCCAGAGTCTCATCGTCAGGATTCTGTGAGTCCCCAGTGATAGAAACGTCAGGTTCTTCTTCATGCCCGTTGTTACCATCATCGTCTTTTAGAGCATCTATTATCTCATCATCATGAGAAGCATCGACGTTAAGTGGCAGGGGAGTTTTATTGGCAGTTTCTTCCTTCTTGCCTTCAGCCCCTCCTCCTGATTCAACAACGGTAGCCTTATCTAGATCTCCTTGAGTTTTTTCCACAGATTCTTCCCTAGTGGTGGTTCCTTGATGTACATCAGTCTTCTCGGTCGGTTTAACACCTACAGAATGAGAAGCAACAATTATCAACAGAGGGGAAAGCAAAGAATCCTCGATGGATTGCCCAATGATATGACGAAAGGTAGAAATTGCCCTGACAAACTGAGGCGAAAAGGTGGAAATACCTTCTGAGGAGTTCTCAATTGGGGTGGCTACTGCTTTAGATGCTGATTCAGGTATTGGAGATAGAAGAGGCGCTCTAGGAATTCTCGGGTGTTCAGGATCGTATTTCTCAACTCCAGCAGCTTCAGCAGAAACGGAAGAGGAGCCAACTTCAGGAACTTTTTTCCTTTGATTCAGCGTCTTTCTTCTTCCATGGCAGCAGCAATAAGGCGACTCCCCTCAGCTAGGCGTGCTGGCTCATCGTCTTTCAAATACTTCTCCATGAGCTTATCTTCATCAACAGAATCTACCGTCAGTTCATCTTTTTCCCATTCGACGATCTGATTCCATACATGAACTAAGGTAGTTGGATAATCTTCGATCCAGGAAATGTTTCGGTGATGGATTATATGTGCAAAGAACTCTATCATCAGTTCTCCAAAACCCTGCAATTCTTCCTGAGCTTCTGATAGTTATTTATGGGTATCTTCAGCAGACTTGATAGCGTTATCTAAATTCCCCTCAGCTAAGGCGGCTCTAGTCTCAGCCTCCAGTAATTTGGACTCCAACTCAGCATTTTTTCTCGCCAACTCGGCTTTCTCTTGCTCAAGAGTGCTATACGCTGATTGCATTCTGACACTTTCCGATTTAGCATCCTCAGCCTGTTTCTTCAACTCTAAGCGCTCCTGACTATGAGATTCCAATAACTCATGATAATGCTTTTGCAACTCTTCGAATTGTTTTTTGAAATTGTTGGCATCCCGCTGAGCAATGGCGAGTTCGCATTGTGTATCATCCAGGTCCTTCTCAAGGTTTTTCAAGACCTCTTCATCAGAATCTGCAATCTTCTTCATTGCATCAACGTCTGTGATCAAGTTCTGAATGACTCTGGAAAGATTACGTGAATACTTATACATCTCAGAGTACTGTTTCTCTACCGCATCAATCTTTGCCTTAGCTTCATCTGCCCATTTTGAAGAGATAGGCTCGAGTGTGGGTAAGAAAGTTAGATTTTCGAAGTAGTGCTCCGGGAACTGTTTCTCCAGGTAAGCTAATTTTGTTTGGGAATCGGCATCCAGTGGTGGAGGTTTGCAATACGATAATTCAAAATGTTTTCGCTTAGTAGAGACGATGAATGTGCCTCCTTTCTCAGGTCATTTCTCAAAAGTTTTTTGCTGGTCCCGCGGATCAGTGCGCTTCGTTGGACTTTTGTCTTGATTATGTTTGTCTTGAGGAGGAGTCGGGTCTTTTGGTTGTGATGTGTCTCCCCCACGACGACTCTGGTGGCTCTTATATATGTCAGAATCCAGTCGAACTGGAGAGCGAGAGCGTGAAACGTGGGGTCGATTGGAATCATGATGCCTTCTATCGTCTCTACCCCGACTCTCACGACGATCATGCTCAGGGTCAGCGGGAGGTCTCGACATGCTACGACAAACCTTTCCAATATCGTAATAAGGACGTGACATGGTACCTGCACGACAATACAAGGGAAGTTCAGAGTCGACATTAGCCTGGGGTATAAGTGCTGTGACGTGCAGTGTTAATGTGCAAAGTGCATCCTAAGTGGTATTCCCCCCAATAAACCCGAGCCCGAAGTCAGACTAGCACGTGTAGACTCCTTGGTCTTTACGGGAGTATTCTCTTCTAAAGAGGTAAAGATAAGGGGGTTTGTCGGAAAATCTTCCGGAGTATAAAGAGTCTCAGGCAAAGAAAGATCTCCCAAACTCTAGAAGGTAGAATCGTCAGTAGCAGGAGCATCTCCTTGAGGGCCATCTAGGGGGGGTTCATTAGGGGATTTTAACTTTTCAGGAGAAATGGCAGCATCAGGAACGGTGTATCCCTCTCTGTATTTCTCAGCTATGTTAGCTAGTTCATCGTCTTGAGTTGAAGATGGAGAGGGAGGAGTCCTGAGAGGTATTGTTGGACCTTTTGAACCTTCACCTGTATCGGGGATAATGTCAACCGGGGGAATATACACGTATGGAACCGACCCGTGACCTATACTACGAGTAATGGACAATAATCCATAACGATGAAGATACTCGTCCTTCAAAACTTCTTCGATTGTTAAAAACTTTTGGTCGCCATTGAGTAGCCTGTTCAACCGATCGGAGTACAGCTGACCAGATATTTTCTTTGGATTATCAACTGCAAATAGGAATAAAAAAGATGCTTAGTTCCAAGTTAGCGTAAGAACGGGAAGTCGGAATTTGAAAGTCGGTGTGTTACTTGATTTGGTCCACCTTCTGGCACAACCCGGTTGCTGTCTAATATAAAACCATTCAGTTTTCGAATCGTCGGCCTTGCTGCTGAAAGGCACAAAAATAATTTTCCTCTTTGGAACTGACTCAAAGTACGTGGAGGGAGTCTCTTGAGTCCGGTGTTTGAAGTTGTAAAAGAAACGAATATCATCGAAAGTAGGTTCTTCTCCTAGAACCTCTTTGTAAGCTATGTACAGAGTATACAGGTAAGCATAAGAGTTAGGATGTAATTGCATGGGGGCAATACGCATTTGTCTTAGAAAATCGATGACAAAGGGCGGAAACGGAGGAATTTCTCCAACCATGCACATTAGTCGAGTGATGGACATAAATCCTTCTGATGGACTATGAGGACGATCTGTGGATGAAGGTGTTAAAGATCGTTCTTAAGAATCCCATGCTTTAATCGTATTCGAAGGATTCTATCGTCATCGATTGTAGACTTAACCGAATCTTTAGGTTTCTCTATAATCTCAGCATCTTCAAGTTCGTCGGGAGCTCGGTTATCACCTACCCCTGGTTCTTCTTCCTCGCCGAGAGAAACACCACTTCCTGAAGAGACTTCACTACTGCGAGTTTCCATGTCATAGTCTGGACCTTCACTGTCCCTGCCTGAACATGAAGTAGATGATATATCTTCGGACAGTTTAGCCGTGTTTTTCTTTTCAGCCAATCTGGACGAGCGTCTTTTGGCCATATCTGATGAGCTATCGAGAAAACGATAACAAGAATTAGAGTAATTTAGCCCGTGTCCCCCTGTGCATGTGTATGAACTAAAGTGTGTACGGTGTGTGCGAAAAATGTAAAGCAAGCGCTTGGAAGCGTAATGCAAAGCTTTGAAGAAACAATGAAGTTCAGAATAGTTCTTGATGTTCGTTTATGTTCGCGAGGCACTATCCTAACTGTCTATTAAGTTGAAGATTATGCCAAGAGTTGATTTGGCCAATTAAGCCAGTTTTTATGCATTAAGTTGGACTGTTCTTCGGATCGGTTCGGATGCATTCATTGGGATCGGATCGGGGGCACGACCATGCCTTGGACTCGGACAAACATCGGAGCCTAGAGATCAAAGTCGGATCGGTCCGGAAGTAGACTTCTCGAACGGTCCGGATCGGATTAAGCAACCATGCCCCCTTTCCTCCTTTAATCCACTTTCCGGTCCGATCCGGTTGGGAGAATACTGTCTGACCCGATCCGGTTAGGCAAGCTCTCTTTCCCTCTTCAACTTTTGCCCCGACCCGATCCGACACTCTGAATCTTCTCCCTTGTCATCTCCTCCATCTTCCATGCCTCCTCATCCGAACCGATCCCCCACGCTCTTCATCTTCTTCTTCCTCCTCAACCATGGTCAAACCCGATCCAATCTCCAAAACTCCAGTCAGGGACGAACCAGCGCCATCTCCCACCTCCCAATGCCTCGAGGTGATGGCAGAGCCACCGACGACGACGGCGAGGGAGGAGAAAACCACGGCGTCGAAGCCAGGCAATAACCATGTTCAAATCGTTCAAAATCGACCACAAAACGTAACTGAAACTAGTTATGACGAAGATGATTGTAGTTTTAAAACCTACCGAGATGTTTAAATCGAAGATTAACGAGATAATTTCAGAATTCTTGAGTTCCTGAAGGTTAGGGTTTCGGTGTGGTATCAGTTGGGTGAAAACAATGAAAAAGAAAGTAAAAAGAAGATGGAGGCTGGGTTTATATAAGTATGTGGTGACCATTCGTATCTCTTCCCTCCTTTCCCGCTCGGACCGGATCATAGCCAACCAACTCATTTTTTTGGCCTGCTAGCCCAGTGTTAAGCAAAAAGAAAGAGGAGACTGCACGGGTCGGGATCCGGGCCGAATGGATTGAATGCAATAGCTTGACGTATAAATTAAACTCAAAAGAAATCAAGAAGAAAATCACCTGGAAGAATAACTAGATGTTAACAAGAGTTCTCCAAATTGTTTGAAAATAAAGAAAGGGATCCACACACTATGCAACATATATATAGACATCAAGAGACACAACTTTCTGAAACAACGTATCTTTATGTATCAGTGGGAACGACTTCTCAATAATTCAAAATGAAAGATTGATGTACAGATAACATCAAAGCACGCTCCGTGTTCAACAGAAGCATCCTTTGAGGGGGCAAAATGTTAGCCTACTTTGTGAACTAGGCTACACAAAGTCAAAAAGTTAAAATATCAAATATTAAGGAACACTACTTCCAAACGAGTCGGATAGGATCAGATTGTTGTTACCAGAACGGAGAGGAACAAAGTATAGATGAGTTCGAAGATTGATGCAGATCGGACCGGGTCGAATAGAATACACCGATCTGAACCCCATGTCATTAGAAGGACCCGATCTGATCCCAGAAGTTTCCAACCGCTTCACTCCATGATCTCCTGGATATTCGGGGCAGTTACAACCACTTTCTACCCACGACGACCACTAACTTGATGCGCTGGCAACACCAGAACTCACCCGATCCCGAAAGTAGCGGAGAAAAGGCCACGTAGCTCCGATCCGAACCGAATCCAAGAAGATTTTCCACCTATAAATAGACCCCCAAGGGTCATTTGAAGGGATCTTTTGGCACTTTGAGAGCTTGAGCATCTTAGAAAACCGAATTCCAGCACTCCCGAACAATCCAAATCATCATTCAAAGTGTATTTTGTGTATATTTGAGTGAAAATATATGAAAAGTGAGTGAGATTAAGTGAATATCTCGTTGTACACACATCTACATCATCAAACAAAGTGATATAAAGTGGAAGTAGGCTCTTTAACGCCGAACCACTATAAACCTTGTGTCTCTTTCCTTTTTTTTAATCTAATTTCATTAGAATTTTAGTCAATTTGGGTGTTAGAACCACTTTTTGGTCTAACACCGTATTATAGTTCTAAGGACTTCTATTATATTAATATTTATATTACGCAGTAAATATAATATAATAGAATATTATTTTATTTCAAATAAAATAATAACAACAACATTGTTATCAATCTCATCAAATGGATTGCCTCTAGGGCATAAACTCTAACAATCTCCCACTTGCACTAGAGTCAATCATTTACGTATCATATACTCATGAAACTAGTGTGACTATTAAACTTCTGTTGCGACAGAGTTTAATTCAGTAGGTCTGCAACATTACAACTTTTGTAACTTTGCAGATATGTTTATTTCTTCTGTGAACAACTTCACATAAGAATTATATTTCTTAAATATATGTTTGGATCAATAATGAGTTTAAAGTTTTAGGCCTGAGCATTAGCCATACTGTTATCCCAATATAAATCATTGGATCAACGATTAATTAAGTTCAATAATGAACTTCTTAATCCGAACATTATCTATCTTAGAATCAGTATTTATTTCTTGTTTTAAACTAACATTATTTACAATGATTAATGTGTTATCAAATAACATTAGAATTATTGTGACACTCCCACTCAATTTCTTGTCTATACAAGATTCAATGGCATTTTGTGGTTTTCGAGACATTTTGAATTCTATTTCATTCCCATCGGCATCTTAGAGACTTACTCTCCTTTATAAGGATACCAATTCGAGCAATAAACATTTTATTCTCAGAAAATTTATAGAAATAATATCCATTTATTTCTTGTGGATATTACACAAAATAGTTATCTGATTTGGGCCTAATCTTATCAGAGGAAGGACGTTTAATAAACGTCCTTACATCCCAAATCTTCGCTTTAGACATACTAGGATATTTCCTAGTCCATATCTTATATGACGTCTTCAGAATCGTTTTAGTGGGATTTAATGCAATTGTTCCAGATTTAATTTATTGAAAGATCTATATGACTTATCATTAATCATATTTTATCTTATAAGGTACGATGTCTCCTTCCAGACACACCATTCCAATATGCTGTTCTAGATGGAATGAGTTATGAAACAATTTCAAACTCATATGGACAGTCATTAATTGATTGGCTTAAACATTATCATTGATCTTGTTCGAAAAGAATTTATTTTCTATCAAAAATTGGTTTCTATCTCCACTTTGAATTCTTTGAACTTTTTAAAAGGATTCTAATATGTGTTTCATAAGATACACATATCTGTATCTACTAATATCATCAGTAAATATATTGAAGTAACAAATTCTACCTCTAGTTTATGTATTCATTGCTCCATATACATCATTATGTACGAGACCCAATACTTATCACTCATTCACTGTGTCAAGTGAAAGGTGATTCAGTTATTTTGCCTAATAAAAAAGATTTATATTCTTTATATAATTCAAAATAAAATGATCTCAAAATTCGATCGTTATGGAGTTTTGATATACTTTCTTGATTACTTGGCTAACCGGTAATACTACAGGTATATTGGATTTAAATCACTAAGTTTAATCCACTCATTATTAATGTCAAGTACATTATAGTTAAGGATTTACAAAGATCATTAACTATTTATGAAATTCCATACGATATTTCATTTAAATAAAATGAATAACAATTATTCTTATATTACAAGTGAAATTCAAACTTGTCTAAACAAGATCTATTATAACATTTATTTTAAGTGGAATTTCATACTAACAATTATTTTATTTAATTAATTAAGCAAATGTATATATAACAAGAATTAACTTCCCATTGATAATCCAGCAACATTTGCTTCATTTCCAATCGTAAGTTCACTTGTCTTTTCAGATTTCTACTTATTTTGCAATTTCTGTAAATTCACATACATTTATGTGATTCATATCTAGTATTTAATACTAGAAATGTTTAAGCAGATTTTATAACATTTATATCTTATTCGGTTGGAGTCGAACTTCAACTTTCATCTTAGATCTTCGATATTTGTAAAATAAATATGCTTAATTTGTTTGAGGATAATCCTCAAATTTCAATATTAGTCAAGAAACTTGATTTAATTTATTTATCCTTCTCAAGGATTAATTTAAATTATCGGAGTTATTTTGTTATTTAATATCTACAGTAGATAATAAATAACAACTGATTCTGTAATATTTATTTAATACAAAATTTATATTAACATAAATATATGATTTAAACTAAAATATGCTCCCACTCAAATTAACATCTCTCTATTTATATAAATATAGCAGTCTATATATATAATGGTGTTCCAAGATCCATATCTAGTCATGCCTTGATCTAGCTTTGGCTAATCCCCAAAACACAACCTTTAATTAGGTAGACATCTTATGTCAATTATATCGTGTATATAATTCTTGGATCGCATGATGAACATTTTGTTCAGTATTATTCATTTGCTCAAAATATAGAATAATTCATGCTATTGTCTCTAAGGCCATGATCCTATTATGCAGCCTTAGTTAAATAAGATCCAATAATACAGTCGAAGCACCACAATTACTCCTACCGCATATAACCAAAATAAGAAGATGCACAACGCTTTGGCGTTACCTACATCCAATGAGATTGGACATTGATGGGTGTACTATTGGAAGACTTCACCATGATTTAATATAACAAAATTTTGCTTTTAAAGGGAATTATATAATTCATAGTGGCAAACAATATTAAAGTCTATTTACATATATCAAAATATATGTATCTTATATATATACTTTACACATATGTATATATATTAAAATTTTATATCACAAGACGTTGCTATCTAACTCTGACTTCCCTTTTATCATATAAACCCAAGCCAATGTCATACATATATATATATATATATACACACACACACACACATATTTAAGTCCAGGTCCATACAAGTTTTAAGGTCCATCTATGAATGTCCATATCATTTCATTATATTATTTTGCAAACACTTACGCTACTATTGGATAATGCAGCAGTACTATGTATGCAAAATAAAGAAGCTACTGTTAAAAATATATATTATATATAACATATATGATGCATGCACTCAACATATATCAAACTTATGTACATAAATCGCCCAGAATTTCATAAACCTAGGCATAAATACTATAACAGAGTTCATAACTATATCAAAACAGAAAGTTTGAACACTTTACAAGTTTCATACGATCAGCCAACCAGTTTAATATAACTGATAAGAACAAAACTGAATGTACAACGACTATTAAGACCAGAAAACAAAAGTAGAGGGTAGACTCTCTAAAATTAATACATAATGTCTGACTCATCTATACAGTCATTTAATCTCAATAATATATATATTATCAATATACAATGCCCATATTTAAAACATATACGTACAAGACTATACAATCATAAGAAAATTTTGTATAATATTATGTATCTTTATACATAATACTACCGACTGGAACTTCTGCAAGCCAACCAGATTTCATTTGATTTTGGAATTTCCATAGAATCTGCATCAACTTGTCCATCTAAATGCCAACATTGGTACCATTCTCAATGATCAATACTGCAATTTTCTAGATCAACATCTGCTGAAACGATTTCAGCATGCATAATAGTAAGTTAACCTCCAAAATGATCTTATCATATTAAAACTCTTATTTGAATATAAACAGTGCATTACATCTATATGTATATGTCACTGTTCAAGTTCAACAATGTATCAGCATACATGCAGTGTATTTGTTAATGCAATCATCTCTTAATAAACTATTTATAACTAATAACATCAGATAGTTTTAGCATATACAAATTATATGCCATGTTAATGTTTAATTATGTATGTACATATCATTTGCATAATATGTACAGACACATGGATCTTTAAAAGGATTTAACATGTTATAATGACATGTAAATTATAAACATGGGGTTATGCAAATAACATTTGTGGTGTTCTCATAAAATAAATAGTGTACAAGATGAGATGAACTTATTCATCATATGGTTGTTAAGTCAAATCCAATGGCAATCAAATTGCATCAAATTTTCGGGCGTATTTAACATCTCAAAACAGGGGTTGATAAATATCAATCAATATATATATATATATATATATATATTCTGAAGCAAATAAAAGAGTTGAATGTCACTATAGAATCATGAAATCATATGCAGATATATAAAACATGAGCAGCTTAGTGTTGCTATAATGACATGCATTGTTCAAAATCTAAAAGGAATTTTATGGAAAACAAATCCTTGTATGTCAAACAATCACTTGAAGCCATGCTTTCAAATAATATTATATGAGATATGTCTATCTGCATTTGTATTTCAAACAGGTATAGCATATAAAATTGAATCACTTGAATTTGCATATATACATATTATATAGCATCATCTATATATATTACTTATTGATCATTTATTAGTTCATATGCATATTTATATATACATTCATAAATGAATACATATATCCATGACACAATAAACTTTGATGCACATATTTATATATGTACATCAACACAGACTAAAATAATAATAATAATCTGTATATCAATATATACATCATATTACTCACCCTGCATATATGTTTCTAGATGTTAATTATATATATACACACACACACATATAACTCAGATAGGAAAATTCAGTTAAATGTATATGACAATCATGTATAAATGCTTGAGAATGAATACCTTCTGCTGCTTCTTGTGTTAATCATATAGAATCCTTATGAAACAAATTTCTAATGCACTGTTTAACTTATCAAATAAGATAACAGTATCATCATACTGGTAAGAACAATGATTCTTTTATTATGATTTATAAAGCAGCAGATGCATTTTCAATTTAATATTTACTTATGTAAGCAAGTGTTATATATATATATATATATATATATATATGTTTAACTGTGCAACATACTTGCAGCAGTATTCAATGGAATAGTACATTCAATCCATATACATATGTTCACAGAAACAAAGCTATGATTAGATGTTAACTATTTCAAGCATATGCTATATAGGCAAATGGTCATGATAAGTTGATCCACTGTGATATGCAAAAATACAGTGTTCTGGTTTTGGCTGACTAGCATATATCAACAATATATTCTCTAAACATGTCTAACATATATATTAGGCATATACATATATATTTAAATTATTTAAACAAACTGCAAGTACGTTCAAAACAAGTAACCTGAAATGATAAGTGTAGATATTTCAAATCACACTTGCATTAAAGATATATCAACATATACAAAACCAGTATAGATGGGTTTTCCATTATATTTAAAACAGGAAAACACAAGATGACCCATTTACAAGTCATACTTGTAATAGTTTATTCACTAATGCACAAAGGTATGGGGAGCTATAAACTTTAGGTGTTGATATACTATAGGTGTTGACCCATTCACAGTATCATCATACTGTAGATTATAATACAGTATCATCATATTGTAGTATATTCAAGTGATATCAAATTAAAATAAGTTATCTCCACTTACTGGTGTATGATCAGAATGGCACCAGCAACTTTTGCTGTATGTATTTGATGAACTACAAGTGGTAAACAACAATATTGAATTTATTTGTATGCATACCCATTAAGCAATGTATTTTTATATATATAGACATGTATAAGTCTGTCAAACATACAAATAAATATGTATATAAATACGGAAAAATATTCGATCCCAAACATGATAATAACAGAGTTAGGATTTTCATACCCGTAAATCAAAAAAAAATTGATTTTATTTCCAGATATAAAGATCAAACAGGAAAATTTTGTCTTAACAAATTTCCATATCAACGATTTCATTAAATCAAAGTAACCTGAAAACCATCTTACTAACTTGTAATCAATAAAACCATTTTTAATCATGAGATGAGTATGTAGGATAAATTCGGGTCATATACATACTTATTAATCAAACATTTTTGATAATAAGTTCGGCCTTGTTTACTCATATAAACAGATCAATATACTGCTTGAGATCAAATCCATATTTTCAAGATATAATAGTTTAAAACTAGGAAAATTCAAATAGAATCAATATCAGATATTAATTCGTATTTGAATGAAACATTTTTAATTTCAGAAACAAAAAAATACGTTTAACATTCCTAATTAGTCAATTCAAAATCAAATTCACTAATTTCTATATCCAATACTATCGATCAATTAGGAATTCAAACAATATAAATCTAAATTAGAATTCGAAATACAATTCATTGCAAGCCTGACTCCGATACCACTGTAGGGTTTCTTAGATCTAATCGTGTTACCCAATTTTATGATTTAACAAAATTAAATCCGGGATCTGTACAATAAAAGTAAATCAAAATCAATCTAATCGTGTTACCCAATTTCATTGCAAGATACATACATATAGCCCTTCGTTCGTCACTTTACAGCGTGGCATAACAACTTTTTTGGTGGGAATAAAACTAGTGCTAAATACATAAAAGGAAAATGCATAAAAAAGATAAAGTGATGGTGCTGCTATTCTTTTAGGCATGTGCAGCTGCTTTCTTTAACCGATTTTGTTACTCCTTGAATCTTATTGGCCTCTGCGTCTTCCTCTTTGGTCTTGCATTATCATGGTTACCCTCAGCTTGTGCATGTGTATCAATGTGGGTTGTATTATCGCCCACCTCTTCAAGATCGACCTTGTCCTCAAGGTCATGATAGCTGTCTATGAAAGTCTTTGGTAGGTCTAGTGTGATCGATAAGTTTGGATACGGACAAAGCTTCGGTAATGAAATGTGAAATACAGGATGAAGCATTCTCTGGAAGTAGAAGTTTGTACGCCACCTGTCCAATGCGTTCAACTATCTGAAATGGCCCATAATATTTTCTGGACAACTTGTTGTGTCTGTTGCTAAGTGTGTACTGATGATGAGGACGGACTTTAAGGAAGACCCACGAGCCAATGTCGAATTGTTTGTCAGTTCTACGCTGATCTATGTGGTTTCTGTAGGGTTTCTTAGATCTAATCGTGTTACCCAATTTTACGATTTAACAAAATTAAATCTGGGATCTGTGCAATAAAAGTAAATCAAAATCAATCTAGATCAGCGTTTATACTTGTCGTGTTTGAATCCTTCAATAATCAAGAAGAATCTCGAACCGAATGAGGGCGAAATTGGAGAAGCAGTGAAGCATCAAATCGAGAGCACATCAATCGTCGTGCCTCTAGAGGTATCCATAAGAACGCATCCGCCTTCGATCGAATCAAAGAATGGAAGAAAGGGCTACAGTGCTAGCCGCCATTATTGGATTGAAAAGATACGGTAGGGTTTCTATATTTTTCTCATCTAATAATTGGTGGTTCATGCGTGTCATTTAAAAGGAACGATTTCCTTTATAAAACACAACGTGTACCCTCAAAATAAGGAAACCAACCGATATACTATTGTAACATTAAATAAAATATCAACTGATTTGATATTTTATTTATCCAATAAATGTTTTTCCCTTTATTACGTTCTAAGTATGTGACCCTATAGGTTATTACAACATTGGCAATGATTTTAAATCGTATTTAAAATCATAAATAATGATTGGCATCTAGCAATATGCCACTGCTACCCAAGTTATAATAAGATCAATGATTCGATACAACCTTTCCGTGACCAGTGTATCAATGTAATATTGTAACACCCCGTAATTTTATAACATTAAAATTCACAAATTAAAGTATACTTAATTTTTAGAAAAGAATTAAGTGAAATGGGTTGTACAGAGAAATATATATATATATATTGATATATATATATATAAATTAAAAATTAAATAAATAAATATGCGAAAAAGTTCAAAACAGTGAATTGGGAGGGGGAATAACCGAACCTGCCCATTTTTGAGGTCGACCCAAGCCCCGCTGGGTCGACTAGGGGTTAATCCAGGGTGTTTGGCTGTCAACCCGTGGGCCGATTCGCTCAAATGCAGATTTTGCATTTGATTGGTTCTCATGGTTCAGGGTTAATCTAATGGTCCTAAATAACTTCCTACACCTATAAATACATCCTAATGCTAACCCTAAACCTAATTAAAATAGAATAGTTACCGTCATACCATCGCCATGGAAATCAATGGAGCCGCCGCCAACTAAGAAAGAAGAAAAGCAAATTCAATTCTAATTCTCTCAACCCTAAAGCAAAGTAAAACTCTCACTTTTCTTCTCTAAATTGTGAGTATGATGATCTTAACAAGATTATTATCATTTTAATTAGGTTGAGTTATGAATGGATTATGAGTAGATGATGTGAATTATCATATATGTTGTTGTAAACCCCTTTTGCTATCATGTATATTGTAAATCCAATGTTATGTGATGATGATATCTTATATGTTGTAAATCATGCTATGATGATGTTATGTATGTTGAAAGTTTCTATGCTAAGTTGTGATGAATCATACATGTTAAAAAGGCCATGATGTTACCATCTATGCTAGTTAGTTCATATTAATTAAATCATCATGTTTGGGTTATGTTGATCTATATGACAAGTCACATATGCAAGTTAGATTGATTAGAAAAATTATGAACATATACCAAGACATCTATTATGACATCTAGAATTATGCTATGACATATGTGATATCCTATGCTAGTTCACACCATCATTATGTTGCCTAAAAACCCCATATGCAAGTTTATGTATAGATTTGGGCTATGATCATATCATATAAATTGAGACATTTAACAAGTTGACACCTTTTGATCCTTAACATGTGTAGTTTATGCAAGTTTCACCCCTATTATGATTAGATTTATTTTAATTGTCTATATGTTGTGATAATTTATCTTTGTGCTAGGTGTTAGACTATACAAGTCTAGCCTATATTATGCGTTGAATAAGCGAACGTACAAAAGGTGGGGTAGGGGTAATATTAAGGATTTAATATTAAAAAGTTGGGGTGCAATTGATATGATTTTGCATGTCATAAGTGGATGGCCATAATTGAGTCAATTATGGACATCATTAAAAGTTGACTTAATTAATAATTTGAATAGGGAATTATTAAAACTGGGGTAAAAGATTTTAAGTGTTAATCAATGCTTAGGACACGAGGTTGGACTCGTTTGTGACGTAAACCTGCCCGGACCCGCCCGGCAAATCCAGTGGTCACAAATGTCAGCCCAATGTGAGAGGTCCTAGGCCTAAACTAAAGCATAACGGTTGTAAAGACACGAGGTTAGACTCTTTTATGGTGTAAGACTGCCCGGACCCGCCCGGCAAATCCAGCTGCCATAAATGCTAGTCTAATGCGAGAGGTCTTTATGAGGTTATGGCCTGAATGAATTAAGAAATACTTAACTAGATAAACATGTAAGGTGGGACATGGGGGTTAAGTAGGTGCCTTGGGTGGCATGAGGAATCTAGGGGGTGCCCTTAGTGGCATGTGAAATACGATTAGTAAGACTTAACCAAACATACATGTAAATGAACATGACTAAGAGGGTTAAGTGGGATATACTAGTGACAAGCTTAGGTGGGTAGCTTGTGGGGGCCCATTTCGACCAGTATCCCAAATGTATCTTTGTGGGCTCGACCCAAGTCGAGGACGGGACACGCATGCTGGGTTCGACTGTAAGAGGCCAAAAAGGGGAGCGGTGGCAACGCAAATCCAACGGGTTTCGTATGCGTGTGCGGACCCGGGCTGGTAGGTAAGACGTTGTTGCATCGTGTAGGTATAAGCCGTGCATTCTCAAGTTGTATCGGGTTGCCACTTTAGGGGAGTGATACACCCCACTGTAGGGCCAGCACGGGTATCTACGAGTAGGGAGCCGATCGAAAGTGGGTAGTGGGGTACACCTAGTGGAGATAGGGGCAGACGGCACCTATGTAGTCAGCTAGGGGTACGTAAGGTTATTTATAAAGTTTCTGTGTGAAGCAAGTGGGAACAAACAATAGGGTGACTGGTGTGGTGCAGTGTAGTAATGTGCGGTGCAGTGTAGTAATCATTCGTTAGTAATTAGGTGTGCCTTTACCATTATCTTAAACGCTATCTTTATCTTCCTAAGAGTTCATAGACATTTACTTGTCTTCCAGCTTATGCCTTAGTCTAGTTATTTTGATAATAGTATTGTTAGAATTATCATACTCGCCAGACTTTATGTCGGACCCCCTCTATTTCTATCCTTTTTCCCCCTCCAGGTCCTCAGGTTGGGCCCAGCTCTAGTGGAGTTTGATTGAATTGCTTCATCTCTCTTTGGAAAGCTTGGACCGTTGAAGTAAAGTCCAGCTTGTTATCTTTTTAATGGCTATTTATGTAATGGGATTATGTATTTTGTTTTTATGAAGATGGATATTGTACTTGGTTATGATCTATGGTTTTATGATGTAACAAACATGTTTAATTTCCGCTGCAATAAATTGAAGTTTTAGATTTCCAAGTACTATTTATTATCTGTCTTGTTGTAATTTTTCTGTTCTATATTCACTTATAACCTCCATGGAAGTTAATGCATTCCCTTTGTGAGTGACATTAATGGACGTGGGGTGTTACACGTGGTATTAGAGCTTAAGGTTACCAGAACAGATAAAAATACTTTAGAAAAATAGTTATTTTTGGAAGAAGTGTTTTCAAAAACATGTTTTAATGAGAAATTTAAAGAGAAAAGTTTTTAAGAAAAACATAATCCCCAATAGCCACATATCTTTATCTTTCGAATTCTCCATTTTGAATCTTTCCTTTTTCGTTTCAGCATGGCTGAAGATCTTAATCTACCCAACGGTGTAACGATACCAGGATGGTATAGGAGGCTATTGGAGGCTAGGGCCGCTGCAGGTCCAGCCAATGTTCCTCCACCACCAGTTGCACCCGTTCCTCCTCCTCCTCCTCGCGTAGATACTTTTGCAAAGACGTGCAAGGAATTCAAGGCTATGGGTGGAAAACCATTTCAAGGGTCAGAAACGTTTGTGGAAGCTAGAGATTGGCTTAAGGAGGTGGAAGAATTGCTAGAAATCTTTGAAGTAGAAGAAGGGAGGAGAGTTCGTTTAGCAGCTTGGTTGATGAGGGAGAGGCCTCGTTTTGGTGGGAGGTCACTAATGGGGAGCGTCCTGTTGACTCTTGGGCGGATTTCAGACGTAGGTTCGAGGCGAAGTTTCTCTCAAGGGCGGAAGAAAATCTATATATGGAAAGGTTCTTGACATTGAAGCAAGGAAGCTCATCAGTGAAAGAATATGTCAATAAATTTGATCAGTTAGCAAGGTTTGGCTTGGACTTAGTAAACACGCCAGAGAAGAAGGCTCTAAGGTTCGTGAATGGCTTGAATGAACCATTGCAAGGGTTGGCTATGACCCACATCCGGATGGGGGCCACCTTTGAGAAGTTAGTAGAAATGGCGCTCATGCATGAGGAGAAAAGCGCTAAAGCTGATAAGGCACCCGAGATGAAGGGGGATCAGAAGAAACCACAACAGCAAAACAAGAAGGGTGGAAAAGACAATAATGGCAAGGGAAAGGAGAAGTGCTTTAACTGTGGAACCCCAGGCCATCTCAGCAAGGATTACCGAAAGAAAAAGAAGACAGGCTGTTTTCATTGTGGCGATGCGGGACATTTAGTGAAGGACTGCCCAAAGAAGGGGCAGAGGGCAGGAGCTACCTCGGGAGGACAGGTGCAGGCTCTTATGGCACCAGGGTAGGCTAGGGGACAAGTTCAGGCTGTCCCACCGCTGCAAGAACGAGGTAGAACCATTTCTGTTGAAAGCTTAGTTTTTCTGTTTGATCATCCTGTCCGTACCTTATTCGATTCGGGCGCATCACATTCGTTTATCTCTACATCATTAGTTGAATCACTGCACTTAAACACCAGTTTAGTAGAGGATCCCTTAGTTGTTTCGAATCCAATAAGGGGCTCAACTTATTTGTCCATGATGTGTTTGGATTTGAAAATTTCCATACTTAGCGTTGAATTTAGATGTGATGCTTATGTGTTGGGCTTCACTGTGACGGCAAGGAATTTCGCTCGGTCCGAACCAGTCGCTAAACCGATCCAGGCCGTTCGAAACGCCCTATCGTTTGAGAACAGGACAAAACAGAACGCATACAAAAGAACATTTCACTGTATATTACAACAATGCATCAGATTACAAGGATATACAGGGTATGAATAAATATTACACAGAAATATCAGAGATTTAAATTACATTTAAATACATAGCAGCGGAAAATAATACAATACACAAATAGAAGGAGATATACGGATACAAAGCTTTCCGGATATCGTTCCAGCTGTAAACCAGGATCCTGTGAATATAAATCTGCAAAACCAAAACTACTAGCTGCCCGTGTCAAAATAAGGGCACCCAGAGTTTAGGTTAAAACAATAAACTCCAGGTCAGTCATGGGACTGGTGTGAGAACTAAAACAGTTAATCTTTGTTTTAAATCATTAGGTAAATCAAGGGACCACGCCGTATAACACGGAACGGGTTTCCTCCCAAGAATACCAGTGCATAAAACAAACAGCGCAATGCTAAATAAAGAAAAATGAAGCTGTTATAAGACCCAGGTCCCATCACACAATGCAACGCAGCCGAGGATAGGGTTTCCCTTATAACAGCCAAAGAATGCTTGATACGTTTAAAACAAATCATTTGATACTATTATAAGTGCATAGTGTATAAAACACTTCAAATCATAAGTATCAATCATAGGCGGCATGAGCGCCCCATCCCACTATGTCACCATATATAGGTTTACAAATAAAACCGCAAAGTCACGTATTTGGAAATTGGATTTCCATCTATGAACCGAGGCAAAAGATAGTCCTCAACCGATTCGAGACGCTCTAGCCCGTGTCTCAGGATCAGAGCTCGAGTGACCCTTGGATCGTCAGGGCCAGTCCACCGATGTGGATTAAACTTAAACCCTGAACATGCGTCTCCCCACCCTTTGGGGTGTCAATGAGCCAACGAATGACTCCATCGGTTCGAGAACGACCGATCAATCCGAGGCGCCTCGCAACAGCAACAACCACATAAGTCAAACTCGTCAGGGCGTGTAAAACCACTGACGCCACTTTTTAGCTAGAAGGAAACGCATGCCCTCCCTGAGGTCCTCTCCCGTTTTTGGTTCATACCGGGTGTGAAACTCGCGAAGTAAACGTTACACAAAGCTACGCCACAAAGGCCGTGCTTTGATCATCACCACAAGACTTTGCTTTTCAACAGAAGCCTCGATCAATTGCCACTTAGGCATGCCACACAGGCAATTCACTCCATGCGTTTGATATCCATCAATATATAACCCTTGAGCTCGTACGTCTCAGAGAAGGGCGTTAAGCAAGAGAATAAATTCTCCGCCGCCAAACAGATATATATTTAATAGAAATCAATCACACAGACTAAAATCCCATGTCAGACACACAGTCCATTTACAAGTCCGTTCTGGGTCTGAACGAAACCGGAGGCACCTAGTACCCCGCATATCCATCGATCTCCAAGTACGTCTGGACGATCACTAACTGTTTCCATCTTCTTGGGTGTACAGCCCAATCAAGATCATCAGTTATCACCCAAACGACGTGAAGACCTCCGGTCTTCGACCATCGTCTTCATCTTCGACTTATCGTCGTATCAGTTATTCAGAATGGGATAAACCCGGTCTTTCCGAATAACTCGCGTATATTTTAAATAAGTGTTACACAAACACAACATACGCCTCATTCCAATTCATCAGTCACTAACCGTAAATTAATCAAGAGAATAATTTCCCAAATATTAACCCCGAAGGCCGAAACCAACATCAGATCAATATCCAGAAAACCATTCTGTTTGGCTAACCGACAGTTAATTTCTAATTTCACATTCATAGGGAAAGGTTCCCATTAATTTTATCAAAGATAAATTCTTTAATTTATTCTTTAATCTACTTTTGAATATCAATTCAAACTAGTCGGGATTAACGAAACTTACCGAAGTAATCATTTGTTTTAATTTCCCGATCCCAACCTATTTATCCCATGAAGTAAAACTGGTAATACTTCATATCTAACACCACAGTGTTATCGGTAAATTCAATTACCATTTCACGTTCAAATCTAATTAAAGATTTAACTATCGCCTGGAGCAAAACTGGTGATACACCCTTTCGATTATTTCAATCTAATTAAAGATTCATTAAAACTCCACTTAGTTTTAATCTTTGACTGGGTTAAAGAATCAGTGTCATTTAAAAACACGGTTCACGATAAACCCAAAATCTCATTCATTAATCATCGGGTTAAAGAACGAGTGTTATTTAAAACACTGTCCACGATAAACCCAAAAATCAATATCGATTCAATTCCAATTAAATGTTATTTAATTGGTACACTTCATTAAATCTAAATAAAAAGATTTAATCTTTTCTCAACTGGGTTCAAGAACAGTGTTAGTGAAGACACCATTCACGACAAACCCAAATCACATTTGATATTCAATATAAGGCTCTGAATAGAAAATATAACGGCTTATATTCAATATCAAATTCCACGATTAACAAATGTCGTATCGGAAATAACGATATAAATATATATCTTTCAAATTTCCATAACAACATCCGTATAATCACGAATTCCAACATCGAAATATTCCGAAGACAATTTCGATTCAATTCCACTCCAATGCAATCATTGGAAATTTTGGTTATCTTTAAAACCCGTTTCAAATTCAATTTATTTATTTCAAAATAAATAGAATTATATTTCTAGTTCAAAACTAGTTCATTTCGATAAAAAATCTATTTTTATCTTTTCAAATATGGAATTTTTCATCCCAAATCTTCACAAATCATTTCTTATGATTTTACATAAATTATTACTATTTTTAATAATTTTATCAAGGCCCGTACAGTCGATTTCCATCAATGGCCATCGAACTGCACTTACAGCGACCTTTTTCGAATTTGATTTGGACATAATTCCAAATCCAACCGTTAGATTTCAAATTTCTAATATTCGTTAGAAAGCTCTTTTCGATACGAACCCAACGGTTCCGGTTTCAGGAGAATCCGACGGTCGGATCTCCCGTAATGTCCGTTTGAAATAAATGGTCGTAATTCACGAACTGCCGCGGCGCGGCGCGTTCTATTCAGGCCATTATATTATATATATAATATATATTTCGTCGATTTCTATTTAAAACGAATTATATGAATAGTTTTGAATTCGTTTCAAAAGCAATTTCAACTTCCATTTCAATTCAAATCAAAATTGAATTCTTCTTTATAAATTCGTTTTAAAATTCCTTTCTATTCAATTCAAATTTCAATTCAAATTTCGATTCAATTCGATTCGCTTTCAATTCAATTTGAGTTCGTTTTATATTCAATTCATTTCGAAATCGTTTTATATTCAATTCCTTTCGAAATCGTTTTCAATTCATTTCATTTCGAAATCGTTTTCAATTCAATTCATTTCGAAATCGTTTTCAATTCAATTCATTTCGAAATCGTTTTCAATTCAATTTGTTTCGAAATCGTTTTCAATTCAATTTGAATTCGTTTTCATTTACGTCAAAATGGCGTCAATCTACTCAACACGGCTTCATAAATTTCTATTTTCAAATATTCTATTTCAAATATTTCTTTTTCAAAATAGTTGTTATTATCAAAATATTTCGTTCAACACATGACCAATCTCAATGAATGAGTACTGTCAACACATGAACTTTTATTTTATATCGATAAAGATGTAAATTTTAATATTAAAATATTTCGTTCAACACATGACCAATCTCAATGAATGAGTACTGTCAACACATGAACTTTTATTTTATAATATTCTTTATTTTTCAAATTGGAATGAGGCCCAATCAATTACCATATAAAATTAATTATATGGATTTTCATACAACACATGTATATAATAGCATTGAAAAATAATCAACCATCAACCAAAGTGCACTACACTGTATAAGCATCAAATATAGATATTCAACGCTTATAACAGCATGTCAATCAATCGATCGACATATTTAATCAATCAGGATGAGTGAACTTCAAATTTCATCCCAACACCCGTGTGGGGTTTTCAAACAATCAAACAAAGATTTTATTTGTGCAGTTGGGCGATGTATAAAATTTATCGACCCAATCAATGTCCTTCAAATAAGTGTACATAAACAAACCGTCTGGTTTGTAAATGAATATTTATTTTATTCACTTTCACTATATTCATATTCGCGTTAAAAATTATATTTTTAACGATAAAACATTTTATTCTATCATATGAGTTTCTATTATTCATTTACACAATAAAATGATATTTTTATTTTCTAACATATTTTAGAAAATTTCGGCGGCATAACGGCACGATACTAGAAACGGGACGAGGCCTAGCCTTATCCCCGGTCTAGTGAAGGCCCACGCCATTCACACATCAATCAAATCAATACGTTATGTAAACCACAAAATTTGGAGTAAGAGTCTAACCTAGCCTTACTCCTTCGCCTTATAACGGCGCACGTCTAATCCTAACCAATTTATCGATTCGATTCTTCACACCACAAACCACATTCAAACCAATATCGCAATCAATCACCAAACAGCCAAACAAACAAGTCCATGGTCTGTGGACGATTGTGTCGGGTGCTACTAAGCACCGTCTGCATCCTAGTATATATATATAACTAGAAAATAAATTTGAAAGGTGAGAAATTCTCACTTATAGCTATCCTAGCTCCACGGCACTTCATTGATAGACATCTTCATCGCTATCGTATCTTCGTCATCTTCGTTGCCCGTAGCCACTACATATGTAAAAATCGAATTTTTACTTCGCTATTCAATATAAAAAAAACACATTTTTATTCCGCAGTTCAATATATAAAAATCACATTTTTATTTCAAAGTTCAATATATAAAAATCACATTTTTATTCTTTCTATTTCTACTTTAAAAACAATGTATATTTTCAAAACAAGACGGTATGTATTTTCAAATCAATGCTATCTTTTTTTTTTTTTTTAAATCATATGCTATATGTAAATTTAAAAAACATATTTTATTTAAAGCCATATACATATTTAAAAACCATATTTTTCTATGCAATGTTATTTATTTTTAAATCAAGGCTATTTTTATTCACAAAGATAATGCCATTTTAATTTACAAACAATACTTTTTAAAACAAAGTTCTTTCATAATAATGATGGCTACTAAGTCAATGATTAAACTAATTAGAATATAATTAACTAAATTAACAATGTTTAGAAGGAAGAAAAATACCCTGCCTTTCCTTTTAATCATCTTCTACGTTCATTCCTGTAGCTAAAGAAACCCATCCTCGTCGACAATTAGGGTAGCTCCTCGCAGCCGCTGCTTTTCTTCTGGAGGAGGGTTCACGGGCGAGGTCAGGTGGCGCACGGGGTCAGGAAGTGGTGTTGGGGGGTGCGGCAATCGAAGTTGGGTACGGGGGTCAGGAGTGGCTGGCGGATCTCGTTTAGGTGGAAGGGTTTGGGCGCGGTTGACATCAGAAAGGAGAGGAGGATGAGTACGAGAAGAGGGAGAGGTTGATCGGGGGGGGGGGCGAGGCGGCCTCCTGGGGCGCGACGGCGAGGTCATCGGAGGAGAGGGAAGCGACGGGATCGAGATTCCCTTTCTCTTTTTTTTTTTCCTTTCTGCCGTTGACTGATAGACAAAAGGAGGAGGGAGTTAAAAAGAATTTTATATTTAATTTATTATTAAATTCAAAAAGTTGCTTTTCCAATTCTAACTCAGGATCGAACCCAACGACTGTCGCTTCTAGCTAATTACCCCCATTCCGAACTCAATGGGATATGTTTCGTAGGCTGATTCGATCGTTTGAATCAGTTTCCGTTTAATTTACATTTAAATCATTATATTGAATTTTAAACGTACATTTCAAATTACCGGGGTCACATACTAACTAGAAAAATTCCAGAAAAATATTTTCTAGCTTCGTATTGACGATACGGTCCTAACAAAACTAGTTTCGTCGAATTCTGAGACCGTTGGAAAAATGACCAATTTCCAGTCGATTAAAATCAACTGAAACTGGTCAAACGCGTTTTCCTTTGCCACGCTCACATACTGATTCGAAAAATTATGAAATTTGAAACCTAGCAATAACTTCACATCCCGGACCCAACAAAACTGGTTTCGTCGAAATCCGAGGTCGTTTGCAAAACGGCTATTTTTAAGGGCTATATATTATATAAAATATATATAAATTCCACAGCGACTATTCTGAATTTTCAACTGGACATATCTTATCATTTCTAAAGTGAAATCTCGGTTTGTTAACTTCGTTAGAAAGATATTCACTATTAGATTCCATTATTTTTGGTTTCACTAAAATCCGGATTGTTTTGCACCCGGTACATTCCATTGAAGTTTGAAATCGAATTATCGAACTACCGCGCCATTTTCAATTCTATTTATAATTATATATAATTATTTATATTCTAACGACGACGCGTATAAATATATTCGTTCGAATTATATTCAAAATAAATTTCTCGTCGATTTTATTTAAAATAATTCATTTTAAATAATCAAAATTCGCTAAAATTGCCAAAATAAAAATTTTAAACTGGCCCAGATTTTCCGGGTTGTTACAACGGGCTATGGGCTAATTTTAGGAATGGATTGGTTATCCAGAAATGGGGCCGTTCTTGATTGTGAAAGGAGAGTAGTTAGGCTCGTGACTCGCCTTGGCAACACTCTCGAAATCTTCTGTAATCCCATAAATTCGGTTATGCTAAGTTATCTAGAATCGCTTGACGCGTCTGAGGAAAATCTACGATCTGTTAGAGTGGTCCGAGAATATTCGGATGTGTTTGAGGAGGTGAAGGGCTTGCCTCCGAAGCGGGAGATAGATTTTCGAATATATCTTGTGGATAATGCGAAACCAGTATCTTTGCCAATACGCCACATGGCTCCACGTGAAAGGAGGGAACTCGATAAGCAAGTGAAGGAGTTGCTTGAGAAGGGGTTCATAAGACGAAGTATATCGGAGTGGGGTGCTCCAGTAGTATTTGCCACGAAGGCGGATGGGTCCCTTAGACTGTGTGTGGACTATAGAGAACTTAATAAACTTACTAAGAAGAACAGACACCCATTGCCGAGGATTGACGATCTCTTCGATCAGTTAGTTGGCGCCTCAGTGTTTTCGCAGTTGGACTTAGCCACTGGGTTCCATCAGTTGAGAGTGGCTGAGGATAGCATAGACAAGACTGCCTTTAGGACTCCGGACGGTTTCTATGAATGGCTAGTGATGCCCTTCGGTTTGACAAACGCCCCAGCATATTTTGTTGATTTGATGAGTAGGGTGTTTAGGGAGTAACTTAACAAATTCGTGGTAGTCTTTGTAGATGACATCTTGATCTTTTCTAAGGATGAAGAAGAGCATGCCCTACATCTTAGGGAAGTGTTGGAGACCCTACGAACGCATAGCATTAAGGCTAAATTTTCTAAGTGTCACTTCTGGAGGAAGGAAGTACGGTTCTTGGGGCACGTGGTTTCCAAAGAAGGGATAGCCGTGGATCCCGCGAAGGTGGTGGCCATCCAAGATTGGAAGGTCCCTAAAAATGCTACCGAAGTGAGAAGTTTCTTGGGGTTGGCTGGCTACTATAGGAAGTTTATCAAAGACTTCGCAAAGATATCAGCTCCATTGACACGCTTGACGAAGAAGAACCTAGTTTTCAAATGGGACGTAGATTGTGATGATGCGTTTCAATGTTTGAAGAGAGCTTTGACTTAAGCCCCAGTCTTAGTATTGCCAGACGAGAGTAAGCCGTTTACCGTTTATACTGATGCTTGTGGGACAGGACTAGGTGCAGTCTTAATGCAAGAGGGTAGGGTAATAGCCTATGGTGGAAGGCAGTTGAGAGCGCATGAGAAAAATTATCCTACACATGACCTAGAATTGGCCGCTATTGTTTTCGCACTTAAGTCTTGGCGAGAAATTCGAATTATTCACTGACCACAAGTCTTTAAAATACCTATTCTCTCAAAAGGACTTGAACTTAAGGCAGCAAAGGTGGATGGAGTTCTTAGCGTCCTACGACTTCGAAATAGCCTATACCCCTGGCAAGGGTAACGTGGTGGCAGATGCCTTAAGTAGAAAAAGATTATCCTTAATTCCTTTGTTTGTTGAGCGGCGAAGTTTAGAATTCATTTCGATGCTTGACTTTAGACCTTCCGTTGACTTCGAACCCGGTTTGCTAGCATCCTTGGAGGTCAGACCTACACTTTTGGGACGGATTGGCGAGGCACAGCGAGACGACCTGCAGTTGGTTGAGTTAGTAGAAAAACTCAAAGGAGGGGAGTCATCAAGCCATCTCCGTAGGTATACCCTAGACGATAAGGGTTGGTTACGTAGGGACGGTAGACTTTGTGTACCAAAAGACGATGACCTAAGGAAGACTATTCTTGACGAAGCACATCATTCGAAGATGACCATTCATCCCGGCGGGGATAAGATGTACAAAGACATGAAGAGAGTTTACTTTTGGGCCGGCATGAAGAAAGATGTGGCCGAGTATGTTGCTAGATGCTTGGTGTGCCAACAAGTAAAAGCGGAGCAAAAGAAACCCGGTGGGTTGGTTCACCCATTGGAGGTTCCACTATGGAAGTGGGAAAGTGTCTCGATGGATTTTGTGGATGGGTTACCGCGATCAAGGAAGGGTAATACGGGAATTTGGGTTATAGTAGATAGACTTACTAAAAGTGCCCATTTCATTCCCGTAAAGAGTAAGAGGACTGCTCCATGGTTAGCCTCCGTATACGTTCGAGAAATAGTTCGTTTGCACGGTGTTCCTTCTAGCATAGTGAGCGACCGCGGTCCTATTTTCACTAGCGAATTTTGGAGAAGCTTACAAGAGGCGGTAGGGACTCAGTTATGTTTGGGCACCGCATATCATCCTCAGACGGACGGCCAGACCAAGAGGGTGAATCGCATTCTAGAGGATCTGTTGAGGCTATGTATCCTAGACTTTGGGGGTACGTGGGAAGAGCATCTTCCATTGGTGGAGTTCACATATAATAACAGCTTTCAGTCCAGCATTGGTATGGCACCATTCGAAGCTCTTTATGGACGGCCTTGTCGTTCACCTACATGTTGGTGGGAATCTATGGATAAGATCTTACTTGGGCCCAATATGATTAGGGAGACTTCGGAGAAGATCGACTTGATTCGAAGGAGGATGAAAGCAGCACAGGATAGACAGAAATCTTATGCGGATAAGAGGAGGACAGATCTCGAGTTTGAAGTTGGGGACATGGTCTTTATCAAAGTGTCTCCATTATGGAATGTTTTTCGCTTTGGGTCCGTTGTGAAATTAGCACCAAGGTTTGTAGGGCCGTTTCCTATTAAGGAGAAAATTGGATAGATGGCGTATAGAGTGGAATTGCCCGAGAGACTTAGTGGTGTACACGACGTATTCCATGTGTCACATTTGAGGAAGTGCTTGCACGAGACCGCGGAAGTGGTAGAGCCGAGCTTTCTTAGAGAGGTGGAGATAGAGCGTGATGCGACAATTCGACGAGCTCCTACGCGCATTCTTGGGTCGGAGATCAAGAGGTTGAGGAATAGAGAGGTCAGACTAGTCAAAGTGCAATGGGGAGATGAAGAGAGCAACGCTACTTGGGAAACAAAAGAGAAGATGCGTTCACGATACCCTTTTCTTTTTGAGGGTATGTCTTTTAATTTCTCCTTTATCGCTTAGCTTGTATTTATCTTATCTTTAGTATATCCTCTCGCTAGTATCTTTGACCTTTAGTTAGGATAATCCTATGGTTGAAACATGTGTTTGAGACATGTTATGTATGGTGGATGCAAAGTGGATGCAAGTGTTTGCTAGTGGTTGCTCGTGGATGCATATACACACACTATTAGGCACCAGATCGGCTCAGTCACTTCATATTGCATATTGCATATATATGGATGTATTTAGTAAAATGGATGTATAATGGTTGTATTATCATATAGTTGCTGCATTCGGGTGGATGGTTGTGCACGCATATAGAATTAATATGTATCATTAGGAATCTTTTGCATACATATTGGACGCATGGCACTATCATGAATTGCACTAAGGAGGTCGACTGAATCAGTAGACCGCCTAATTTTGCATTAGATATGGACATATACACACACTGTGCATATAAACATTAAAGCATTAGAAGTCTTTTAAGGACAATGGATGCTGGTGTTTTATGGTTGAGTAGATGGACGATTAGATGGTAGGATATACATTCTTCTTGACTTGGAGATTTTGGGGATGAAATCCTTTAAGGAGGGGAGAATGTAACACCCCGTAATTTTATAACATTAAAATTCACGAATTAAAGTATACTTAATTTTTAGAAAAGAATTAAGTGAAATGGGTTGCACAGAGAAATATATATATTGATATATATATATATATATATAAATTAAAAATTAAATAAATAAATATGCGAAAAAGTTCAAAACAGCGAATTGGGAGGGGGAATAACCGAACCGGCCCATTTTTGAGGTCGACCCAAGCCCCGTTGGGTCGACTAGGGGTTAATCCAGGGTGTTTGGCTGTCAACCCGTGGGCCGATTCGCTCAAATGCAGATTTTGCATTTGATTGGTTCTCATGGTTCAGGGTTAATCTAATGGTCCTAAATAGCTTCCTACACCTATAAATACATCCTAATGCTAACCCTAAACCTAATTAAAATAGAATAGTTACCGTCATACCATCGCCATGGAAATCAATGGAGCCGCCGCCAACTAAGAAAGAAGAAAATAAAATTCAATTCTAATTCTCTCAACCTTAAAGCAAAGCAAAACTCTCTCTTTTCTTCTCTAAATTGTGAGTATGATGATCTTAACAAGATTATTATCATTTTAATTAGGTTGAGTTATGAATGGATTATGAGTAGATGATGTGAATTATCATATATGTTGTTGTAAACCCCTTTTGCTATCATGTATATTGTAAATCCAATGTTATGTGATGATGATATCTTATATGTTGTAAATCATGCTATGATGATGTTATGTATGTTGAAAGTTTCTATGCTAAGTTGTGATGAATCATACATGTTAAAAAGGCCATGATGTTACCATCTATGCTAGTTAGTTCATATTAATTAAATCATCATGTTTGGGTTATGTTGATCTATATGACAAGTCACATATGCAAGTTAGATTGATTAGAAAAGTTATGAACATATACCAAGACATCTATTATGACATCTAGAATTATGCTATGACATATGTGATATCCTATGCTAGTTCACACCATCATTATGTTGCCTAAAAACCCCATATGCAAGTTTATGTATAGATTTGGGCTATGATCATATCATATAAATTGAGACATTTAACAAGTTGACACCTTTTGATCCTTAACATGTGTAGTTTATGCAAGTTTCACCCCTATTATGATTAGATTTATTTTAATTGTCTATATGTTGTGATAATTTATCTTTGTGCTAGGTGTTAGACTATACAAGTCTAGCCTATATTATGCGTTGAATAAGCGAACGTATAAACGTGGGGTAGGGGTAATATTAAGGATTTAATATTAAAAAGTTGGGGTGCAATTGATATGATTTTGCATGCCATAAGTGGATGGCCATAATTGAGTCAATTATGGACATCATTAAAAGTTGACTTAATTAATAATTTGAATAGGGGATTATTAAAACTGGGGTAAAAGATTTTAAGTGTTAATCAATGCTTAGGACACGAGGTTGGACTCGTTTGTGACGTAAACCTGCCCGGACCCGCCCGACAAATCCAGTGGTCACAAATGTCAGCCCAATGTGAGAGGTCCTAGGCGTAAACTAAAGCATAACGGTTGTAAAGACACGAGGTTAGACTCTTTTATGGTGTAAGACTGCCCGGACCCGCCCGGCAAATCCAGCTGCCATAAATGCCAGTCTAATGTGAGAGGTCTTTATGAGGTTATGGCCTGAATGAATTAAGAAATACTTAACCAGATAAACATGTAAGGTGGGACATGGGGGTTAAATAGGTGCCTTGGGTGGCATGAGGAATCTAGGGGGTGCCCTTAGTGGCATGTGAAATACGATTAGTAAGACTTAACCAAACACACATGTAAATGAACATGACTAAGAGGGTTAAGTGGGATATACTAGTGACAAGCTTAGGTGGGTAGCTTGTGGGGGCCCATTTCGACCAGTATCCCAAACGTATCTTTGTGGGCTCGACCCAAGTCGAGGACGGGACACGCATGCTGGGTTCGACTGTAAGAGGCCAAAACGGGGAGCGGTGGCAACGCAAGTCCAACGGGTTTCGTATGCGTGTGTGGACCCGGGCTGGTAGGTAAGACGTTGTTGCATCGTGTAGGTATAAGCCGTGCATTCTCAAGTTGTATCGGGTTGCCACTTTAGGGGAGTGATACACCCCACTGTGGGGCCAGCACGGGTATCTACGAGTAGGGAGCCGATCGAAAGTGGGTAGTGGGGTACACCTAGTGGAGATAGGGGCAGACGACACCTATGTAGTCAGCTAGGGGTACGTAAGGCTATTTATAAAGTTTCTGTGTGAAGCAAGTGGGATCAAACAATAGGGTGACTGGTGTGGTGCAGTGTAGTAATGTGCGGTGCAGTGTAGTAATCATTCGTTAGTAATTAGGTGTGCCTTTACCGTTATCTTTAACGTTATCTTAAACGCTATCTTTATCTTCCTAAGAGTTCATAGACATTTACTTGTCTTCCAGCTTATGCCTTAGTCTAGTTATTTTGATAATAGTATTGTTAGAATTATCATACTCGCCAGACTTTATGTCTGACCCCCTCTATTTCTATCCTTTTCCCCCCTCCAGGTCCTCAGGTTGGGCCCAGCTCTAGTGGAGTTTGATTGAATTGCTTCATCTCTCTTTGGAAAGCTTGGACCGTTGAAGTAAAGTCCAGCTTGTTATCTTTTTAATGGCTATTTAAGTAATGGGATTATGTATTTTGTTTTTATGAAGATGGATATTGTACTTGGTTATGATCTATGGTTTTATGATGTAACAAACATGTTTAATTTCCGCTGCAATAAAATGAAGTTTTAGATTTCCAAGTACTATTTATTATCTGTCTTGTTGTAATTTTTCTGTTCTATATTCACTTATAACCTCCATGGAAGTTAATGCATTCCCTTCGTGAGTGACATTAATGGACGTGGGGTGTTACAAATATAATCCTTTTAACCAATATATCGAGGATTAAACTCGAGGCATGGAACATATCATCCTTTTTGTAATTTAATCCGTTTTTCTTGATCGATGAGTAGACTGTTTAAAACAAATCAATATTTGAGCACGGCCATGCATTTCACAATCTCACCCAATCAAGAGGCCCATGGATATCACCACAAATTTATCGTAGGGTTGAATTCCATCTAGATCATTCATAATTTTCATTCGACTCGAGATGTATCCAATAATCACCGTTACTCTGTTACGAGTAACTTTAGATGATATCAAAACACAAATATCCTCAAATAAAATTATAATGATTTCAGGTCTGAGGACCATCACATCATTGTCACTATGATAACAACTTATGGTACTGTTAATTATATTCCATGTAGTTATCTCACGGTGGGTCAGCCCAATATGCTATCCTCCAATTCGTATTTATATCTTGACTTTAATATCACGTATATTAATGATCAATGGGATGTGATCATCATTGAATCAATATACTAGTCTCAACATTTTATTGTTGTCCTATATAAACAATAAACCTCGACTAGTAGCATTTAAGAATTATAACACTTATCATATTATATAATCTCAAATTCAAGTCTTACTCAAATTATATAATTCTGTATTATAGTTCTAAGGACTTCTATTATATTAATATTTATATTATGCAGTAAATATAATATAATAGAATATTATTTTATTCCAAATAAAATAATAACAACAACGTTGTTATCAATCTCATCAAATGGATTGCCTCTATGGCATAAACTCTAACAGTTTCTTCATCCACGTTTGAGCTTTGAGTAGGTTAGTTTTGAGAAGGCGTAGAAGGTCATCTCTAGAAGTTGCCCAATCCCTTAATGCAGGCACCGTTGTTACTGAAGCTGTGTAATCAGCTAGAATCGGAGGGGATCGACCATAGACTGCGTGGAATGGTGACATACCTACGGAGGTATGTTTTGTGGTGTTATTCCACCACTTGGCCCACGGAAGGCACTTAACCCATTTAGTTGGTATATCATTCACAACTGCGCGTAGATAGGTTTCCAAACAATGATTGACTACCTCTGATTGACCATCGGTCTGGGGATTGTAGGCCCTACTCATCCTTAGCTTAGTTCCATGAACCTGGAACAATTCTTTCCAGAACATGCTGGTGAACAACCTACCTCTGTCGGAGACAATCGATTGTGGAAAGCCGTGCAGCCGAACGTACTCTTGCAAAAAATGGGAAGCGAGCTGCGATGCTGAAACTGAAGTTACAATGCACAGAAATGCGCGTATTTGGACAAACGGTTGGCAATGACTTAAATTAATGTGCGACCATTTGCTGGTGGAAGGTGTGTGATGAAATCCATGCTTATATCTTCCCATATATGCGCTGGAATCGGCAATGGCTGAAGTAGACCTTCGTAAGGTGTGTTATCTGGCTTGACTTGCAGGCAAGTTCGACACTGTTTGACAAAATTTTGTACTGTACTCGACAGTTTAGGCCAGTAAAAATTACTGGCAACTCTTGCGATGGTTGCGCGGATTCCCGAATGACCCCCAATTTTGATGAGTGCAGATCATTGATGATCGTATTTTTCAATTCCGCATTATCAGGTACAAATATACGATTTTCCCAATATAACAAATTATTACAGAATGTAAATTTCGGATTGGGGCAAATACCTGCCTGCAACTAATTGATGATTATCTGAGCTGTTTCATCCACTTGTAATGCTGCCGCAATGTCTTTGAGAAGCGGAAATGTTGGGCCCGAAATCACCGCCATGGTTGCCTCTTCAGTGAATCTCGATAAGCCGTTCGCCACTGCATTCTGCCTTCCAGGTTTATAGTGGATAGTGAAATCGAATCCAAGGAGTTTTTTAAGCCATTTCCGCTGCTCTGGTGTCTGGATCGTCTGCGAGGTCATCTCCTTGAGACTGCAGTGATCTGTAAAAAATTTAAAATGAAAACCAAGCAAATAATGTCTCCACTTTTTTATGGAGGAAGTAATTGCATACATCTCTCTCGAATAAGTCGAAGCTTTTTGAAGATGGGAAGGAAGTTTAAGGCTGAAAAAGGCTATTGGATGGTCGTTTTGGGCGAGTACGGCTCCGATTTCAGTGGAAGATGCATCGGTGGTTACGGTGAAAATCTGATTGAAGTTTGGCAAGGATAAGATGGGGGTTTGCATGACGGCTGTTTTGAGCTGGGTAAAGGCAGACTGGGCTTTTTGGATCCACGAGAATTTCTATTGTTTCAATAAATCCGATATTGGGCCTGCTATTTCTGCACTATTGCGGATAAGTTGTCTATAATATCTCATTAAGCCCAAAAATCCACGAACAACGGTGATAGAGCTTGGGACTGGCCAGTTAACCATTGCAGCGATTTTTGTTGGATCAACTTGCACTCCCCGCTCGGAAATTATATGACCAAGGTAGTTTAATTGTTGTAAAATAAAGGCACATTTGTTTGAGTTTGCAAAGAGGCGGTGTTGGTCAAGGATTTGGAGAGTTATGTTGATATGTGTTAGATGGTCATCGCAAGAGGAGCTATAGATTAGAACATCGTCAAAAAAAACAAGGATAAATTTACGTAAGTGAGGACGAAATATGGTATTCACTGTTGCTTGAAATGTAGATGGAGCATTGGTCAAGCCAAATGGCATTACTAAAAATTCGTAATGTCCTTCGTGGGTGCGAAATGCAGTTTTGTGAATGTCGGGTGGGTGAACACGGATTTGAAAGTAGCCACTTCGAAGATCGAGCTTAGAAAAAATTATTGCACCATAAAGTTCATCCAATAGCTTGTCGGCCGTTGGTATAGGAAATCTGTCTTTGATTGTAATAGTGTTGAGTGCGCGATAATCTATGCAAAATTGCCACGAGCCATCTTTTTTTTTGACCAAAAGAATGGGGGAAGTGAACGGGCCAGTGGATGGTTGGATTAATTTGAAGTTGAGCATTTCTTGGATTTGTCGTTCGAACTCATTCTTTTGGAAATATGGGTATCTATATGGCTTGATATTTATCGGATTTGAAGTGGGTAGAAGGTTAATGTGATGGTTCAATTATCAATCAAGGGGTAATTCTGTTGGTTGGTCAATTATGTGGGAATATTTGTGTAGAAACTATTGTATTTGAGGTTCGGTGCAGGCTATGTTGTTGGCTTCGGTTTTATTGGGCGTTGGGCTGAAGTGGAGATATAGGAATTGGGAATTTACGGATGTTGCTTCCAGTCTTTTGAGTTGCTTCAGTGATATTGGTTGTGGCTCATGGGCCTGGTCTAGCCCAGTTAAGCAAATAGGTCATCCTTCAATTACAAAGCTCATTGTAGATTGTTTATAATCCATAGTAATCGGCCCCAATAATTCCAACCATTGGATTCCTAAAACAGCATCAGAACTGACAAATTCCAGCAAGTGGAAATCGATGGAGAATTCATGTCCTTGGATCTCAACACAGACCGATTTACAACATCCCATGCTTTGCAGCTTCTCACCATTTCCCACACTGACTGTGAAGGTGCTCGTATTATCAATCAATAAGCCCAAGAATTTTGCTGTTTTCGTGTGTGGATAATTGTGCGTTGAGCCCGAATCCACCAATATTGAAATCTGGGTTCCACCAACGATGGATGGAAGGCGTATTGCTCTTGGATGTGAAGATCATGTTAAGGCGTGAAATGATATTTCCTGGGGTGTATCGAGTGGTGCTTCAGTTGTGACTGGTAAGTCGGTAGTTGGTGATGGTTCAGTTTGAGTTTCTGTATTTGGATTTGTATCCTCTATGTATTCACCAGGCAAAATCATCAGGACGTGAGTTGGCCTGCAGCGATGTCCAAACTGGTATTTCTCGTCATAATTGAAACACAGCGCTTGTTGTTTTCGCACATTCATCTCGGCTTGGGTGAGTTGTTTTATCGGTATTGTTGATTTGGGATTTTGCGTGGATGGTGTCTGTGGAAATGCTTGAGTGGTATTTGGTGTTGGTTGGGTTGGTTTTAGAGAATGGATATTTTAGATGATCGGTGAGTTTACGTTCTATTAATTTTGCAAAATCTATTGCATCGGAAAGGATCGTACGTTTTTGGAGGAGTAGTTCATTTTGGATGTTTGATTTGAGACCGGATATAAAACATTGAAGAATCGAATCGGGGTTTAATCTTGTAATACGATTACATAATGTCTCAAACGTGGATTGATAATTATCTACGGTAGTAAGTTGTTTGAGTTTAAAAGGTGTTGCCTGCCGGTTTGAAAAGGTTGGTGGTCCGAACCTTTGCTCTACTGCTTTTGTCGGCGCCGACCGCAAAGTCAACTGGTTATTTCTGTACATCCACTGAAACCATGTAAGGGCTTGGCCCAGCATATGAAAGCTGGCGAGCTCGACACGTTGATCCTCGGGAGTAGAATAATATGTGAAGTAGCGGTCAACTTGAAAGATCCAGTCATGAGGATTTGAGCCATCAAAGTTTATGAGTGTGATTTTTGGGTTACAATTTTGGTGTGGGTAGTTAACAGTGGTGGTTGTCTGGCCGGTATGGTAGGAGTATGTGAGGTAGCTGCCTGATTATTTGGTGAGGTCGGAGAAAGGTTATCAAACTTATGGTTGAGATCTGTCATGGTTTTGGTTAGACTGTGGATAGCTTGTTTGATATCGGTGATGTCTGCGTGTTGTGTCTCGAGGAGGGAGTTGTGCTTTGTTTGAGTATTTTGGATTGTGGTTTGTGTGTCTTGGATGGAGGTGATGGCAGTTTGGTGGGTGGAAAGTTGGTTGAGAGCTTCATCTACTTTTGTCATGGTGGTGGTGGATTTGGATTGGTCGGGAGCGAATAGGGGGAGGTGAAAATACAAATGAAAGCACCAAATTGATTGGATTTAGATCAGATCTGAGAGGAGAAGGAAGTTACTGAAGGAGGGAGGAGAAGATGGACATGAAAAAGAAGGAAAACAGAGAGAGAAAGTAAGCAATTAATTCTTCCATATCAATTTTCATTGCAAGATACATACATATAGCCCTTCGCTCATCACTTTACAGCGTGGCATAACAACTTTTTTAGCGGGAATAAAACTAGTGCTAAATACATAAAAGGAAAATGCATAAAAAAGTTAAAGTGGTAGTGTTGCTATTCTTTTAAGCATGTGCAGTTGCTTTCTTTAACCGATTTTGTTACTCCCTGAATCTTATTTTCCTCTGAATCTTCCTCTTTGGTCTTGCATTATCATGGTTACCCTCAGCCTGTGCATGTGTATCAATGTGGGTTGTATCATTGCATTCCCTCCCACTATCACCATTCCATCGTGACCATCCCTCCTCATCACAATTTTTTGATCCCAAAACTTCATATTGCTTCCGCCCTTTGGTTTCTCTTCTGCTCTCCTCAAGCTTCCGCCACCCCATCTAGCCTCACGCAAGCAATACTCCCCTTCCCCATTAGACTAAGTTCCGCCATTCAAGTCAAGAAAAAAAAGAAAAAAAACGAGAACGTGAATACCTGCATGCCATCCTCCACTTAGTCAGCCTCTCCACGTCTTCACCAAAGTACCAGGTCGGGACCATGCACATGCATGCGTGTACATTTCGTTATGCAGATTAAAGCCTTGTTTTATTAAAAGCAAAAAAAATATGAGAAAAAAAGGAAAAAAGAAAGAAACACAAGAAAGAGTCGCTAGCTGAAGGTCTGGGTATTTTGCATGTCGGTGTAGGGTGCTGTGTTCGGTTTGAGTTGATCAGTGGAGTTTGCTGGCTTTTGGATTTGGACGAAGGAAAGAGAGCGCAAGAATAAAATAAGATGCAGAGATTATGAACGGCGAACACAGAGAAGTAGTGCCTTTTTTGGGAAGCAAACAAGGTGGGAAGATTTAAATTTAATTTTTAATTAAATTAGTAAGATAAAATTTGGGTTATATGGTTGATTTGGTGGATGTGATTCTATGTCTTGACAATTAGTAGTGATTAGTCGCATGTATGTTTTATCCATGATCGTCGAAAATAAGGCATCGTAGTAAATCCCGCATATGGACACGCGTTATTTTATAACGCAAAAGTATTGTTTGCATAAATATGGATATGATAATTTGTAGATAACATGGACATTGTATAATGGTTCCCGATATAAAATGTATATCAAGGCGCGTTAGCATTATAACACGTGTTCGTAAATTGTTTGTTGTGCGCAATTGAGGAATGGATGCAAATGATTATTGAATGTGTGAATAAACATATGTATGGATTTTCGGTGGAAATTTAGTACTTCCCTAAAAATTAATCAAAAGGCGATTTATGGGTAAATGACATTTAAATGAGTATGTAGTATTAACTAAAATGTTGATTTAATAACGTTTATTGATTTATCAATGTTATTAATTTACTTTGATTTGAAATATATCGGTTAACTAATAATATTTGGTTATTAAAATAAATTTTCTAACTAACAATTTATTTAATGATATTGAATCAATTAGATAAGGTTGATTCAATGATATGGTATTATTACAATGGTTTATTAACCAAGATATGCTAAGATCATGTTAAATATTGAATGAAATAGTGTTTTGGTTAATACTTTGGAAAATTGTTAATTTGATTTAATAGTCTAAATAATTTGATATTGGAAACTAATCAACATGTTATTATCAATGTAAATTGATATTAACATTTATTTTAAAAGTACCCCAAATTAAAATTGCTGATTTTAAACTTATTTACCATTTTATTTATGAATTGTTGTTAAATTTGGCAAACTCGAACTATTGGATTTCTGAAATCTAATATGACTTTAGATAGTAGTTTGAATGAACATTATTAAAGTATTTGAAAAGATATTTAAACTTGAATTATTCCGTCATGAAATTTGATATAAGTTTAGATAGATATTTATAATAATATATTATAAATGGGTTTGAATAATAATTTGAAATTTAAGTTAAAGTAAAGAATGAAACTTAAGTTTCGGGTTAACAAGTAAGTTTGTTCTGTTACTGGTTCTGGTGCAGTAAACAGGGTGGGTAACTAAGGCAAGGAATGCAGCAACCAGTGCACTGAACTTACCTGGCCAATGTTTACTTATCTAGGCTGGTAAAAGAGCAAATTTGAAAGTAAATCTCGAATACCATGAAATGGTAACTATAATAAATAAAATTTTCCAATTTAAATGGTTTAAAATTGGATTTGATGAAAGTGATCTTCAAATATTAAATATAAGTTATGTAGATGATGACTAATACTATTTGAGGAATTAAACGGTAGAAATATCGTAATTCCGCTTATAGTATCGGTTTAATACATAAACATATATTGGATATAAGAAGTTTCGATTTCTAACCCATTGTCTAATTAATATAAATCGCGGGGACTTAACTTGAATGACATGATAATGACATTGATTTACTCGAGTAAGGTTAGGTCAATTATTGAATTTAATACGGAACTAAGTGAACGAAAGTAAATAGTTGAATACCTTGCGAATTCATGGGATTAACTCAAGATTATCGGAACTAATTATGCCCTTCGAATATGAATGAAAATTTAAGTCATCGGCATAGTGTAATAACCCGAAAATCCGGGCCAGTTTAAAATTTTTATTTTGGCAACTTTTGCGAATTTTGATTATTTAAAATGAATTATTTTAAATAATATCGACGGAAAATTTATTTTTAATATAATTAGAACGTGTATATTATATACGTCGTCGTTAGAATATAAATAATTATATAATTATAAATAGAATTGAAAATGGCGCGGTAGTTCGATAATTCGATTTCAAACTTCAATTGAATGTACCGGGTGCAAAACAATCCGGATTTTAGTGAAACCAAAAATGATAGGATCTAATTGATGATATCTTTCTATCGAATCCGAAAAATCAAAAGTTCGTAGCGGGAATCAAAAGATATGTCCAGTTGAAAATTCTGAATAGTCGCTATGGAATTCAGGCCCTTAAAAATGGACATTTTGCAAATGACCTCGGATTTCGACGAAACCAGTTTTGTTGGGTCCGGAATGTAAAGTTATTGCTAGGTTTCAAGTTTCATAATTTTTCGAATCAATATGTGAGCGTGGCAAAGGAAAACGCGTTTGACCAGTTTCAGTTGATTTTAATCGACTGAAAATTGGCCATTTTTCTAACGATCTCAGAATTCGACGAAACTAGTTTTGTTAGGACCGTATCGTCAATACGAAGCTAGAAAATATTTTTCTGCAATTTATAGAGTTCGTATGCGACCCCGGTAATTCGAAATGCGCGTTTAAATTCAATATAGTGATTTAAATGTAAATTCAAAAGGAAACTGATTGTAACAATCGAATCAGCTTGCGATACATATCCCATTGTGTTCGGAATGGGGGTAAAACGCTATGGACGACAGGCGGTGGGCCTCGTTTCGAGTTCAAATAAATAATAAAATAAATAATAAAAAAAACCTTTCCCCTTATCTCTGGCCCCCCGTTCATTCCTCAGAATCAAAACGAAAAAGAAAAAAAAAGAGCTCCCTCTGAAAACCGACGACGCGCCGCCTCCAGGGGGGGTCAGCGCCGCCGCCGCAGGCGGGGAAGCCACCGCGCCCCCTTCTTCTTCCAGCTGCCCCCTCTTCTCGATCCGCCCCTCTCTGACCTCTCGCTCTCTCCTCCTCCGCGATAGACCGCAGCCCCCAAAGTTCGCCACCCACCTGAACGACTCCGGCAACTCCACCTCCGCCGACGCCTTCTTTCCCCCCCTTCTTCGCAGAGCTGTAAGTGATTTTATTTTATTTTTTTTCTTATATTTTTATTTTTAAATTCAGTAAATACTGATTTTAAAAAGATAAAAATACTGATTTTAAAAAGATAGAAAACTGATTTTTAAAAAGATAGAATACTGATTTTAAAAAGATAGAATACTGATTTTAAAAAGATAGAATACTGATTTAAAAAAAAGAAAGAAAACTGATTTAAAACAAGATAGAAAACTGATTTTTAAACAAGATTAAAAACTGATTTAAAACAAGATTAAAAACTGATTTAAAACAAGATAGAAAACTGATTTTTAACAAGATTAAAAACTGAATTTGAAAAGGGTTTGAAAACTGATTTTATTTTGAGATTTAAGAAGTAAAAATTCGATTTTTATATATTGAATAGTCGAAGAAAAATTCGATTTTTATATGTTGAATAACGAAGTAAAAATTCGATTTTTATATGTTGAATAACGAAGTAAAAATTCGATTTTTATATATGTAGTGAATACGGGCAACGAAGATGACGAAGAGGCGAGAACGACGAAGTTTCTGCAAAAGAAGAGCCGTGGAGCTAGGATAGCTATATGTGAGAATTTCTCACCTTTCAATTTATTTTTCTAGTTATATATATATATACTAGGATGTAGACGGTGTTTAGTAGCACCCGACACCCGTCATCCACAGACCATGGATGGCTTGTTTGTTAAATTGTTTGATTTCAAAAATTAATTAGATTATTTGATTGAAATTGAATTGTTTGGTGAGAATGAATGGATTTGATTGATGTGTGAATGGCGTGGGCCTTCACTAGACCGGGGATAAGGCTAGGCCTTGTCCCGTTTCTAGTATCGTGCCGTTATGCCGCCGAAATTTTCTAAAATAAGTTAGAAAAATAAAATATCATTTTATTTAAAGAATGAACTGGATAGAAATTCATATGTTGAAATAAAATGTTTTATCGTTAAAAATATAATTTTTAACGTGAATGCGAAGAAATAAAATATTCATTTACAAACCAGACGGTTTGTTTATGTACACTGATTTGACTGACATTGATTGGGCCGATAACTTTTACACATCGCCCAACTGCACAAATAAAATCTGTGTTTGATTGTTTGAAACCCCACACGGGTGTTAGGATGAAATTTGAAGTTTACTCATCCTGATTGATTAAATATGTCGATCGATTGATTGACAGGCTGTTATAAGCGTTAGATATCTATATTTGATGCTTATACAGTGTAGTGCACTTTGGTTGATGGTTGATTATTTTTCAATGCTATTATATGTGTGTAATGTATGAAAATCCATATAATTAACTTTATATGGTAATTGATTGGGCCTCATTCCAATTTGAAAAATAAAGAATATTATAAAATAAAAGTTCATGTGTTGACAGTACTCATCCATTGAGATTGGTCATGTGTTGAACGAAATATTTTGATAATAAAATTTACATCTTTATCAATATAAAATAACGGTTCATGTGTTGACAGTACTCATCCTTTGAGATTGGTCATGTGTTGAACGAAATATTTTGATAATAACAACTATTTTGAAAAAGAAATATTTGAAATAAAATATTTGAAATAGAAATTTATGAAGCCGTGATGATTAGATTGACGCCATTTTGACGTGAACGATATTTATATCGATTTTATAACGATTTCGAAATGAATTGAATTGAAAACGATTTCGAAATGAATTGAATTGAAAACGATTTCGAAATGAATTGAATTGAAAACGATTTCGAAATGAATTGAATTGAAAACGATTTCGAAATGAATTGAATTGAAAACGATTTCGAAATGAAGTGAATTGAAAACGATTTCGAAATAAAGTGAATTGAAAACGATTTCGAAATGAAGTGAATTGAAAACGATTTCGAAATGAATTGAATTTAAAACGAATTCAAAGTGAATTGAAAACGATTTCAAAGTGAATTGAAAACGATTTCGAAATGAAGTGAATTGAAAACGATTTCAAAGTGAATTGAAAACGATTTCGAAATGAAGTGAATTGAAAACGATTTCGAAATGAATTGAATCGAAAACGATTTCGAAATGAATTGAATTGAAATTTGAATTGAATAGAAATGAATTTTAAAATGAATCTATAAAGAAGAATTCAATTGTGATTTGAATTGAAAAGGAAGTTGAAAATGTTTTTGAAACGAATTCAAAACTATTTATATAATTCGTTTCAAATAGAAATCGACGAAGTATATATTATATATATATTATATATAATATAATGGCCTGAATAGAACGCGCCGCGCCGCGGCAGTTCGTGAATTTCGACCATTTATTTCAAACGGACATTACGGGAGATCCGACCGTCGGATTCTCCTAAAACCGGAACCGTTGGGTTCGTATCGAAAAGAGCTTTCTAACGAATATTAGAAATTAGAAATCTAACGGTTGGATTTGGAATTATGTCCAAATCAAATTTGAAAAAGGTCGCTATAAGTGCAGTTCGATGGCCGTTGATGGAAATCGACTGTACGGGCCTTGATAAAATGATTAAAAATAGTAATAATTTGTGTAAAATCATAAGAAATGATTTAGAAAGAATTGGGATGAAAAACTCCATATTTGAAAAGATAAAAATAGATTTTTATCGAAATGAATTAGTTTTGAACTAGAATTATAATTCTATTTATTTTTAAATAAATAAATTGAATTCGAAAAGGGTTTTAAAAATAACCAGAATTTCCAATGATTGCATTGGAGTGGATTTGAATCGAAATTGTCTTCGGAATATTTCGATGTTGGATTTCATGATTATACAACTGTTGTTATGGAAATTTGAAAGATATAGATATATATATCGTTATTTCCAATACGATATTTGTTAGTCGTAGAATTTGATATTGAATATAAGCCGGTATATTTTCTATTCAGAGCCTTGTATTGAATATCAAATGTGATTTGGGTTTGTCGTGAATGGTGTCTTCACTAACACTGTTCTTAAACCCAGTGGAGAAAAGATTAAATCTTTTTATTTAGATTTGATGAAATGTACCAATTAAATAATATTTAATTGGAATCGAGTCGATATTGATTTTTGGGTTTATCGTGAACAGTGTTTTAAATAACACTCGTTCTTTAACCCGATAATTAATGAATGTGATTTTGGGTTTATCGTGAACAGTGTTTTAAATAACACTCGTTCTTTAACCCGATAATTAATGAATGTGATTTTGGGTTTATCGTGAACCGTGTTTTAAATGACACTGATTCTTTAACCCAGTCGAAGATTAAAACTAAGTGGAGTTTTAATGAATCTTTAATTAGATTGAAATGATCGAAAATGGAGTATCACCAGTTTTGCTCCAGGCGATAGTTAAATCTTTAATTAGATTTGAGCGTGAAATGGTAATTGAATTTACCGATAACACCGTGGTGTTAGATATGAAGTATGACCAGTTTTACTTCATGGGATGAATAGGTTGGGATTGGGAAATTAAAACAAATGATTACTTCGGTAAGGTTCGTTAATCCCGACTAGTTTTGAATTGATATTCAAAAGTAGATTAAAGAATAAATTCAAGGAATTTATCTTCGATAAAATTAATGGGAATCTTTCCCTATGAATGTGAAATTTAGAAACTAACTGTCGGTTAGCCAAGCAGAATGGTTTTCTGGATATTGATCTGATGTTGGTTTCGGCCTTCGGGGTTAATATTTGGGGAACTATTCTCTTGATTAATTTGCGGTTAGTGACTGATGAATTGGAATGAGGCGTATGTTGTGTTTGTGTAGCACTTTTATAAAATATACGCGAGTTATTCGGAAAGACCGGGTTTATCCCATTCTGAATAACTGATACGACGATAAGTCGAAGATGAAGACGGTGGTCGAAGACCGGAGGTCTTCACGTCGTTTGGGTAATTACTGATGATCTTGATTGGGCTGTACACCCAAGAAGATGGAAACAGTTAGTGATCGTCCAGACGTACTTGGAGATCGATGGATATGCGGGGTACTAGGTGCCTCCGGTTTCGTTCAGACCCAGAACGGACTTGTAAATGGACTGTGTGTCTGACATTGGATTTTAGTCCGTGTGATTGATCTCTATTAAATATATATCTGTTTGGCGGCGGAGAATTTATTCTCTTGCTTAACGCCCTTCTCTGAGACGTACGAGCTCAGGGGTTATATATTGATGGATATCAATCGCCTGGAGTGAATTGCCTGTGTGGCATGCTAAGATGCAAATGATCAAGGCTTCTGTTGAAAAGCAAAGTCTTGTGGTTGATGATCGAAGCACGGCCTTGTGTGGCGTAGCTTTGTGTAACGTTGATTCGCGAGTATCACACCCGGTATGAATCAAAAACGGGAGACGGACATCAGGGAGGACATGCGTTTCTTTCTAGTTATGAGTGGCGTCAGTGCTTGAACTGGCTGACGAGTTTGACTCATGTGGATGTTACTTATTATTACTTGCTGAAAAGCGAGGCGCCTCGTGATATCGGTTTCGGCCGATGCTTCTGGTCGGCTGACGGGCCAGGCTTACGCCCCAAAGGGCGGGGAAACGCAGTGTTCAGGCATTATAATCCACATCGGTGGACCGGCCCTGACGATCCAAGGGGCAGTTGCGGCTGTTCCGGTGGCTCGGGCTAGAGAGTCACAAATCGGTAGAGGATCTTGCCCCTAGCCTCGGTTCATACCATAAATGATAACCCAATTTCCAATACGTGTATTGCGGTTTTAATTGTAGAACTAGTATGGCGACATGATATATGGTACCCATGCCGTCTATGATTGATATTTATGATTGAAATTGTTTTGACACTATGCACTTATAATAGTATCAAATGATTTGTTTTAAACGTATCAAGCATTCTTTGGCTGTTATAAGGGAAAACCCTATCCCCCGGCTTGTGTTGCATTGTGTGATAGGACCTGGGTCTTATAACAGCTTCATTTTTCTTTATTTAGCATTGCGCTGTTTGTTTTATGCACTGGTATTCTTGGGAGGAAACCCGTTCCGTGTTATACGGCGTGGTCCCTTGATTTACCTAACTTTGAAAATAAAGATAAATAACTGTTTTAGTTCTCACACCAGTCACATGACTGACCTGAAGTTTATTGTTTTAACCTAAACTCTGGGTGCCCCTATTTTGACACGGGCAGCTAGTAGTTTTGGTTTTGCAGATTTATATTCACAGGATCCTGGTTTACAGCTGGAACGATATCCGGAAAGCTTTGTATCCGCATATCTCTTCTAGTTGTGTATTGTATTATTTTCCGCTGCTATGTATTTAAATGTAATTTAAATCTCTGATATTTCTGTGTAATATTCTTTTATACTCTGTATATTCTTGTAATCTGATACATTGTTGTAATATAGCAATGAAATGTTCTTCTGTATGCGTTCTGTTTTGTCCTGTTCTCAAACGATAGGGCGTTTCGAACGGCCTGGATCGGTTTAGCGACTGATTCGGACCGAGCGAAATTCCTTGCCGTCACAGTTGGTATCAGAGCTTTGGTTTACAAAGCAGAGAATAAGACACATTAGAACCTTACGAAAGAATTCATCAGATATTGGATTAGTAATATCCAATGAGAATGACTCGTTAGAGATGGGATCAGTAGTATCCTAGAACGAGTGTGAAGAGTATATTTTTGAAAATGAAAACAAATTTTTGTTTTGAAAATTTAAATCAATTATACGTATTTGATAATTTATGTATATTGATTTTGGACAATTCAGTATATAAAGAATTTGCATATACGCCTTGCAAACGTATATTCAAAGTTTTAATATACTGGATAGATATGGAATCACATTCTAGTCGCCCGGAGATGGTACTGATGATTGTCATGACATCATCAGTATTTATGTTCGTGTTTCGAAGGTGTGATTTTCTATATATTTCCATTAGGCTGGTGTGAGAACCAAAACTTATATATAGCTAGAATACATTGTTGTGAATTGGCATCAAAAACATGATTTTTGTATATGTATCAAAATTATGAATTTGAAACTCTAATTCACTAATTGATTGATGTTTGTGTTGTTTGTTTAGTTGTTTGATAATTTTGAACCATTATGCCTAATTTGATCAAATATTGAACTGTATCGAAAATTGGTCGCATCTGCTTGCATATACATGTATATCATTGAACAGGTCATAGCAAGGAGGCTAGAGCCGAAGAATAAAATTTGTTTGCCCGACAAATAGGTACATGTTTACTACATAATTTACTGTTTTGTTTGGGTGATGATGATTTTATGAGCCTATTGGCTAGCCGCTTGGCTTTTTCTTTTTCTTTTTGAGATCTGAAGGACCGGGGAAGCTATTTGAAATTCCCCGATGCTCCCGGTGCAGGGGAGGTTATGGCGAAATTTTTCGAAAATTTAGGGTGTTAGCCAAATTTTTGAAATTTTGAAAATTCTCAGAAACTGAAAGTTTGGAGAATGAAAGCCAAATCGAGCGTAGGGCTGATTAATCAAACCACTTTCGACTTTGTTCCTTTTCGGGGACGAAAAGTTTTAAGTGGGGGAGATTGTAATAACCCGAAAATCTGGGCCAGTTTAAAATTTTTATTTTGGCAATTTTTGCGAATTTTGATTATTTAAAATGAATTATTTTAAATAATATCGACGGAAAATTTATTTTTAATATAATTAGAACGTATATATTATATACGTCGTCGTTAGAATATAAATAATTATATAATTATAAATAGAATTGAAAATGGCGCGGTAGTTCGATAATTCGATTTCAAACTTCAATTGAATGTGCCGGGTGCAAAACAATCCGGATTTTAGTGAAACCAAAAATGATAGGATCTAATTGATGATATCTTTCTATCGAATCCGAAAAATCAAAAGTTCGTAGCGGGAATCAAAAGATATGTCCAGTTGAAAATTCTGAATAGTCGCTATGGAATTCAGGCCCTTAAAAATGGACATTTTGCAAATGACCTCGGATTTCGACGAAACCAGTTTTGTTGGGTCCGGGATGTAAAGTTATTGCTAGGTTTCAAGTTTCATAATTTTTCGAATCAATATGTGAGTGTGGCAAAGGAAAACGCGTTTGACCAGTTTCAGTTGATTTTAATCGACTGAAAATTGGCCATTTTTCTAACGGTCTCGGAATTCGACGAAACTAGTTTTGTTAGGACCGTATCGTCAATACGAAGCTAGAAAATATTTTTCTGCAATTTATAGAGTTCGTATGCGACCCCGGTAATTCGAAATGCGCGTTTAAATTCAATATAGTGATTTAAATGTAAATTCAAAAGGAAACTGATTGTAACAATCGAATCAGCTTGCGATACATATCCCATTGTGTTCGGAATGGGGGTAATACGCTATGGACGACAGGCGGTGGGCCTCGTTTCGAGGTCATATGTAAAAGTCAACTTTTAAGGAATAAAATAATTAAATAATAAAATAAATAAATAAAAAAACCTTTCCCCTTATCTCTGGCCCCCCCGTTCATTCCTCAGAATCAAAACGAAAAAGAAAAAAAAAAAAAAAAAGAGCTCCCTCTGAAAATCGACGACGCGCCGCCTCCAGGGGGGGTCAGCGCCGCCGCCGCTGGCGGGGAAGCCACCGCGCCCCCTTCTTCTTCCAGCTGCCCCCTCTTCTCGATCCGCCCCTCTCTGACCTCTCGCTCTCTCCTCCTCCGCGATAGACCGCAGCCCCCAAAGTTCGCCACCCACCTGAACGACTCCGGCAACTCCACCTCCGCCGACGCCTTCTTTCCCCCCCTTCTTCGCAGAGCTGTAAGTGATTTTATTTTATTTTTTTTCTTATATTTTTATTTTTAAATTCAGTAAATACTGATTTTAAAAAGATAAAAATACTGATTTTAAAAAGATAGAAAACTGATTTTTAAAAAGATAGAATACTGATTTTAAAAAGATAGAATACTGATTTTAAAAAGATAGAATACTGATTTAAAAAAAAGATAGAAAACTGATATAAAACAAGATAGAAAACTGATTTTTAAACAAGATTAAAAACTGATTTAAAACAAGATTAAAAACTGATTTAAAACAAGATAGAAAACTGATTTTTAACAAGATTAAAAACTGAATTTGAAAAGGGTTTGAAAACTGATTTTATTTTGAGATTTAAGAAGTAAAAATTCGATTTTTATATATTGAATAGTCGAAGAAAAATTCGATTTTTATATGTTGAATAACGAAGTAAAAATTCGATTTTTATATATGTAGTGAATACGGGCAACGAAGATGACGAAGAGGCGAGAACGACGAAGTTTCTGCAAAAGAAGAGCCGTGGAGCTAGGATAGCTATATGTGAGAATTTCTCACCTTTCAATTTATTTTTCTAGTTATATATATATATACTAGGATGTAGACGGTGTTTAGTAGCACCCGACACCCGTCATCCACAGACCATGGATGGCTTGTTTGTTAAATTGTTTGATTTCAAAAATTAATTAGATTATTTGATTGAAATTGAATTGTTTGGTGAGAATGAATGGATTTGATTGATGTGTGAATGGCGTGGGCCTTCACTAGACCGGGGATAAGGCTAGGCCTTGTCCCGTTTCTAGTATCGTGCCGTTATGCCGCCGAAATTTTCTAAAATAAGTTAGAAAAATAAAATATCATTTTATTTAAAGAATGAATTGGATAGAAATTCATATGTTGAAATAAAATGTTTTATCGTTAAAAATATAATTTTTAACGTGAATGCGAAGAAATAAAATATTCATTTACAAACCAGACGGTTTGTTTATGTACACTGATTTGACTGACATTGATTGGGCCGATAACTTTTACACATCGCCCAACTGCACAAATAAAATCTGTGTTTGATTGTTTGAAACCCCACACGGGTGTTAGGATGAAATTTGAAGTTTACTCATCCTGATTGATTAAATATGTCGATCGATTGATTGACAGGCTGTTATAAGCGTTAGATATCTATATTTGATGCTTATACAGTGTAGTGCACTTTGGTTGATGGTTGAATATTTTTCAATGCTATTATATGTGTGTAATGTATGAAAATCCATATAATTAACTTTATATGGTAATTGATTGGGCCTCATTCCAATTTGAAAAATAAAGAATATTATAAAATAAAAGTTCATGTGTTGACAGTACTCATCCATTGAGATTGGTCATGTGTTGAACGAAATATTTTGATAATAAAATTTACATCTTTATCAATATAAAATAACGGTTCATGTGTTGACAGTACTCATCCTTTGAGATTGGTCATGTGTTGAACGAAATATTTTGATAATAACAACTATTTTGAAAAAGAAATATTTGAAATAAAATATTTGAAATAGAAATTTATGAAGCCGTGATGATTAGATTGACGCCATTTTGACGTGAACGATATTTATATCGATTTTATAACGATTTCGAAATGAATTGAATTGAAAACGATTTCGAAATGAATTGAATTGAAAACGATTTCGAAATGAATTGAATTGAAAACGATTTCGAAATGAATTGAATTGAAAACGATTTCGAAATGAATTGAATTGAAAACGATTTCGAAATGAAGTGAATTGAAAACGATTTCGAAATGAAGTGAATTGAAAACGATTTCGAAATGAAGTGAATTGAAAACGATTTCGAAATGAATTGAATTGAAAACGAATTCAAAGTGAATTGAAAACGATTTCAAAGTGAATTGAAAACGATTTCGAAATGAAGTGAATTGAAAACGATTTCAAAGTGAATTGAAAACGATTTCGAAATGAAGTGAATTGAAAACGATTTCAAAATGAATTGAATCGAAAACGATTTCGAAATGAATTGAATTGAAATTTGAATTGAATAGAAATGAATTTTAAAACGAATCTATAAAGAAGAATTCAATTGTGATTTGAATTGAAAAGGAAGTTGAAAATGTTTTTGAAACGAATTCAAAACTATTTATATAATTCGTTTCAAATAGAAATCGACGAAGTATATATTATATATATTATATATATAATATAATGGCCTGAATAGAACGCGCCGCGCCGCGGCAGTTCGTGAATTTCGACCATTTATTTCAAACGGACATTACGGGAGATCCGACCGTCGGATTCTCCTAAAACCGGAACCGTTGGGTTCGTATCGAAAAGAGCTTTCTAACGAATATTAGAAATTAGAAATCTAACGGTTGGATTTGGAATTATGTCCAAATCAAATTTGAAAAAGGTCGCTATAAGTGCAGTTCGATGGCCGTTGATGGAAATCGACTGTACGGGCCTTGATAAAATGATTAAAAATAGTAATAATTTGTGTAAAATCATAAGAAATGATTTAGAAAGAATTGGGATGAAAAACTCCATATTTGAAAAGATAAAAATAGATTTTTATCGAAATGAACTAGTTTTGAACTAGAATTATAATTCTATTTATTTTTAAATAAATAAATTGAATTCGAAAAGGGTTTTAAAAATAACCAGAATTTCCAATGATTGCATTGGAGTGGATTTGAATCGAAATTGTCTTCGGAATATTTCGATGTTGGATTTCGTGATTATACAACTGTTGTTATGGAAATTTGAAAGATATAGATATATATATCGTTATTTCCAATACGATATTTGTTAGTCGTAGAATTTGATATTGAATATAAGCCGGTATATTTTCTATTCAGAGCCTTGTATTGAATATCAAATGTGATTTGGGTTTGTCGTGAATGGTGTCTTCACTAACACTGTTCTTAAACCCAGTGGAGAAAAGATTAAATCTTTTTATTTAGATTTAATGAAATGTACCAATTAAATAATATTTAATTGGAATCGAGTCGATATTGATTTTTGGGTTTATCGTGAACAGTGTTTTAAATAACACTCATTCTTTAACCCGATAATTAATGAATGTGATTTTGGGTTTATCGTGAACAGTGCTTTAAATAACACTCGTTCTTTAACCCGATAATTAATGAATGTGATTTTGGGTTTATCGTGAACCGTGTTTTAAATGACACTGATTCTTTAACCCAGTCGAAGATTAAAACTAAGTGGAGTTTTAATGAATCTTTAATTAGATTGAAATGATCGAAAATGGAGTATCACCAGTTTTGCTCCAGGCGATAGTTAAATCTTTAATTAGATTTGAACGTGAAATGGTAATTGAATTTACCGATAACACCGTGGTGTTAGATATGAAGTATGACCAGTTTTACTTCATGGGATGAATAGGTTGGGATTGGGAAATTAAAACAAATGATTACTTCGGTAAGGTTCGTTAATCCCGACTAGTTTTGAATTGATATTCAAAAGTAGATTAAAGAATAAATTCAAGGAATTTATCTTCGATAAAATTAATGGGAATCTTTCCCTATGAATGTGAAATTTAGAAACTAACTGTCGGTTAGCCAAGCAGAATGGTTTTCTGGATATTGATCTGATGTTGGTTTCGGCCTTCGGGGTTAATATTTGGGGAACTATTCTCTTGATTAATTTGCGGTTAGTGACTGATGAATTGGAATGAGGCGTATGTTGTGTTTGTGTAGCACTTTTATAAAATATACGCGAGTTATTCGGAAAGACCGGGTTTATCCCATTCTGAATAACTGATAATACGATAAGTCGAAGATGAAGACGGTGGTCGAAGACCGGAGGTCTTCACGTCGTTTGGGTAATTACTGATGATCTTGATTGGGCTGTACACCCAAGAAGATGGAAACAGTTAGTGATCGTCCAGACGTACTTGGAGATCGATGGATATGCGGGGTACTAGGTGCCTCCGGTTTCGTTCAGACCCAGAACGGACTTGTAAATGGACTGTGTGTCTGACATTGGATTTTAGTCCGTGTGATTGATCTCTATTAAATATATATCTGTTTGGCGGCGGAGAATTTATTCTCTTGCTTAACGCCCTTCTCTGAGACGTACGAGCTCAGGGGTTATATATTGATGGATATCAATCGCCTGGAGTGAATTGCCTGTGTGGCATGCTAAGATGCAAATGATCAAGGCTTCTGTTGAAAAGAAAAGTCTTGTGGTTGATGATCGAAGCACGGCCTTGTGTGGCGTAGCTTTGTGTAACGTTGATTCGCGAGTATCACACCCGGTATGAATCAAAAACGGGAGACGGACATCAGGGAGGACATGCGTTTCTTTCTAGTTATGAGTGGCGTCAGTGCTTGAACTGGCTGACGAGTTTGACTCATGTGGATGTTACTTATTATTACTTGCTGAAAAGCGAGGCGCCTCGTGATATCGGTTTCGGCCGATGCTTCTGGTCGGCTGACGGGCCAGGCTTACGCCCCAAAGGGCGGGGAAACGCAGTGTTCAGGCATTATAATCCACATCGGTGGACCGGCCCTGACGATCCAAGGGGCAGTTGCGGCTGTTCCGGTGGCTCGGGCTAGAGAGTCACAAATCGGTAGAGGATCTTGCCCCTAGCCTCGGTTCATACCATAAATGATAACCCAATTTCTAATACGTGTATTGCGGTTTTAATTGTAGAACTAGTATGGCGACATGATATATGGTACCCATGCCGTCTATGATTGATATTTATGATTGAAATTGTTTTGACACTATGCACTTATAATAGTATCAAATGATTTGTTTTAAACGTATCAAGCATTCTTTGGCTGTTATAAGGGAAAACCCTATCCCCCGGCTTGCGTTGCATTGTGTGATAGGACCTGGGTCTTATAACAGCTTCATTTTTCTTTATTTAGCATTGCGCTGTTTGTTTTATGCACTGGTATTCTTGGGAGGAAACCCGTTCCGTGTTATACGGCGTGGTCCCTTGATTTACCTAACTTAAAATAAAGATAAATAACTGTTTAGTTCTCACACCAGTCACATGACTGACCTGGAGTTTATTGTTTTAACCTAAACTCTGGGTGCCCCTATTTTGACACGGGCAGCTAGTAGTTTTGGTTTTGCAGATTTATATTCACAGGATCCTGGTTTACAGCTGGAACGATATCCGGAAAGTTTGTATCCGCATATCTCTTCTAGTTGTGTATTGTATTATTTTCCGCTGCTATGTATTTAAATGTAATTTAAATCTCTGATATTTCTATGTAATATTCTTTTATACTCTGTATATTCTTGTAATCTGATACATTGTTGTAATATAGCAATGAAATGTTCTTCTGTATGCGTTCTGTTTTGTCCTGTTCTCAAACGATAGGGCGTTTCGAACGGCCTGGATCGGTTTAGCGACTGATTCGGACCGAGCGAAATTCCTTGCCGTCACACATAGGAAGGAACAATTCCAGTTAAATTATTTCGTATATTTATATAGGGTTTCAAACTATTTAAACATGATATGTTAATTTCAAAAATATTTAAATAGAACTTACTGGATTTATAAGATGTGTATATGTTTAAAAATATTCTATTTGCATACTTCTTCAAAGTTTAATATATGTTAAGTAATTATGTTAATCATTTCTATTTTAAAGTTGTCTATATTTATATATATATATGTAAATTTAGTTGATAACAAATGTATTATTTCCAAATATTTATTTTATTTTATATTTTAAACTGGGAATTGTTTCGGTCCTGAATCCTTTGACTCAAATATAATGAATCCATGTTTGAACGAATAAATACAACGAATTTGAAGTAAATAAGTATTGTTAATCGTGATCTTTAATTTATAAATGATTGTTTGGAAGTAAAGAGTTAAGAAAAAGAACTATTTGAATATATATATATATATAATATAAGTGATCATTCTAAATTTAGAACAGATTAAGCGGTGTATATATATTTATGACGGAAAGAATTTAATTTAAAATATGTTTCCATATGAAGCGCTGGTTATTTGGAAAGACCGGGATCAGAATTCACTTCTCGAAACCATTCCAAATAATCGTACAACGAAATAAATGAAGACATAAAATGGGCAATTGAAGACCGTGGTTCTTCACATTGAACGGGCTTCCTATTGATTTGTTTCTTTACTGAATAGCTACAGTAGAGAGATGACCTTATTACCGGAGTGGCAGAAAGTCCGCATGTAGTTGGAGAACTTTCGGATTGCAAGGGCCTTTGCACTCAAACTTGAGTCGTGGAATAAGGCACCTTCGGTTTCATTCGAACCCTGAACGAACTCATATGGACGTGTGTCTGACACTGTATCTTATAGTGTATTGGTTGATTATTACTGAACATATTTCGGTTTGGTGATGGTAATTTATTTCCTTGACTAAAAGGGATTTTGGTCATCATTATCAATTGTAGATTATAAAATGACAGTGTGGCATACGAAGTGATGCAGTTGATGAAATGATCAAAGCATGGCTTAGTGTAAGAGCATGGCTTAGTGGTACGAAACCTCACGAACCTCACAACTTGAAATGATGGGAACTTGGCGGTTAGATTGTGTACATGTACATATTCTCTATTGAAACTCGAAAGCTTCGGCGGTGAATCCACTTGGGAAACCTGAGGAAATAAAGTATATACGGTGTCCGATGTCTGGATGAAAACCGAGGTATATACTTCGCGTTATGTATTCGGGGTCCATGTTTGGATGTTATCCGAGATATACTTAGCTTCGTGTCCTCAATTGATCTTTCGTGCCAGGAACCATCTTGTTGGAAATCCAATAACCAATACGAGTCTTTCTCTTTGTTTGTAAACTATGTATGTAGGCATAGTCAATATTCTTGCTAGATTTGTAAATTTATTTGCCGAAAGGTTTTAAAGTGTTATTAGTAGTGATAATACACATTGTCGACATATATCATGGATTTGGCATTATAAGGATAAAACTTGTTCATGTGTGCGCTTGCATTTGCATTTTGTTTGGTATGTTCGGGGCGAGCCTTATAATTGTCTCATTTTTTTTTCAAAACTCATGTACAACTTATGCGTTGGTAATCATAGGAGTAAACCCGTTCCGTATAATACGACGTGGTCCTATGATTTACCTTAATATAAAGTAAAATGTTTTATGTTCTCACACCAGTCCCATGACTGACCTAGAGTTTATTGTTCCTTCCTAAACTCTGGGTGCCCCCAAATTTTCACACGGGCATCTAGTGGTTTAGTTTTACAATTATAGATCCTTGGAGCAAGATTTGAAGCGCTTTTAGGTTGGAGCTTCGAGCTAGAGTTGAAGTCCTTCCGCTATATCATATTGTTTTCTTCCGCTGTAGTTTTCTTTTCCATTGCACATTTTAGTGTAACTTTGATAATCTAAATTCTGTTGTAATCAAATGTTGAGTAATAAAAGTTTATTTTATTCTGTTCTAATGGGTACTGCCCAGCGAATCCGATTTTCAAACATCTGGAGTTGGTTTAAACATCGACTCTAGGTGATTGGAAGTTGGATCGTTACAAATTTACGCCTTTACGAAAACTATTCATAATTACTTGATTTATATTTCCAAATAATTTCGGATTAAGAATTCAAACTTTCATTTTTCTCCCTTTATTTAATTGAATATAATGTTCAATTAAATTATCGGAATGAAATAAGACTTAAACCAATTTCAATATCTTCCACATATTTGTGTGTAGTGAACATATAATCATTATTAACATTTTAAATAACATTTCCCATCATTTAAACATCCATTCACACATACATATATGCATATCTATATATACATGGTGTATGTATATACACATATCATGGCATATTTCATATCGTATATGCATTAGACAATTAACGCTTATATTTTGTTCAATCAATTGATTAACCGTAATTATACGATCATCAATCAACCATCCATAAGAACCACGTTATCATCCAAACTAAACAATCATTTATTTATGGTTTTAACTTCCTAACCATTTAGGTAACCACTTTAATTACTAAACCACTAAGTAACTAACTTACTAACATAACCATTAACTTCATTAACAACCCACAATTACTTAACAAATTAGAAATTAAACATGGCATAGTTAACTATACTAACTATAATAGTTAACCAAACATGAACAAAATGTGCCCACCGTATATTTAATAACTAATTAAATATAATTATAAATCAAGTTTCTCACAACTACATTTAAAAATTTAGATTTCTCACCGAGGGATCCACTACACCATACTTTAAAGGTAGGACCTTTAAGCTATCAAACAACTCCAGACCTTACTAGCAACTCAAGATTGCAACTATATGCGCTATGAACTAGCGTATGTACTAAAATATATTTTTAACTTGCATTAAAGGAGAAAAGGTGGGATTTTTACACAAAAAGGAGGGATATTTAAGCCTTTAAGGGCACAACAAGAGGTGTGGAACCCCCATCATGAAGGGAGAGGGGTGCCACGTGTCAAGGGGGAGGTATAGGGGCAATGATGGATCATGTAGGGTCTGGTTGGCTTGGAACTAAGGTTGTAAGATGGTTTAAGGCATAAAAATGTGATTTATGAAGTAAAGGTAGGATCTTTGAGAGTTGGGGACCACTTGGAAGGGTAAGAGTGTTGGTGGTTGTTGCATGTCGATGTGGTGTTGTGGTGGCTTGCGGTGGCTCGTGGTGAAGTTTAAGGAGAAGAAAATGGTAAAAATGAAAACTTTAAGGGTTTTAAACAGGGTAAGACGTGTTTTTGGCCATGGGGGCCCATGTGGGGGTGGTCAAGGGCTGGTGGGACTGCACTAGAGTGGAGGGGGTTGCTGTGTGGGTTGTGGGGGTACGGCGGGCATTAGAGGGGAGGAGTAAGGTGAAGAGAAGGAAGAGAAAGGAGGAAAAAGGGAAGAGAAAATGGGAAAGGAAGGAAGAAAAAGTGAAGGGAAGTGGCCTCTATTTATACCATATAGTAGGGCTCCAAGTGCAAAAATGCTTGCCTAGGTGTCACCATGAGAAGAGATAGTGTAGGGGTGAAGTAATGGACCTTCTGACAATTTTCCATCCAAGGTTTAATTAAATTAGTTTATTTATTAACTTTTGTGTCACTCTTATTCTTTGTTCCATTTAGGCATCATTACTATAGGTTTTGACAACATGGAAGAGTGTGTAAGTAAGAGATGGTGAGGTGTCAAGGAGGGAGGAGATTTAGGAATTACTGATTTGACTTATTTTAAGCTTCGTTTAAGTAAACAACCTTTATACGTTTTCAACTCGTACGGTCAAACCGTAAGTCCGATCGATACGAAACTTGTAATCCTACTATATTTCATGGATACAGATCCATTAAACCGATCTCGTCGAATACTGAGACCGTTAGGAAAATGGTCTTTTTCCATGCTATTATTAAATTTCAATTGATTTTTTGACACGCATTTATATTGCGCAAAGCTCACATACTAACTCCGATTAATATGAAATTTGAAACCTTATAATAATTAACATTTCAGATCCAATAAAACATGTTACGTCGAAATCCAAGACCTTTTGCAAAATGTCTATTTTTCCAATATTAAAATAATATTAAACTGTAAAATTTTAATATATTTACTTTTTAATCAATTTTAAAATTTCACTAAACTTATTTTAACTCCAATATAATATAAAACAAAATTAGAATTTATTTTCAGTTGTTTTCAGGTCCAAATTCAATATTTGACCATTCAAAATCCACTTTCGACAAATTTGTTAATTACTATAATTTTGACGAAACTTAATCTAAATATTAAATTTAACTTATCATATCTTTGAAATCATTATTATTAATTAAAATCTTTTGAATTAAATTAAATTAAATTAAATTAGGCTCAAAAATCTGGGATGTTACAGGGGTACTAAAGGTGGAGGCACACAAGGACTAGTAGCAATGGATTTGTACCTTAGACCAATACAAAAAGGGTCTCGTGTTGTATTTTGGATCCTAAAGGAAGGTACTGGATTTCAGATCCAGAAGGTACGAGAGTATAATTAGAATCGGGATTTTCCATTAGCTCTTGACAAATGCGAGGATAGTCATATATGTTATCACATATTCATGGCTTTAGAAGGGGTTCGTTGGTTTGTGTTTGATGGATGCAATTGTTGCTCTTACTTCTCTTTCTTAGGTAGACTATCATCTATATGACACTGGAGAAGGAACGTGGGGATAGGGTTGATAAAGGGGATGTTCGGGTTCTTCTATCGTGTTCTGCTATGTCCTCTATTATTAACTTGGGCAATATATATTATCTTATTATTATATGCTAACTCTTTGGTAATGAATACATGAGTGGTGTGAATTATATGCCTTTGTCTAGTAGAATACTTTCCCAGTATAGATTTTGACAGTCATTGTAACGACCTAGATTTTTCGACTATTTGAATTCGAATATTTAAAAATATTTTAGATATTTTATTTGAATTATTTATGGATTTTTAATATCGAATTCGTTAATTAAACGACGATCGAACTTTTATATTTATGTTTAGTATAAAACAGGCTCAAAATGTCACGGCAGTTCGTAATACTGGGTTTTGAACTTCAATTGATTATACAGAATCCGTTTTAAGCCGGAATTCTGTGAATAAGAAACGTTGGAATCTAATTATTTATAATTTTTCAATGAAAGAGAAAAATCGAAATTTTATCATATATATTGTAAGTTATGTCCAAAACAAATTTTGAAATAGTCGCTATGGAAATCGTTTATAAATTATAACGTTTATTTAATTTATTTAAAGGGAATATTTATATATTTTGATATCGTTTAACTCGAAAATATTAATATCGAGTTGTAAATCTATATTGGTTGGATTTGACGCTGTATATAATTTTATCTGGATATATTCGATAATAATAATTTATTATTATTATTTTATTTAATTGTTTGGAAATTTATTTATATTTTATCGATATTATGTAAGTCGTATGATTAATTATTTTCCAAACAACCTCCGTTTTCGACGAAACAAATTTTACTAGAATACGTATGGCTAACTATTGCTAGATTTCCAGTTTGGGTTCAACTGGAGTTATCTCGTCGGTAGACGAAGTTTAACCGTGAACCGACGAATAATTTAAAATTTAAAATAAATCGTTGTGCAAACGAAGTCCATTTTCAATGAAATAAATTTCATTGGGACCGTAACATCAAGACGTAGCAGCACATCCATTTTCACTGCATTTAGAGATTGTGTGTTGCAGTACGAACATTAAACGTTTAATGTACATAGTATTAATTCAACTATAAAATACTATAATATAAATAGCTTAAGAATTAGGTAATTTAAATAAAATTATTCCTTCACTCTTAAGTCTCTAGCCTACCTCATGTGTTGCCTAATCACCCAAGCCTTGGAAAATACACCTATGTGTGACGGCAAAGAATTTCGCTCGGTCCGAACCAGTCGCTAAACCGACTCAGACCGTTCGAAACGCCCTATCGTTTGAGAACACGACAAAACAGAACGCATACAGAAGAACGTTTCATTGTATATTACAACAATGCATCAGATTACAAGAATATACAGAGTATAAATGAATATTACACAGAAATATCAGAGATTTAAATTACATTTAAATACATAGCAGCGGAAAATAATACAATACACAACTAGAAGAGATATACGGATACAAAGCTTTCCGGATATCGTTCCAGCTGTAAACCAGGATCCTGTGAATATAAATCTGCAAAACCGAAACTACTAGCTGCCCGTGTCAAAATAAGGGCACCCAGAGTTTAGGTTAAAACAATAAACTCCAGGTCAGTCATGTGACTGGTGTGAGAACTAAAACAGTTATTAATCTTTATTTTAAAAGTTAGGTAAATCAAGGGACCACGCCGTATAACACGGAACGGGTTTTCTCCCAAGAATACCAGTGCATAAAACAAACAGCGCAATGCTAAATAAAGAAAGATGAAGCTGTTATAAGACCCAGGTCCTATCACACAATGCAACGCAAGCCGGGGGATAGGGTTTTCCCTTATAACAGCCAAAGAATGCTTGATACGTTTAAAACAAATCATTTGATACTATAATAAGTGCATAGTGCATAAAACAACTTCAAATCATAAGTATCAATCATAGGCGGCATGGGTACCATATATCATGTCGCCATATATAGGTTTACAAATAAAACCGCAAAGTCACGTATTTGGAAATTGGATTTCCTTCTATGAACCGAGGCAAAAGATAGTCCTCAACCGATTCGAGACTGTCTAGCCCGAGCCTCAGGAACAGCCGCAACTGCCCCTTGGATCGTCAGGGCCGGTCCACACGGAGTGGATTATTATGCCTGAACAATACGTCTCCCCACCCTATGGGGTGTAAGTCTGGTCCGTCAGCCGACCAGAATGCATTCGGCCGAAACCGATATAACCGAGGCGCCTCGCAACAACCACAACCACATAAGTCAAACTCGTCAGGGCGTGTAAAACCACTGACGCCACTTCTAGCTAGAAAGAAACGCATGCCCTCCCTGAGGTCCGTCTCCCGTTTTTGGTTCATACCGGGTGTGAAACACGCGAGGTAAACGTTACACAAAGCTACGCCACAAAGGCCGTGCTTTGATCATCACCACAAGACTTTGCTTTTCAACAGAAGCCTCGATCATTTGCATCTTAGCATGCCACACAGGCAAGCCATCCTATGCAACCGATATCAGTCACACAGAATGAAATCCGATGTCAGACACACAGTCCATTTACAAGTCCGTTCTGGGTCTGAACGAAACCGGAGGCACCTAGTACCCCGCATATCCATCGATCTCCAAGTACGTCTGGACGATCACTAACTGTTTCCATCTTCTTGGGTGTACAGCCCAATCAAGATCATCAGTTATCACCCAAACGACGTGAAGACTTCCGGTCTTCGACCATCGTCTTCATCTTCGACTTATCGTCGTATCAGTTATTCAGAATGGGATAAACCCGGTCTTTCCGAATAACTCGCGTATATATTATAAAAGTGTTACACAAACACAACATACGCCTCATTCCAATTCATTAGTCACTAACCGTAAATTAATCAAGAGAATAATTCCCCAAATATTAACCCCGAAGGCCGAAACCAACATCAGATCAATATCCAGAAAACCATTCTGCTTGGCTAACCGCCAGTTAGTTTCTAAATTTCACATTCAAATCTAATTAAAGATTTAACTATCGCCTGGAGCAAAACTGGTGATACTCCATTCTCGATCTTTTCAATCTAATTAAAGATTCATTAAAACTCCACTTAGTTTTAATCTGTGACTGGGTTAAAGAATCAGTGTCATTTAAAACACGGTTCACGATAAACCCAAAGTCACATCCCATTAATTATCGGGTTAAAGAACAAGTGTTATTTAAAACACTGTTCACGATAAACCCAAAAATCAATATCAATTCAATTCCAATTAAATATCATTTAATTGGTACACTTCATTAAATCTAAATAAAAAGATTTAATCTTTTCTCAACTGGGTTCAAGAACAGTGTTAGTGAAGACACCATTCACGACAAACCCAAATCACATTCGATATTCAATACAAGGCTCTGAATAGAAACTATATCGGCCTATATTCAATATCAAATTCTACGATTAACAAATGTCGTATTGGAAATAACGATATACATATATATCTTTCAAATTTCCATAACAACACCTGTAATATCACGAATTCCAACATCGAAATATTCCGAAGACAATTTCGATTCAAATCCACTCCAATGCAATCATTGGAAATTTTGGTTATTTTCAAAACCATTTCAAATTCAATTTATTTATTTAAAAATAAATAGAATTATAATTCTAGTTCAAAACTAGTTCATTTCGATAAAAATCTATTTTTATCTTTTCAAATATGGAGTTTTTCATCCCAAACTTTCACAAATCATTTCTTATGATTTTACACAAATTATTACTATTTTTAATAATTTTATCAAGGCCCGTACGGTCGATTTCCATTAACGGCCATCGAACTGCACTTACAGCGACCTTTTTCGAATTTGATTTGGACGTATCTCCAAATCCAACCGTTAGATTTCAAATTTCTAACATTCATTAGAAAGCTCTTTTCGATACGAACCCAACGGTTCCGGTTTTAGGAGAATCCGACGGTCGGATCTCCCGTAATGTCCGTTTGAAACAAATGATCGAAATTCGCGAACTGCCGCAGCGCGGCGCGTTCTATTCAGGCCATTATATTATATATATAATATATATAATATATATTTCGTCGATTACTATTTAAAACGAATTATATAAATGGTTTTAAATTCGTTTCAAAAGCAATTTCAACTTCCTTTTCAATTCAAATCAAAATTGAATTCTTCTTTATAAATTCGTTTCAAAATTCATTTCTATTCAATTCAAATTTCAATTCAATTTGAATTCATTTCAATTCGCTTTCAATTCAATTCGAATTCGTTTTCAATTCAATTCATTTCGAAATCGTTTTCAATTCAATTCATTTCGAAATCGTTTTCAATTCAATTCATTTCGAAATCGTTTTCAATTCAATTCATTTCGAAATCGTTTTCAATTCAATTCATTTCGAAATCGTTTTCAATTCAATTCATTTCGAAATCGTTTTCAATTCAATTCATTTCGAAATCGTTTTCAATTCAATTCATTTCGAAATCGTTTTCAATTCAATTCATTTCGAAATCGTTTTCAATTCAATTCATTTCGAAATCGTTTTCAATTCAATTCATTTCAAAATATTCGATTTCGAAATCACGTTTCAATATTCATTTTAAAATGAATAAAATCGATATAAATATCGTTCACGTCAAAATGGCGTCAATCTAATCCTCACGGCTTCACATATTTCTATTTTCAAATATTCTATTTCAAATATTTCTATTTCAAATATTTCTATTTCAAATATTTCTATTTCAAATATTTCTATTTCAAATATTTCTTTTTTTCTCGAAACTGGAATGAGGCCCAATCAATTACCATATAATGTTAATTATATGGATTTTCTACAACACATGTATATATCAACAACGATGAATAATCAACCATCAACCAAAGTGCACTACACTGTATAAGCATCAAATATAGACATTTAACGCTTATAGCAGCTTGTCAATCAATCGATCGACATATTTAATAAATCAGGATGAGTGAACTTCAAATTTCATCCTAACACCCGTGTGGGGTTTCAAACAATCAAACACATATTTTATTTGTGCAGTTAGGCGATGTGTAAAATTTATCGACCCAATCAACGTCATTCAAATAGGTGTACATAAACAAACCGTCTGGTTTGTAAATGAATATTTATTTATTCACATTCACGTTAAAAATTATATTTTTAACGATAACACATTTTATTTTAACATATGAATTTATATTCAGTTCATTCGTTAAATAAAATGCTATTTTTATTTTTCTAACTTATTTTAGAAAATTTCGGCGGCATAACGGCACGATACTAGAAACGGGACAAGGCCTAGCCTTATCCCCGGTCTAGTGAAGGCCCACGCCATTCACACATCAATCAAATCAATTCGTTATGCAAACCACAAACTTTGGAGTAAGGGTCTAACCTAGCCTTACTCCTTCGCCTTATAACGGCGCACGTCTAATCCTAACCAATTTATCGATTCGATTTTTCACACCACAAACCACATTCAAACCAATATCACAATCAATCACCAAACAGTCAAACAAACAAGTCCATGGTCTGTGGACGGGTGTCGGGTGCTACTAAGCACCGTCTGCATCCTAGTATATATATAACTAGAAAAATAAATTGAAAGGTGAGGAATTCTCACATATAGCTATCCTAGCTCCACAGCACTTCATTGATAGAAATCTTCATTGTTTTCGCATCTTCTTCAGCTTCGTCGCCTGTAGCCACTACATATGTAAAAATCGAATTTTTACTTCGCTATTCAATATATAAAAATCGAATTTTTATTTCAAAGTTCAATATATAAAAATCGAATTTTCAGTTCAAAGTTCAATATATAAAAATCGAATTTTTAGTTCGAAGTTCAATATATAAAAATCGAATTTTTATTTCAAAGTTCAATATATAAAAATCGAATTTTTATTTCGAAGTTCAATATATAAAAATCGAATTTTTATTTCAAAGTTCAATATATAAAAATCGAATTTTCAGTTCAAAGTTCAATATATAAAAATCGAATTTTTAGTTCAAAGTTCAATATATAAAAATCGAATTTTTAGTTCGAAGTTCAATATATAAAAATCGAATTTTTATTTCAAAGTTCAATATATAAAAATCGAATTTTTATTTCGAAGTTCAATATATAAAAATCGAATTTTTATTTCAAAGTTCAATATATAAAAATCGAATTTTTATTTCAAAGTTCAATACATAAAAATCGAATTTTTTTTCAAAGTTCAATACATAAAAATCGAATTTTTATTTCAAAGTTCAATACATAAAAATCGAATTTTTATTTCAAAGTTCAATATATAAAAATCGAATTTTTATTTCGCTATTCAATATATAAAAATCGAATTTTCAGTTCGAAGTTCCATATATAAAAACCGAATTTTTATATCGCTATTCAATATATAAAAGTCGAATTTTTATATTCTCCATTATATTTTCAAAAGTGATGTCTTTTCATTTTCAAATCAAGATTGCTTGTATTTTTGAATCGATGACAATTTCAGTTTCTTTTCTTTTTAACAATGTAAAAAAAATCAGTTTTTAATCATTTTTAAAAATCTCGTCTTTAACATTTTTAAAAGTCTGTTTTTAATCATTTTAAAAATCTCTTCCCCCCCCCCCCTTTTTTTTTTTAATCATTAAAAAAAACTGGTTTTAAACTAAATAAAAATCTGGTTTTAAACTAAATAAAAATCTGGTTTTAAACTAAATAAAAATCTGGTTTTAAACTAAATAAAAATCTGGTTTTAAACTAAATAAAAATCTGGTTTTAAACTAAATAAAAATCTGGTTTTAAACTAAATAAAAATCTGGTTTTAAACTAAATAAAAATCTGGTTTTAAACTAAATAAAAATCTGGTTTTAAACTAAATAAAAATCTGGTTTTAAACTAAATAAAAATCTGGTTTTAAACTAAATAAAAATTAAGTAAATCAGATCAAGAAAACTCACGTTTTCAAGAAGGGGGAGAGATGGCCGAGGTGGAGGAGCTTGCTGAGCTGCGTCGGAGTCGGAGCATCCACTGGAGGAAGTGGCGGCGGTCCATCGGGGAGGGGAAAAGGAGCGGGACGCGAGGGGGTTCGGGTTCTAGGCGTTCGAATGGAGGAAGAAGGGGGTCGCGACAACATCAGGGGGAGGCGGCGGTGCTGGAGTTCGACGAGGGGGTGAGGGTGACTGGATCGTCGAGGGCCGGCGACGAGGCTCCGCCCTTCGTTCGAAATTCTTTTTTTTTTTTTTTTTTTTTTTTTATACCTGGAAATGAAAATGATTGAAAAAGGGGGGGGCCAGGTTAAGAAGGGAAATTAAATATTTTTTTTTTTTTATTATTTTATTTTGCAAAAAAAGTTAACTTTCACATACGATCTCGAAACGAGGCCCACCGCCTGTCGTCCACAGCGTTCTACCCCCATTCCGAACACAATAGGATATGTATCGCAAGCTGATTCGATAGTTACAATCAGTTTCCATTGAATTTACATTTAAATCACTTTATTGAATTTTAAACGTATATTTCAAATTACCGGGGGCACATACGAACACGAAAAATCCCAGAAAAATATTTTCTAGCTTCGTATTGACGATACGGTCCTAACAAAACTAGTTTCGTCGAATTCTGAGACCGTTAGAAAAATGGCCAATTTCCAGTCGATTAAAATCAACTGAAACTGGTCAAACGCGTTTTCCTTTGCCACGCTCACATATTGATTCGAAAAATTACGAAATTTGAAATCTAGCAATAACTTGACACTGCGGACCCAACAAAAGTGGTTTCGTCGAAATCCGAGGTCATTTGCAAAATGTCCATTTTTAAGGGCCTGAATTCCATAGCGACTATTCAGAATTTTCAACTGGACATATCTTTTGATTCCCGCTACGAACTTTTGATTTTTCGGATTCGTTGGAAAGATATTCACTATTAGATTCCATTATTTTCGGTTTCACTAAAATCCGGATTGTTTTGCACCCGGTACATTCAATTGAAGTTTGAAATCGAATTATCGAACTACCGCGCCATTTTCAATTCCTTTTATAATTATATATAATTATTATATATTCTAACGACGACGCGTAAAATATATACGATCGAATTATATTCAAAATAAATTTCTCGTCGATATTCTTTAAAATAATTCCTTTTAAATAATCAAAATTCGCTAAAATTGCCAAAATAAAATTTTCAAACTGGCTCGCATTTTACGGGTTGTTACAATCTCCCCCACTTAAAACTTTTCGTCCCCGAAAAGGAACAAAGTCGAAAGTGGTTTGATTATTCAGCCCTACATTCGATTTGGCTTCCATTCTCCAACTTTTCAGTTTCTGAGAATTTTCAAAATTTCAAAAATTTGGCTAACACCCTAAATTTTCGAAAAATTTCGCCATAACCTCCCCTGCAATGGGAGCATCGGGAAATTGCAAATAGCGTTCCCGGTCCTTCAGATCTCAAAAAGAAAAAGAAAAAGCCAAGCGGCTAGCCAATAGGCTCATAAAATCATCATCACCCAAACAAAACAGTAAATTATGTAATAAACATGTACCTATTTGTCGGGCAAACAAATTTTATTCTCTGTCTCTAGCCTCCTTGCTATGACCTGTTCAATGTAAGTATATGTATATGCAAGCAAATGCGACCAAATTTCAATACAATTCAATATTTGATTCAATTAGGCATAATGATTCAAAATTATCAAACAATACAAACATCAATCAATTAGTGAATTAGAGTTTCAAATTCATAATTTTGATACATATACAAAAAATCATGTTTTGATGCCAAATCACAACAATGAATTCTAACTATATAAGTTTTGGGTTCTCACACCAGCCTAATGGAAATATATAGAAAATCACACATTCGAAACACGAATATAAATACGGATGATGTCATGACAATCATCAGTACCATCTCCGGGCGACTAGAATGTGATTCCATATCTATCCAGTATATTAAAACTTTGAATATACGTTTGCAAGGCGTATATGCAAATTCTTTATATACTGAATTGCCCAAAATCAATATAAACAAATAATCAAATACGAATAGTTGATTTAAATTTTCAAAACAAAATGTTTTCATTTGAAAAATATACTCTTCACACCCGTTCTAGGATACTACTGATCCTATCTCTAACGAGTCATTCCATTGGATATTGCTAATCCAATATCTGATGAATTCTTTCGTATGGTTCTAATGTGCCTTGTTCTCTGAGCTTTGTAAACCAAAGCTCTGATACCAAATGTGACGAGCCGCAACTTCCCCGTAAAGGAAAGCGTCGGATAGTTCGAGAACAAACCACAGCAGAACGCATATAGAAGAACGTTTCATTGTATATTACAACAATGCATCAGATTACAAGAATATACAGAGTATAAATGAATATTACACAGAAATATCAGAGATTTAAATTACATTTAAATACATAGCAGCGGAAAATAATACAATACACAACTAGAAGAGATATACGGATACAAAGCTTTCCGGATATCGTTCCAGCTGTAAACCAGGATCCTGTGAATATAAATCTGCAAAACCGAAACTACTAGCTGCCCGTGTCAAAATAAGGGCACCCAGAGTTTAGGTTAAAACAATAAACTCCAGGTCAGTCATGTGACTGGTGTGAGAACTAAAACAGTTATTAATCTTTATTTTAAAAGTTAGGTAAATCAAGGGACCACGCCGTATAACACGGAACGGGTTTTCTCCCAAGAATACCAGTGCATAAAACAAACAGCGCAATGCTAAATAAAGAAAGATGAAGCTGTTATAAGACCCAGGTCCTATCACACAATGCAACGCAAGCCGGGGGATAGGGTTTTCCCTTATAACAGCCAAAGAATGCTTGATACGTTTAAAACAAATCATTTGATACTATAATAAGTGCATAGTGCATAAAACAACTTCAAATCATAAGTATCAATCATAGGCGGCATGGGTACCATATATCATGTCGCCATATATAGGTTTACAAATAAAACCGCAAAGTCACGTATTTGGAAATTGGATTTCCTTCTATGAACCGAGGCAAAAGATAGTCCTCAACCGATTCGAGACTGTCTAGCCCGAGCCTCAGGAACAGCCGCAACTGCCCCTTGGATCGTCAGGGCCGGTCCACACGGAGTGGATTATTATGCCTGAACAATACGTCTCCCCACCCTATGGGGTGTAAGTCTGGTCCGTCAGCCGACCAGAATGCATTCGGCCGAAACCGATATAACCGAGGCGCCTCGCAACAACCACAACCACATAAGTCAAACTCGTCAGGGCGTGTAAAACCACTGACGCCACTTCTAGCTAGAAAGAAACGCATGCCCTCCCTGAGGTCCGTCTCCCGTTTTTGGTTCATACCGGGTGTGAAACACGCGAGGTAAACGTTACACAAAGCTACGCCACAAAGGCCGTGCTTTGATCATCACCACAAGACTTTGCTTTTCAACAGAAGCCTCGATCATTTGCATCTTAGCATGCCACACAGGCAAGCCATCCTATGCAACCGATATCAGTCACACAGAATGAAATCCGATGTCAGACACACAGTCCATTTACAAGTCCGTTCTGGGTCTGAACGAAACCGGAGGCACCTAGTACCCCGCATATCCATCGATCTCCAAGTACGTCTGGACGATCACTAACTGTTTCCATCTTCTTGGGTGTACAGCCCAATCAAGATCATCAGTTATCACCCAAACGACGTGAAGACTTCCGGTCTTCGACCATCGTCTTCATCTTCGACTTATCGTCGTATCAGTTATTCAGAATGGGATAAACCCGGTCTTTCCGAATAACTCGCGTATATATTATAAAAGTGTTACACAAACACAACATACGCCTCATTCCAATTCATTAGTCACTAACCGTAAATTAATCAAGAGAATAATTCCCCAAATATTAACCCCGAAGGCCGAAACCAACATCAGATCAATATCCAGAAAACCATTCTGCTTGGCTAACCGCCAGTTAGTTTCTAAATTTCACATTCAAATCTAATTAAAGATTTAACTATCGCCTGGAGCAAAACTGGTGATACTCCATTCTCGATCTTTTCAATCTAATTAAAGATTCATTAAAACTCCACTTAGTTTTAATCTGTGACTGGGTTAAAGAATCAGTGTCATTTAAAACACGGTTCACGATAAACCCAAAGTCACATCCCATTAATTATCGGGTTAAAGAACAAGTGTTATTTAAAACACTGTTCACGATAAACCCAAAAATCAATATCAATTCAATTCCAATTAAATATCATTTAATTGGTACACTTCATTAAATCTAAATAAAAAGATTTAATCTTTTCTCAACTGGGTTCAAGAACAGTGTTAGTGAAGACACCATTCACGACAAACCCAAATCACATTCGATATTCAATACAAGGCTCTGAATAGAAACTATATCGGCCTATATTCAATATCAAATTCTACGATTAACAAATGTCGTATTGGAAATAACGATATACATATATATCTTTCAAATTTCCATAACAACACCTGTAATATCACGAATTCCAACATCGAAATATTCCGAAGACAATTTCGATTCAAATCCACTCCAATGCAATCATTGGAAATTTTGGTTATTTTCAAAACCATTTCAAATTCAATTTATTTATTTAAAAATAAATAGAATTATAATTCTAGTTCAAAACTAGTTCATTTCGATAAAAATCTATTTTTATCTTTTCAAATATGGAGTTTTTCATCCCAAACTTTCACAAATCATTTCTTATGATTTTACACAAATTATTACTATTTTTAATAATTTTATCAAGGCCCGTACGGTCGATTTCCATTAACGGCCATCGAACTGCACTTACAGCGACCTTTTTCGAATTTGATTTGGACGTATCTCCAAATCCAACCGTTAGATTTCAAATTTCTAACATTCATTAGAAAGCTCTTTTCGATACGAACCCAACGGTTCCGGTTTTAGGAGAATCCGACGGTCGGATCTCCCGTAATGTCCGTTTGAAACAAATGATCGAAATTCGCGAACTGCCGCAGCGCGGCGCGTTCTATTCAGGCCATTATATTATATATATAATATATATAATATATATTTCGTCGATTACTATTTAAAACGAATTATATAAATGGTTTTAAATTCGTTTCAAAAGCAATTTCAACTTCCTTTTCAATTCAAATCAAAATTGAATTCTTCTTTATAAATTCGTTTCAAAATTCATTTCTATTCAATTCAAATTTCAATTCAATTTGAATTCATTTCAATTCGCTTTCAATTCAATTCGAATTCGTTTTCAATTCAATTCATTTCGAAATCGTTTTCAATTCAATTCATTTCGAAATCGTTTTCAATTCAATTCATTTCGAAATCGTTTTCAATTCAATTCATTTCGAAATCGTTTTCAATTCAATTCATTTCGAAATCGTTTTCAATTCAATTCATTTCGAAATCGTTTTCAATTCAATTCATTTCGAAATCGTTTTCAATTCAATTCATTTCGAAATCGTTTTCAATTCAATTCATTTCGAAATCGTTTTCAATTCAATTCATTTCGAAATCGTTTTCAATTCAATTCATTTCAAAATATTCGATTTCGAAATCACGTTTCAATATTCATTTTAAAATGAATAAAATCGATATAAATATCGTTCACGTCAAAATGGCGTCAATCTAATCCTCACGGCTTCACATATTTCTATTTTCAAATATTCTATTTCAAATATTTCTATTTCAAATATTTCTATTTCAAATATTTCTATTTCAAATATTTCTATTTCAAATATTTCTTTTTTTCTCGAAACTGGAATGAGGCCCAATCAATTACCATATAATGTTAATTATATGGATTTTCTACAACACATGTATATATCAACAACGATGAATAATCAACCATCAACCAAAGTGCACTACACTGTATAAGCATCAAATATAGACATTTAACGCTTATAGCAGCTTGTCAATCAATCGATCGACATATTTAATAAATCAGGATGAGTGAACTTCAAATTTCATCCTAACACCCGTGTGGGGTTTCAAACAATCAAACACATATTTTATTTGTGCAGTTAGGCGATGTGTAAAATTTATCGACCCAATCAACGTCATTCAAATAGGTGTACATAAACAAACCGTCTGGTTTGTAAATGAATATTTATTTATTCACATTCACGTTAAAAATTATATTTTTAACGATAACACATTTTATTTTAACATATGAATTTATATTCAGTTCATTCGTTAAATAAAATGCTATTTTTATTTTTCTAACTTATTTTAGAAAATTTCGGCGGCATAACGGCACGATACTAGAAACGGGACAAGGCCTAGCCTTATCCCCGGTCTAGTGAAGGCCCACGCCATTCACACATCAATCAAATCAATTCGTTATGCAAACCACAAACTTTGGAGTAAGGGTCTAACCTAGCCTTACTCCTTCGCCTTATAACGGCGCACGTCTAATCCTAACCAATTTATCGATTCGATTTTTCACACCACAAACCACATTCAAACCAATATCACAATCAATCACCAAACAGTCAAACAAACAAGTCCATGGTCTGTGGACGGGTGTCGGGTGCTACTAAGCACCGTCTGCATCCTAGTATATATATAACTAGAAAAATAAATTGAAAGGTGAGGAATTCTCACATATAGCTATCCTAGCTCCACAGCACTTCATTGATAGAAATCTTCATTGTTTTCGCATCTTCTTCAGCTTCGTCGCCTGTAGCCACTACATATGTAAAAATCGAATTTTTACTTCGCTATTCAATATATAAAAATCGAATTTTTATTTCAAAGTTCAATATATAAAAATCGAATTTTCAGTTCAAAGTTCAATATATAAAAATCGAATTTTTAGTTCGAAGTTCAATATATAAAAATCGAATTTTTATTTCAAAGTTCAATATATAAAAATCGAATTTTTATTTCGAAGTTCAATATATAAAAATCGAATTTTTATTTCAAAGTTCAATATATAAAAATCGAATTTTCAGTTCAAAGTTCAATATATAAAAATCGAATTTTTAGTTCAAAGTTCAATATATAAAAATCGAATTTTTAGTTCGAAGTTCAATATATAAAAATCGAATTTTTATTTCAAAGTTCAATATATAAAAATCGAATTTTTATTTCGAAGTTCAATATATAAAAATCGAATTTTTATTTCAAAGTTCAATATATAAAAATCGAATTTTTATTTCAAAGTTCAATACATAAAAATCGAATTTTTTTTCAAAGTTCAATACATAAAAATCGAATTTTTATTTCAAAGTTCAATACATAAAAATCGAATTTTTATTTCAAAGTTCAATATATAAAAATCGAATTTTTATTTCGCTATTCAATATATAAAAATCGAATTTTCAGTTCGAAGTTCCATATATAAAAACCGAATTTTTATATCGCTATTCAATATATAAAAGTCGAATTTTTATATTCTCCATTATATTTTCAAAAGTGATGTCTTTTCATTTTCAAATCAAGATTGCTTGTATTTTTGAATCGATGACAATTTCAGTTTCTTTTCTTTTTAACAATGTAAAAAAAATCAGTTTTTAATCATTTTTAAAAATCTCGTCTTTAACATTTTTAAAAGTCTGTTTTTAATCATTTTAAAAATCTCTTCCCCCCCCCCCCCCTTTTTTTTTTTAATCATTAAAAAAAACTGGTTTTAAACTAAATAAAAATCTGGTTTTAAACTAAATAAAAATCTGGTTTTAAACTAAATAAAAATCTGGTTTTAAACTAAATAAAAATCTGGTTTTAAACTAAATAAAAATCTGGTTTTAAACTAAATAAAAATCTGGTTTTAAACTAAATAAAAATCTGGTTTTAAACTAAATAAAAATCTGGTTTTAAACTAAATAAAAATCTGGTTTTAAACTAAATAAAAATCTGGTTTTAAACTAAATAAAAATTAAGTAAATCAGATCAAGAAAACTCACGTTTTCAAGAAGGGGGAGAGATGGCCGAGGTGGAGGAGCTTGCTGAGCTGCGTCGGAGTCGGAGCATCCACTGGAGGAAGTGGCGGCGGTCCATCGGGGAGGGGAAAAGGAGCGGGACGCGAGGGGGTTCGGGTTCTAGGCGTTCGAATGGAGGAAGAAGGGGGTCGCGACAACATCAGGGGGAGGCGGCGGTGCTGGAGTTCGACGAGGGGGTGAGGGTGACTGGATCGTCGAGGGCCGGCGACGAGGCTCCGCCCTTCGTTCGAAATTCTTTTTTTTTTTTTTTTTTTTTTTTTATACCTGGAAATGAAAATGATTGAAAAAGGGGGGGGCCAGGTTAAGAAGGGAAATTAAATATTTTTTTTTTTTTTTTATTATTTTATTTTGCAAAAAAAGTTAACTTTCACATACGATCTCGAAACGAGGCCCACCGCCTGTCGTCCACAGCGTTCTACCCCCATTCCGAACACAATAGGATATGTATCGCAAGCTGATTCGATAGTTACAATCAGTTTCCATTGAATTTACATTTAAATCACTTTATTGAATTTTAAACGTATATTTCAAATTACCGGGGGCACATACGAACACGAAAAATCCCAGAAAAATATTTTCTAGCTTCGTATTGACGATACGGTCCTAACAAAACTAGTTTCGTCGAATTCTGAGACCGTTAGAAAAATGGCCAATTTCCAGTCGATTAAAATCAACTGAAACTGGTCAAACGCGTTTTCCTTTGCCACGCTCACATATTGATTCGAAAAATTACGAAATTTGAAATCTAGCAATAACTTGACACTGCGGACCCAACAAAAGTGGTTTCGTCGAAATCCGAGGTCATTTGCAAAATGTCCATTTTTAAGGGCCTGAATTCCATAGCGACTATTCAGAATTTTCAACTGGACATATCTTTTGATTCCCGCTACGAACTTTTGATTTTTCGGATTCGTTGGAAAGATATTCACTATTAGATTCCATTATTTTCGGTTTCACTAAAATCCGGATTGTTTTGCACCCGGTACATTCAATTGAAGTTTGAAATCGAATTATCGAACTACCGCGCCATTTTCAATTCCTTTTATAATTATATATAATTATTATATATTCTAACGACGACGCGTAAAATATATACGATCGAATTATATTCAAAATAAATTTCTCGTCGATATTCTTTAAAATAATTCCTTTTAAATAATCAAAATTCGCTAAAATTGCCAAAATAAAATTTTCAAACTGGCTCGCATTTTACGGGTTGTTACACTATGGTATGTGTACTTCAATAAGTTAAGTCCTAAGCCAACAAAAGAAAAAGGGGTACGTGCCATCCTATCTTAATATTTTTGATCAAATTAAAGCCGACCTATCTCATACCATTTACCCGAAATCCCTCTCTGCATGTTTAATCAAATCACATAGCTATGGTCAAGTACACACAGTTATTCTATGCTGCCTACAGTATTTGTGTGGCTTCCAAACAATTTACTTAATGGCCAAGGATCTACTTTATATAAATACACATGGCCTCTCGTTCATATTTTCGTTTTTGAATAATGAACTCCTTCAAACAAAAGCTCCCTCTACAAATAACAAATGAAAGCCTATTTCATCTCTTTGATAAATCACGCAAGCTGGATTGAGTCAATTAATCAAAACCTTTTTCTTTCTTGCTTCTCCTAATCGCAAGCCTCATTCGAATACAAACCAATGCAAGCTTCCTTAAGAACCAAAACTTCTCAAAACTCTGGAATAGTTGGGACTGATGAGAAAGGGACGTCCAAGCTAGTGGTTTGCTAGAAGTGGCGCAGGTGGCACCACAGTTCGATGGTGGCGGTGTACTGATGAAGTCGAAGCCTGTGATGGGTGGTGAAATCGATGGAGTTCGGTTCTTGTACGGTGCTACGCTCGAGATGTAAGGGATCAAGACATGGTGGCATGGCAAAGTGCCATGGTGGCAGGCGTTGAGCCCTGGAGTGCTGCAGTCATCAGAGGTTGGAGTAGCAGGTGAATGTCGATGGATGGTTGTTGCGCGTAGGTTCTCGGTTTCATAATTCCATAGTTAAAAAAAACGAAGTAAAGATTGGTAGAACGTTGTCTACATGGGAAGTTAACACGGAAAGATCAACGGAGAAATATTATGGAGCAGGTGGTGCGAATGAATTGGTATAGCATGGAGTTGTTAGCGGCAGTGTTTTGAGAAGCTCCAGGTGGATTAGAATGGAAGGAAGGAAGGATTTAAGGGAGACACGTTATTGGGTATGCGGGCTGAAATAGTAAGGGTATTGGGCCTTTCAATTTTATATATATTAAAAAAACATGAACGAACGGAAGCAGTGAGTGTCAGGCGGGGAGGTTGGGAAAATTTGGTTGTAGGAAGTTGGCATATGAATAATGGAATGTGAAGTAGAAAGAAGAATACGTGGGGAGTAATATTTGCATGGATAAATGGATAAGGGGGTGAGTCTTTTACGGGAAGTTGGGCACGTTTTTGGAAAACAAAGAAATGAGGCAGTGGGCTTTTATTCCCACTATTATAGGAAAAATTTAATGCATGGGAAGTTTCCAAGTGAAGATGGCATGGGTTTCGAAACTCTATAAGAAGTTTTCATAAAGTGATTATCATTGTTTGGGGGAGAAACCCGTAGCGACTGGTGTGGTATAGTTTGGGCGGACGAAAATATAGGGTAAAGCCCATTAGTATTAAAAATTAAAGTTTAATTGTGTAATTATTTATGCAACCATATCAATATCATATATCGACCGTAAATATAGGAATCAAACACGGTCTATTCTGCTGGACCTGTATCATCGAGCAACGCAATGGAGCAGGCTTGGTCAGCACAGGAAACAACGTGAATTTTCAATTAAATTAAACGACTGTTTAATTTAATTAGAAACAAACCAGTTAATGACAGAATTAAATCAAGGTGAGGTAAACTCACTCAGTTATCTCACTTATATTTATATAAGTCGGGTTTAAATACTTGTGTGTTTTGTTTGCTAAATGATTTATGATTGATGATTGTCTGCATATATACTGAATATTTATATATAATTGATTTAAATTGAACGTTCATTTAATTTAAACAAACCCAATCGTTATTTTTAATGATTATTTCCAATGGAGGTAACTTACCCTGTTGGTTACGTTTATAATAATATAAATGTATTTAATTTAATTGGGTGCTTGAACTGTTGTTATTTATTGACTGTTCTCAGTTGAATTGATTATTCATGTTTATTTTATATTATCATTATATGAATTGTTTACTGGATATGATTGGATGATTAATTATTGAATCCAAATTCAATAGTTATTTTGATATTAACCAATGGACAATACTGGTTGAGAAATTGGCAGTTGATGGCCTAATTATACATTGTTTATAAAAGAGGTAAATCGATAGAAATGAAGTTATGAAATTTATTTATAACTGAATATAGATTTTTAAATATATTATTTTAATTAGAGTTTATAAAAAAAGGAAATAAACCAACCACATATACATTGATTATTTTAACCACCATTTTTGTACCAAAAATCTATCCGTGTGCGAAGCACGTGCCTCATCTTAATTGCTAAATAATTTATAAAACCAACTCTTATATTACTAAGATGGATAAGCAAGTGAGCAAGGATTAATGTAACGATTAATAACTGAGATTAATTGTTTTTAAGAACAATTAAAATGAGATTATTTTAAAATTGATTATTATTTAATTAATAATAATCGGAGTAGATGAGATTATTTAAATTTATAATTTATTAATTTAAATTCGAGTTAGGGTTGATCAATGAGTCAATCATGTTTTAAAATTTACCAAGCCAATTGTTTTAACGAAAATTGATTATTAAATTAAATTTGTTTGTGTCGATTAATCTACAATAATTTAACGAATAGTTGTTTAATTTAATAAGAATTTAAAAGGGAAATTGGATATTTGTTCCAGTTAATGATAAAGTAAATTAATAATAATTTAAGAGATTCTTAAATGAAGTTTATTTAAGTAAGTAATCAAAGTTAGTAATGAAATATAACTGAATTTTAAAGTGAGCTTATGAACGGTTTATATTTAAACCGAGTTTGGTAAATTAAGTACAAAAGGGATTTTTAGCAATTGCGATAAACTTAAAATAAAATGTCACTTAATATTGGAATTAAGTAAAGGAAATCGAAATGATATTAAACCAAAGTTGTATAAATGAGATTATAAAAAGAGATGGGAAGTTAAAGCGTTAATTTTAAATTAACGTTACTTAATAATGGTATCAAGTGAAATGGGCGACTTTTGAAATAAGATTTTCCAACGGAAATGATTTAAAGGATTAGAAAAGGGATTTCTGTAATTGAATTTGGTAAAAGATCGAGTAATAGGATTTGTAAAAAAAATCCAGAAATTTAAGCAAATAGTTTGAAGAAGCTGAAGTTTAAAAGTTGATATTTTATTTATCATTTACTAAATCAACGAATTTAGTAATAATAATAATATATTTTAAAAGGAGATTTCAAAAATAAGAAGGTTTTATAAAATCGTATTTTAAATAAAAAAGTGAAATGGTAATTGTTGGTATTAGAATGAATATGGGTTTTTGAATTACAATTCATATTTATCTTAAGATAAGAATGTTGTTGATCAAGGTCTGAGAGGTAATTAAAATACCCCAACTTGAACGACTTCAGAATTATCGAAGGATGATATTAGTTGTAATGGAAAGGTTGTTAGAAACAATTTATTATGAGAAATAATAATGCAACTACATTTGAAGGATTCGAAATTGATATACCGAGATTTCAAATGAAGGAAATAAAAGAATTTAAGGAAAAAAATATTGATATTTCCAAAGTAACAAAAACAAAAGGGCTTGACAATATGAAATGATGTTTCCATTGTAAAATAAACAAAAGAAGTTTTCATAATGATTATTTACGAATGATAAGTTGAATCGATTTCCCGTTTTTAAATAATAAGAAATGTCATAGAAAATGTTTGAAATGAAAATTAAATGGAAATTTGAATATGACTATACGATACGTTCCGAAGTATTAAATAGAAATGGGTTGAGACTATTTGTATATTTAAGAAGAGAATACTGTGTTGAAAGATTTAAAAATTTTGATTAACCATTCATCAATTATTTTGAATTAAAAAGGCCAAGTGATGCTGTGTACTCAACTAGTATATCCATTTTATTTTGTTTATTTGATAGTTAAATAACCAACATCAAAATCTTTCCCATACGATTGTTGGTATGGAAAGACCGGGATTGAATTTATATTCAAAAACCATTCTGACCAATAAATACGAATACGTGGAAAATGCTAATCGAGATGGAGCAATTGAAGACCGTAAATCTTCATAAGCGGAAGAACTATTGTTAAATATCTCTGGCTGATCCCTAGAGTTAACAATAATTCTGTCATGATTGAAATCTACGGATTGCAAGGACTACTCGCTATTGATTTATAGGGTGAATCTTAGGATGTGGTAGGAGAGTACCTTCGGTTCATCCTGTTCCAGGATGACTTGTATGGACGAATGTATGACAGAGTATTTCCCAAAAACCACGTACGTTGATTTTTACAAAAATACCAAGATGATGCCAAAGAATGGCCCTTCTTTTTCATCCAGGGTATATTTGTGGACGTCAATTAGTGATTTGACGGATTTGACAATGTGGCATTCAAAGTGAATGACAGCCAGATGTTCTAAAAGGTAAATTCTATCCTCAAGCCTCATCAATCGGGAAATGGTATAAAATCGGGTAGGTCACATGGCTATGTAGGTCGCACCCATTAGGGTATATTCATTATTTGATCTGGAGAAATCAAATGCCATCAATTGTCCCTTTATTTTTGTATGTATGCTTTCGGCGGTTGGCTGGCCCCAAACCGTGGTAATGATATATACGGATCTCTCAAGCGAAGTGAGGGTCGGTCATGTTTCGCCTGGGTTGCAAGATGTTCTTGTTGAACCCCAATGTATTCATCTCCGGAGGTACATTATCGGAAAGATGGTTGCCCATACCTTGCCATGGAAATCCATTCTCCAATAAGAGCCCGCGGTTTTTGATTGTATACTATATATATGTAGAGCGTGAGATGCTAGCGTTCGGCTAGATTGATATTTATTTGTATTTAGACATTATTATAATATCAGAAAAGATATTGGTTTCAAAAATATTTTGGGTTATTGTAAGGTAAAAACCGTCCGTATTTATGTGTGGATTTGGTCTTACGATTATCCTTTTCTTTTGAAAAGATTTTGACTTTAAAATCAAGTGGTATAATACCGTTAAACTTAGTGTGTTTTTCTTACTCTAGTTCACTAGACTAACCCGTCGTTTGTAATGGTCGGGTTAGACCAGGTTGTATAGGTTCAGGTTATCGGATACTATGAAGAGACGAGCTGGATGGATTCAGACGTATGATATTAGATAATATTTTTCCGTTGTGTGTTATATATGAGGAAAGGTTAATATAACTGTCCATATGTGTCGACATACTTTGATGATTGTAAGTATTTTTAAAAGCTCTCAGAAAAGATTATTTTTATATTATAGTTTGTTCCGCTGCGATGTGAGATAATGATTATGTGTTGTGTTATTCTTCTTATTCTATTGTAATATTTCTTTATTTCTCATCTCACCCTCTAAATTCTTTCTAATAACTATCTATGTTTTCGATACTTCGATTCTGGAAAGTGAAACAGAATTTGTATTACTGTTGGAATTCGAGCTCGAGTTCCCACAGGTCGTTACAGTGGTATCAAAGCAATGGTTTAGTACTAATCTTGGCTCCGTGGCATAACTCGACAGAGATGGAGTTAGTAACACCCTAGATTGAGTTGGAATGTATATACGAGAGAGCGTATTTGTAGATTTTATATATATAAATGCTTTGTATTGTGTTGTTGGATCGGTTCAGCTAAACTGGCAATTGATACAATATTGTTTTGTAAAAAGGGTAAATGAAATAATTTTACCTAGTTATATTTTTATATAGAAAAGAAATATTTTTTCTCAAAATTATTGATATTGGTTTGTTGATTGATTTGAATGAGAATCCAAATGAGATTTCAAATTGTTTAATAAAACCAGAAGAGAAATTAAAATATTGAATTTGTGAATAGGGGTTCAAATATATGATTAGATAAATAAGAATTTAACTTTAACTAAGTTAAATAAATTTAAAAGTAAAATGTAATAATCTTTTGTATTTCTTGATTTTTTTATATTCGTGCTTTATAGTGTGGCATAATTTTTATACCATATCGACCCACTATTATGTTTATCAAGGTTTGTAGTTTCAGCTAAAATGCTTATATTTAAGTATGTATATGTATATGTATATGTGTGTGTGTATGCGTATTTTATTATTGTTCATAGGTTGAAGACCTTTATAAAAGATGATAATCCATGTCTATAGTTTATGTCATATGTTTGACACGAACTTCTAATGTCGAATCAAGATCAACTAGGGCCAAAATAAAGCATTGGGTCGAACTCTTCTTTGGTGTCAAGGTAACATTCTGTAGTATTAGTAAGTGGAGGAAAGGTTAAGGATTTACCTAGTACACAAGAGGGCAACTAGTTACAAATTCTGTCTTGGTAGGACATGTATTTTCTATTACTGGTAAACTACTTGGAGCTCACGTAGCCAGTGTCGGATTATTCGTATTTTGGACCGGAGCAATGCACTTATTTGAAGTGGCTCGTTTTAGTATATTGTAACTATAAACTTACGAGTTAAGAGTATACTTGAATACTTTCGTAAATTATGCTATGACACTTCTTTTTAAGCACTAAATATTTCTATCCAAAAAAATACAATCTTCAACTTATCTCATTTCATTCATAACTACTATTTCAATTTTATATGAAAAGTGTGCTAGTTTTGTTGCATCTAGGTTTTATTCTATATTATCAGTTTCCATGATATGAGTTTACCATGTGCATACGCTAAGATCAGCCGCGTATGTGGTACCCGCGGATCGGGCTAGGTGCATTAGGGGGGTTTTACGACTCCATTCGGTTTCCCCTTGAACAAATTCAAAAAAAGTTCTCTGATATTATTATCTTATAAGAATGCTTTAAAAAAAATTATAAATGATATAGACAATTTTTCTACTAAATTTTCTAAAAATTAATTACTTCACCATTTATAACAACAAGTTAACGACGATGTTGCCATAAGTAAAAAAGATGTGTAGAAAATGCATTTAATCACAAAAATAGTTACACAAATAAGTTTTATTTGCAGTATTCATTCATTAAATTGCCATTGTTCTTTTAATGAGTGTTATTTTCTACTTTCTGTTTTGCTCAAATTTAATCTTGATACAAGTATACTTTCTACTTGCATATCAAATTACTACTACTGCAATTATAAATATTTTATAAACAGTTAACGAGCTTTTCTAATTCTATGATATTAACTTTTTATGGTGATTTTCATCTTCTTCATGAAACATACCATTATGAACTTGCACCATATTCTTTCACCTTTTTATATTTATGAAGTCGATAATATATACCACTCACGAAAGTGCATGACAATTGCAACTTCAGCTCCAAATGTAATGTAAATAGTGATAAATTGGCCAATGTGTATTGTTATTCGGTTATATACACTAAATGTGTATAACTCCTAATACTTATGGATGAATCCATTAAATTAATATCTATTGAAATATAATTTGTTGAAATGATGAATTTTGAATTTATAGCATAGCTTAAATAAAATAAAAAACATAACATAATGAATTAAAAAAGTATATATAATTTCATTTATAAAAGTGTCACTGGCTGAGCGTATCATATTTTTTATTAGATATAATAATAATACAGGAAAGTAGTGTTAAGGACAAAATTATGGGATTCTTCAGCCGTAAGAACGGCCTGTTGAAATTTTAATCTAAAAAAAAAAGCATCAGATTTCAGGTATCAGTTTTATAATGTGCATAATATCAAAATTTGACTATTAATTTTTAAATATCAGTTTTACAGTGTGTATAGTATCAGAATTTAACTATTAGTTTTTAAGTATCAGTTTTACGGTGTATACGATATCAGTTTTACAATATATTGTCCTTGGGAATAAATTTTTGATGGGTTGACCTTGAGCTTAAAATAGTTATGAAATTTGTCCTTCATAATAAAATCCCCATAATAAAATTGCAATCCATCAATATGTACGTTGATTTAGCTTTCTATTTTTTTTACAACATATATTCAAGGACATAATATTATAATAAACAAACGATCAGACATATTATGCAAGAAAAATTGGTAATGTTTTCTAAAGTAAAACTTAAATTTAAACTATAAAAAATTCTTCCAACTAGAACAAGAATTATTATAAGAAAAATCGTGTGCATAACATGGGTTCACGCTAGTATAATATAATAATATTTTTAAAATTTCTGGAAATATCGGAGAAATAATAACTGATAAAGCTCTGTTGTTGTGGTAGGAAAATATGAGAAGAGAAACATGGGGTTATGTAACGTGAAACACCCCACCTCCGTTAAGGTCACTCACAAAGGGAATGCCTTAATTTCAGTGGAGCGCTTTAGGTTAAAGATGCAGATAAATTACAAGATAGACAAATTTAAACAGCGGAAAATAAAACTTTACTTCATTGATAAAACAGTTTTTACAACAATTGTTTTCCAATACCAGAGTATCTGTCTTACATAACAAAATAAAGAAGCATAAAATAACATTTATATTCCCCAACGTAGCATGAGCCAGCCATAGCAACGGAAAAGAGAATCCAAGCAAAACTTCGACTAATCTTCAAGCTTGGAAGGAGATGTGGTCCAAAATAAGCTGAGCTATTCCCTCCCTGACTACCTGGGGCGGAAAACGAAAGAAAAGAGGCGAAAGCAAACTATGTCAGACATAAGTCTGGTAAGCTCAGTGATTCTTAGCATTTAAACAGGGAAAAGGGTTATGACATGAATAAACAAAATATAAGACTAAACCATAGTAACAAGATAACATGGGATAAATATGAGATATGACAAGGCAAGATAAACTGAATGTACTGATAAATTGAATGCGCTTCTACTCCTTCTCGGTTTCGTGACTACCCTGTTATACTGATTTCTATATCTCTGCACCACCTAACTAGTGTCCCAACTAGTAATCTATATAAAATGATCATATGATAACGTGATCCCAATCCCCGTAATTGTGGTTGCCTTCAGGTGTACATCTATTTTGGGGATTACATTTATTACCTAGATCTAATCTAGGGTTTTCTATCGAATGCTTCCTAGATTCAACCAGGGTTTACGCTACCCAGGGCCACTAGGGTTTATGCCATCTATTGAACGCTCCTCGGATTCAGGGTTTACGCGACCTAGGTCAAACTAGGGATTATGCTACCTATCGAGCGATGCCCCCTAGTCTAGGACACACTACCCAGAGCGGTATATGTTCCAAGACTTTCCCCACGTATGTGTCGTGAATCGTTATCGATGTCTAGAAACACGGAACTCGGTCGGGAGCTTTCAGCTATCTGCCGATGCAGATGCTAAGGTCTGTTTTTGCAGTGGCTATGGTCCCACTAGACCCCTTCCTCAACTAACAAATGAAAGGCACCCAAGAAAATCAAGAATGAGAACTGTACGCAGGCCCCTTTATGCCCCATAAACCTATGGACCAACCTCACCCATAACTAGATAGCAAGTATATGGTCTGTTGGAGTTCTCCGCCTTTCCGCTTCACTATCTCGACTGACTCAAGATGGTAGGTAGACGACGAGTTGCTATCACAGGGCAAAAACTGGTCTCGCCGAATCACGCTGGTCCATCCCAGTCTTTAGGTTGCCTTATTATTGCAACCAAGGCATACCCTTGGCTCTTCTAACGCAGACCTTAACCTCTGTGAGCCCAGGAGGATCATCTGCAGCCTCACAGAGGGATACCAAATGTACCCTCACGTCCCCTCGAAGCCGCGTGCTTCGTAACCCAGTTTGTTGGAGCCTTCTTCATGATCAGATGGACATTCGCTCCTCCTCGTATTCTACTTGGTTTTTTGGACTAAGGTTTACTACTGAGTTCTCTAACTAAGGTTTACTACTTCGTTTCATGAATCGTTCGTTTTCTTAACTAAGGTTTACAACTTAGTCCGCTTAACTAAGGTTTACTACTTAGTTCACTTTCTCATTCATCGTGTTGTATTGGTTAAGTGCTTCCCATCAACTTAACCCCATTCATTTATCAGGTTATGTTGGTTAAGTGTTTTCAATCCAGTCGAGTAAACTTAACCGACCCACTTGTCATGTTACATTGGTTAAGCGTTCCTTATTACTTAACCCTACCCATTCATGTTCCATTGGTTAAGTGTTCCTTATTACTTAACCTTACCCACTCATGTTCCATTGGTTAAGTGTTCCTTATTACTTAACCCTACCCATCTGTTTATTCACAGGTTATAACGGTTAAGTATTCCTTTAGTTAACTTAACCCTATCGCAAATCATGTTTTGTTGATTAGGTGCCCCTTGTCTATTCATGTTTAACTTAACCCACTCATGTCATATTGGTTAAGGGTTATTAACCTAATCCTCTCATATTTAGCACGTGTCATTAGCATTAATTTATTTATTAATGCCCCAACCTCTCACATTAGATAGGTGTTGTTGTGGTTACTGGATATGCCGGGCGGTTCCGAGCAGTTTTACACCACAACTCAATCTAACCTCGGGTTTTCTTGGGCATGATACACTAACCTCTCACATTAGATAGGTGTTGTTGTGGTTACTGGATGTGTCGGGCGGTTCCGGGCAGTTTTACACCACAACTCAATCTAACCTCGGGTTAGGCATTTTCCTCTTCTCTAATTTACATATTTAATATTCATGTAAATTTTCCATAAATCAATTTAGCCTAGATCATATTCATTTGTCATGCCAATTAACATACTTATATTTTATGCCCAAAACTTGATTTACCTATCAATTAACCCATCTTGCAGTTTATGCCAATTTAGATCTAATATTCCCATTTAGAGTTCATGTCAAAACTAGATTTAACATTCTAGTCTACAGTTTATGCCCAAAACTTGGTTTACATGCCAATTACATACCTTGCGGCTAATTTACAATTTACCATTTATGCCCAATTCTAATATGCATGTAAATTATCCACTATTATAGCCAATTCAGATTATGCCAACATATTCATTATACCAAATTAACTTAATTAAGCTACCCCAAATTCCCGCGCCGTAATCGTGCGTATAACATGATTTCATAAGTTTATAAGTTCTCATGAAATAATACTAACAAAAGGAATATGGGATAAGCACGAGAATTAACATAAAAGAATAGACATGCAAGAATGGACCAAATACAAAAATAATGGTTCCAATGGGTTTGATGTACATAACAGTGAATAGGAATAAACTAGCCAAGTTACACACTAAATATGAGATCCAACATAATTAAGGGAATAGACATAGGTGATTTGGTCCAACATAACGCCAGTTCAAGGTAATGGGAATAGGCATAAGCAACTAACTACAATAGTTATAGGCAATTAACCACAATAGTCATGGGTGACTAATCACAATAATTTCTTAATCCATGTCATAGGCAATAGTCTCATAGTCATGAATCTTGGTAATAGTCTCATAGTCATGAATAATATGCAATAGTCTCAAAATTATGAATCATAGTCATAGTCATAGGCAACAGCCTTATAGTCATAGTCATATGTAATAGTCTCTTTGTCATGAATCATAGTCATAGGCGATAGTTTCATGGGCAACAGTTTCATAGTCATAGTCTTAGGCAAAAGTCCCATAATCATAGTCATTGTCAATTAGCCACAATAAGTTCTAGGCCACAATCGAGAATCAGATCCAAAGGCATGGATAACGTTAGATTTGACATAAGCATGAATCAAAGATAATTAACTTGCAAATAGGCACAGTTCTATATTTTAATTTATTACATTCACGAGTCCAATTACACGTTCAAATCTAAAGAATAACCGAACTTACAGTGATCGGTTTTGAAGAGGATAATAAGATAGCGTTGTGGCGATTTGCTATGATTCGCGTGACGTTGCTTGAAGCAGAATGCCTACTGTCCAACTTGAAGCTTTAACTTCATTCTCTCTTAATTTTATTCAGTTTGGAAGAAGATGCATTAATCCTAGTTTTGATTCCAGCAGAGTAGTGATGCCATTTTTATTTTTGATTAGAATAGAGGCAGAGTATAGGCAGAATGAAATTGTATGGAGAAAGTGAAGTTTGGGGCATTTATACAGCGTAGAACTCATGAATTTGGTCCATAAATCAGCCCGGATACATAAAAATGAATTCTGCCTCGGATCTGGAAAAACAGGGCAGGTCGACCCCTAGGTCGACCCCCAGGTCGACCTATGGGGGGGAGGTCGACACTAAGGTCGACCTGGGTCCTGGGCGGGAAATTTCCCGCCCAGCCCGCTTCTGGGTTCTGTTTTGAATTTTGAATTCAGTTTCGAGCTGTTTTCTTTATTTTTAATTTCTGAAACTTCTGAAGGCCATAACTTCTTCATACGCAATCTGATTTACGCAAACTCGGACTCTATCTCAAGTAGAATTCCGAGACGAACGCAATGGCACAACCCTTTTCCCTTAAATCTTCTTTTAAAAATTAATTATACTTTGATTTGTTACTTTCATATCCATCGAAAATACGGGGTGTTACATAACGTCCCGCTAATTTGACCGCTTCAAATTGGTGATTAACCAACTCAAAAGGTCCAAATCGATGGATTGTTATTTAGCTTACAAAGTTTAAAACACAGAATCAACACTGAAAACACATAATATATAAATAACACAGTATTGAATAATGGAATAAACTTTTATTTATTAAACAAAATTTTGAATACAATATTTCTATATAACGGAACTGAAAATATAGTATAAATACAAGGAAATATTTACTATTTTAAAAATCTTTAGAGTGCGCCGCCTTTGGAATCCCCAGCTTCGCCAATCTTGGAATCTCAAGCTGGAATCTTTAAATCTGAAATGCTCGGGTCTGACCCGAGCGTACCATGTAAAAACATAAAACAGTTGAGTCAGGATTAATCATAGTTCAAGTAAATTAATTTCAATATAAACTGAAATACAATAGTTAATCCTGAAAATTATTAATTCCGACATAACAACTTGGGACGAACCTGTAAGGACAGCATTATGTGTGTGTGTGTATATATATATATCTATGTCGATGACATATATATACACATATAGTGGTATGTATACACATATGTGTACATCGGCCACCACACACACATATATATACGTAAATATCCGTGTATCAAGTTGATACGACCCAGACTTCCCGATCCCCGAAGAGTCGGAGGAGCCCTGATTTCTTTGAGAACACGACGCATCAGAACACAAACCACAGAACATTTCATTACTATTACAACAATTTACATCAGAGTACCGGAATATATCAAAGTTCAAATAATATACAACATAAAATAATATCAGAGATTTAAAATACATAGCAGCGGAAAAATATATGTATAAATACAATGCACAGTGGAAAATACATAAACAACACAACTGAAAGAAATACATGGATACAAAGCTTTTCGAGTATAGCTCCAGCTGTAATTCAGGATTCTGGGAAAAGAAATATCTGCGAAAACCAAAAATGCTAGCTACCCAGAGTTTAGGTTAAAACAATAAACTCTGAGTCAGTCATGGGACAGGTGTGAGAACTAAAATAGTTATTAAATCTTTACATTAAAAGTTGGGAAATCATGGGACCACGCCGTATAACACGGAACGTGTTTACTCCACATGAATCTCAATTTAAAATAAAACAACGCTATGCTTTTTGAAAAATGAATCTATTATAAGACTCAGGTCCCATCACACAATGCAACGCAAGTCAGAGGATAGAGTTTTCCCTTATAATAGCCAAACATGCTTGGTATGTTTAAAACAAATCATTTTGATATTACTATGTAATGACCCGCATTGGCAGAGGTATTATAATTAATTTATTTAATTATATAAATGGTGGTATAGTGAATTTAATGGTCGTGGAATTTAATAATGGCGAATATTTAATTTAAAATAATAAATTAAATAATATATTTAATTCTGAAATAATCAGGATTGGCTGAAATGGCGATATGGTGTGAACCGGATCATCTGTGATATTTAATTCAGTTTAGAATTGAATTTAAATAACGAATATATTATTTGAATGACAGTTTGAATGTATAATTATATTATAATTAAAATCGAGCTCGAAATGGCGCTGCAGTTCGTAAATTGGCGATTCGAACTTCAACTGAATGTACAGGATTCGTTTTAAGCCAGATTTCTGTGAAACAAGAAAAGTGTGGAGCTGGTGGAGTATATCTTTCTAGTGGAAGAGAAAAATCGGGATTTCGTCGTGTAGATTTTGAGACATGTCCAAATCAAATTTTAAAATAGTCGCTATAGAATCGTTTATCGACCGTAACGGTTTATTCAATATAACTAGAGATCGGGTTTGAATTTAGGCAAGGTTCTTTTGAGACATAGCGATAATTTAATTTTTAGAATTTTATTGAGATTTTTAATTAAATAAATAAGCAACTTTTTGTTTGGAGTATTTTGCACCCTGTAATCAACATTTCGGGGTTTCACAGAATAAGCTAACCCACCGGTATTATTATATTTTTGGAATCCTGGCACATCGCTGATCACAACGGTATGTTTATTTTTGTCGATAGCAGTTTGTATATGAACGAAGCTTTATATAACGGGGTATCGGAATTTAGCGAACTTAAACAAACATATGGCCCAAACAACTCCACGTCCTCCCTCTTAGCAAAATATCCAATCCCCTTTTTTCTATAAATAACCCCATTCCCTTTTTCTTAAGACCTAAAATGAAATTCTCAGCAATCACAAATTCTCTGCCGCCACAAAATGTCTGAAACGAGAAAAAAAGAAAAAAATATCTTGTTATTCTCGTAACTTAGTTCTTCACGTTGGCACCCTCAGTTTCGGAATCGAACATCATTTTTCTTCACTGGGAAAAATCCAGCGTGACCTAGTTTCAAGATTTGATGGAGTATATGTCGCTGATTTAAAGGATGGAGTTTACACAGTTTTGCCAGAGCGTGAGCAGCCGGTTTCCGGTCTGGAGGGTTCGATGGTTTGTGAGTTAGAATGGCGCGAGGCTTGAGCTGTGCTTGGTAATGACAAGGGGGCAGTGGACGTTAATTGCAAACGCATGTGGGATGTTTATGTGATGAGGGGTGAGTTGTGAAGGTTTTACTGTGTATATGAGGGACTGATCGGAGAACGTTGGTTCTAAGTATTGGAAGTTGTTTGCATCTACACCAGGTGGGTATGGGTCCACTGCTTTCAGGAAATATTGAAAGCAGGAAATGGCGCTGGAACAGAAGTAAGAGGAGGGTGTTAAAGATGGGTGCGTAACTGGGAGTGTATGGTGCGGTATTGACTGTTGAGATGGGTGTTTGGATAGAGGATGTGGATACGTTTATGAAGAGACGACGTACAGGAGTGCACGGGTTTCTTTTTAAATAAAGAAAGGAAACCGTGAGAAATGAAAATTTGGCAATGGCCATTTGCAAGGGAGGAGTTACGTGTGGTTTCTGAAAGGATGAAGACACTGTTTGTTTTCCATCTGAGTTCCAACGTATAAAAGGTTGGACCGATTGTGGGTAAAGCCCAGAAAAAGAGTAAAGGCCCAAGGATAAAAAGAAAAAGAGAATTTTTGTTGTAACTGAATTAAATGGAAGTTCGAAATTTTCAGAAATGGTGAATGCTTGCTTAGAGGAACAAGTCGCGGACGCGGTTTTAACAATGAAGAGGATGGACAATATCCAATGCGGGTTTATGCTTTTTAGTTTGTGGGTGGGCCAAGCTAAGGTAAGGCCAAATGCATATAATAAGTTCAAGTAATATTTAATTTAAATAATGTGTATAACTAGTAAATGTAATATCTCTTGCATACGTTATCAGTTTTTCGAACGGTAAGATCCGTTGGGATCGTATGGACGGTGGCTACCCAGTGGAATTGACGGGGAGCAAATCGAAGCTCGTTACAATTTATAGCAAAATAAATTGTCCATCAGAATCAAGCGATGGTTATCGTTATTAACGATGATCGTCCAATGTGAGTAAATTTCACTAACTTTGAACAGTTTATAATTTCATGTTGTATTTTTAGAACTGTTAGATGTTGGCTGATTGACTGTGTGTTGACCGTTTGATTGAACTGCTAGTCAGTTAGTTGAATTTCTATATTGATTCTGTTTAACAGAATATATCATATGGAACTGAAAAGTGATGTTATCTATATTGTTTAACATCTGTGATGCAGGGAGACAGGTTGGAGGAATCCAATTGGATTCCTCAACATTTATTTTACGGTTTTCATATATTGTGATATATGATGTGTTATATAATCTGTTATGGATTATGTGTGTTGGAATGATGTTGATCATTTTTATTCGATATTTTAAATATCATAAAAGACCCTGGGATGTAAAAGAATTATTTCAATGTATATTGAAATAAAGGGAGTTTATAAAATCAACAGATTTTATAAAAGGAAATATTTCAAAAGTAAATAAAAAGGGAAATCATTTGTAAAGTGAAGAACTGTTACTATAAGTAAATCTTTATAAATGAATAGTTTATTCAAATAGAATAAAGGAGCTAATCGATGTTAGTTTAATCAATTAGAGTTAAAGAACAAAGGAGCTAATCGATGTTAGTTTAATCGATTAGAGTTAAAGAATAAAGGAGTTAATCGACGTTAGTTTAATCGATTAGAGTTAAAGCAAAGGAGTTAATCGATGTTAGTTTAATCGATTAGAGTTAAAGTAAAATGAGTTAATCGAATATAGTTTATTCGAAGAAAGTAAAAGAAGTTATCGAATATAGCTTATTCGAAAGGAGTTAAGTGAAATGAGTAAATCAATAGTGTTAGTCAAATAGAGTTAATCCAATAGTGTTAGTCCAATAGAGTTAATTGATAAGGGTTAATCGAATAGAGATTTATTCGAACGAGAGTTTAAGTAAGGAAGTTAGTAAAGGGATATAAAATGAACTTTGTCTATTTCAAAGTTAGAAATGTTGTTCAGTTAAGGTCTGAGAGGTAGTTCTACCCCAACTTGATTGGCTTCGTTTTTAACTAAGGAATAGTTAAGGTTCGGTAGTAAAGGAAATGGTTTGAGTTGGCATCGCGATGGTTTGTTTAAACATCTGTCTAAGTCCAATGAAGAAGCTTTGGAAATGTTTTCCAAATAAGAAACCAGAAATGTTTTCTAATAAAGAAAACAAGAAATGGAAATGTTTTCCATTGTTAATAACGTATATTTTCCAAATTTAGAAAATAAGAAATATTGAATATAGGGAAACAGGAGATAAGTAAATTAATGAAATAAAGAGATAAAAGTTGAATGAGGTTTGATCGATATAAATTTCCATATGGAAATAATATCGTTGTTTGCACATCTGTTTTGCTTCGATAGTTAAATCACAGACTATTGAAGTTTTGACCATTTTAACGTTGTTAATATGGAGAGACCGGTTGGATTATTATCCAAAGAACCACTCTGTATTGGCATAAGCGTTGCGAATCATATATGCCAAAGGAAATTGAAGACGGAGTTATGCAAGGGCTATCCTGTTTATAGAATAGTGCCTTCGGTTCATCCTGTTCATGGATGACTTGTATGGATGGATGTCTGACAGAGTATTTCCAGACGATCATGTATATTGATTTCTCCAACCGTACCAAGAGTGGTAGAAGAGAAGGATACTTCTTTTAGCTAACACATAATGTATGGTTGAGGACGTCGATCGGTGATTCTGATGGATTTGGTGATGTGGCATTCAAAGTGAATCTGGTGTGATGATAAAGCGTAGCTTCTAGCCTCACAACCGGTAAATGACAGAAATCGGGAAGGCAGCATGGCTAAGTCGGTCGCACCGAAGTAGGGTGTATAATCACCTGATCTAGAGTTTCATTTACTTCTAAAAATCTATTGTTGATGCTGTCCCATTCGGGAAACGGTTACTGATCCCAGCCGTTGGTGATATACATTCGATACACTCAAGCGAAATGAGTGGTCGGTCATGTGTGGCCGGGTTGCAAGATGTTCTTGTTGAACCCAGTGTATTCCTCTCTAGAGGTACACTAGCGAAAGGTGGTTCCATACCTTGTCATAGTTGGAAATCCATTACCCAATACGTGCTTACGGTTTGATTGTATACTATATATGTAGAACGTGAGATGAAAGCGTTTCTGCTAGATGATTATATATACTGTGATTGATAGGCATTATTATAATATCAAAAGGTTTTTGATATAAGGTTATTTTGGATTCTCATAAGGGAAAAACCCGTTCCGTTATGCGGCGTGGTCTTATGAGATATCGTTTACTTGTTCAACTGTTTTTATCTGTTTTACTCACACCAGTCCCATGACTGACCCGGAGTTTACTTTGTTGTTTTCCCTAAACTCTTGGGTGCCTAAATTTGTATGGGCAGTCAAGTAGTCGGAATTTACGAATACATTGAAGAGCTGGAGCAGGAGGCTTCAGGATCATATAGCTATTATTATTCCGCTGTGTTGTAAGTGCTGTACTTTGATAATGATATGTATATGCAAGTACAGATGTATATTTCAAGTTATGTTATATATATATTATATGTTATTCGTTCCGCTGTGAGATTCGTGTTACTCAGATGTTGTGTTCTTCTTCTTCTTCTTCTTCTTCTATTCTAAGTTTCTATCTTATCTTTCCTCACCCTCTAATTTCTTTCACTAATTACCAGGATTTTTCGGTGTTTTGGTTATCGACATCGTGTTTATGTCGATAACCAAAGTCGCTCGAAATCCGGGTCGTTGCAGTTGGTATCAGAGCAGAAGGTTAATTGATTAACTTGGCTCTGTGGCGTGACTCGGTAGAGATAGGGTTAGTAATACCCTAGATTGAGTTGAGTGTATATATACGAGTGAGCGTATTTGTTATTGATAAAAAAATTGTTTATATTGTGGAGATTCATTGGTTGAGTTGTTTATGGGTTCTGGTCGATCAATTTGATCCACTGTATCGGTAGGGATTTTGTAAACACTTGAATACGATGAACCATCATGGTATGTTTTGAAAAGAGGGTAAACGAAATAATTTTACCCAAATTATATTTTGAATATATTGGATATATTGGTTGTTATTATAATCGAGTAAGATTATAAATTAAATGGTTATGTGAATAACCAATCAGAATTCATATAAGTGAAATACGTGAAATCAGATGAGTTAAATCTGAAATTTAAACCAGAAATCGAAGTTAAAACTCTGGAGAATTGGATAAGTGTTTGTAAACGGATTTGGATTAAAAATAAGGAAAATTTAAGATCCTGGGAGATTTTAAATTGTTTTACAAGCAGTGTGAATTATGTTTTGAAATGAATTTCAAGGTGGAAATGTTTAGAAATGGTTTTATAGTATTGAACTCACTTCGGTCGCTGAGAAATAGATTATGATGATGACAGCTGCATCATCAGTATTCATTTTCGAGTTGTAAGTGACGAATTACTACCAGAGATACTGTTTTGAATTTGTTTTGGGAAAGACAAGTTATGTTGAAATTCAAATGGGATTTAAAATATAGAATTTGAATTTTTGAATAGATTTGAAATATTAACTTGTTATAAAAGAAATAAAAATGAGAAGTTCCTTTATAAACGAAGTTTATAAATAGTTCTTTTATAAACGAAGTTTATAAATGAAGTGAAAAGAATTATCATTGGATAATTCAGAAATAAAATACAAGTGTGAAATTGAAAGGGAAATCTATCTTCCAAAGGTAGAAATATCGATTTCAAAAGGAATTGAAATCGAGACTTATTTAAAGGAATTTGAATAAAGGAAGTTCAAACATAGAATTTAAACAAGAAAATTCAAAGGGGATTTGAATAAAGAAAATTCAAAGGGGATTTGAATAAAGAAAATTCAAAGGGAGTTTGAATATATGAAATTCAATGGAATTGAAATAGAATTGAATATAGAAATTCAATGTTATTTGAATATAGAAATTCAAATGAGATTTGAATAAAGAAGATTTAAATAATGGAAAATTGAATATAGAATTCATATAGAGTAATAATGAAATTTGAATATAGAATTCAAATAGTTTGAAATGAAATTTGAATATAGAATTCAAATAGATTGAAATGAAATTTGAATATAGGAAATATAAAGGAATTCAAATATAGGATTTGAATATCGAAAGTGAAATGGAATTCGAATATAGAAATTCAAATAGAGTTTGATATATAGATTTGAATAATAGAAGTGATATAAAATTTGAATTGAAATTGAATAGAATTAACTAAGTCGAAGAGGAATTAGTTAATCAAGTTTTGAATTTGAAGTTGAACTTTGAAAGGTGAATTGGATTTGTAAATGGATGTTCGAAATCGAATATAGAACGTAAATTTGAAATTTGGATTCAAATTAGTTAATAAGCAAGTTAAAATATATTTGAACATGTCATGTTCAAATATAAAAGTGAAATAGACTAAAAAGTTAATTAAACAAATAAATTAACGAATTGAGTTAAACGATCAGGTATAGTTAAAATAGATTGGGCAGGTATAAATATACATGAGATAGGTATGGATAACGTATGAAGGTATATGAATAGAATGCGCGACGAAAAGGTATGTATTTAATTCATGAGATTTTATGCGCCGTATCGGCTAGCCGCTTGGCTTTTTCTTTTTCTTTTGGATTGGTGAGGGCCATCGGAGGCTATTTGAAATATCCCGATGCTCCTAGTACAAAGGAGGTTATGGCAAATTTTTCCGGGAATTTAAGGAGTTAGGATATTTTTAGGATAATTTGATAGTTAGAAATCAACGTATCGATATGTATAGATGTCGATAAGGAAACGAACTTAGAAATAGAATAGTAAAATCAAAAAGGAAGACTATGGATAAATCTAGTAAGAATAGAAAGAGGAAGTGTATACGTGTTTAAAAGTGAATAGGTAGTTGTATGGTATTGATTTTTCGAGTAAGTAGTCATATCTGTTTTGACGTTATAAATGTTATTCAGTCAAGGTCTGAGAGGTAATTATACCCCAACTTGATTGATTTCATTATAAACAAATAAATAGTAAGATTGCAGGCTCGAAGATCAATGTTGAATAAGAGTTAGTTGAATATAGTATTTGGGTTGTCGTAACGATGTTTTACACAACATCTGTTTTAACCCAAATAAGTGTAAGCTTGGAAATATAATAAAGAATATTTCCTAAGTATAGAAATAAACGGGATCGGAAAAGAGATAAGTAACTGGAATATTTTCCAATTATAAATAGCATATATTTTCTAAAGTTTAGAAAATAAAGGAAGGCGATATTCGGAAATGTTTTCCAAATAACATAAAAGGCCAATAAGGTTATTGAAAATATTTGGTTAACAAATATTGATAAAGAAATAGAGAAGTGATTTAACTAATGGAATATTGATTATGGGCTCAGTTGAATTTCAAAAAGGAAAAATTTGATTTTTGAAAAGAGTAAACTGTTTAAAAACTCCCAGGGAAAGACTGTTTAAATTAAAAACAAATTTAACAGAAATTTGTGAAAGCAGATTTGAATTAAAGTAAAGCCAGTAAAGTGGTAACTGAGATTGAATTAGAATGATATCAAGACAAATTAGATTGTGAGATTTAAATTTGAAGTGTAATGTGATAATCAAGTTAAGAGTTGGAAATCGAGAAGAAACTCGAGTTGAAATGAAAATTTGGCTTGGTAAAAGCGAATGGTTGTGTTGGAGATAAAAGTAATTTCAGAATTTGATTGGGATAACATTGGTATATGCTGAGTTGATAGCATATGGAAGTGATAGAGTTGGTATGCCCGACAAAAAGGTACAAGTTTATATTTCTATTGGATATAAGATTTTGATGAGCCGAATTGGCAAGCCGCTTGGCTGTTTGATTTTCTTTTGGGTTGGAGATGGCCCAGAGAGGCGAGTTGAGTTTGAGATATTGACCAGTACAAAGGAGGTACTGGCGAAATTTTTCGAAGAGTTAAAGTGTTAGAAAATTTTCAAGATTTTTGGGAATTTTCATTGATAAGAATTAATTAAAATTTAATTAAAATTAAATTGGTTCAGTTGAAACTGAAGTTAAGAAGTGAACAAATATGTTCTAACCATTCGATAGGGTCGTTCTCTACCTTTTAGCAATTTCGAGGACGAAATTATTTTAAGTGGGGAAGATTGTAATGACCCGCATTGGCAGAGGTATTATAATTAATTAATTTAATTATATAAATGGTGGTATAGTGAATTTAATGGTCGTGGAATTTAATAATGGCGAATATTTAATTTAAAATAATAAATTAAATAATATATTTAATTCTGAAATAATCAGGATTGGCTGAAATGGCGATATGGTGTGAACCGGATCATCTGTGATATTTAATTCAGTTTAGAATTGAATTTAAATAACGAGTATATTATTTGAACGACAGTTTGAACGTATAATTATATTATAATTAAAATCGAGCTCGAAATGGCGCTGCAGTTCGTAAATTGGCGATTCGAACTTCAACTGAATGTACAGGATTCGTTTTAAGCCAGATTTCTGTGAAACAAGAAACGTGTGGAGCTGGTGGAGTATATCTTTCTAGTGGAAGAGAAAAATCGGGATTTCGTCGTGTAGATTTTGAGACATGTCCAAATCAAATTTTAAAATAGTCGCTATAGAATCGTTTATCGACCGTAACGGTTTATTCGATATAACTAGAGATCGGGTTTGAATTTAGGCAAGGTTCTTTTGAGATATAGCGATAATTTAATTTTTAGAATTTTATTGAGCTTTTTAATTAATTAAATAAGCAACTTTTTGTTTGGAGTATTTTGCACCCTGTAATCAACATTTCGGGGTTTCACAGAATAAGCTAACCCACCGGTATTATTATATTTTTGGAATCCTGGCACATCGCTGATCACAACGGTATGTTTATTTTTGTCGATAGCAGTTTGTATATGAACGAAGCTTTATATAACGGGGTATCGGAATTTAGCGAACTTAAACAAACATATGGCCCAAACAACTCCACGTCCTCCCTCTTAGCAAAATATCCAATCCCCTTTTTTCTATAAATAACCCCATTCCCTTTTTCTTAAGACCTAAAATGAAATTCTCAGCAATCACAAATTCTCTGCTGCCACAAAATGTCTGAAACGAGAAAAGAAGAAAAAAATATCTTGTTATTCTCGTCACTTAGTTCTTCACGTTGGCACCCTCAGTTTCGGAATCGAACATCATTTTACTTCACTGGGAAAAATCCAGCGTGACCTAGTTTCAAGATTTGATGGAGTATATGTCGCCGATTTAAAGGATGGAGTTCACACAGTTTTGCCAGAGCGTGAGCAGCCGGTTTCCGGTCTGGAGGGTTCGATGGTTTGTGAGTTAGAATGGCGCGAGGCTTGAGCTGTGCTTGGTAATGACAAGGGGGCAGTGGACGTTAATTGCAAACGCATGTGGGATGTTTATGTGATGAGGGGTGAGTGGTGAAGGTTTTACTGTGTATATGAGGGACTGATCGGAGAACGTTGGGTCTAAGTATTGGAAGTTGTTTGCATCTACACCAGGTGGGTATGGGTCCACTGCTTTCAGGAAATATTGAAAGCAGGAAATGGCGTTGGAACAGAAGTAAGAGGAGGGTGTTAAAGATGGGTGCGTAACTGGGAGTGTATGGTGCGGTATTGACTGTTGAGATGGGTGTTTGGATAGAGGATGTGGATACGTTTATGAAGAGACGACGTACAGGAGTGCACGGGTTTCTTTTTAAATAAAGAAAGGAAACCGTGAGAAATGAAAATTTGGCAATGGCTATTTGCAAGGGAGGAGTTACGTGTGGTTTCTGAAAGGATGAAGACACTGTTTGTTTTCCATCTGAGTTCCAACGTATAAAAGGTTGGACCGATTGTGGGTAAAGCCCAGAAAAAGAGTAAAGGCCCAAGGATAAAAAGAAAAAGAGAATTTTTGTTGTAAATGAATTAAATGGAAGTTCGAAATTTTCAGAAATGGTGAATGCTTGCTTAGAGGAACAAGTCGCGGACGCGGTTTTAACAATGAAGAGGATGGACAATATCCAATGCGGGTTTATGCTTTTTAGTTTGTGGGTGGGCCAAGCTAAGGTAAGGCCAAATGCATATAATAAGTTCAAGTAATATTTAATTTAAATAATGTGTATAACTAGTAAATGTAATATCTCTTGCATACGTTATCAGTTTTTCGAACGGTAAGATCCGTTGGGATCGTATGGTAGGTGGCTACCCAGTGGAATTGACGGGGAGCGAATCGAAGCTCGTTACAATTTATAGCAAAATAAATTGTCCATCAGAATCAAGCGATGGTTATCGTTATTAACGATGATCGTCCAATGTGAGTAAATCTCACTAACTTTGAACAGTTTATAATTTCATGTTGTATTTTTAGAACTGTTAGATGTTGGCTGATTGACTGTGTGTTGACCGTTTGATTGAACTGCTAGTCAGTTAGTTGAATTTCTATATTGATTCTGTTTAACAGAATATATCATATGGAACTGAAAAGTGATGTTATCTATATTGTTTAACATCTGTGATGCAGGGAGACAGGTTGGAGGAATCCAACTGGATTCCTCAACATTTATTTTACGGTTTTCATATATTGTGATATATGATGTGTTATATAATCTGCTATGGATTATGTGTGTTGGAATGATGTTGATCATTTTTATTCGATATTTTAAATATCATAAAAGACCCCGGGATGTAAAAGAATTATTTCAATGTATATTGAAATAAAGGGAGTTTATAAAATCAACAGATTTTATAAAAGAAAATATTTCGAAAGTAAATAAAAAGGGAAATCATTTGTAAAGTGAAGAACTGTTACTATAAGTAAATCTTTATAAATGAATAGTTTATTCGAATAGAATAAAGGAGCTAATCGATGTTAGTTTAATCAATTAGAGTTAAAGAACAAAGGAGCTAATCGATGTTAGTTTAATCGATTAGAGTTAAAGAATAAAAGAGTTAATCGACGTTAGTTTAATCGATTAGAGTTAAAGCAAAGGAGTTAATCGATGTTAGTTTAATCGATTAGAGTTAAAGTAAAATGAGTTAATCGAATATAGTTTATTCGAATAAAGTAAAAGAAGTTATCGAATATAGTTTATTCGAAAGGAGTTAAGTGAAATGAGTAAATCAATAGTGTTAGTCAAATAGAGTTAATCCATTAGTGTTAGTCCAATAGAGTTAATTGATAAGGGTTAATCGAATAGAGATTTATTCGAACGAGAGTTTAAGTAAGGAAGTTAGTAAAGGGATATAAAATGAATTTTGTCTATTTCAAAGTTAGAAATGTTGTTCAGTTAAGGTCTGAGAGGTAGTTCTACCCCAACTTGATTGGCTTCGTTTTTAACTAAGGAATAGTTAAGGTTCGGCAGTAAAGGAAATGGTTTGAGTTGGCATCGCGATGGTTTGTTTAAACATCTGTCTAAGTCCAATGAAGAAGCTTTGGAAATGTTTTCCAAATAAGAAACCAGAAATGTTTTCTAATAAAGAAAACAAGAAATGGAAATGTTTTCCATTGTTAATAACGTATATTTTCCAAATTTAGAAAATAAGAAATATTGAATATAGGGAAATAGGAGATAAGTAAATTAATGAAATAAAGAGATAAAAGTTGAATGATGTTTGATCGATACAAATTTCCATTTGGAAATAATATCATTGTTTGCACATCTGTTTTGCTTCGATAGTTAAATCACAGACTATCGAAGTTTTGACCATTTTAACGTTGTTAATATGGAGAGACCGGTTGGATTATTATCCAAAGAACCACTCTGTATTGGCATAAGCGTTGCGAATCATATATGCCAAAGGAAACTGAAGACGGAGTTATGCAAGGGCTATCCTGTTTACAGAATAGTGCCTTCGGTTCATCCTGTTCCTGGATGACTTGTATGGATGGATGTCTGACAGAGTATTTCCAGACGATCATGTATATTGATTTCTCCAACCGTACCAAGAGTGGAAGCGGAGAAGGAAACTTCTTTTAGCTAACACATAATGTATGGTTGAGGACGTCGATCGGTGATTCTGATGGATTTGATGATGTGGCATTCAAAGTGAATCTGGTGTGATGATAAAGCGTAGCTTCTAGCCTCCCAACCGGTAAATGACAGAAATCGGGCAGGCAGCATGGCTAAGTCGGTCGCACCGAAGTAGGGTGTATAATCACCTGATCTTGAGTTTCATTTACTTCTAAAAATCTATTGTTGATGTTGTCCCATTCGGGAAACGGTTGCTGATCCCAGCCGTTGGTGATATACATTCGATACACTCAAGCGAAATGAGTGGTCGGTCATGTGTGGCCGGGTTGCAAGATGTTCTTGTTGAACCCAGTGTATTCCTCTCTAGAGGTACACTAGCGAGAGGTGGTTCCATACCTTGTCATAGTTGGAAATACATTACCCAATACGTGCTTGCGATTTGATTGCATACTATATATGTAGAACGTGAGATGAAAGCGTTTCTGCTAGATGGTTATATATACTGTGATTGATAGGCATTATTATAATATCAAAAGGTTTTTGATATAAGGTTATTTTGGATTCTCATAAGGGTAAAACCCGTTCCGTTATGCGGCGTGGTCTTATGAGATATCGTTTACTTGTTCAACTGTTTTTAAATGTTTTACTCACACCAGTCCCATGACTGACCCAGAGTTTACTTTGTTGTTTTCCCTAAACTCTTGGGTGCCTAAATTTGTATGGGAAGTCAAGTAGTCGGGATTTACAGATACATTGAAGAGCTGGAGCAGGAGGCTTCAGGATCATATAACTATTATTATTCCGCTGTGTTGTAAGTGATGTACTTTGATAATGATATGTATATGCAAGTACAGATGTATATTTCAAGTTATGTTATACATATTATATGTTATTCGTTCCGCTGTGAGATTCGTGTTACTCAGATGTTGTGTTCTTCTTCTTCTTCTTCTATTCTAAGTTTCTATCTTATCTTTCCTCACCCTCTAATTTGTTTCACTAATTACCAGGATTTTTCGGTGTTTTGGTTATCGACATCGTGTTTATGTCGATAACCAAAGTCGCTCGAAATCCGGGTCGTTACATACTAAGTGCATAGTGTCAAAAACAACTTCAATATAAATGAATCAATCCTAGACGACATAGGTACCATATATTATGCCGCCATACATAGGTTTACAACTAAAACTGAAAAGTCGCGTATTGGAAATTGGATTCCATCTATGAGTCGAGGCAAGGGATGACTCCTCACCGATTCGAGTCACCTCTAGCAAGATGACCCAGGATTCACACTCTCGCGAGCCCTTGAATCTTCAGGGCCAGTCCACGCTTACTTTAGTGGATTGGTTATTCCTGAACACATGTTTCCCGATCCTATCGGACATCTAAACAGGTCAGTACGTCGACCCTATGAGCATATAGCCATATATCCGAGGCGGCTCGCAATTCATCATCCATAAAAGTAAAAATGTCTGGGCTCCATACCATGACACCAATTCTAGCTAGAAAGAAATGCAAGCACTCCCTGCAGTCACTATCTAGTTTTTGACTCATACCGGGTGTAAGGCTCACGAATTAACGCTATACACAAAGCTATGTTAATTAAATCCGTGCTTTGATCATCAACCACAAGACTCTGCTTTTCAACAAAAGCCTTGATCATTTGCATCTTAGCATGCCACATTGTCAATCCATATAGTACCACTGATTCCTATCAATATATAACCTCTAAGCTCGTACGTCTCAGAGAAGGGTGTAACACCCCACATCCGTTAAGGTCACTCACAAAGGGAATGCCTTAACTTCAATGGACCATTATGGGTACTGGAACAGAAATATTACAAGTCAGACATATATAAAACAGCGGAGAGTAAAGTAGAAGTACTTCAAATCATTTATTAAATATAATTGTTTACAATAAAAGCCCATCAACTTCCAATACCCAATTACATAGCTATAATACCTGTCTTGCTCAAAAACAAAGAAGCATAAAAATAAACTGTGATATTCCCCCAATAAAGCAAAGCAAGTCATAGCCAGGAGAAATCCAAGCCGTACATAAAAGATCCTTGGAGCTTGGTAACATCTGAACTAAGCTGTATTCCCACCCTGCGAACCTGGGGGGAAACGGAAGAAAAGGAGGCGAAACAAAACGGGTCAGTCATAAAGACTGAGTAAGTCCTAGTGACTTTCAGCATAAAAACAGGTAAAGATAACATGGCATGAATAAAATGAAAGTAAACATAAGCATGATGACAAGATAAGCTACAGGAACGATAACTAAGAATAGCCTCATATGATTTTTGTCATGTATAACATTGCAAGGTTCCCATTCAAGATGTACTAAGTATAATTTCGCAAGATTTCTATCAAGAATCGCAAGATTTCTCTGCTTCACCATTAAAAATGATATCTATTTGCTCTGCACCACCTAACTAGCATCCTCACAATTGTCTTACATGGAATGATTTGTATTCCTACTAGTGCTCCAACTAATATCCTGTGTAACAAGGATCTGTACCCCCTACTAGTGTCCCAACTAGTAATTTGTATACAATAGTTACAACGTGATCCCCGAAATTATGGTAGCCTTCAGGTGTACATCGATTATGAGGATTCCACCTCAATCAGCCCAATTGCCATGAATATGTTCGATGTACCCTTACTACCCTATCGATCGGCTCCCTACTCGCAAAATCATATGTGTCATACGACCCCCAATGATTGTAGATACCAATGCTGGTCCCACCATGGGGTGTATCATGTCCCACGGTGGTGGCCCGACACAACTCTAGAATGCATAGTGTATACTACTGGTGCTCAGTGCCCTGTTTGTCTGCTTCGAAGCGTGTGCACGCCCACACTCTGTTAGAACCTACACTGTTGCACCAACCGCCGTCGCTTTGACCGCTTATAATCAGCCTAGTAATCATGCCCCACCCTGTCTAGTTTCAGGGTACCATGATATCTAATTGGGTTACTGCTGAAATGGGTCCCCGTTACTAGGGTTTTCCTAATGGTTAAGTTTGTGGGCCTATATTTACTGATATTACCCACCAACCCTGACGTGTACTTAACCCCTTTACCGATTCAAGCACGTGTATTTAATGGTTAAGTTTTGTGGGCCTATATTTACTAATATTACCCACCAACCCGACGTGTACTTAACCTTCCCATGGACTAAGCATGTGTATTAATGGCTAAGTGTTTGGGCTTATATTTATTAATATTACCCACCAACCCGATATGTACTGAACCCTCCTACTCGTCATGTCATGTTATATCGGCTAAGTGTCCTCTCTTATATTACTTAACCCTACCACACACCACGTTTGATTGGTTAAGTATTCATGCTAACTTAACCCACCCACTTATCATGTTATGGTGGTTAAATGTTACTCTCTTTTATTTACTTAACCCTACCACACATCAGGTTATATCGGTTGGGTGTTATCAACCCATTCAAGTTAAACCAACCCATCCGATAGTCATGTTATAATGGTTAAGTGTTATCAACCTATTCAAGCTGACCTAACCCACTTGCTTGTCATGTTATGTTGGTTAAGTTTTATTACTTAACCGCAATCACTTGTCTAATTAACCCATTGTATTAGTTAGGTGTTCTCACTTTACTTAACCACACATACTTGTTTGATTAACACGTTATCTTGGTTAAGTGTTTTCTAGTGATTCATGACTTAACCCTACCAAGTGTCTTTTATCGGTTCACGTTGACTTAACCCACCCATATGTCATGTCAAATAGGTTAAGTCCACACTTATAAGTTTTACGTGTTCTTAACTCATACCGGTTAGGTCCATATTTACATGTCAAATTTCCATGTCATCCCACCTAACCCTCTAACCATACCCATGTCTTATTATGGTTAGTATTCCTTAATTCATTCATTATGACGAACGAAACATGACCTCTCACATTAGACCGTGCACTTTGTGGCCACTGGATTTGCCGGGCGGTTCCGGGCAGATTTACGCCACAAACTGAGTCTAACCTCGTGTCATAAACCGTTACGCCTACAATTCGACCTTCGACCTCTCACATTAGACTGACACTTTGTGGCTACTGGATTTGCCGGGCGATTCCGGGTAGATTTACATCACAAACCGAGTCTAACATTGTGTCAAAGGTTCATTAATGGTCGTATTCCACCCAAAACCCCAATATTAGTTCATGTGTTTAACATATAAAAAATGTTCAGATCTGTGTTTCAACTACGTTCATATTTCCAGTTATATGCCAATTATCAAGTTCATAATTCACATTTTTACCCCCAAAACGTATTCCCAAATCATTATCATAATTCACTATAAGGTTATGCCAAGTTATATCCTTTTATTTACAATACATGCCAACTACCCAAAACCCAACCTAGGCGTGCTCATATTAAACCTCTACCAAGTCATAAATTATATATGTTTCAACTCCAAATTTTACATAATTAACATATGCCCAAGATCTATATTTCATGTCAGTTTTACATATGCCCAATTCATACCAAATTTATATATGTTCAATTCATGTCGTTTTACATGTATGCCAATTTTATGCCAATTTACACATATACCAAGTTTCATGCCGTTTTAGATATGTCAAGGTTCATGATTTACATGTTTACAAAGCTATGCTCAATTTACATAGATCAAGTTTTATACCCAAAATTACACGTATAGCACGTTTACACCAATTTACCCACAACAAGTTCTAGCCAAATTACCTATATCAGGATCCATGTCAAATTACATATATCAATCCCAATCGCGCAATAATCATTATAATGACAATACCCAAAATTACCCCGTTTCATGTTAATGGTAAATGATATACACGTAAATGTGTATATTTTATCTGCTTATTTATCTAGTTTTCTATTTAAAATAATTAATATTGTATATTTATAGCTGTTTTTCAGATTGTTGATAAAAAGCATGGTTTAGAGCATTTGATGAATAAAGCATGAAGAATTTGCTTAAAAAGAGTGAAGTTTGAAATTACTAAGGCTTGAAGAGTGTAAAGCTTGAAAAACTATTGCAAATAGAGTTCAGTTAGGAAGATTCGGCTCAATAAATACTCATGCTGCGTTCACATTAGCTCATTTGCAAGGCCTCTTACTCATGTTGTATTCACATTAGCTCATTTGCAAGGCCACTCACTCTACAGCTGTGTTCACACTGGCTTATGTGTTATTTGGGCTAATTCTTTAGTCCCACATTGTGTGATTAGCTAGTTAGTCTTTGTCATATCAGCTATAAATAACTTGTATCTCATTCATGTAAAAACACACTTAGTTTTATTCTATAATCTTTCTCTTGGAATAAAACTCTCCTTCCCTATTCTCTTTAGTTGTAGTTTTTTTATTTACATGTTATTTTCTTTTCTGCAAGTAGATTAGATTTATTTTATGTAAATAGAATAGGTTGTCCTTTATTTTTATTTTTATTTTTCTCTTGATTTTTGTTCTATGTTGCAATTTACGTTCGTTGTTAGAATAATAAACATGAGAGGCTAATCCCTTTCAACTTAGGGGTAAGGAAGCTCTCTTGATCATGTAGTTGCAGCATAATTTATCTTTTCATTCTCTCTTTGTGTATCATGTTATGTTGATGTCATGATGATTAAGTGGAGGTTGAAATCAAAATTTTGATGGTCTTTAGTTCTAATTAATAGCTCATAGGCCATGCTTAAAGTATATTTCAATTTCAACTTGTTCATTTTTCATTAGATCTGGTAAGGTGATTTAGTTGGTATGATATAGTTTGATAGTTTATGTTATGCTAGTTAATAGCATGAATAAGCTATACTTATAATAATCATCACTCGTTTAGTTGTAGCTAAATCATTTATCTCATATTTTTTATTAATTTTAATTTACTAGTTTAGTTGTAGCTAAATCATCACTCGAATTCGGTCTTATTTGATTGAGTAATTTTAGAATCAATTCTTTTTCTATGGATCGACCCGTATTCGCCACGTACTACGATTGTACGCCGTGCGCTTGCGGTATTATCACGATATTTCGTGTTAGCGGTTTTCTAATTTAATAGAATATCCATTTAGAGAACAAGTTTTTGGCGCCGTTGCCGGGGAAAGAATTTTAATTTTGATTTTATTCTTCGGATTATTTTTCTTTGTTGTTTTTCTTTTAAAAAAAATTTGCATTTTTTGTTTTGATTGTTTGTTGCACTTGCATTTCTTGTGGACTTGTGTGCTTGTTCTTGTTTATTTTGCGCTTATCTCGTTTGTTAAAAAAAACACAAAAATATTTTTATTTTATTTTGTTTCCTTTTGTTTTCTAGCATAGATTAAAAAAAACTTGTTAGTTGATTTGGTGTTTGATCTGTGATACCGTAATCTACCAAATAAGAGAAAAAAATAATAACTTGCCAGATTTCCTTGATTTTATTTCGGTTTCTTTCATTTGTTTCTTTTCCTTTTTATAGATTTCTTTCCATCTTACAATAAAATATATATATATAAAATCTTCTGCCAAACTTTTTCCTTTTCTTCCTTGTTTTCTTTTCCGTCTCTCCAACAAGATCTTCCTCCACTATACATCTGCCTTGCTTTATATAAAAAAAAGAAATCATTTCTTTCCATTTTCCACTACATATTTTTGTGCAATTTCTTTTCCTGTCTTCATCTATTTCTTTTCTGCATATTGAAAAAAAAATCTTCTTTTAAATTTTTTTTTCTCCCTGCTTATATTTCTTCTGCCACATTGCTAATCAATAAAAAAAACTTGCAAATTTAGTTTGATTTCTTTCCTTTTTACAATCTCCTTCCATTTCTTCTTTTGCAAGTGTTCTAAAAAATAAAAAAGATTACAGAAGATTTCTTTTTTTGTTTTCTATTTCTTTTATATTCCCTTCTATCTTTGCCGCATTCCCTTCTCATCAACCATCCTGGACTTCTTCTCCCAAAGCCTCATCAACAAATCGCCAAATTACCCCATTGCTTGTCGATCTCCACAGTCACCATTAAGACATCTGAAGCCACTACCAATACTTCTGCCATACCATCCATCATTACCCCATTGTTTGCATTTTTTTTATTTGTTTTTGGTTTTTTGATTTATTTTATCTTCCTTTGTTTTCAAATTCTTTTCTCTTCTTAAAAAAAATCAATTTCTTGAATAATTTCTCTTGTTAAAAAAAACTTTTTAGTTGTCAATCTTTTTTCTTTTCTTTTACTTTCATTTTTTTTCCAATTCATTTTTGTTTTCACTTTCTTAAAAAAAATCAAAGAAAAAGAAGCAAGGACCAAAGTGAAAGAACAGAAGTCAAGCTACAAAACAAACAAAGAATTCAGAAGTGCTTGCAAACAAAAGAATTTGATTTGGATTGGAGCGGTTGCACACCAAGTGGGGTGTGAACGCGCTAGCGCGACTCAACTGCACTGGACGGACTGCCGATCAAGGTGAGTATTTTCTAACTCTACAGGGACTGCTGCAGCGAATAAAAAAAAATATCGACATTGCTTGTAAAAATCTTCTGCAGGGCATCGACTTGCTTGTAAAAAAAAATATTTATTTATTTATTTATTTCTGCAATTGCCTGTTCTGTGACTGTTCTAAGACTGTTCATTCTGTGACTGATTAAAAAAAAAATCCCACTCATTTTAGTTTTGTTTTTTCTAAGGACTTCATTATATTTTGACAAATTGGTTTAGTTCTAACGGATTATTTCTCGGTGTCTAGACTACAGCAGAGTAATAACCGTTTATAAATATTACGGTGATTCGTAAATATTATATCGGTTGTTCCTCTGAAGGTACTTAAACCTTCGGCTGCATTGCTAGGGTGATTCCTGGTGCACCGATAACTCCTGTCCGTTAATTGGCTGAGAAATCTTTTGTTGAAATAAATCAAACCGTCATTATATAATTCTAGAAATTGTAAATAAGTAATTTGCATTAGGTTCATTAAAAAACATTTTTCTTTTATGTCTAATACCTTTTCTCTAAAAAAAAGAAAAAAAGAATTTCAAAAACAATTCTCGTTTTGAAAAAAAATTCGCTTCTCAATTTTGTTTTTTCTCGTCTTCCCTTATTCTTCTCGCTAGTGCATGCATAATTGGACTCGTGATCCTTCAGATAATCATTTAGTTCGAACAAACATTTCTTTAACCATGGCCGAAGAAAATCCCCCTCGATCTCTTATGGATAGAATCTTCCCCGATCGAGTTTCTATTCCTTCTTGCATCATATTGCCCGCCCCAACGGGTAATCACTTTGAAATTCATTCAAATCACATAAATACTCTTCCTAAATTCGGAAATTTTGAACGTGATGACCCTTACATTTTCTTGACCAAATTTGAACAAGTTTGTGCAACCAATAAATTTCAACAACTAAGTGATGATGGAATCAAACTTAGGTTAATTCCATTTGCACTTACCGATTACGCCGAAAAATGGTTGTATAGCTTGCCTTCGAATACGATTTGAACGTGGGATGAATTTGTGAAAGTTTTTTTAAAGAAATTTTACCCCTTGGAGAAAACATCCAAAATTCGAAATGAAATTGTTAATTTTCATCAATTTGGGTGAGAATCCTTTGCAAAATATTTCGAAAGATTTAAAGAACTTCTAGTCAAATGTCCACATCACAATTTCGAAAAATGGACTCTTTGTCAAATTTTATACGATGAACTCGAAAATAACTCTCGAACCATGCTCGAATCGATGTGCCAAGGAAACTTTCTAGCCCAAAATCACGATGCCGCTTGGCAATTTCTCGAAAACTTGGCCTAAAAATCAGCTCAATAGGAACGATCTAACGAGAAATCAATTTATTCCTGATCAAACGCTCATTCGGTAGGATCTTCATCGGCTTTAGAAGCGAAAATCGACGCGATGTTAACTAAATTCGATAATGTCTTTTCATCAAATCAAATGAATCAAGCTCAAACTTCTCAACCCTCGTGTTTCAAATGTAACGATCCTACCCATATCACCGATCAATGCCCACACTCGTTAGAACAACTCAACGCTTTCAACAAAGTTAGGAATGACCCATTCTCTCCAACGTATAATCCTGGTTGGAGAAATCATCCTAACTTCTCGTGGACCCAAAATAACCCAGATTCGAATTTGGTTTGACCCTCATTTCAACTAATTCCGAATAATCCTTCGAATCCCCACTTTCAACAAAATCAATTCCAAAATTTTGCGCCACCTTCTCAAAATCAAGTGCAACAATCTTTTGTTCCCCAAGACGAAAAACGACTGACTTCACTTGAGAAAAGTCTCGAAACATTGACTAAAGAAACGACTCAAAATCTCCAATCAAATAACAATTTGCAAAATTTATTGACTTCGTACATGCAAAACACGAGTCAGTCGATCGCTAAACTTGAAATGCAAATGAGTCAGTTAGCCACGCTTGTAAGTGAAAGGGAAAGAGGCACTTTCCCGAGTCAACCCATTCCAAACCCCAAGAGCTAGAATCCAAATCAACACCAACCTTACGTCGTTCAGGATAGCAATGTAACTCAGTTGAATGCTGTCCCGACTTTACGATCCGGTAAGAAAATCGATAATCAAGTTGAAAACCCAAATAATGTACCAGATCTTCCTCTCGACTCTTCTAAAACCACAAATGATCTTGATCCAAATTCTGAGTCTAATTCTTCTCCAACTCAAGTAGACAGAACTACTGAGTTTCGTATTCCATTTCCTCATCGTCTTCGACCAAAGAAACATTCCGACCAAATGGAAAAGATGTTGGAAATTTTCAAACAAGTGAAAGTTAACATCCCTCTTCTTGACATCATTCAACAAGTCCCCACCTACGCTAAATTTTTCAAGGACTTGTGAACCCAAAAACGACACACTCATGTACCCAAGAAAGTCTTCTTAACCACTGGACTTAGCGAAGTCTTGACCCAATCGATCACCGTTAAATACAAAGATCTTGGATGTCCTACGATCTCGTGTACGATAGGAGATAAAACAATTAGCAAATACCTAGTTGATTTGGGTGCGAGTGTCAATTTGATTCCATATTCCATTTACCAACAACTTGGTTTGGGTGAACTTAAACCAACGAAAATAACTCTTTAATTCGCTGATCGTTCAATTAAGAAACCCATTGGAGAAATCGAGGACGTACTCATCAAAGTGGGTCAATTCATATTCCATGTCGATTTCATTGTTTTGGAAACTCAACCTGTCAATAATCCAACGAGTCAAATTCCATTGATTTTAGGACGACCCTTTTTGGCTACTTCAAATGCTTTAATAAATTGTCGCAACGGTTCAATGAAAATCTCTTTCGGAAACATGACTCTAGATCTTAATATTTTCAATCTTGAAAGTCATTCGAATGAATCGTGTGACCAAACCTTGGAAGTTAATGCCATTCATGAAAATTCCGAAAACGAATCGATTGACCTTAATGATGAGTGTGAGGCCGAGTATGAAAAATTGTTCCATGACGCTCCTAACGAAGTTGAATACACGCTTCCATTTGAATCACTTTCAATTGAGCCTGAATCTCAACAAAGTTCTTTGATCGAGAAATGTAACGACCCAGAAAATCTGAACCAATTTAATATTTTTAAATTGGCTAAAATAATGGACTTTAAATATTTAAAATAAATATTTTAAATAATAGCAATGAAAACTGAGTTTGAATCGACAATTGAAAACGAATATAATTAATTCTAATTATAAACAAGGCCTGAAATGGCGCTGTAGTTTCAAAAATTGAATTCAAACTTCGTCGGACTGTACCGGGTGCAAAACAAAACGGATTTTAGCGAAACCAAAAATATTTAAATCTGTTAGTGAATATATTTCTAAAGAATCTGAAAAATCGAATTTTCATAATGGAAAGCAAAAGTTATGGCCAAATGAATTTTCAGAAAGGTCGCTATGGAATTTATATAGCCCGGGAAATAGGCCATTTTGCATACGACCTCGGAATTCGACGAAACCACTTTTGTTGGATCCGGGATGTGAAGTTATTGCTAGGTTTCAAATTTCATAATTTTTGAAGCTAATATGTGAGCGTGGCAAAGGAAAATATGTTTTGGCCAATTACAATTAAATTGGATCGACCAGAAATGGGCCTTTTTGCAAACGGTCTCAGAATTTGACGAAACTAGTTTTGTTGGGACCGTATCGTCAAAACATAGCTAGATTTATTTTTCTGGAATTTTTCGAATCAGTTTGTGGCCCCGGCAAATTGAAATATACGTTCAAATCAAATATTGAATGTTATATATTTTAATTTGAAGGAAAATTGACTGAAACAGTCGAATGGGCCTGTGAAACATATCCCATTGTGTTCGGAATGGGGGTAAAACGCTAGGGACGACAGTCGTTGGGTTTGGATTGGGGTTCGTGGGCGAAAGGGGTATTTTGGAGATTTTAAAAATTATAAAATAAAATAAAAATATCATTGGTCAGATACTTTTCTCTCTCCCCGATAATTAAAATCGCGAACGACGGACGTTGCCCCAGGCTTCCCCCTCATTTTCCGATCAATCCACGCACCATTGGACCTCGACCCAGTTGAGGATTTTGTAGCCCTCGTCGAGCTCTTCAAATCCATACCTGGAGCATCCCCTATCGCTGCGCCATCGTCGAGTTTCGAGCCGAGGAAGTGGCCTACTTTCGAGCGCCGCCGTGACTGGTGGGGACCACCGAGCTGGACGAGACAACCAGGCGCGGGGAGCTGCTTCCAAGCCCTTTCGAGTGGCGAAGGCCGATCGACGTATCGTTGCACGGATTTCGCGAAAATTGCAAACCTAGTTTTGAACGTTTCAGAAAGGTATACGGCTTGTTTTATTTTCAGTTGTTTTAACACCTTTAAACCGTTGCAAACTTTGAAAAATCATATCTTTTTGTTGTGTTGACGAAATTCAGTGAAACAAGAGACAGTGCGCTCGGGTGGACGTCTTCTACATTCTAGAAGAGACCGCATATTTTTCTGAGCCTTCTGCTATTTTTGGTAGAGTGGAACCCAATGTGAGATTTCTAATTTATAAACGATATGGAAAACGACGATGTATAAATTATATATTCGATGTATGAGTTATATAAGCGTTGTACACCTCATGTATAAGCGTTGTATAAGTTGTACATTCGATGTATAAGTTGTATATGCGTTGTAAAAATTATATATGTGTTGAAATAGAAGTGAATTGCTATATATAAATATAAATATATATATATATATATATATATATATATATATATATATATATATACGCCCCTCGTCCACAAACCATGGACGATATTTATTGGTTGTGATTGGTGTGAAAACTGATTGATAGCGAATGGTTGTTTGGGATTGTTTGTGGTTGATATTGATTGATTGTGGTTGAAATATACCCGTCTGTGGTTGAGAAAAATTTGGTTGAAACCACATAGGATTAGTTTGTGGAAATGAAATAAATATATACATGCCGCCTACGTGCGAACTAGATGCATGATCCCCATTGTCAAAAACCGCGAGGTTTTAAGGTAGAGCGAGGAGCCGTACTAGGGACGGTCCCGGTTTTAACTACCCTGCCGTTATGCTGCCGAAATTTTGAATAATATTCATGTGTTTGAATTATTTTCATTTGGTGAAACTATATTTATTCGTTGAATAGAAAACCTTCATGTGTTGAATCGATATTCATTCGTTGATTAGAAATTCATGTGTTGAATGGTCTTCGTGTTTTAAATATAAAAATCACATTTTTATCTATACATAGAAACTATAGAAAACCTTCATGTGTTGAATCGATATTCATTCATTGAATAGAAATTCATGTGTTGAATGGTATTCATATTTTGAAATAAATTGTTTTATAATAAAAATCACCTTTTTATCATCTATATGAGCTATGTAAAATAATCCTGTTTTGAAATAAATTGTTTTACAATAAAAATCCTATTTTTATCACCTATATAAACTATATAAAATAATAGTGTTTTGAAATGAATTGTTTTACAATAAAAATCACATTTTTATTATATACATGAATTGTTGAAATGTGAAGTGTTAAAAATAGCAACTCGTTCAAATAAATATGCATGAGTTGAAATATTCATTAATTAGCTAATGATGTGATTTTTGCCTATGCATGCAACATTAGAATGAATGGTGTTTTTAAACCAAATAGAATCAAATATGAAGTTGAATGGAAAATGATAAGTGATAAGAACTGTATATATGTACATGCATATTTATTGAACAGGTTGGCTAGAGAAGAGGAATAAAATTTTGTGCCCGACAAATAGGTACACATTTACTGTTTTGTTTGGGTGATGATTTTATGAGCCTGTTGGCTAGCCGCTTGGCTTTTTCTTTTTCTTTTTGACATGAGACGCCCGTGTAGCTATATGGGAATTTTCCCAGCCCCTCCCGTACAAAGGAGGTTATGGCAAAATTTTCCAAAATTTAAAGGCGTTAGTGAAATATTTGAAGTAAAAACGATATTGAAATTGTTGAATGAACTATATTTATATAATTATATAAATATAAATAAAATTAAAACGAAACGTGGCCGTGCAATTCGTGTTTTGAAACCGTGATTTCAAACAACTAGTGCGGGAAATCCGACCATTGGATTTTCCCGAAACCGCAACCGTTGGGTTCGCCTTGGAAATATCTTTCCAACGGCACCAACTTTGTAAAAATCCAACGGTTGGATTGTCTGGAATGTTTAATTCAAATCTGAAGAAAAACAGCGCCAGAAATGATTATATATATATATATAATTATATTTAATCGAATAACGACGCTGCAGTTCGTATTTTGAAATCGAAACTTCAAACGATTGTACCGGGAGATCCGACCGTCGGATTTTCCCGAAACTGGAACCGTTGGATTCGTTTTGAAAAGACCTTTCTAATGATGTAAATTTTGTGAAGATCCAACGGTTATATTTTCAGATATGTGTAAATCAAATCTGAAGAAAAACAGCGCCACGACCGCGTTATGGCTCGAAGCGTCGTTTTGAATAAATTGGCTATTTTAAAATAAATAAAAATAGCGATAAATCGTTATAAAATATCATAAACGATATGGAATGGAAATAAACTGAAATTGCTCGATTTATGTGGTATTTGATGGTTGAATGTGTTTGGTGTGAAAATTACATTAAAGAACAAAATTGGTGTTGTCGAATGATTTAACCATTGAAATAAATTGATTTGAAATTCTAAATATACGTGAATTATTTGAAAAGGCCGAGTTAATTCTCATTTCAAATAATTGACCGACGATTGAAAGTCGAAGATGAAGACGGTGGTCGACGACCGGAGATCTTCACCTCGTTTGGATGGTAACCGAGGTCCTGATTGGGAGGCATCCCGAAATATGGATAATGAGTGGTGATCGTCCAGACGTATGTGGTGATCGATGGGTTTGCGAGGTATTTAGTGCCTCCGGTTTCGTTCAGACCCAGAACGGACTTGTAAATGGACTGTGTGTCTGACATTGGATTTTATTCTGTGTCGATTGATCTCTATTAAATATACATCTGTTTGGCGGCAAAGAATTTATTCTTTTGCTTAATGCCCTTCTCTGAAACGCACGAGCTCAGAGGTTGTATATCGATGGACATCAGTCGCATGGCATGAATTGCTAGTGTGGCATGCCTAAGTGGCAAATGGTCAGGGCTTCTGTTGAAAAGCAAAGCCTTGTGGTGACCTACCAGCCCTGACAGTGACCTACCAGCCCTGACATTTATATACTTTTCACCTATGTGGTTGTTGCTGTTGCGAGGCGCCTCGGTTTGATCGGACGATCCGGGTCCGATGGAGTCATTCGTTGGCTCGTTTACGCCCCAAAGGGCGGGGAAATGTATTGTTCAGGAATTTTAATCCACATCGGTGGACCGGCCCTGTCGCTCCAAGGGCCCACCTGAGTCTGGGTCCTGTGGCTCGGGCTAGAGAGTCGCGAATTCGGTAAGGACTATCTTTTGCCTTGGTTCATGACGGAAATCCAATTTCCAAATACGTGATCGTGCGGTTTCGATTGTATAGATATTTGGCGACATAGTGGCATGGGACGCTCATGTCGTCTATGATTGATAGTTATGATTTGAAATTGGTTTCGAAACATATAAACACTAGCAATAATATCAAATGCCTTTGTTTTATTCGTATCAAGCATATCTTGGCCGTTATAAGGTAAAAACTCTATCCTCCGGTTTGCGTTGCATTGTGTGATGGGAACTGAGTCTTATAATGGCTTCATTTTTATAAAATACATTGCGTTGTTTAAAAGAAAGATTTGTTTTAAAGCACTGGCAATCCAATGGAGAAAACCCGTTCCACGAAAGTGGAGTGGTCCAGGGATTAGCCAAATTATATATGTGTTGAGTAGATTTCTCATACCAGTCCCATGACTGACTCGTAGTTTGTTTCACTTTCAAACTCGGGTGCCCCTTTTTCTATACGGGCAGCCTTGTATTCAGGTTTAGCTGGTTCTTTCCGGATAGCTGGAGCTGAAGATGGATTCTATCATTTATCTCTTTTTTTGCTGTTCAGCTCCTATTGTACATATTTTATTTGTTTTCCGCTGTAGACATTTATGTATAGCTGAACTGTATTTGTACTAAGTAAGATCCTGTATACTGTGTAACTCTGATGATTACTTTTATACAGCATGTTCTATTGTTCATTATCTGGTGTATTTATTTAATTCTGTTCTGCTATTATCTGTTTCTGTGTTATATTCCAAAGATAACCCTTGTCTCCGTCAGAACGGGATTTGGGGTCGTCACAATAAACCACCAAAGTTGGATCTTAAACCTCTTCCCGATCACCTTAAGTACGTTTACTTAGGTGATAATGATACTTGTCCTGTCATAATTTCTTCAAATTTAATTTGTGATCAGGAAATTTCTCTTCTTTCAACTCTTTCTAAAAACAAAGACGCGATCGGTTGGTCCATTTCTGACATCAAGGGAATTAGCCCCACAATCGTTCAACATCGAATTCACTTAACCGACGAAGCCAAACCCACTCGCGAAGCGCAACGTAGGCTTAACCCTAGGATGAAAGAGGTAGTTCGTGAAGAAATTCTTAAACTTCTTGACAACGGTATCATTTACCCCATTTCGGATAGCTTATGGGTAAGCCCCATTCACGTTGTTCCTAAAAAGTCCGGACTTACCGTCGTCGCAAACGAACAAAACGAACTTCTTCCTACTCGGACTCAAACGGGTTGGCGTGTTTGCATTGATTATCGAATATTGAATGCTGCAACACGTAAAGATCACTTTCCTCTTCCCTTCATCGATCAAATACTCGAACGTTTAGCCGGTCATGAATTCTATTGCTTTCTTGATGGTTATTCGGGCTATAACCAAATTCCAATCGCTCCCGAAGATCAAGAGAAAATGACTTTCACATGTCCATTCGGTACCTTCGCTTATCGACGTATGCCTTTCGGACTTTGCAATGCTCCTGCGACTTTCCAACGATGTATGGTTGGCATCTTTTCCGATATGATCGAATGCTTTCTTGAAGTTTTTATGGATGATTTTTCGATCTTTGGTGACTCTTTTTCCTCTTGCTTACATCATCATGAACTTGTTTTGAATCAATGTAAAGAAAAACGCTTAACGTTGAATTGGTAAAAATGTCACTTTATGGTCAAACAAGGCATTGTCCTTGGACACATAATTTCAAATAATGGCATTGAGGTAGATAAAGCGAAAGTTGACGTTATTTCAAAACTACCCATTCCAAAATGCGTTAAGGACATCCGTTCATTTCTAGGGCATGCTGGCTTTTACCGACGCTTTGTGAAAGATTTCAGCAAAATCGCTCGTCCTTTGACTACTCTTCTAGGTAAGGACATCCCATTTGACTTTAACGCTGAATGTGTCGCTTCTTTTGAACGTTTTAAAAATGAACTCATTTCAGCCCCGATAATCTGCTCTCCCAACTGGGAACTTCCTTTTGAAATCATGTGTGACGCTTCTAACTTCGCGGTTGGTGCTGTCTTAGGACAACGCATCAACAAAATCCTTCACGTAATTTACTATGCGAGTATGACCTTGAACGACGCTCAAATTAATTATACGACCACTGAAAAGGAACTCTTGGCAGTCGTTTTCGCTTTAGAAAAATTCAGACCGTATCTAGTTGGCTCGCACATCACTGTTCATACTGATCATTCCGCACTTAGGTATCTTTTCTCTAAAAAGGATGCTAAGGCTCGTCTCATTCGTTGGATCCTTCTACTTCAAGAATTTGACCTTACCATTAAGGATAAAAAAGGATCATACAACGTTATTGCGGACCACTTGTCTCGTCTTCCAAATGCCCCGTCTTCTTCTCTTCCAATCAACGAGAATTTCCCTGATGAACAGCTATTTTCTCTATCCATTGATTCTTGGTTCACTGACATTGTCAACTACTTAGTCACCAAGCAGACCCCTTCTTTTTGGTCTAAGCAGGATAAACACAAATTCTTTTCCCAAGTGAAACATTTTTATTGGGATGACCCCTATCTTTTCAAGTATTGTCCCGACCAAATCATTCGAAGGTGTGTTCCTGACACTGAAACTCACAGTGTCCTCTCTTTCTGTCATGACCAAGCATGTGGTAGTCACTTCGGTCCCAAAAAGACAGCCGAAAAGGTTCTCCAATCGGGTTTCTACTGGCCCAACCTTTTCAAAGACGCGTACGAATTTTGCAAAACTTGTGATCGATGTCAATTCTTAGGGAAAATTTCTAAATGGAATATGATGCCCCTAAACCCCATTCTAGAGGTCGAAATTTTTGATGTTTGGTGTATAGACTTCATGGGACCCTTCCCTAATTCTTTTGGGAACCTTTACATCCACTTAGCTGTCGATTATGTTTCTAAATGGGTCGAAGCTGTTCCATGCAAAACAAACGATAACAAGGTTGTTGTGCGCTTCTTGAAAGAAAACATCTTCTCCAGGTTTGGCACACCTCGCACAATAATCAGTGATAATGGAACACACTTCTGTAATCGTTCTTTTGAAGCTCTCATGAGAAAGTATTCGATAACCCACAAGTTATACACTCCTTACCATCCTCAAACTTGTGGGCAGGTTGAAGTATCGAATAGGCAGATTAAACAAATCCTTTAGAAAACTGTGAATCGAAATCGTAAAGATTGGTCCCAAAAGTTAACCGACGCTCTTTGGGCTTACCGCACTGCTTTAAAAACAAACTTAGGTATGTCCCCTTGTCGGTTGATTTTTGGTAAGCCATGCCACTTGCAAGTTGAACTAGAACATAGGGCGTTATGGGCAATAAAAACTTTGAATCTTGATTTAGAGAAAGTAGGTGAACTTAGAAAACTTTAGCTTAATGAACTTGATGAAATTCGAAATGAGGCTTATGAAAATGAACGAATTTACAAGGACAGAACAAAAAATTTTCATGATAAATCGGTTATACGTAAAACTTTCATGCCAGGTCAAAAAGTTCTGTTGTATGACTCAAAACTGCATTTATTTTCGGGTAAGTTAAAATCTAGATGGACAGGACCTTACACTGTACGGACTGTTTTTCCGCATGGTGCGGTAGAAATTGAGAGCCCAACCGATGGATCATCCTATAATGTTAATGGTCAACGCCTTAAACCTTACTTGGAACCAATACCCAACCAAGAGGAAGAGCTCATGGTCCTCCATGAGCCACATTACATTCGGTAAGACGCGCTAACCCTCTTTTGTAAATATGTAAATATTCTCTTTGTTTTTTCCTTTCACTAAGATATGTCTGATTAACGACTGTGAGGACACAGTCACACTCAAGTGTGGGGGGAATTTACATTACATCAGTAATCAAATTTTATGAAGTAGGTCATTCATTGAACAAGGATTAACTTAAATTCATAAATAACACCTTGGTTATTGTTTGATAAATTGAATTGTTGGGTGATGGGAATGAACATTATTTATTCATTGAATTGTAATGTGTCTTTTTAAGATGCTAGCTTGAGACTGTGCAGACGTTAGTCGTGTTCTGGAGTAAGCGTGTCAACCCTTGTTATACATGTTAGAATGTGCAAGTAAAAATAATCAAAAAAAATCATGAAATAAAAATGATTTTGCACCTACATTTGTTGGATTTTCTGAGTTCGTTTTCATGCATAATATTTTCTTTTTCACTCAAATTTTCAAAATCGTAAGTTCTAAAATCCACTTGGCCCAATTAAGGAGAAACTACTCATTGTAGCATTCTTCTTCGATACCCCACATTATTCAAACCCAAGTTTTAGTCAATTTACATTCATGTTTCGACAAGTTTTTCTTACATTGGTATACCTAAGAACCTTTCATTTTCAAAGGTTAAAAACGTCACTTTTATACCAATATTACACTACCCACTCCGTACTTGTTTTAAGGTAGGATAACCATATACCACATCTTACTTTATATGGGTTATCTATCTTACGAAACTTTGCTTATCATTCCTTTCAGCTTTTTATATAACATCAATCCAGACTTGTGTGTTGAATTAAGGTTATAGAAGTAAAGTAACTAGGGCACAAAACTTTCCTTTCATGAAGTGTTGGCTATGATCCTCTTAGTAGAGGAGGAATCAGATGAAAAATGAAACAATGTACGGATCATTCCATTCCATGTCCATTCATCATTCATCATGCAAAAAGAAAAAAAAGAAAAAAAAAAGAAAAAAAATGCAATAAAGAGAGAGTCTCTCGGAATAAAATAGTCATTTATCATTCTTGACTATGAAGCATCCATTTCCATTCCATCCACATCCATCATACCGTACTTAGAAGTAAGGATTGTAGTTGAGGAGATGAAAGGAAACAAAACGTCCATATGTGCCTTAGTATTACTTTATCTTTTGTAGCTTGAAATTCAACTAATACACTTGCCCTCTTATCTATAATATTTTTAGAACTTACAAAATTCTCCTTCATCTATGCATAACTCACATCCAATACATTACAGTTACATTGGTGCAAAATTATTCCTAAAAATAAATATTCAAAAAAAAAAGAATAAATGATTGGGTGCACATTGTCGATGTGTAGAACTTTGGTTGACACCACGCTCTTAACCTTCAAGACAATTACAGTGTTATCAAGGAATTACGATTCAGCTTGAAAATTTTTATTCATTTTTGCACCAATTATGGGATGGACAATTTGGGGCTAAACTGTTATTATTGAAGTTAGGTGAAATCCTTGGAATATGAAAGACCTTAAATATATTGTTTGATTAATCCGCGTACACAAGACGCTTCGAATTTTGTGGGTAGTATCCGCTGAAAACCCTCACGAGACAACACTCGTCCTACTAGGGACACCTAGGGGTTTAACGGCTTGTTGCATACGCTAAATGCAATCGTGTTTCCTACGAAAGTGTGACATATCTTAGTTTAGTTTATTCGAGGACAAATAAAAATATAAGAGTGGGGGTATTTGATATACACGTAAATGTGTATATTTTATCCGCTTATTTATCTAGTTTTCTATTTAAAATAATTAATATTGTGTATTTATAGCTGTGTTTTCAGATTGTTGATAAAAAAGCATGGTTTAGAGCATTTGATGAATAAAGCATGAAGAATTTGCTTAAAAAGAGTGAAGTTTGAAATTACTAAGGCTTGAAGAGTGTAAAGCTTGAAGAACTGTTGCAAATAGAGTTCAGTTAGGAAGATTCGGCTCAATAAATACTCATGCTGCGTTCACATTAGCTCATTTGCAAGGCCTCTTACTCATGTTGTGTTCACATTAGCTCATTTGCAAGGCCACTCACTCTACAGCTGCGTTCACACTGGCTTATGTGTTATTTGGGCTAATTATTTAGTCCCACATTGTGTGATTAGCTAGTTAGTCTTTGTCATATCAGCTATAAATACCTTGTATCTCATTCATGTAAAAACACACTTAGTTTTATTCTATAATCTTTCTCTTGGAATAAAACTCTCCTTCCCTATTCTCTTTAGTTGTAGTTTTTTTATTTACATGTTATTTTCTTTTCTGCAAGTAGATTAGATTTATTTTATGCAAATAGAATAGGTTGTCCTTTATTTTTATTTTTCTCTTGATTTTTGTTCTATGTTGCAATTTACGTTCGTTGTTAGAATAATAAACATGAGAGGCTAATCCCTTTCAACTTAGGGGTAAGGAAGCTCTCTTGATCATGTAGTTGCAGCATAATTTATCTTTTCATTCTCCCTTTGTGTTTCATGTTATGTTGATGTCATGATGATTAAGTGGAGGTTGAAATCAAAATTTTGATGGTCTATAGTTCTAATTAATAGTTCATAGGCCATGCTTAAAGTATATTTCAATTTCAACTTGTTCATTTTTCATTAGATCTGGTAAAGTGATTTAGTGGGTATGATATAGTTTGATAGTTTATGTTATGCTAGTTAATAGCATGAATAAGCTATACTTATAATAATCATATCAACTAAATTCACAAATGACCAAAAGAAAAGAGAGATAGTAATTTCATAACTTGTTGTACTACATGATCTAAAATGTGAATTTATTCCTAAGTTGCCATTTATCTCATAGTTTTTTATTAATTTTAATTTACTAGTTTAGTTGTAGTTAAATCATCACTCAAATTCGGTCTAATTTGATTGAGTAATTTTAGAATTAATTCTTTTTCTGTGGATCGACCCGTATTCGCCACGTACTACGATTGTACGCCGTGCGCTTGCGGTATTATCACGATATTTCGTGTTAACGGTTTTCTAATTTAATAGAATATCCGTTTAGCGAACAGTAAATTATTCCCAAACATCCAATTTTCATATTATGCCTTCGATTCCACCAAACATATATATTCCACTAGGCAATATTCCAATATTTCCCCATATACAAATCACACGTATATCGTAGTTTAGGCCTAGGTCCGAAATTGACCAAGGTTCATCAAAAGAAAATAAATAGGGGAAGGTAGAATTTTGCATAAAAATAAGATCAGAGAGAAAAACATCATCACAGGCATGAAGATTACAACTTGATAATAATATCAACATGAATCAAGAAAACTGATTTACAACAGGCTGAATAGATCATGAACTAGACATGGGAATAAAGAAAGACAAGTCTCAAAACTCAAGATCCAAGAAGCAACAGAAATAGATCGATCCAATTTCACTTCATCACATGCCCATATTATATTTAAATATTTAGATCTGAAAATAACCAGAACTTACAGATCGTGGCTAATGAATTAAGAACTTAGTTTGTTGTAGAAATGTTGTGACATTGTTGATTTACTATCTTGAATCGTTGTAGAAGTCTTAATCTTTGAATTGGATTGTGTATGAAAGCTTAGGAAATTTATTAGAGGCGGTGGCCATGACCAAAAGATATTTTAGCAGCATAATGGTGTAAGAATGATTTGTTATGAATTAGGTTAGGTCTTAGGGTGTTTTTATAGGTGTAGGAACTAGTTTAGGCCCTTAGATAAACCCTAGAATCAATCCGGACCATCAAAACACGTCTCATGCTGCAAAAATGGGTTCTGGGTCAAAACAGGACGACCAGTGTAACGACCCGTATTCTACATATCATAGGATTGTAGAATATTTATTTCTTTCCCGTGTGAAGTTGTATGGTCATGTAACTTTGGGAAACATTTATTTGAGTCATTTCCCCTGTTCATGATTTTTGTCGATTTTTAAATGACCATTTTGCCCCTAGTCGGTACTGTTTTGGCCATAACTTTTGATAGGGAAGGAATTTTGACCTGAAACCACTTCCATTAGATTCGTTTGATGGTTTCTCTTTCCGTAGAGTGGTCATAATAGCAAAACGGACTTACCGTTTGGGCTGTAGGGCTGAAACAAGGTTTGCAAGGTGAAAAACTGCATATTGGGCCAAACCGGGTAGTTAAGGATTTGGGCCCATGACCCATTTCGGGATTAGGGTTAGGAGAGGGCTGAGTTGGTCTAGGATTTGATCCCATTTCAGTTTTCTAGCCTCCACTTAGTCCCCAAGAAACCTAATAATGGCCTCCACTCTCTAAAGTCTCCAAATCACCTCCAAACCACTCCAACTTGAAGAAAAGAGATTAGCAAGATCAAATCAAAGGGGATCTTCACCTAATCAACCTTGGAGCTGCTGTTAGCATTGGGATTCGCATCAAATCAGAGAATTATTTCAGATCTTAGTTTGTTTTGTGGCTAAGGTGAGTGATTAGCTTGCTTTTGCACTAATTATGGCTAAATTGGGGTGATTAGTGCTAATCAGCGTTTTTAAAGGAAAATAAATTCTGGAAAAATGTTTATAAAATCATAAATGATGTTTTAGACCTCTGATATGAGTTTGGGTTAATTTGGTTAAGTTTTGCTAATCATACCATTAGTTATGCTCACATATGCTTAAGGGAAAACATGGGGTTTTGGCTATGTTTGATCCATTTTATCATATCATGTTGTTGTTTTGGTGTTTGAGGTCACTTGTATGTATTGCTATGACACTATGACATGCTTTGTGATTGGTTTCAATAGTTAGAATGGTCGAAAACGCCGTCGAGAGGCGTATAAATACTTGCTGGAAGGTTGCAGGAATCGGTGCAGGAAATCGGATCGGATCGCCCCCTACCCGATCCGAACCGCCCATTTCCCTTCACCACGAACCGAACCGATCGTTATAGCGAAGCAAGCTGCGCCACGAGCTGAAGGATCCGAACCGATCCGAGAAGTCGCGATTCAAGGCTTGGTGATTGAAGACTCCGACCCGACCCGCCTGGAGTGATAACGACACGATCCGATCTGATCACCTTGAGGACAACGAACCGGAGACTTGGAGGAGGGCGAGGGGCTTGGAGCTATGACCAGGAGGCGTGACCCGAGCCGTTGCGCGATGAAGGAACTCGATCCGATCCAGGTGGGACTGGAAGCCACGAACCGATCCAGTGTACCATGAAGGACCCCGATCCGATCCAGATGGAACTGGAGGCCACGAACCGATCCAGTGTACCATGAAGGACCCCGATCCGATCCAGATGGAACTGGAGGCCACGAACCGATGGTGCACTCCGATCCGATCCGAGGTAGCAGTCACGAACCGAGACGATGAAGACCACGATCCCAATGATGATGAAAGGGATCCGAACCGATCCAATGGAGATCCATAACCCGAAATGCAAAGGTAGTTCAAGTGGAAGTTCGAGCTCAGGATCCAGACGGGAACCAATGAGTTCACTTCGTGATTGGGCTTTGCTGCGGGACGTGTGCTAAGGAGTTGTCGGTGTCTATGACTTTGGATCACTATGTATTAGAGGTGTATGGACGGACTCGGGCTTTGGATATGGTGCGACTAGGGAGCTACCTACCAATGGAGTGGGATCATGGATACGTTGGGCGTGATCCCATAGGCTTGGCGTTGGTGGTAGTAGGAATGGACATAGTCGTACAAAGTCGAGTTCTGTCGTTTTCTTGAAGGGTTATGGTGATCAAAGAAGTAGATACCGTATGCTTTACGCACTGAGTGAGAGTTGTGAGGATGGTTGCTATGCTTGATTGTTTGACATACACATCCCCACCCCCGTATATTTATATTATGTGTTTGTGAAATCACAGAGTATTGTACCGTGTAGTACTAACTCTTTGGTTGCAGGTCCAGGTTCAGGTATGACTTAGTATACCTGTTATCATTCTGTTTATGCTTGCTACCACTCATACCAGACTGATGTCTGACCCAGAGTTTTATGTTTCTTCTTATTACTCTGGGTGCTCACACGAGCAGACTAGAGACAGGGATAGCTGGTAGTGCGCTTGGTAGATGGACTGAAGACGAGCAGGAGGCTCCACGTATGATATATAGTTATTCTCCCTGTGTCGTGATCGGTATCTACTTTGGGCATTAGTAGCATACCTATTTTGCTTATCTTAGAGACAGTATTTTGAAGTTGTAATAAGCTGTATTTGATATTTCCGCTACTCTGATGATGTTGGTTCAAGTTTTCAGCTTATGCACTGTCTCATCTGTTTTATGTCACGTTTATGTTGGCTATTATATTTTATTCCATGCGCTGTGAGACATATTACAGGTTCTTTATTTGGTTCCTCTTCTTTCTTTCTCTTCCTTGGCGACCGTCCCATGCCAATTGGACATGTGTACAGCGCACAATTGGAGTAAACGTCGGTTGGTTCGGGGCGGGCCGTCACATTTGGTATCAGAGCTCTAGGTTGCGTAATTCACCTAGGGAAAGACACTAGGGAGAGATAGTACGTATATGAGAGCGCGTATTTGTGATTATTTTGGTTTTCAAAAGCTATATCTATATATAGTATTAGTATGTTTAAGAATGAAGTTGCATTGCACTAGTACCACTATGGGGTCGTTAATCGTTCTTCTTTTTACAGATTGACGATGAGCCGATATGTGAGAGGTACTGGTAGAGGGGCCAATAATGGAAATGCCGCTGACATGAGGGCGATGTTTACCGACCTCATGAGAGACATGCTTAGAGAAGTGCAAGGGGCAGTTCCTAATCCCGGAGTTGGTGGTGGCCCAGTAGTGCAAGCGCTTAGGGTCGATTTCGCCAAGTTGAGTAAGGATTACACTAATCTTGGTGGAAAGCCGTTTCACGGAACAGAGTCGGCCACGGATGTTCAGGATTGGTTGGATAGCTGTGATCGGATCTTCGATGACTTGGGTATCGAGGATGCGATGAAGAGAAGGCTAGCGTCTCGTCAGCTGCAAGGACGAGCGATGAATTGGTGGAATGCTATTAGGGCAGCCACACCAGAAGATCAAGTTACTTGGGATCAGTTTAAAGCTCGCTTTAGCGACAAGTATATCCCAGCTGCCCAGAAATCGGAATTGTTTAGGAAGTTCTTGGAGCTTAAGCAGAATGGAAGGGCAGTATCGGATTATGTTGCTGAGTTCGACACTTTGTCGAAGTATGGGTTATCTCTAATCGATACTCCCGAAAAGAAAAATGAGAAGTTCATCACTGGCTTGGATGAATACTTAGGGGAGAGGCTGATTAATCACATCGATGAGACGTTTGAGTCGATCGTGGGAAAAGCTTTGAGGTCAGAAAGTCTTTACCCTAAGCCGAAGACTGGGGTTGTTGCTGCATCTGCTGAAGAGCCGAAGCCGCAAGCAAGCGGTGGAGGCAAGAATAACTCTCAGAATAAGAGGAAGCAGAACCAAGCTAAGGATGGCCAGAAGAAAAGCAGGAAAGAAGTCGAGTGCTTCAAATGTGGAAAGAAGGGCCATTACGCAAGGGAATGTAGGGCCAAGACAGTGGCAAAGAAGTGCTTTAACTGTGGCCAGGAGGGACATTTTAAGGATAAGTGCCCGCAACCTCTGAAGGAGAATCAGATTGTGAAAGCATATGCCATCAATGCTGTTCCTTCTTCGTCGAATGCCCCAACTGCGGCGGAGAAAGGAAAGGGAGTCGTCATTCAAGGTATGCTTTCCATTTATGATCTTCCTGTTAGAGTTTTGTTCGATACCGGGGCTTCCCATTCCTTCATATCTAGTGACCTGGTAGATAGGTTGGGATTGGAACCCGAGTTAGTTGATAGACCGTTAGCTGTGACGAACCCGATTGGTGGTTCAACAAACCTCAGTATGATCTGTCGTAATGTGGTCTTATCGAGTCATGGATGTATGTTTGTTTGTGATTGCTTTGTTTTGGGCTTTACTGGGTATGGCATTATTTTGGGAGTCGATTGGCTCCAAAGATACGGGGTGGTGGTAGACTGTGAGGGCTTTTTGGTGACAGTTAGGGCGGATGATGGGCGGAGGGTAGTGTTTGGTAATCTACCCTGTGATGGGGTAATGGCTAGTTTTGTAAATTCCCTCGACATTCCGCATGATGAGTTATCAGGTTTGCCCGTGGTTGGCCAGTACCCGGACATCTTCGAGGAAGTGACCGGACTTCCACCACACCGAGAGATTGAGTTTCGTATTGATTTAGTGAAAGATGCCAGACCTATAGTGATGCCACTTCGTCGTATGGCACCACGAGAACAGCGAGAGCTCGAGGTGCAAGTTAGCGATCTTTTGAAGAAGGGATTTATTAGAAGGAGTGTTTCCGAGTGGGGAGCACCAGTTGTGTTTGCTACTAAGGCAGATGGTTCCCTTCGATTGTGTGTGGACTATCGCGAGTTAAATAAGGTGACGAGGAAGAATAAGTATCCTCTACCACGGATAGATGATTTGTTTGATCAACTGGAAGGAGCGAGAGTGTTCTCCCAGTTGGACCTCGCGACAGGATTTCATCAGCTCCGTGTAGCAGCTGATAGTATAGCTAAAACGGCATTTAGGACGCCGTCTGGGTTTTATGAGTGGTTGGTCATGCCATTCGGGTTGACCAACGCACCAGCATACTTCGTGGATCTTATGAATAGAGTATTCAGAGACCAATTGAATAAGTTTGTTCTTGTGTTCGTAGACGATATCCTTGTTTACTCGAGGACAGAAGAGGAACACAAGGAACATTTGAGAATTGTGTTGGAGGTGTTGAGAAGACACCAATTGAAAGCGAAGTTTTCTAAGTGTCACTTCTGGAGGAGAGAAGTGAGATTCTTAGGCCATGTTGTTTCAGAGAATGGTATTGCCGTGGACCCTGCAAAGGTGGCTACGGTGCAAGATTGGTCTACGCCCAAGAATGCAAAAGATGTAAGAAGTTTCTTGGGGTTAGCTGGATATTATCGTAAGTTTATCAAAGACTTCTCCAAGACAGCGGCACCGTTGACTCAGTTGACTAAGAAGAATCAAGCCTTCGTTTGGGACGGAGGGTGTGAAAAAGCATTCAAGAGTCTAAAGGAAAAGTTGACGCGTGCGCCAGTGTTGGTCATTCCTAAGGGAAATGAAGAGATGACGGTATATACGGATGCTTGTGGTACCGGACTGGGTGCGGTATTGATGCAAGGAGGTAGGGTTGTAGCTTATGCTAGTCGACAGCTAAAGCCACATGAGAAGAAGTATCCTACCCATGATTTGGAATTAGCAGCGATTGTATTTGCGATGAAGATGTGGAGACATTACCTCTTGGGAGAAAGATTTGAGCTGTTTGCCGATCATAAATCGTTAAAGTATCTCTTCTCTCAGAAAGATCTGAATCTCCGTCAGCAGAGATGGTTAGAGTTCTTGGCTTCGTATGATTTTGATATCGCGTATACACCTGGGAAGGGTAATACGGTAGCCGATTCCTTGAGTAGGAGACATGCCAGCTTAGGGGCAATGTTTCTTGAATGGAAGCAGCTGGAGTATATCGCGGGGTTTGATTTCAGACCAAGGTGCGAATTGGATCCAGTTATGCTAGCTAGCTTGACGATCAGACCCACTTTGATTGAGAGGATTGGTTCCAGTCAAAGGAACGACCCTAATTTATTGGAAGTCATCTCCAAGTTGGAAATGAATGTCGATGGGGAGATGGACAAGTATGGGCTTGATCGAGATGGATGGCTTCGGAAGAATGGAAGACTAGTTGTGCCCAACGTGAATGGTTTGAGAGATGAAGTGCTTAGAGAATGTCATCACTCAAAACTGACTATACATCCCGGTGGTAATAAGATGTATAGAGACATGAGACAGACTTACTACTGGGAAGGGATGAAAAGAGACGTTGGGAAGTTTATATCCAAATGCATGAATTGCCAGCTAGTTAAAGCCGAGCAAAAGAAGCCTAGTGGGTTGTTGCAACCATTAGAAATTCCCGAATGGAAATGGGAACAAGTTTCGATGGATTTCATCGATGGTTTACCGAGGACTAGATCGGGACATGATAGCATTTGGGTAATTGTGGATCGACTGACCAAGAGTGCAAGATTTATACCAGTCAAATCGACCAGAACGGCAGCCAAGTTGGCAGAATTGTATATGAAGTGGGTAGTGAGATTTCATGGAGTACCCAAAAGCATTGTGAGTGACCGAGACCCGTTGTTCGCTAGTGGGTTTTGGAAGAGCTTACAAGAGGCTCTAGGGTCAGGATTACATCTCAGTACCGCATATCATCCTCAGACCGACGGTCAGACAGAGAGGGTGAATCGTATATTGGAAGATCTCTTGAGAGCTTGTATATTGGATTTTGGTGGATCATGGGATGACCATTTGCATCTAGTGGAGTTTGCATATAATAATAGCTACCAATCCAGTATCGGTATGGCTCCATATGAAGCTTTGTACGGAAGACCGTGCAACTCACCATCATGTTGGATAGAGACTGGCGAGAAGTTTGTGCTTGGACCAGATGTGGTGAGAGAAACTTCCGATAAGATCAAGATCATTCAGCAACGAATGAAGGCAGCCCAAGATAGGCAGAAGAGTTATGCTGATAAGAGAAGAAGAGACTTGAAATTCTCCGTTGGTGACTTGGTGTTTGTCAAGATCTCTCCGTTAAAAAGCATGATACGATTTGGCAGGAGAGGCAAGTTGGCACCAAGATTTGTGGGTCCTTTCCAAGTTCTCGAGGAAGTTGGGAATTTGGCGTATAGAGTTGGCTTACCAGAGAAAATGGCAGGAGTTCACAATGTGTTTCATGTTTCCCAACTAAGGAAGTTCGTTCACGACTCAAATGTGACTATTTCACCTGATCAGTTAGAGGACTTCGAAGTAGAACCTGAGGCGGTTGAGAACCGCAAGCCGATTCGTATTGTGGGGCATGATACGAAGCAACTTCGAAGAAAGTCGGTGAAGCTAGTCAAAGTTCAGTGGGGCGAGGACGAAAATGATTGTGCTTGGGAGACAGAGGAGAGCATTAGAAAGGCTTATCCAGAACTCTTTGCCTGGTAAGATTTACTTTGCGATTTAGTTATTCCGCATGCTAGGATAGACTTGTTTTGCTTATTTTGCATGTTTGATGGTTGTTTTATGATTGATAGGCATGCGGGACCCTTGTGTGTGTTTTGATTAGGGAATTTCGGGGGCGAAATTTCTTAAGGGGGGAAGAATGTAACGACCCGTATTCTACATATCATAGGATTGTAGAATATTTATTTCTTTCCCGTGTGAAGTTGTATGGTCATGTAACTTTGGGAAACATTTATTTGAGTCATTTCCCCTGTTCATGATTTTTGTCGATTTTTAAATGACCATTTTGCCCCTAGTCGGTACTGTTTTGGCCATAACTTTTGATAGGGAAGGAATTTTGACCTGAAACCACTTCCATTAGATTCGTTTGATGGTTTCTCTTTCCGTAGAGTGGTCATAATAGCAAAACGGACTTACCGTTTGGGCTGTAGGGCTGAAACAAGGTTTGCAAGGTGAAAAACTGCATATTGGGCCAAACCGGGTAGTTAAGGATTTGGGCCCATGACCCATTTCGGGATTAGGGTTAGGAGAGGGCTGAGTTGGTCTAGGATTTGATCCCATTTCAGTTTTCTAGCCTCCACTTAGTCCCCAAGAAACCTAATAATGGCCTCCACTCTCTAAAGTCTCCAAACCACTCCAACTTGAAGAAAAGAGATTAGCAAGATCAAATCAAAGGGGATCTTCACCTAATCAACCTTGGAGCTGCTGTTAGCATTGGGATTCGCATCAAATCATAGAATTATTTCAGATCTTAGTTTGTTTTGTGGCTAAGGTGAGTGATTAGCTTGCTTTTGCACTAATTATGGCTAAATTGGGGTGATTAGTGCTAATCAGCGTTTTTAAAGGAAAATAAATTCTGGAAAAATGTTTATAAAATCATAAATGATGTTTTAGACCTCTGATATGAGTTTGGGTTAATTTGGTTAAGTTTTGCTAATCATACCATTAGTTATGCTCACATATGCTTAAGGGAAAACATGGGGTTTTGGCTATGTTTGATCCATTTTATCATATCATGTTGTTGTTTTGGTGTTTGAGGTCACTTGTATGTATTGCTATGACACTATGACATGCTTTGTGATTGGTTTCAATAGTTAGAATGGTCGAAAACGCCGTCGAGAGGCGTATAAACACTTGCTGGAAGGTTGCAGGAATCGGTGCAGGAAATCGGATCGGATCGCCCCCTACCCGATCCGAACCGCCCATTTCCCTTCACCACGAACCGAACCGATCGTTATAGCGAAGCAAGCTGCGCCACGAGCTGAAGGATCCGAACCGATCCGAGAAGTCGCGATTCAAGGCTTGGTGATTGAAGACTCCGACCCGACCCGCCTGGAGTGATAACGACACGATCCGATCTGATCACCTTGAGGACAACGAACCGGAGACTTGGAGGAGGGCGAGGGGCTTGGAGCTATGACCAGAAGGCGTGACCCGAGCCGTTGCGCGATGAAGGAACCCGATCCGATCCAGGTGGGACTGGAAGCCACGAACCGATCCAGTGTACCATGAAGGACCCCGATCCGATCCAGATGGAACTGGAGGCCACGAACCGATCCAGTGTACCATGAAGGACCCCGATCCGATCCAGATGGAACTGGAGGCCACGAACCGATGGTGCACTCCGATCCGATCCGAGGTAGCAGTCACGAACCGAGACGATGAAGACCACGATCCCAATGATGATGAAAGGGATCCGAACCGATCCAATGGAGATCCATAACCCGAAATGCAAAGGTAGTTCAAGTGGAAGTTCGAGCTCAGGATCCAGACGGGAACCAATGAGTTCACTTCGTGATTGGGCTTTGCTGCGGGACGTGTGCTAAGGAGTTGTCGGTGTCTATGACTTTGGATCACTATGTATTAGAGGTGTATGGACGGACTCGGGCTTTGGATATGGTGCGACTAGGGAGCTACCTACCAATGGAGTGGGATCATGGATACGTTGGGCGTGATCCCATAGGCTTGGCGTTGGTGGTAGTAGGAATGGACATAGTCGTACAAAGTCGAGTTCTGTCGTTTTCTTGAAGGGTTATGGTGATCAAAGAAGTAGATACCGTATGCTTTACGCACTGAGTGAGAGTTGTGAGGATGGTTGCTATGCTTGATTGTTTGACATACACATCCCCACCCCCGTATATTTATATTATGTGTTTGTGAAATCACAGAGTATTGTACCGTGTAGTACTAACTCTTTGGTTGCAGGTCCAGGTTCAGGTTTGACTTAGTATACCTGTTATCATTCTGTTTATGCTTGCTACCACTCATACCAGACTGATGTCTGACCCAGAGTTTTATGTTTCTTCTTATTACTCTGGGTGCTCACACGAGCAGACTAGAGACAGGGATAGCTGGTAGTGCGCTTGGTAGATGGACTGAAGACGAGCAGGAGGCTCCACGTATGATATATAGTTATTCTCCCTGTGTCGTGATCGGTATCTACTTTGGGCATTAGTAGCATACCTATTTTGCTTATCTTAGAGACAGTATTTTGAAGTTGTAATAAGCTGTATTTGATATTTCCGCTACTCTGATGATGTTGGTTCAAGTTTTCAGCTTATGCACTGTCTCATCTGTTTTATGTCACGTTTATGTTGGCTATTATATTTTATTCCATGCGCTGTGAGACATATTACAGGTTCTTTATTTGGTTCCTCTTCTTTCTTTCTCTTCCTTGGCGACCGTCCCATGCCAATTGGACATGTGTACAGCGCACAATTGGAGTAAACGTCGGTTGGTTCGGGGCGGGCCGTCACAACCAGGTCGACCTGTAAAGGGGGGAGGTCAACCACATGGTCGACCTGGGGGGTAGGTCGACCCTAAGGTCGACCACATGGTCGACCTGACCCCCAGGCCGGCCCCCAGGTCGACCTGCCTGGTCCTGTGCTGCCTGAAATTTGCTGAATCTTCTACAGGCCATAACTTCTTCATCCGGACTCCGATTTTCGAAAACTTAGACTCGATTTCATGTAGAATTCCAAGACGAACGCATTGGCGCAACCCGTTTCCCTTGATTCTCATTTTAAAAATTAATTATACCTTAATTTCTAGTTTCAACATGCTATTAAAATTTGGGTTGTTACAAAGGGTGTTAAGCAAGAGAATAAATTCTCCACCACCAAACATATTATATTTAGTAGAGATCAACGAATACAGTATAAAGGAATACAATGTTAGACATACTATCCATTAGCAAGTTCGTTATGGGTCTAAACGAAACCGGAGGCACCTTATTCCTTGTCCCATATGTCCAATATATGAGAGAGGTCCTCGCATATCCGGTCGATCTCCAAGTACGTCTGGACGATCACCACTTATTACCTTGTCTTGGGTGTACAACCCAATTAAGACATCAGTAATCATCCAAACGATGTGAAGATCTATGGTCTTCAACCACCGTCTTCTTCATCGACTTTTAGTTGCCGTATCAGTTATTCAGAATGGAATAAACCCGGTCTTTCCAAATAACTTGCGTATTTTATAATCAATAATCAAGTGCTATAAAAACACATCATACGCCTCATTATAATTCAGAATATTCATTTATTCAAATATTCACATATATAGGGAAAGGTTCCCATTAATTTTATCAAAGATAAATTCTTTTAAATTTTCTCTTTATTCTTCCTTTGGATATCAATTTCAAAAGACTTTATTAACTAGTCGGGATTATCGGGCCTTACAGAAGTAGTCATTTATTATTTTTCCAATCCCAACCTATTCATCCCATGGAGCAAAACTGGTAGTACTCCATATCTAACACCCACGGTGTTATCGGTAAATTTAATTACCATTTCACGTTCAAATCTAATTAAAGATTTTACTATCGCTTGGAGTAAAACCGAAGGTACTCCATTCTCGATCAGTTCTCGAACTCGGTAAATTTAATTACCTCATTCTCTTCCCAATCTAATTAAAGATTCATTAAAACTCCATCTTGGTTTTAATCTTCAAAAATCATTACTTAATGATTATTCAATCTTTAAGCAATTAATCTTGCCTTTTACTGGGTCAAAGAACCAATGTCATTTAAACACAGTTCACGATAAACCCTAAAATCATATTCCATCAAAACGAAATCTGCACGGAAAACATATCAATATATATAATTGATATAAATTTCTGTATCAGACTAATAATATAAATGGAATAACGGAAAAGCCTTTTAAATTCCATATATAGTAATGGTCTTCCTTTACAGGAACTCATCTTGATTATTACCAAATCGAATTCCATTCAATTCCAATTTAATATATTAAATTGGAAAACTTTACTTTGGAAAATTTCTATTAAATCTTAATAAAAAGATTTATAAATTCCAAATCATCTCTTCACTGTTAATTGGGTTAAAGAACAAATATTATTTAAAACACTGTTCACGATAAACCCAAAATCCAATTTCAATTCAATTCCAATTAAATATTAATTAATTGGTAAACTTCTCTAAATCTTATTTAAAAGATTTATTCTTTTCTCAACTGGGTTTAAGAACAGTGTTATTAAAGACACCATTCGCAACAAACCCAAAATCCAAAGACTCTGAATAGAAATTATATCGACTTATATTCAATATCAAATTCTGAAACCAACGGATATCGTATTGTAACTTCCAAATTCTTCAATAATATCCTTATAATCACGGAGTCAAATATGAAAATATTCTGAAGATTATTTCCATTCCAATTCATACGTTGGAAAATTCTGGTTATATCCAAACCCTTTTCAATCCAATTTATTTATTTAAAAACATTGGATTATTATTATTCTAGTTAAGAACTAGTTCATTCAGATAAAAATATATTTTATCTTTTGAAATATGGGTTATTTCATATAAAATCTTTCCAAATCATTTATTATGATTTTACACAACTTTTCCATATTTTTAATAATTTTGTTGGGGCCTTTACAGTCGGTTTCCAATAATGGTCACCGAACTGCATCCATAGCAACCTTTTTTGAAATTGATCTGGACATATTTTAAAATCCAACCGTTTAAATTTAAATCTCTTATATTCATTGGGAAGCGCTTTTCGATACGAACACAACGGTTCCGGTTTAAGAGAATCCGACGATCGGATCTCCCTTTACATCAATTTGAAGTTAATGCTTGAAATTCGCGAACGGTCGCTGCGCGGCGCATTCTATTCAAGCCATTATATATATATATATAATATCGTTGATTTCTATTTAAAAGGTATTTTATAAAATATCTATAAATTCGTTTCAAAAAACGATTTTAGCTTCCTTTTCAATTTTAAATCAAAATTGAATATTCCATATCATTATAAAATTAAAATGATAATATGTTCAAAATATCAGATTTTGAAAGCAATTTTTTCGATATTATTTTAAAATGAATAAAATCAATCGATAAACCCGTTCGGGTTAAAATGGCGTTTCTATACTTAACCCGTCTTCATATTTTTATATATTTTCGTGTCCATCCAAAATCGGACATCAAAATCATATTTTGATTCTTCACTGAATATTATTTTAAAATATTCATTATTTTAAAATATTCGTTATTTCTGAATCGGAATGTGACTCAATCAATTACCATATAAGTTCAGTTATATAGATTTCATACATCGCATGTATTCAACAATAATGATTAAATAATCATTAACCATTCAAACATCATCCAGAGTGCAATTAACACCGTGTAAGCATTAAAATAAATAAATAACTCTCATCACAGCCTGTCAACCCATCGATTGACCTACAACTAAATATTGGGATTAGTGTATGTCAAATATCATCCCAATACCCGTGTGGGGTTTTCAAACAACAACAGTCTATTTAAATAAATCATTGGTTAATAAATTTAACCAATTCTAATTCGGTTTGAATTATTTTCTAATTAACCAATTTTCACTGTTTAAATAATAAATAGATATTTATAATTTAATTTCAACTACCACATTAATATTAACATTATTTTTAATATGTTGAACATTACAATCGCCACACAAATCACCAAATCATCCATATAAATAAATACTTAACAACCAATTGCCATTTACGGCGCCACAAATGTCCATTCACGAAGTATGAAATGCGAGTGTCGCTAATATCCATACATCGCTTCCAATTTCAATGATTTGTGGGAGTTTTTTGTGTTGAACTCCATACAACAGATAAAAATCAATACTGGTAATTTCTATATATTTACAGTTATAAAATAAATTAAATAACTGTGCAAAATTTTAGTGAGAGAATTCTCACATTCGTTTCCACTCCGTCATTCTTTATTTCTGAATTTCTGTACTGTTTTGATTTAAATTCACCTCAAATTCTAATTTGCTCCAAATCACTTCTAGTCAGTTCCATGTTGTAGAGCTCTTCAACACGATTCCAACGCAAGTGAAATCATTGGATTTGGACCTCGTATGAACTAGATATTGTAATTTATACATGTGATTACAATACGAGATAATTAATATATAATTAATTAAATAAATTACATAATTGACCCTCGTTAAATCCATCTTCATCATTATACCCTGAAACCCGACAAACCCATTTGACGTTGCTCAAAACCACTGACCGCGCCTCCTCAGTTCGACTGACCACCGATCCACCAACGCCACTCCGACCGCCTTTAAACCCTCTCCCAGTGCCAGCCACCTCGCCTAGCTCGGTGGTCCCCTCCAACCTACAACGGCGTTCGAACGGTGATACTTTGAGGGAGGAATTCTCTCGATTTTTGCAATGAAACCTGATCATACCCGTATCAAAACGAAGATCGAAGAAATCTCTTTCATTTTTGTTTAGGAATTATCAGAGGATCTCGTGTGGATTGGGGGCGATTTGGAATTGAATTTCGGAGCATCTGGGTCGATCGAATGATGGGGCCGGCAACTAAATTGTGGCTAGGGTTTTGGAGAGTTTACCCCTTTTATAGAAATTAATTTATATTATTTAATTCGTTTTAAAAGTTAAAATCATCACAAACTCCAAATCAAACCCAACGAGTGTCGCCCCTAGCTAAATACCCCCTTCCAACATAATGGGATATGTTTCGTAAGCCTATTCGGCTGTTTCGATCGGTTTTTCTTTAAATTAAAATATAAATCAATATATTGAATTTTAAACGTACATTTTAATTTACTGGGGCCACATACTGACTCCAAAAATTACACAAAATAAATCCAGCTATGTTTTGACGATACGGTCCTAACAAAACTAATTTCATCGAATTTGGAGACCATTTGAAAAATGGCCATTTTCCAGTCGATTAATTTAACTAAACCGACAAAACACGTTTAAATTCACTGCGCTCACATATTAATTCCAAAAATTATGAAATTTGAAACCTAACAACAATTTGACAATCCGGATCCAACAAAAGGGTTTCATCGAAAACGGAGGTCGTTTGCAAAATGACTATTTTTAAAGGCTGTATATATAATAAAAATATATAAAAATTCCATAGTGACTATTTTAAATTTTAAACTGGATATAACTTTAAATTTATATTATGAAATCTGAAATTTTCACATTCATTAGAAAGATATAATTAAACAGATTCTAAAGTTTTTGATTTTACTGAAATCCAATTTATTCTGAATTCTGTACGTTCATTTGAAATTAAAAAATGAATTTTCAAACTACTTCGTCTTTTTGAGTTCGTTTTATAATTAAAATAAATTTATACGTTCTAACTTTGATTTAAATAAATTTTTAGTCATTATTATTTAAAATAAACCATTTTAGATATTCAAAACCTATTAAATCATTTAAAAATAAAATTTTAAATTGGTTCAGAAATTCCGGATTGTTAAAATCTCCCCCACTTAAAATCTTTTCGTCCTCAAAAAGGAACAAGCTGGAAGTTGTTTAACCAACCAACTCAACTTTCATTCTGGCTTTCATTCTTCAACTTTTCAGTTTCTAAGAACTTTCAAATTTCTCAAAAATTTGGCTAACACCCTAAATTTTCGAAAAATTTCGCCATAACCTCCTTTGTACGGGCTGATCGGTAAAACCACATCTTGCCTCATAGGGCCCTCATCAATCAAAAAGAAAAAGAAAACGCCAAGCGGCTCATAAAATCATCAAACCCAAGGAATATAGTAAACATGTACCTAATGTCAGGCATACAATTTTATTCCTCTTCTTAGCTTCCATGTTATGACCTATTTATTATATATACAAGTACATATATCCAATTGCAATCAATTTTAAATTTAATTCAATATTTAACTCGATTTGGCTAAATTTACCTTCCATTCTCTTATTGGATTGATCATTCCAATAATTTCATCAGTTAACTAATAATCACACAACACAACCAGCAATCAATTAGTTGATTAGCTTTTCAAACCTATATCTTCTATATATACTCAAAATCATGTTTTTAGTGTTAAATCACAAACAGTAAATTCTAATTAAGTTTTGGTTCTCACACTAGTCAATTGGAAATATATAGATTTCTCACTTTCGAAACTCGAACATAAACACCGATGATGACATGTCAATCACCTGTATCATCTCCGGGCGACTAGAGTGTGATTCTATATCCATCCAGTATATTTGAGATTTTAAGTACACATGGATCAGACGTATATTCAGAATCTTCTTATGCTCGATAGTCCAAAATCAATTAAAAATAAAATAATCAAATGCGTATAATAAGATATAATTAAAAAAAATCATTTTTGGAAATAACACTCTTCAAACTCATTCTAGGGTATTACTAAACCTATCTCTAACGAGTCGTTCTTATAGGATATTACTAATCCTATCTCTGATGAATTCTTTTGTTTGGTTCTAATGTGTCTTGTTTTCTAGCTTTGTAAACCAAAGCTCTGATACCAAGATGAAACGACCCAGACTTCCCGATCCCAGAAGAGACGGAGGAGCCCGGATTGCTTTGAGAACATGACGCATCAGAACACAAACCACAGAGCATTTCATTGCTATTACAATAATTTACATCAGAGTACAAGAATATATCAGAATTCAAATAATATACAATAGAAAATAATATCAAAGATTTAAAATACATAGCAGCGGAAAAATAAATGTATAAATACAATGCACAGCGGAAAATACATCAACAACACAACTGAAAGAAATACATGGATACAAAGCTTTCCGAGTATAGCTCCAGTTGTAATCCAGGATCCTGGGAAAAGAAATATCTGCGAAAACCAAAAATACTAGCTGCCCGTGTGGAAAATATGGGCATCCAGAGTTTAGGTTAAAACAATAAACTCTGAATCAGTCATGGGACTGGTGTGAGAACTAAAACAGTTATTGAATCTTTACATTAAAAGTTGGGAAATCATGGGACTATGCCGTATAACACGGAACGGGTTTACTCCACATGAATCTCAATTTAAAATAAAACAACGCTATGCTTTTTGAAAAATGACGCTATTATAAGACTCAGGTCCCATCACACAATGCAACGCAAGCCGGAGGATAGAGTTTTCCCTTATAAAAGCCAAACACGCTTGGTACGTTTAACACAAATCATTTTGATATTACTATAAATGCATAGTGTCAAAAACAACTTCAATATAAATGTATCAATCCAAGACGACATATGTACCATATATTATGCCCCCATACATAAGTTTAGAATTAAAACCGAAAAGTCGCGAATTGGAAATTGGATTCCATCCATGAGTCAAGGCAAGGGATAGCTCCTCACCGATTCGAGTCACCTCTAGCAAGAAGACCCAAGATTCACACTCTCGTGAGCCCTTGGATCTTCAGGGTCGGTACACACTTACGTTAGTGGATTGGTTATTCCTGAACACACGTTTCCTGGTCCTATCGAACCTCTAAACAGGTTAGTACGTTGACCCTATGAGCATATAGCCCTATATCCGAGGCGCCTCGCAATCCATCATCCACATAAGTAAAATTGTACGGGCTCCATACCATGACACCACTTCAAGCTAGAAAGAAATGCATGCACTCCATGCGGTCACTATCCCGTTTTTGACTCATACCGGGTGTGAGGCTCGCGAATTAACGCTATACACAAAGCTATGCTAATTAAAGTCATGCTTTGATCATCAACCACAAGACTCTAATTTTCAACAAAAGCCTTGATAATTTGCATCTTAGCATGCCACATTGTCAATCCATACCATACCACGGATTCCTACCAATATATAACCTCTAAGCTCGTACGTCTCAGAGAAGGGTGTTAAACAAGAGAATAAATTCTCCCCCACCAAACAGATTATATTTAGCAGAGATCAACGCATACAGTATAAAGGAATACAATGTTAGACATACCATCCATTCCAGGTCCGTTATGGGTCTGAACGAAACCGGAGGCACCTTATTCCTCGTCCCATATGTCCAATACATGAGAGAGGTCCTCGCATATCCGGCCGATCTCCAAGTACGTCTGGACGATCACCACTTATTACTATGTCTTGGGTGTACAACCCAATCAAGACATCAGTAATCATCCAAACGATGTGAATATCTCTGGTCTTCAAACAACGTCTTCTTCATCTACTTTTAGTTGTCGTATCAGTTATTCAGAATGGGATAAATCCGGTCTTTCCGAATAACTCGCGTATTTTATAATCAATAATCAAGTGCTATAAAAACACATCATACGCCCCATTCCAATTTAGAATATTCGTTTATTCAAATATTCACATTTTTAGGGAAAGGTTCTCATTAATTTTATCAAAGATAAATTCTTTTAAATATTCTCTTTAATCTTCCTTTGGATATCAATTTCAAAAGATTTTATTAACTAGTCGGTATTATCGAGCCTTACCGAAGTAACCATTTATTATTTTTCCAATCCCAACCTATTCATTCCATGGAGTAAAACTGGTAGTACTCCATATATAACACCCACGGTGTTATTGGTAAATTTAATTACCATTTCACGTTCAAATCTAATTAAAGATTTAACTATCGCCTGAGTAAAAATGGTGGTACTCCATTCTCAATCATTTCTCAAATTCGGTAAATTTAATTACCTCATTATCTTCCCAATCTAATTAAAGATTAATTAAAACTCCATCTTGGTTTAATCTTCAAAAACCATTACTTATTGATTATTCAATCTTTAAGAAATTAATCTTGCCTTTTATTGTGTCAAAGAACCAATGTCATTTAAACACAGTTCACGATAAACCCTAAAATCATATACCATCAAAATGGAATCTTCATGGAAGACAGATCAATATATATAAATGATATAAATTTCTGTATCAGACTAATAATATAAATGGAATAATGGCAAAGTCTTTTAAATTCCATATATAGTAACGGTCTTCCTTTATAGAAACTCATCTCAATTATTACCAAATCGAATTCCATTCAATTCCAATTTAATATATTAAATTGGAAAACTTTACTTTGAAAATTTTCTATTAAATCTTAATAAAAAGATTTATAAATTCCAAATCATCTCTTCACTGTTAATTGGGTTAAAGAACAAATGTTATTTTAAACACCATTTATTATAAACCCAAAATCCGATTTCAATTCAATTCCAATTAAATATTAATTAATTGGTAAACTTCTCTAAATCTTATTTAAAAGACTTATTCTTTTCTCAACTGGGTTTAAGAATAGTGTTATTAAAGACACCATTCACGACAAACCCAAAATCCAATTTGATATTAAATACAAGACTCTAAATAGAAATTACATCGGCTTATATTCAATATCAAATTCTGAAACCAACAGATATCGTATTGGGGATAACGATATCTGTATCTTCCAAATTCCTTAACAATGTCCGTATAATCACGGAACGAACATCGAAAAATTCTGAAGATTATTTTCATCCAAATCCATTACAATTCATACGTTGGAATCTGGTTATATCCAAACCCTTTTCAATCCAATTTATTTATTTAAAAACATTGGATTATTATTATACTAGTTAATAACTAGTTCATTCAGATAAAAATATCTTTTATCTTTTCAAATAGGGAATTTTTCACCCAAAATCTTTCTAAATCATTTATTATGATTTTACACAATTTTTCCATATTTTTAATAATATTATTAGGGCCTTTACAGTCGGTTTCCAATAACGGCTAACGAACTGCATTCATAACGACCTTTCTGAAATTGATTTGGACATATTTAAAATCCAAATGTTCAAATTCAAATCTCTTATAATCATCGGAAAGCTCTTTTTGATACGAACACAACAGTTCTGATTTTAGGAGAATCCGACTGTCGTATCTCCTGTTACATCAATTTGAAGTTAATGGTTGAAATTCGCGAACAGTAGCTGCGCAGCGCGTTCTATTCAAGCCATTATATATATAATATATCGTCGATTTCTATTTAAAACGTATTTTATAAAATATTTATAAATTCGTTTTAAAACGATTTTAACTTCCTTTTCAATTTTAAATCAAAATTGAATATTCCATATCGTTATAAAATTAAAATGATAAAATTTTCAAAATATCAGATTTTGAAATCTATTCTTTTCGATATTATTTTAAAATGAATAAAATCGATTATTAAACTCGTTCGGGTTAAAATGGCGTTTCTGTACTTAACCCGTCTTCATATTTAATGTATTTTCGTGTCCATCCAAAATCGGACATCAAAATCACATTTTGATTCGTCGCTGAATATTATTTTAAAATATTCATTATTTTAAATTATTCGTTATTTTAAATTATTCGTTATTTAAAATATTCGTTATTTCTGAATCGAAACGCGACTCAATCAGTTACCATATAATTTCAGTTATATGGATTTCGTACATCGCATGTATTCAACAATAATGATAAATAATCATTAACCATTCAAACATCATACAGAGTGCAATTTACCACTGTGTAAGCATTAAAATAAATAAATAACGCTCATCACAGCCTGTCAACCCATCTATTGACCTACAACTAAATATTGGGATTAGTGTATGTCAGATATCATCCCAATACCCGTGTGGGGTTTTCAAACAACAGTCTATTTAAATAAATCATTGGTTAATAAATTTAACCAATTCTAATTCGGTTTGAATTATTTTCTAATTAACCAATTTTCACTGTTTAAATAATAAATAGATATTTATAATTTAATTTCAAATACCACATTAACATTAACATTATTTTTAATATGTTAAACATAACAATCACGACACAAATCACCAAATCATCCATAAAAAAATACTTAACAACCAATTGCCATTTACGGCGCCACAAATGTCCATTTGCGGAGTATGAAATGCGAGTGTCACTGATATCCATACATCGCTTCCAATTTCAATGATTTGTGGGAGTTCATGTGTTGAACCCCATACAATAGATAAAAATCAATACTGGCAATTTCTATATATTTACAGTTATAAAATAAATTAAATAACTGTGCAAAATTTTAGTGAGAGAATTCTCACATTCGTTTCCATTTCGTCATTCTTTATTTCTAAATTTCTGTACTGTTTTGATTTAAATTCACCTCAAATTCTAATTTGCTCCAAATCACTTCTAGTCAGTTCCATGTTGCAGAGCTCTTCAAAACCATTCCAACGCAAGTGAAATCGTCGGATTTAGACCGCGTATGAAATAGATAGTGTAATTTATACATGTGATTACAATACGAGATAATTAATATATAATTAATTGAATAAATTACATAATTGACCCTCGTTAACTCCATCTTCATCGTCATACCCTGAAACCCGTCAAACCCATTCGTCATTGCTCAAAACCACCCACCGCGCCTCCTCAGGTCGACTGACCACCGATCCACCAACGCCACTCCGACCGCCTTCGAACCCTCTCACAGTGCCTCGCCTAGCTCGGTGGTCCCCTTCTAACCTGCAACGGCATTCGAACGGTGATACTTTGAGAGAGGAATTCTCTCGATTTTTGCAACGAAACCTGATCGTACCCGTATTAAAACGAAGATCGAAGAAATCTCTTTCATTTTTGTTTAGAAATTATCAGAGGATCTCGCGTGGATTGGTGGCGATTTAGTATTGAATTTCGGAGCATCTGGGTCGTTCGAACGATGGAGACGGCGGCTGAATTGTGGCTAGGGTTTTGGAGAGTTTACCCTTTTTATAGAAATTAATTTATATTATTTAATTCGTTTCAAAAGACAAAATCATCACGAACTCCAAATCAAACCCAACAACTGTCGCCCTTAGCTAAGTACCCCCATTCCGAACACAATGGGATATGTTTCGTAAGCCAATTCGGCTGTTTCGATCAGTTTTTCTTTGAATTAAAATATAAATCAATATATTGAATTTTAAACGTCCATTTTAATTTACCGGGGCCACATACTGACTCCAAAAATTACAGAAAAATAAATCCAGCTATGTTTTGACGATACGGTCCTAACAAAACTAATTTCATCGAATTTGGAGACCGTTTGAAAAATGCTCATTCTCCGGTCGATTAAATTTAACTAAACTGACAAAACACGTTTAAATTCACTACGCTCACATATTAATTCCAAAAATTATGAAATTTGAAAGCTAAAAATAATTTGACAATCCGGATCCAACAAAAGTGGTTTCATCGAAGACGGAGGTCGTTTGCAAAATGGCTATTTTTAAGAGCTATATATGTAATAAAAATATATATAAATTCCATAGCGACTATTTAAAATTTTAAACTGGACATAACTTTCAATTTATATTATGAAATCTGAATTTTTCACATTCAATAGAAAGATATAATTAAACAGATTCTAACGTTTTTGGTTTTACTGAAATCCGATTTTTTTGAATTCTGTACATTCATTTGAAATTAAAAATCGAATTTTCAAACTATCGTGCCATTTCGAGTTCGTTTTATAATTAAAATAAATTTATATGTTCTAACTTTGATTTAAATAAAATTTTAGTCAATTATTTAAAATAAACCATTTTTAATATTCAAAACCCATTAAATCAATTAAAAATAAAATTTTAAATTGGTTCAGAAATTCCGAGTTGTTACACAAGTGTAACATATGTGCGTATCAGTTTCAAGTCAGGGACGGGTGGCCCCAAAAGCCTGCATGTTCACACATGTACAGGTACACGTGTACACTGCCTCAGCATTCCGAAACCAAGAAGATAACAAGGCGGTACATATCGATGCGTGTGTATAAGTCATTAGGGTTTGCTAAGGCAGCGGGGTAAAAACCCAATAGCAAACTGAGGCACAACATAAGAGTACAATAACAATTGCATAAATATGGTCTAATATAGGAACAGTAAATCAAGATGTGTGAAACAGTCATGAATATGTCATTGAATCCCGATGCAGCACCTTCCAAAATGTCCAAAGCTCATGATATTCAAATTTAAAAGACCAGGTAACACAATGACCATGAACCACAACAAGAACAAAAGATTAAATAAAAATAAATATAAATGCATGCATTCCTAGAACAATTCAGGCGCATGCCTGAAAAAGGTCAATATGTTCGACTAATCAAACTTTCAACTAGTATCCACATACATGTACAGATAAATCTCTTCTTTTTTCAACAATGATGAGGTTTTTTGTACAGGTTAGAACTACTGCTATACTTAAACACATACAGTGTTTAAATCCAAATGTATACTTCATTGATGGATATATATATATATATATATATTTGTGTGTGTATATCAGCTTTTTAGCAAACAAAAAAGTATTAGCTTTTATCAAACCAAATTGGCAAAATGCTAAATGAGACAAAAGTATACTATGTATACTTCATTTACAGGGGTCAGCATATCAAATGAACAAAATGCCAAACATGTATAACATGTATACTTCACTAACAGGGTTCACAGTGCCCAAACCGTGCATATATAAAAGATGGGTTCCATGTTTCAAGTAGTAGTGCAGTGTACATTAGAACAGGGCAATCGGCTAATTATAGTAGGAGATATATATCTATATATAAAGGCAAACATGAAACTTTAGTTTTCAATATGGGAACACATGTGATTACAGTTTTTTCCAAAATATGGTGACATATGTGGTAGACCAATTTGTGAAGCAACAGTTTTAACTGGATAACAGTATTACTCTTGAATGGTTAGCATATAAACAGGTAGGCTACTACAATATTATTTGCTTACTAAACAAAGTAAAAACTTCCAGACAACCGGGTTGACATCGGAACACAATTAGTTAGCATAAGAAACTGACATAACAGTTCATCCTCAAGCAGTTTAACAGTGATAAGTATAGGTATATATTAAATATGAGCAGGTGGAGTCTAAACATGACTTATTTATAACTATATACGTACTACAATATTTTTTTTAATAATTTTATCAGAACAAAGAAAGTGATGATAGATTTTACAGGTCTTAAGTCATGGCATCTCATACAACCAGCATTCAAATGGTCGTGATATTACTTGAATCCCCGCAACAAGATCATATGATCAATTAACAATACATAATACTTGCGAAACTGTAACTATCGGAACATATGAAGGTCGGTGGCCACATGAACACAAATATTTCAGGTCATGGTAATCCTACAAAATGCACCAGCAATTCATGTTTTCAGGTTTTTTCTTTCCATAGTATAACTAGATTTAACAAAGCATGGTTTTATTTCTTTTTCACAGTATGACCAGATTTTAAATAGGCATATACATTTCAGGTGTCCACATTTATAAACAGTTTATAATCATCAAAAACAGGCAGCGCGCATAGGTAATAACATCATAGACATATGTTATAACTATTAAGTAGTTCGCAAGGGTATGTTAAAGGTACCCACAAGGCAAAGATGGATTGTGAGCCAAGGGACAACATTACAAATGATTGTGATAACTATAACATGACAGTTGCTATAAAAAAAATGACCACATACTGGTTCAACATGGCCAGCCCAAAAAGGGGTTCAGTGACCAAACAAAAACCCAGACCTGCATTACTTAGGGTGAAAACATGTCCAAGGGTGCACAAATAGTGGCTTGGGTTTATGCAAACTTCTAAATCGATTAGGTTTGATTAAAGCTGGATAAATACGAGCTTAACACAACAAATATACTTGATAACCCGATAGCATACATATACTTTAAATTGTCATATAAAAACACAAAACTCAAGCCCAGGGATAGTATAACCACGAATTAGCATGTAAGAGCGTAAAACAACCATTCATGTAGAAATAACATAGGCATCAACAATCAAACGACAAGGGAATCAACTAATTCATTTCAGGTTATACGAAAATAAAAGACTCGAAAGCAGTAAATCATGAGTTTAAAACTCACCATACACAGCAAAAGGAAGGCGTAGGGCTTTGGGTTCCTCGAAATTGAAGGTGGAGCTATCATCGGTGATAGCAAACATCACTGCTGGCGGCACGACGGTGGCTCGAGCTGATCAATGTAACACCCCACGTCCGTTAGTGTCACTCACAAAGGGAATCACTAAGTTCTGTGGAGCATTTTGGGTAAAAGATGCAGATAAATTACAAGACAGACAAATATTAAACAGCGGAAAATAGAACTTTGCTTTATTGATAAAATAGTCTGTACAAGATTCTTTTACAATATCAGAGTATCATCTGTCTTTATAAAATAAAGAAGCATGAAAATACATTTATATTCCCCAATGTAGCAAGAGCCAGCCATAGCATCTGAAAGAGAATCCAAAGACAACTTCATCAAACCTTCAAGCTGGGAAAGAGCAACGGTCCAATCTAATCCTGAGTTATACTATTCCCTCCTCAACTACCTGGGGGGGGGAAACGGAAGAAAAGAAGCGAAAGAAAAACAGAGTCAGACATAAAGCCTGAGTAAGTTCAGTTACTTCTAGCAAATGAACAAGGAAAACAGAACGACATGAATTAACTGAATACAAGATAACACCATGATGATAAGATCAACAAGATAGGATTAACACAAGCTATGCTAGGACAAGATAAACTGGATATACTATAAGACTTTCTCCGCTTCGCTTTTACCGCGATATACTGGTTTCTATATCTCTGCACCGCCTAACTAGTGTCCCTACTAGTAACGATAACGTGATCCCAATCCCTGTATTTTCCATCGCCTTCAGGCATCCATTTATTAGTTATTACCTAGATCTAATCTAGGGTTTACGCTATCTTCTGAACGCTTCTCGGATTTAGTATTTATGCCACCTAGGTCTAACTAGGAATTATGCAACTTGTCGAACGATGCCCTTTAGTCTAGGATACACTACCTAGAGTGGTATATGTTCCTAGACTTTTCCCACGCATGTACCGCGAATCATTATCGCTTGTCTTATGATCGAATGTACTATCGTACCCCATATTAATCTCTGTACCCCTTTGTACTAGTTCCCAACTGGTATCCCATAGTCCGGGTGTAGTGATCCTTTTTAATGATCGGCTCCTACCCGCATAGTTACATGTGTCCTACGGCCCCCGATGTCGTAGCAACCTATGCTGGTCCCACCATGGGGTGTATCAAGTCCCATGGTGGCGGCCCGACACAATCCTAGAATGCATAGGTATACTACTGGTGCCCAGTGCCTTATTTTTCTGTGCCGAAGTGTGTGCACGCCCGCACTCCGTTAGAACCTACACTGCTGCACCACCGCCGTCGATTTGACCTCTTACAGTCAGCCAGTAATCGTGCCCCACCCTGCCTAGTACAGGGTATCCTGATACACCTTGTAGGGTTACTGCTGAAAAGGGTCCCCCGCTGCTAGATTTTCTATCTCTTGCCAACATGCTAAGTTGGTTAAGTGTTCTGTATAAACCTAACCCCCAATCGGTCTGTATAGTTTAGCATGTCCAATTTGATTAAGTATTAATTTAATTTACTTAACCCCACCTTCCCACGAAGCCTCGGGCTTCGTAACCTAATTCGTTGGAGCCTTCTTTAAAATCTGATGCTCCTTCTCGTGTTCTACTAAGAATTACTACTTAGTTTTGTTAACTAAGATTTACCACTTAGTTTCCAGAATCCTCAACTAAGTTTTATTACTTAGTCCCACTTAGTTTTCTTTCTCATCAAGTTGGATTGGTTAAGTGTCTTTAGTTGATTCAGGCTAACTTAACCCTCTTCCCTTATCCTGTTAAACTGGTTAAGTGTTATCAGTAATCCACGTTGACTTAACCCCATCCCAACCCTAGTTATATTGGTTAAGTATTTCTTATTACTTAACCCTACCATCTCACCCTGTATTGGTTAAGTGTTCCTTTTTAACTTGACCAAATCCTGTCACTATTGGTTAAGTGTTATACTTTAACTTAACCCTATTCATTTATCATATTCTGGTGGTTAAGTGTTCAAGTTTACTTAACTCTATCCATTTGTCACATTTTGGTGGTTAAGTGTTCAAGTTCACTTAACCCTACGGTCTAGTCCGACTAACATATTAAATTGGCTAAGTGTATTTCTTAACCCCAACCTCTAGTCTTATTAACATGTTATATTGGGCTAAGTGTATTAACTTTACTTAACCTCACCTTCTAGCCTAGTCAACATGTTAATTTGGCTAAGTATTCCAATGGACTTAACCCTCCCATTCTAGCTTTAACTGTGCTAAGTTGGTTAAGTGTTCCTTAACCTTCCCATTCTAGCTTTAATTAATAAATTAAAGCCGCAACCTCTCACATTAGACAGATATTGCTGCGGTTACTGGATGTGCCGGTCGGTTCCGGGCAGGTTTACACCGCAACTCAGTCTAACCTCGGGTTAGGCATATTCATGTTTTCTAAGTTCAAAAGGGTTTTTGATTAATTTCCAAATCTGGTTTTGAAAACAACCATCCCGTCCTTCGGATCAGTTAGGGATAGCCAGGGAGGGCAGGAAACTTGTATTTTCCAAACCCAAGCCTAGACACTATCCTCTCTGTCACCCTAGAACCTTCTGGTCTATGTGTTATAAAAAGGGGTGTTATCAAAATACTTTTCTTTTGTTTATAAATTGTTAACAATTTATTTCAAAAGCCCATTTCCCCTTTTTAGACAAATTTGGCCTATATTTATTTGTCAAGCCTACTAGTATACTTATATTCTAGGCCCAAGTCCTAACCCAACATGCAGTTTAGGCCATTTCCTATTTCATTGCCGAAACTAGATTAAATATCCTAGTTTATACTTTATGGCCAAAATTTAACCAAGTTACATATTTTGTGGTAAATGAACAATTTAACATTTATGACGAATTCTATAAGTAAATTACTCCTAATTTACTGATTTCATTACTACTCTTTTAATGTACATTGTCACATTTATTATTATGGCCCATTCTCTCTTATTTATCATATTTATACTTTTTGGTATGTAAATTATACCAAGTTTAGTGTCGCTAACCATAATTTATTCTAAACATGACAATTGCTCACAATTATGAATAAATTCAAAATTGTGCTAATATACTTATTCCAAATCAACCTTAATTAACCCAATCTTGGTTTAACATCCTAATTCACAATTTATGGCAAAACTAGAATTATTTTTCTAGTTTACATTTTATGCCTAAAATTTAGCTTACTTACTAACGCTAAATTTAATATGTCAAAATCACATATTCCCTAATCCATGTCAAATTTCCCCGTTTTCATTTTAATATGCATGTCATAATACATATTCCAAATTATGCCAATTTCCAAGTTTACAACTACGTTCATATTCATTTCCATGTTTTTCCCCAAATCGCATTCCCACCGTTCGAATAATCGTGATTCAACCTAGATTATAAATAAATCTAGATTCGTAGATAAAAAGGGAATGAATCAAAATGACAAGAAGGAATAATTGGCATAAAAAGGTTTGGATAACAATGTAGGTTCAAGAATATGGGTAGACCTAACTAAATAGGTAAATTCCCACTGTCTTAAAACCAAAGAATGGGCAAAATAGGTTCAAGAACGTGGGTAGACCTAACTTAATAGGTAAATTCCCACTGTCTTAAAACCAAAGAAAAACCAAGGAACAGGTAGAATAAATAATTGGGTTTAGACCCAACTTCTCAATCACAAAACTAAAGCAATATTTTCCTAATCATAAATCATGGGTATCAAAATCACAGTTGTCCTCATTATGTCATAAGTAATAGTTTATGTCCATATCAAAGGTATAGGCCTAGTCAAGGAAATAATCCTTGTAGTCACAGCCACAGTCATAGGAAATGTCCATAGTCATATGCGATGTTCATAGTCCAAAAGGGAAAATAATTCCCATAGTCATAAGTCATTGTCATAGGCGATGTTTATATGTCCCAAAATCAAAGGCTTATGTCATAGTCCAAAGGCATATGCTTTCAAAGGCCACAGTTCTATAGTCATAGTCACGGTTACAGTCTTATTTGTCCTCGAATCATAACAGTTCTTAATTCAGTCCAAGAGTATAAACACAGATTCGAAGAGAGAGAGAGAGAGAGATTTGGCATATTCCTTTATTCCTTTAATTTCATGTCACAAATAAAACAAAATATTCAGATCTAGAAATAACCAACTTACAGAAAATAGATCTAGAAAAGAAGGAAAGCGTGGCTATGATTCGTGCGTCGTTGCTTGAAACTTGTTTGAGCTAGCCTTTGAATTCTTCACTTGAAACTTTGATTTGAATCTCTCCTTAAAAGTCTTTTAGCAGCATCTCCTCGTCTTGAATCATATTTTATTTTAATTATTTAAGAAAATTTAGAGGAGGGGAAGAAGCCATGAATCTTAGCAGCATAAGGATAGAAGAGAATTGGTGCAAAGAGAATGAAGACTAGGGCTGTTTATATAGCTGCTCAAGACCTTATCGTACACGCAGCGCTGAGTCAGCATTGAACCTAGTTAAGAAAATAGTCCAGGTACGTAGATGAATCTAGCCAAACCTTATCATACACGCAGTGCTGAGTCAGCATTGGGTCCCACTATTTTGGCGTAGAAATTTGAATTTCGAATGAATTGTATTTGGCGTAGAAATTTGATTTTCGAACTTTTGAATTTCTGGAATTTATTTAACTGTTTTATTCACATGAAATATTCTTATATGTATACAATTCCTCTAACGACCATTTTACGCGTATATATATACGCACAACTTTCATTTTATTTTCAAAATTCAAATGATGTTGCCATATTTCATTGACTGTAGCCTTATCTTGAATTTTATCTTTCGTATACATATATTTTTGTATATATATATATATTTATATTTCTCATATGTATATATATATTTTCTTTATTTCCTTATATGTACGTTCTTATCCCTTCAAATTTTGAATTTGTATATGTACATATATTTGCATGTTTAGTTGGCCCTCTCTAAAACAAAGATAAAAAAATTATGCCGCCGCCGGGGTTCGAACCCCCGACCTCCATGCTACCAATCCAATGCCTTAACCAACTGAGCTACAGAGGCTTTTGTTAATAAGTCTTAGAACAATAATAATTATTGTTCTTTCCTTACCTCTTTTTTTTCATGTTAGTTACAATACTTAAATTAAACAATCTGCATGGATCTTTTTCTTTTAATTTTTCTTTTAAAAATTAATTATACTTTAATTTGAGAATCTGAATATCATAGAATAACGGGGTGTTACATTCTCCCCCACTTAAAAGGATTTCGTCCCCGGAATCTTCAAGTTAGGAAGAATGTGTCCTACCATCCAATCACCCATCTACTCAATCATTTAATCACAGGCATTCATTGTCCTTAAAAGATTTCTAATGCTTTCATGTTCATATGCATAGTGTGTGTATATGTCTCTATCTAATGCAAAATCAGGCGGTCTACTGATTCAGTTGACCTCCTTAATGCAAATCATGTTAGTGCCATGCGTCCAATCATGTATGCAAGCATCCCTGGTCATGTAAATACTACATGCGTGCACAACCATACATCCATATGCAACGTCCATATGATATCATATCAAGTTCAACTTACAAACAAATGCATATATGTAAATGCTATATGAAAGCGTTCGAACTTGATCTAGTGTCTAATACGTATGCATATGCATCCACGGGCGACCATTTGCAACCACTTGCAACCATTCAACCATAACATGTTTCAAATACATGTTTACATCCATTGGCTTCTACCTAAAGATCACAGATTCGACTAGAGGATATACTTTGGAAAGAGAGAAACAACTATGCGTAAAGCTCCTAAACAGAGAAATCAAGGATGCACCCTTAAGGAAAAAGGGCCTGTTGCTAGTATCTAGCCTTCTTGAGCTTTACTCCATTGTATCTTAACCAATTTAACTTCGCGATTGTGAAGTTTCCGACCTCCAATTCCAAAATAAACAGATGTCAATCATGGTACCAAGTATACGTACTAAGATGATTAGAGGTTTCCCTCTTATCCGTCATGCCATAACTATAAGAGTCGAAAGGTCACTACGTGCTCTTTGGAGTGCCTACCACAACTATTCATCTGCAAACCATCCAAACCGAACTCGGCATTCCTCAAGTACAAGCCCCAAAGGCCTAAACCAATATCAGACAAACACCCAAGGAATATCTCTCCCGAATTTAGACGATCCTCGTGAGATGATATAAGCAAACCCGATAGCTATCCCCAAATCCCTACTAACCAAAAATAAACTGGTCGGACCACCAAATGGGATTTGAGACTCTAGTGGGATCTTTCTATTATACAAGTACTATGGTGCAGAGACTCAACTATGGAAGTGGATACGAACAAATGCGAAGCGATAAAACCAAAGGAAATAGTACGAATAGCAAAACTAGACTCTTCCAAGAGAACTTTTACTACCTTTCTCCTAGGTACGCTTGGTGGTGAAAGTATGTACTTGCCCTTCTGAAAATCTTGTCCTCGTTCTTTCCCTTGTCCTTAAGTATATGCCCTATCATACCCTAGTAAAGATACTTCCTCTTGTCTTAGGTTTTATAATTTCTTCCTCCTTCGTGTGCTAAGTCTACATCCATGAATTCCTCATCCTAGGGTTATGCTCCTTAGCCAAACTCCTCATTCCCTTCCGTGTGTAGTCATGTTGACAATTCTCTCGAAAACTGCCTCCATCGTCCGGAAAACCTTATAAGCTTTGAAAGAAAACTGCCCGTAGATCAAACAACTACGGCTATGGATGGAAGCCAGGCACTACTTTGCCCTTCGATAAGGTTACCTCCCAGAAAGCCAGGAGCCCCAGAGACTCAAGAATGAAGGAGACAAGAATTTAAACAGAGGAAGAGAAGACAGTGCGTATGGCTTTGGGGAATATGCCTTTAAAACAAAACTTTTCTTTTGAAAATGCTTCTTTAAAAACCGTTTTGAAAAATATTTTTTCAAATCTTTTATGTGATCCGGTAACCTTCAGCTCTGATACCACGTGTAACACCCCACGTCCGTTAGTGTCACTCACAAAGGGAATCACTAAGTTCTGTGGAGCATTTTGGGTAAAAGATGCAGATAAATTACAAGACAGACAAATATTAAACAACGGAAAATAGAACTTTGCTTTATTGATAAAATAGTCTGTACAAGATTCTTTTACAATATCAGAGTATCATCTGTCTTTATAAAATAAAGAAGCATGAAAATACATTTATATTCCCCAATGTAGCAAGAGCCAGCCATAGCATCTGAAAGAGAATCCAAAGACAACTTCATCAAACCTTCAAGCTGGGAAAGAGCAACGGTCCAATCTAATCCTGAGTTATACTATTCCCTCCTCAACTACCTGGGGGGGAAACGGAAGAAAAGAAGCGAAAGAAAAACAGAGTCAGACATAAAGCCTGAGTAAGTTCAGTTACTTCTAGCAAATGAACAAGGAAAACAGAACGACATGAATTAACTGAATACAAGATAACACCATGATGATAAGATCAACAAGATAGGATTAACACAAGCTATGCTAGGACAAGATAAACTGGATATACTATAAGACTTTCTCCGCTTCGCTTTTACCGCGATATACTGGTTTCTATATCTCTGCACCGCCTAACTAGTGTCCCTACTAGTAACGATAACGTGATCCCAATCCCTGTATTTTCCATCGCCTTCAGGCATCCATTTATTAGTTATTACCTAGATCTAATCTAGGGTTTACGCTATCTTCTGAACGCTTCTCGGATTTAGTATTTATGCCACCTAGGTCTAACTAGGAATTATGCAACTTGTCGAACGATGCCCTTTAGTCTAGGATACACTACCTAGAGTGGTATATGTTCCTAGACTTTTCCCACGCATGTACCGTGAATCATTATCGCTTGTCTTATGATCGAATGTACTATCGTACCCCATATTAATCTCTGTACCCCTTTGTACTAGTTCCCAACTGGTATCCCATAGTCCGGGTGTAGTGATCCTTTTTAATGATCGGCTCCTACCCGCATAGTTACATGTGTCCTACGGCCCCCGATGTCGTAGCAACCTATGCTGGTCCCACCATGGGGTGTATCAAGTCCCATGGTGGCGGCCCGACACAATCCTAGAATGCATAGGTATACTACTGGTGCCCAGTGCCTTATTTTTCTGTGCCGAAGTGTGTGCACGCCCGCACTCCGTTAGAACCTACACTGCTGCACCACCGCCGTCGATTTGACCTCTTACAGTCAGCCAGTAATCGTGCCCCACCCTGCCTAGTACAGGGTATCCTGATACACCTTGTAGGGTTACTGCTGAAAAGGGTCCCCCGCTGCTAGGTTTTCTATCTCTTGCCAACATGCTAAGTTGGTTAAGTGTTCTGTATAAACCTAACCCCCAATCGGTCTGTATAGTTTAGCATGTCCAATTTGATTAAGTATTAATTTAATTTACTTAACCCCACCTTCCCACGAAGCCTCGGGCTTCGTAACCTAATTCGTTGGAGCCTTCTTTAAAATCTGATGCTCCTTCTCGTGTTCTACTAAGAATTACTACTTAGTTTTGTTAACTAAGATTTACCACTTAGTTTCCAGAATCCTCAACTAAGTTTTATTACTTAGTCCCACTTAGTTTTCTTTCTCATCAAGTTGGATTGGTTAAGTGTCTTTAGTTGATTCAGGCTAACTTAACCCTCTTCCCTTATCCTGTTAAACTGGTTAAGTGTTATCAGTAATCCACGTTGACTTAACCCCATCCCAACCCTAGTTATATTGGTTAAGTATTTCTTATTACTTAACCCTACCATCTCACCCTGTATTGGTTAAGTGTTCCTTTTTAACTTGACCAAATCCTGTCACTATTGGTTAAGTGTTATACTTTAACTTAACCCTATTCATTTATCATATTCTGGTGGTTAAGTGTTCAAGTTTACTTAACTCTATCCATTTGTCACATTTTGGTGGTTAAGTGTTCAAGTTCACTTAACCCTACGGTCTAGTCCGACTAACATATTAAATTGGCTAAGTGTATTTCTTAACCCCAACCTCTAGTCTTATTAACATGTTATATTGGGCTAAGTGTATTAACTTTACTTAACCTCACCTTCTAGCCTAGTCAACATGTTAATTTGGCTAAGTATTCCAATGGACTTAACCCTCCCATTCTAGCTTTAACTGTGCTAAGTTGGTTAAGTGTTCCTTAACCTTCCCATTCTAGCTTTAATTAATAAATTAAAGCCGCAACCTCTCACATTAGACAGATATTGCTGCGGTTACTGGATGTGCCGGTCGGTTCCGGGCAGGTTTACACCGCAACTCAGTCTAACCTCGGGTTAGGCATATTCATGTTTTCTAAGTTCAAAAGGGTTTTTGATTAATTTCCAAATCTGGTTTTGAAAACAACCATCCCGTCCTTCGGATCAGTTAGGGATAGCCAGGGAGGGCAGGAAACTTGTATTTTCCAAACCCAAGCCTAGACACTATCCTCTCTGTCACCCTAGAACCTTCTGGTCTATGTGTTATAAAAAGGGGTGTTATCAAAATACTTTTCTTTTGTTTATAAATTGTTAACAATTTATTTCAAAAGCCCATTTCCCCTTTTTAGACAAATTTGGCCTATATTTATTTGTCAAGCCTACTAGTATACTTATATTCTAGGCCCAAGTCCTAACCCAACATGCAGTTTAGGCCATTTCCTATTTCATTGCCGAAACTAGATTAAATATCCTAGTTTATACTTTATGGCCAAAATTTAACCAAGTTACATATTTTGTGGTAAATGAACAATTTAACATTTATGACGAATTCTATAAGTAAATTACTCCTAATTTACTGATTTCATTACTACTCTTTTAATGTACATTGTCACATTTATTATTATGGCCCATTCTCTCTTATTTATCATATTTATACTTTTTGGTATGTAAATTATACCAAGTTTAGTGTCGCTAACCATAATTTATTCTAAACATGACAATTGCTCACAATTATGAATAAATTCAAAATTGTGCTAATATACTTATTCCAAATCAACCTTAATTAACCCAATCTTGGTTTAACATCCTAATTCACAATTTATGGCAAAACTAGAATTATTTTTCTAGTTTACATTTTATGCCTAAAATTTAGCTTACTTACTAACGCTAAATTTAATATGTCAAAATCACATATTCCCTAATCCATGTCAAATTTCCCCGTTTTCATTTTAATATGCATGTCATAATACATATTCCAAATTATGCCAATTTCCAAGTTTACAACTACGTTCATATTCATTTCCATGTTTTTCCCCAAATCGCATTCCCACCGTTCGAATAATCGTGATTCAACCTAGATTATAAATAAATCTAGATTCGTAGATAAAAAGGGAATGAATCAAAATGACAAGAAGGAATAATTGGCATAAAAAGGTTTGGATAACAATGTAGGTTCAAGAATATGGGTAGACCTAACTAAATAGGTAAATTCCCACTGTCTTAAAACCAAAGAATGGGCAAAATAGGTTCAAGAACGTGGGTAGACCTAACTTAATAGGTAAATTCCCACTGTCTTAAAACCAAAGAAAAACCAAGGAACAGGTAGAATAAATAATTGGGTTTAGACCCAACTTCTCAATCACAAAACTAAAGCAATATTTTCCTAATCATAAATCATGGGTATCAAAATCACAGTTGTCCTCATTATGTCATAAGTAATAGTTTATGTCCATATCAAAGGTATAGGCCTAGTCAAGGAAATAATCCTTGTAGTCACAGCCACAGTCATAGGAAATGTCCATAGTCATATGCGATGTTCATAGTCCAAAAGGGAAAATAATTCCCATAGTCATAAGTCATTGTCATAGGCGATGTTTATATGTCCCAAAATCAAAGGCTTATGTCATAGTCCAAAGGCATATGCTTTCAAAGGCCACAGTTCTATAGTCATAGTCACGGTTACAGTCTTATTTGTCCTCGAATCATAACAGTTCTTAATTCAGTCCAAGAGTATAAACACAGATTCGAAGAGAGAGAGAGAGAGAGATTTGGCATATTCCTTTATTCCTTTAATTTCATGTCACAAATAAAACAAAATATTCAGATCTAGAAATAACCAACTTACAGAAAATAGATCTAGAAAAGAAGGAAAGCGTGGCTATGATTCGTGCGTCGTTGCTTGAAACTTGTTTGAGCTAGCCTTTGAATTCTTCACTTGAAACTTTGATTTGAATCTCTCCTTAAAAGTCTTTTAGCAGCATCTCCTCGTCTTGAATCATATTTTATTTTAATTATTTAAGAAAATTTAGAGGAGGGGAAGAAGCCATGAATCTTAGCAGCATAAGGATAGAAGAGAATTGGTGCAAAGAGAATGAAGACTAGGGCTGTTTATATAGCTGCTCAAGACCTTATCGTACACGCAGCGCTGAGTCAGCATTGAACCTAGTTAAGAAAATAGTCCAGGTACGTAGATGAATCTAGCCAAACCTTATCATACACGCAGTGCTGAGTCAGCATTGGGTCCCACTATTTTGGCGTAGAAATTTGAATTTCGAATGAATTGTATTTGGCGTAGAAATTTGATTTTCGAACTTTTGAATTTCTGGAATTTATTTAACTGTTTTATTCACATGAAATATTCTTATATGTATACAATTCCTCTAACGACCATTTTACGCGTATATATATACGCACAACTTTCATTTTATTTTCAAAATTCAAATGATGTTGCCATATTTCATTGACTGTAGCCTTATCTTGAATTTTATCTTTCGTATACATATATTTTTGTATATATATATATATATTTATATTTCTCATATGTATATATATATTTTCTTTATTTCCTTATATGTACGTTCTTATCCCTTCAAATTTTGAATTTGTATACGTACATATATTTGCATGTTTAGTTGGCCCTCTCTAAAACAAAGATAAAAAAATTATGCCGCCGCCGGGGTTCGAACCCCCGACCTCCATGCTACCAATCCAATGCCTTAACCAACTGAGCTACAGAGGCTTTTGTTAATAAGTCTTAGAACAATAATAATTATTGTTCTTTCCTTACCTCTTTTTTTTCATGTTAGTTACAATACTTAAATTAAACAATCTGCATGGATCTTTTTCTTTTAATTTTTCTTTTAAAAATTAATTATACTTTAATTTGAGAATCTGAATATCATAGAATAACGGGGTGTTACAATCAACATGGCGGCCTTGGTGGATACTCGAGAGACGGGTGCTGATTCGGGTGAACATTAAAATTAAGAATGGAGAAAAAGAACTTATTTTCAATGGAGGGTTTCAGTCATTAAAATTTAAAAGGGAGAGATGGATTTTGGGGAAGAACAATTGTTTGTGGATGATAAAGTGTAACGACCCAGTTTTTGGGCTAGTTTTATAATATGTAATGTATAGACTATACCGATAATTTAATTTAATTAAATAAATTTAGATTTATATATTTGGGAATATATCAGGGTAATTCCAAATAAATGTATTTGTTGATAATTTATAAATTCATTAACCAATGTCATATATGTATATATTATAGATAATTGATGTTTTAAAATTGGTTTGTGTAAAAGCTTGCTTTTAAAAAAATATGAATGGAGTTACTTAAAACAAAAACAAAAGAGACAAATTTAAAGTTAAATCCATTGTTTCGCATCTAAGTACACATATGAAGATCATGACTTTGGATACAAAAATGACAAGTGAGTTCTAACATTTGTTTAGATTGAAATATATGAGTAAGATATATATATATATAGATGAATGTATATATATGCAAGTTACATAAGTCTAAGTATATGTTTTAAACTTGTTTATATTTTTGTTTTATATATAAAGCGTAATGTGTGTACCTTAAATATATATGAAAAAAAATATGGTTATATATAAGATAAGTATAAATTTAAATACATATATATATATTATATATGTATATATGAAGTAACCAGAATGAAGTAAGAATACAAGCAAAAGCTATAGAAAAACATAGCATGCTAAGTGTACTAGTGTTGTAAATGGGAACCTAAGCATGTAGTAGAAAAGAAAGCCTACCCATAAAGAAGCAACACACAAAAGAATTCTGCAAAGTGATATCCTCTATATTTAAGACAATATAGCCCTGCACACACCCCTGAAATTTGCAGTATACAACTAAGAAGAAATGAAAAGATATCAAAGGAATCAACATGTCGATTCATGCTTGGCAACTAAGAGAAATTGTTAAATATATAGGGTACGAAATACATGTAAAATTCTGAAGCAAAAACAGTATACTAGTTTGCTTAGTAGCAAAGAAATAGACTGTAAATGAATTGTTAAATCACTCACTTCACCTGAATTTGCCACTACATGTATAAACACCTACCTGAGATAAGCCTTTATTCTTTCATCTATAAATACTCAAACAACCTCTTACAATTCACACATCAAGTCGCTAGAAATTAAATGAAAACAAAGAAGTGTAAATTGGAGAAAAACAATGCGAAAACAGAGAGAGTGAAAAAAAATCAGTAAGGAATAAGAAGATCAAAACAATGGAACTAAAAGGGTCTACAAATACTATGAAACAATGGCTGAGAGCAATGAAGTAAAAAGCTAGAAAGTTCAATAGAGAGACAGTGAACAAAAAAGGCATGGAAAATCTGGAATTTTGAAGCAAGACAGTGAACATTTATAAAGGTGAGTAAACTTATTCTTCCAATTTAAATCTATCATTGATGGATATGTATTTGGATGAAAGTATGTATGCAATAGATGTTATGAATATGTTGCATTGTGTTGATTGAATCTTCATGTAAAATCTGAAATGTATAACCTAGACTGAAACTAAAAACAAAAGACAGTGAATACATGTATGAGTAAACACTCTATCTCTCTACTGTTCTTATAAATCTTTAGTGGGTTCAAACGTCATATGTGATGATATGAACCCAGCATATTGAACGCAAATATAAAAGTTAGTAGATAAGGATTTAAGGGTTGAGCAAAAGCAGAGGATAAAATATAATACGAAGACAGTAAAATTGAACTAGGTGAGTAAACTTTCTTGTTTCTCTTTTATGATTGATGGTCTAATATATACCTATGCATATATCAGAAATCTGTATATAATCATTGATGCAGAACATATATAGGAAACCAAACCTCCGTTAAATATTAAAATAGCGGCAAGAACAGTGGGTAAATTTAGTGAATAAACGCCTAACTTTTCTCCACTATTTATATAAATGCTTGTGCATTCAAGTATATGTCTACTATTATGAATCTATTATATCAAATACAAATATTGAAGTATTTTAAATGGTTAGATTAGGAGTTAAGGGTTAATGAATAGCCTGAGATAGTAAAAGAAAAGAAGAAAAGAGGGAATATAAGAAAGTATTTTAAATGGACGTTGTAATGGAAAAATAAAAATAGTAAGAGTACAGTAGTTCTTCATTATACTGATGAGAAGAAACCAACTATTTCCATTTATATACTCAAGAATTATCCATTTGGTAACAATCGTTCTTAAAAACATAGAAGTGACAAATTGAATATACATGAGTTAAATGAGTAATGACATAGCGGTGCGGGTGTCTTGTACGAGTTGTTTGAATTGAAGTTCGATGGAAGCTTCAAAGTTTGATTTAGAGGTGTATAGGGATTTTCGGGGTAGAAGCCGGCTTCAGTTTAACGAGAACAGTATCGACGACGGCGAACTCCAAGCATGCGCACCAGGGGGAAACGTTGGAGGGGACTGTCGCGAGTACATGACCGGAGTTTGGTCGAAGCTGAGGTTGTGTGGAGGCAACACGAGACGTTTGATGGAAAGAGGGTAGTTTGAGAGTTTTGGTTGCAATGTTGAAATCTGATTCATGGTGGAGTTTGGGATTTCAAGCGTATGGATGGATTCAGTCATAGAACTGTGACTTGCGGCGATGGAAATGGGGGTGGAAAGATCACCACAGTGGTGCACATGTATAGTGCACAGGTGCATAGAAATGGAGAAAAACAAAAGAATAAAGGAGAAGAAAGAAGAACAGGGAGAGGATCGAATAATGTGGATCTCACATTTTGGCATGACAAAGAGAAGAGATCGGGCAGGAAAGAAATTGTGGAGATGAGAGGCTACCATTTGTTTTTGGAAAATGGTGAAAAAGAATTCCAACATAGTTCATCAGAGTGCTACTTCCAGATCATCAAAGATGTGGCTGCGGACATCAGATGTGGAGCAGATGGACCAAAAAAGAAATGGATCTGATCATATTGATCAATGAATTATTGTACCAGACACGAGTTGCGTGAAGTTATATTTGGAATGGCATGGTGAAAGAAGAAACAAGAGAAGTAGGTTTGCTTGAGGACTTTAGTTTGAGCAAGAGAAGAATAATAGCAGGAAAATAATGTAGGGGTGTGGACTTTTGGCTGATGGGCCGAGTGGGCTTATAAGAAAAAAAATAAAGTTTATAAGGTTAAATTAATATTTAGGTTTTCTTTTTAAATTTAACATTTTATATATTTAAAAAGATAGGGATTCACTTGAGTAGTCCGGGGGAAATGGCAATACAAACTTAGACTGTAGTGAACTAGAAAAAAATCACGTTGTTTAATTTAATCAGTTTTAAATAAAATTGATTTGCGAAAAGTAAGAAGGAAAATATACATATAAGAAATTAGGAAGAAGAACCGAGAAGCTATTCCGTAGTTGCAGGAATATTCATCGTCGCAGCTCCAGTTCGTATCTCCAATGTCTGTATTTCTTCGTAGTCTGTTGAAACAAAATAAAAGTTGGATTTAAACAATTAATTTATTTCAAAGGAATTTGGAATAAATATGATGTAAAATTAACCATGTTCAAGATCCCATATTCTAAACAGTTATTAGTTTGGAATTTAAACGTTGAATAAGTGTTGGTTATTATCGTTATGCTGAATGATTGTTGTAAATTACTTAGCATGCTATGAAGCGATCAACTAAATCTAAATTAGAAACAATAAAACGTGTCAAAATAAACCGTTGACACATTTTATTGTATTTTGATTATATTTTAATTGTTTTGCATTAGTTACTGATCTGGAATTAAGATTAAGTAAAATATCATGTTATAAACATCTTATATGATATAAAATAATTTGTATAAATGAGTTTACCCATCTACACTGTTTATATTTGTTAGTTAAAACACCGACTATCAAAGAAATATTCCCCACGCGTTAGTTCGAAGAGACCGGGATGGGAACTGGACCCAAAACCACTTTGAACCAACTTTATGTAAACTAACTTCCAGAATACTTATAAAAATAATCGAATTGAAGACTGTAGATCTTCATGAACGATAGAACTACTTGTTTTAATTTCTTTGGTTTGGCCACTGGAGATATTACAACTTGTAATCCTTTCGGGATTGAAATCTCCGGATTTTGCAAGGACTATTCGCTACTGATCCATGGGGTGGTTCCTATATTGGATGCAGTAGGAGAGTGCCTTCGGCTCATCCTATTCCTGGATGACTTGTATGGATGAATATCTAGCAGAGTATTTCCTAAAAACCACGTACGTTGATTTTTACAAATATACCAAGTTGATGGAAAAGAATGGCCCTTCTTTTACATCCGGAGTATATTTGTGGAAGTCAATTAGTGATTTGATGGATCTGACAATGTGGCATTCAAAGTGAATAATGACCAGATGTTCTAAAGGTAAATTCCAACCTCAAGCCTCATTAAATGGGAAATGACAAGGGCAGGCAGCATGGCTATGTGGGTCGCTCCCATTAGGGTGTATAATCACCTATCTAGAGAAAATCCATTTCATTCTTTAATCTATTTTCGATGCTGTCTCTTTTTGGGAAACGGTGGGTAGCTCCCAACCGTTGGTGATATACATTCGATACACTTAAGCGAAATGAATGATCGGTCATGTGTGGGTCGGGTTGCAAGACGTTCATGTTGAATCCAGTGTATTCCCCTTTAGAGATACACTATCGGCAGGTGGTTCCATACCTTGTCATAGTCAGAATTCAATCTTCAACAAGCGCCCGCGGTTTTGTTTGTATACTATATATGTGGAGCGTGAGATGCAAGCATTCCGCTAGATTGATATTATTTGTATTTAAACATTATTACAATATCAGAATATGATATTGATTTCAAAATGTTTTGGGTTATCATAAGGTAAAAAACCATCCGTATTTATGTGTGGATCGGTCTTACGATTATCTTTTACTTCAAAAGAATTTTTGAACGTTAAATCAAGCTGTTTTAAAATCGTTTACTCACACTAGTCCTATGACTGACCCAGAGTTTATTTTTCTGTTTTTTCCCTAAACTCTTGGGTGCCCAAATTTGTACGAGCAGTCAAGTGGTTTCAGGATTTTACAGATTCACTTGAAGGAGCTTGGAGCAGGAGGCCTCAACATTAAATATATAGAATTTATTTCTGCTATGTCATATATATGAGTTATACTCTGATGATGTATGTAAGTAAATATAGTTTTGTATTTCAAAATGTTATATAATATATTTCATTCAGTTCCGCCGTGAGATTCGTGATACTTTGATTCTGTTGTATTCAGTCCTTCTTTTTCTTCTATTCTAACTTTCTTTCTATTTCTCACCCTCTAACTTCTTTCTATTAACGATATGTTAATTTCTGATGTTTTGATTAGTCGATGGGTGATAAAGGATATGTATTAATATCGATAACCAGGATCAGAACTTTTTGGGTCGTTACATAAAGAAAATGGGATAAAAAGAGGAGGGGATGGAAGCAATTTACAAGAAGCCATGGATGGTTTTGGAGCTTTAATTTTTGGGCTAAATAAATTGGGAAAAATATAAGAAGGCGGTGGCGATTTTCTGAAGAAATGGGGAAAGGTAAACGTGATTTATAAAAGGGGATCAGAATGAGGATAAGCACAATGTTAAATCATCACACTAGGGTACTTGCGCGTTAGGATATAGGTCGAGTAATTTTAACCGGGGAAGGTAATATTCGTATTTAATTTATTATTATTTCTACCGTAAATACCACAAATTCTCAGATTTCATACTACCAATACAAACTCTGAACGTGACAAAAATTATACGCACCTCTTCATTTTCGCGTTCTGATTTCAGTAAAATTATTCTGGTCGTAATCCGACTCCATTAGTATACCATGTTATTTTTATTTTTAAATTATTTACCGGCTAACTGATTTTATTTCGTTTGTCTACCAACAACTTTGTTCGCTTCCGAGCATGAAACGTTAATTTCTTTATAAATACATACGTATTCAAGCCGATTTTCCAAATATGTCAACAAATAAAATTTCCAATTTGTTTTAATGTTAACAACGTTTTTATTTCATATTCAACTACTTATTTTTTCTAATCGAATTCCGAATCTAATTCAAATATCCAATTTAAATTCAATTCAACATTCAACAGTAAATATTTGATTTTCAACCACCATTCTAAATTAAATATCAAACTAAATCTATACACAAAACCATATATTCGATTTTTAAATCCAAGCATCAATATAAAATTGATTATTAATAATTAAATCTTCAATTAATTCCTTATTTTAGCTGACGAAATTTTTTGGACGTTACAATCTCCCCCTTTAAAACTTTTCGTCCTCGAAAAGGAGAGATTGTCAGAGTTATAAAACTGTATATTTCAAATTTTCATATTTGTGTAAAAAAAATTCCTTGACAGATTTAACTATCAATATTTAAGCTATCGATCCTCATTGTTAACCATCATATTCAATTAATTCGGAAAATCATCTTTCCTTTGAAATTTTCTCTCTAATTAAATTTCAAATCCTGCAAATTATTCCAAATTTCATTATAAACATCATATGTCAACGTTACTTATCCATCGTTGCAACTGTAATGGATCTAGGCTTAGCAACTCTCAACCCAATCTCTTTACATTCAATCCATTTAATCTTTCCCAACACTCGTTGAAGAGTGTAAATAACATCTCATCTTCAAGTCACAATTTTGTCGGCTTGAAAATTCCTAAGAATCGAAATCCAATATAATAATTTTGTTTTTTATACATAGCCCGAAATTTAGGCATTCAAAATATTTGTATTATTATTACAAAGCTATGGATTTGAAAACAACTCGAAATCCCCTTTCTTAGCTTATTAAATTAGATATATTTTAATTTCAAATTATTGATTTGAAAGAACTTGATAACTCGAAGCTTGACAAGTCTATTGTCGTTCTTACAGATGTTAGCCATACGCTGGCCAGGCGGACGATTAAAATCTCCAAGTACTAAACATCCTTGCTTCAACTTCCAGTGAAAAAATTTTAAAAAATCTTTTTTTAAAATAGGTACGGAAAGTACCAATGTGATATTGATATGTTGATTGTTTATGAATCACAGATACACCATGGTTTCGCCTGGATCTCCCAGAAAACATCTGTATCCATAGGAAATCGCTTCTTTGCTAATTTCGTCATGGACAGATCAACGAATGATACTTACGTGTCAAAAGAAAAAATATGATTACCGAGCATTGACTGCTCTATCTCAGGATCACGAAAACAAATCATGGAATTGTGAAGATTCTTCAAGTCATAAGGACCAAACAAGTCACAAAGACAAATCTGGTCACGAAGACCCAGTGCTGCATTTAACAGGTGGCTCACATCACTAATATGTCTCAACATCGCATGGCTCCATTCCACCTTTAGTAACTCTAATGGTTACGTCTCTTTCATGTGTAGATATGCCATGTGGACCGCAAGTATACAATGGTTACGCCTGATTCCCTCAGGAAACATCTATACCCATAAGCTCTCACAACTCTGCGGATTACGCCATTTTCACGACTATAGATCGCAACATACACAATGGTTACGCTTGGTTCCCCCAAGAAACATTCGTCTGCCGCAGGCCATCTACAGCCCCGCGAATTACGCTACACAGCTGTGTTCTTCCAGGGACTATGACAACTCGAGTTTTATGTTCGGACAACCTACTACCACCAGCAGCATATCTCACTAAGATTGAAATTCAAAGGAAAAGAAAGGTACTTTCCATATATTGCTTTGAAAAATTATAACACTATGTACATATAGTACTTCATTTCATACTTCTCATAAATCATAAATTTCCTTCCAAATCATATTTCCAAACATCTCATTCTTATAAGATTTTATCTCAAATCGATCACTTCCAATCCAGTAATTTTCAAATTCACTAAATCTACATATATTTCTCCATACAAGTTACAGAATCTTATTTCTCCAATATCCAAAATCGAATATTCTCAAAATTCATTTTGATTTTCAAAATTCTAGTTTTCATCTCTCAATTAATTCAGATAATTGATATTCTTTCAAACTCAAATTTATAAATCAATTTTCCCCCAATCTTCCAATTACTAAGTTCTGCACTTCATTCACATCTTTACACTTCAAAATTTCGGACTACTTTTCTTCATCTTTATAACAAATTTCTCATTCACGCATTATTACTCCTCCATACTCATATCCTTCCGACTGTAAATTAGCAAGCGAACAACTTCCAAAGTATCAACCCAAAGGCCGAAACCAACATTAGATTAACACTCAGAAAGTCATTCAACTCAACTAATCTCCAGTCAGTTTCTAATTTCCTTAACTCTATTTCTAATTTCTTATCAAATTATCACTTACAACATACTCGAATTCAAATTACAATTACATTTGTCTTACGTTCGACCACCCTTCGTTTTCAACGTGCGGCTCTTTGTCCTTCGGTTCTCCCCATTCTGATTTGTCAAATCCCGTTAACTTCTCACGATCCTTGAAAAACAATTCATATTCATTTTCTATAATTCTAGAAAAACTCGTATTACTATTGGAAAATATTTCCATATATTTGCAAATCTTTAATTTCAATAGAAAATATACTATATTCTCAAGGGGGAATATTTCTAAATTCGTTATTTGGACTAAAATAAGTATTAAATACACACGACTATTTTCACTTAACTGCTAACGCTCATTTCTTACTCCATTTAACCACTTTGGTTATCGAACCTTAACCATTTCTTAGTCAACAATGAAGTCAATCAAGTTGGGTATATTTACCTCTCAGACCTTAACTGAATAACAATATTAACTTCGAAACAGATAAAATTCACCACTTCAAACACCAACAAAATGTTTATTCTCGAAATTTCTGATTTTAAGTTAAGTGTTTATTTCCTTTACAATAATCGTTGATTATAACAATAATTCATACCTTTGAAATATTTAACTTTACAATGCACTTTATTATTTAATCTAAATATATAAATAATTAATCAATAATAACTTAAATTTTAATTAAAAATGAGAATTAATTGGTACTTTCCTAAAATTCGACATAATTGTCTTCCATAAATAACCCCCTTCCGAATAATCTCTTATCCGATAGTATATTCCGAACTTCGAAAAAAATCTCATTTGATTTTATATTCTGAACTTCAGAATAACCACAACATACTGGTCGACTTCATTTCCTTTATCCCAAATCTATTTGCACATTTTTGCTTTCGTACGTTATTTACTTCTAAAAAGTAAATATTATTCCATTTTCAAAATCTGAACTCATCACATCAAATTATCGATTCAAATTTCTTCACAATCTTTATTCATATATTTCTTCATTTACATTTTACAATTCACTTCTTGTGAATTAATTAACTATTTTATACATCACTATTGAATTCTTGTATTCGATTATACATCATTAGTTTGAACCCAATTATAAATCATCTTGCCAAATTCTAAATAACTCAAATAAATTAATCAAATTTAGCATAGTCATATTCCAATCATATCTTTTTCCAATTTTATTTTCATTTATCTCTATCCCAAATATTAAAATAAAATTTAGGGTTTCATTTCTAAAACGATTCCAAATTTCCCCTTTTCACTTAAACTTCCATTAAAATTCTTATTACCAATCAATTTCAGTTATCTTTGATTGCTAAAATACATGATTAATGAAATTTATTCGTCGATTATCTTATACTTCTCTTCCTTATATATATTATTCGGCGCTGGATTCGAAATTCAAATCTAAGCGTATCTTATTGAAGAATGGCTCTCGCATCTTTGGATTCGAAGACTGAGGATTCCGAAAAATTCTAAATTTAAAAATAAAATTTTATTTTCACTGTATTAGTTTTCTAAAATACTAGTTTCAAAATATATAATATCTCCGAAATAATTTCCCTTTCAAATTCTAATTTAAAAATAATTCCAAATATTTTTTATTTTTTTATTTTCAAGATCTGTTTTTAAACCCAATAAGCTAAGCTTTGAATAAACCAAAGCTCTGATACCACTTATAACGTCCCGCTAATTTGACCACTTCAAATTGATGATTAACCAACTCAGAACGTCCAAATCGACAGGTCGTTATTTAGCTTACAGAGTTTAAAACACAGAATCAACACAGAAAACACAGAATAAATAAATAACACTATATTGAATAATGGAATAACTTTTATTTATTAAATAAAATTATAAATACAAGATTTTCTATATCGCGGAACTGAAAATATAGTATAAATACAAGGAAATATTTATTGTTTTAAAAATCTTCAGAGTGCGCTGCCGTTGGAATCCCCAGCTTCGCCAATCTTCGAATCTGAAGCTGGAATCTTTAAATCTGAAATGATCGGGTCTGACCCGAGCGTTCCATGCAAAAACATAAAACACTCTAGTCGGGATTAATCATAGTTCAAGTAGATTAATTTCAATATAAACTGAAATACGGTAGTTAATCCTAACAAATTATTAATTCCGACATAACAACTTGGGACGAACCTGTTAGGATAGCATTTTGTGTGTGTGTATATATATCTGTACGTCGGTGACATATATATAGGCATACAGTGATATGTATATACATATGTGTACATCGGCCACCACACACATATATATACGTAAATATCTGAGTATCAAGTGTAACATCTGTGTGTATCAGTTTCAAGTCAGGGACGGACTGTCCCGAAAGCCTGCATGTACACACATGTACAGGTACATGTGTGCACTGCCTCAACATTCCAGAACCAAGAAGATAACAAGGCGGAACATTGCATGTGTATAAGTCATCAGGGTTTGCCAAGGCGGCGGGGTAGAAACCCAATAGTAAACTGAGGCACAACATAAGAGTACAATAACAGGTGCATAAATATGGTCTAATATAGGAACAATAAATCAAGATGCGTGAAACAGTCATGAATATGTCACTGAATCCCGATGCAGCACCTTCCAAAATGTCCAAAGGTCATGATATTCAAATTTAAAGGACCAGGTAACACAATGACCATGAACCACAATAAGAACAAAAGATTAAATAAAAATAAATATAAATGCATGCATTCCTGGAACAATTCAGGCGCATGCCTGAAAAAGGTCAATATGTTCCACCAATCAAACTTTCAACTAGTATCTACATTCATGTACAGATAAATCTCTTCTTTTTCCAACAGCGATGAGGTTTTTTGTACAGGTTAGAACTACTGCTATACTTAAACACATACAGTGTTTAAATCCAATTGTATACTTCATTAATGGATATATATGTGTGTAATAATCTTTTTAGCAAACAATGAAGTATTAGCTTTTATCAAACCAAATGGACGAAATGTTAAACGAGACAAAAGTATACTATGTATACTTCATTTACAAGGGTCAGCTTATCAAATGAACAAAATGCCAAACATGTATAACATGTATACTTCACTAACAGGGTTCAAAGTGCCCAAACTGTGTGTATATAAAAGATGGGTTCCATTTTTCAAGTAGCAATGCAGTGTACATTAGAACAGGGCAATCAACTAATTATAGTAGGAGATATATATCTATATATAAAGCCAAACATGAAACTTTAGTTTTCAATATGCTAACACGTGTGATTACAGTTTTTTCCAAAATATGGTGGCATATGTGGTAGACCAATTTGTGAGGAAAGAATTTCAACTAGATAACAGTATTACTCTTGAATGGTTAGCATATAAACAGGTAGGCTACTACAATCTGATTTTCTTACTAAACAAAATAAAAACTTCAAGATAACAGGGTTGACATCGGAACGTGATCAGTAAGCATAAGAAACTGACATAACAGTTCAGCCTCAAGCAGTTTAGCAACGATAAGTATAGGTATATATTAAATATGAGCAGGTGGAGCCTAAACTTGACTTATTTATAACTATATATGTACTACAGTATATATATTTTTATCAGAACAAAGAAAGTGATGATAGATTTTACCGGTCCTAAGTCATGGCATCTCATATGATCAGCATTCAAATGGTCGTGATATTACCTGAATCCCCGCAACAAGATCAGATGATCAATTAACAATATAGAATGCTTGCGAAACTATAACTATCAGAACATATGAAGGTCAGTGGCCACATGAACACAAATATTTTAGGTCATGGTAATCCTACAAAATGCACCAGCAATTCATGTTTTCAGGTTCTTTTTATTCCACAGTATAACTAGATTTAACAAAAATGGTTTTATTTCGTTTCCACAATATAACCAGGTTTTAAATAGGCATATACATGTCAGGTGTCCACGTTTATAAACAGTTATAATCATCAAAAACAGGCAGCACACATAGGTAATAAGACCATAAACATATGTTATAATCGTTAAGTAGTTCACATGGGTATGTTAAAGGTACCCACAAGTCAAAGATGGACTGTGAGCCAAGGAACAACATTACAAATGATTGTGATAGTTGTAGCATGACAATTGCTATCAACAAGATGACCACATACTGGTTCAACATGGCCAGCCCAAAAAGGGGTTCAGTGACCAAACAAAAACCCAGACTTGCATTACTCAGGGTGAAAACATGTCCAATGGTGCACAAATAGTGGCTTGGGTTTATGCAAATGTAACGACCCGGATTTTTAGCCTTTGATTTATGAATATTTAAATTTGTTATTTGAATTATATATAGGAATTTATATGGATTTTATTAATTAAAATGATATTTAAAACGTATAATTTACAATATAATTTAAAATGAGCTCGTAAAATCGCGGCAGTTCGTAATTTAACGATTTGAACTTCAAATAGATATACAGGATTCAAAATAAGTCGGATTTCTTTGAAACAAGAAACATTCGGTTCTGTTTAACTATATTTTTCTAATGGAAGAGAAAATTCGAGATTTCGTCTTATATATTGTGAATTACGTCCAAATCAAATTTTCAGAAACTCGATGTGGAATCGTATATAGGCCATAACGGTTATTTAAATATATTTAAATATCGGTTTTGAATTTGGACAAGATTCTTTTGAGGCGTATTTATAATTTAATTTTTAGAATTTTTCTGAAATTTTTAATTAATTAAATACACAACTTTTTATTTGGAATATTTTGCACCCTATATAAAAATTTTGGGGTTTCATAATATAAGTTAAACTACCGATATTATTATATTTTTGGGACCGTGGTACCTCGCTGGACATGACCGTATTCTTACTTCTGTCTGTAGCAGCTCTAACGTAAATGAAATCTTTATCCTACATATTCACTTAAATGAGTAAAAACATTTTTCACTACTAAGGTATTATGTTTAAATCCTTAGGTTTGTGGTGTTGTAAAATTTAATTAAGTTACATACAATTTCAAGTTAATCAATCTGATGCGAACCAATAAAAGAACGGAACTTCAAAGAAAATATGATAAATTCTATTTTCCCTGGACACTTCGAGCAGCATGCCCATGGATGTGTTTGAAATTGGTCATATTGAATAAATATCCAAACTAAAATGTTGGATTAGTGTTACACGGAATTCTTCATACTAGAAAGTTAACGTCATTTCGAAGGATCGTTATGAATATTACATAATAAGGGGGTCTTCACATGTATACACTACTGTTTGGGTTGCATTTGACAGTTCAAGCATGCCTGCAAAAATCGCGTGCCTGCCAAGCTCTTCGGAAATAATAATAATAATAATAATAATAAACAGAGGAACCGTGGCTGCCAATCCATTCAGAAGCGTGCTCTCCAAACCAATTCCACTGCCGTGCATACCAAGGTATTTGTTTGCCGTGACTAGCAAACTTTCTCTTCCTTTAAATACTGATAAAGCCATTCTCGTTATATGGCAAGAATGAAACATCAGCAAATCAAACTAAAAAAAATATAAAGAAGAGGACACATCATCGCATTAGAAGACGTGTAAATGGGAAGGAACGAATGGAGCAAATTACATCAGACTGATAAGGGTATAATTCAAAGTAGTTAAAAAATTTAATCTTTGATTAAGGATAGGTTAATTAAAATTGATTGTATAGTTTGATTGTTACGACAGCAGTAGAACACCGGAGAGGTGCATGATATCGTGGACGAAGTTTCAGCGAAAGAACCAATCAAAGTAATTAAAAGTTAACTTAGAGTAACTAATACGTAATTAAGGGAAATTATAAATTATTTAAACCATGTATTCTAAAACGTATATTGTTTTGATGCCGTGAGCAGAATTTAACCAGAACAAAGATACAAGAATTGAAATCGTCTTGGCAAACACGACATGCTAGAACTGTCTTGGACAAAGCTGGAGATAACTGAAAATTTTCGTTAAATTAAACAACAGTTTAATTTAAATTAAAACAAATCACTTAACGACAAACGGGAAAACAGGGTGAGTAACTCATTAACTCTACCTCATTTATATTTTTATTGAACGAGTTTTAAATTTAATAATAGTAAATTTTATACTGTGTGATGATTGTTTGGTTGAAATGGTTGATAGTTGATTGATTATTAGTTCTGTTTACTATGATATTTATGTGAAATTAATGTTGATTAACATCTGTGGATGCAGGGAAACAGGTTGGAGGGACCCAACTGGATTCCTCAATATTTATATTACTGTTTTTCCTTGATTTTGATGTGTGGTGTGATTTATATAGTCAGTGATTGACTTTGTGTGTTGGTTTACCCTGGCCCTAGAAACTTGGTATTTTAGATACCGAAAATATTTTCAAATGTAGAAAATAAATTGGAGATTTAAAAAGAAAATTTAATTCCAAAATAAAAGTTATATTTTGAAGGGAGTTGGAAATAGTAAACTTGTTTAATGAATAAAACAAGAAGTTGTTTATAAACGACACGTATAAATTTAGTATAAGATTTATCATTTGATAACTTGGAATATAAATCCAAGTTGGGATTTACATAGAAAACCAGAATCGGTTTTGAAATCAATTTTTGTAATTGGATTTGATCTTAGTGATTTTAAAGGGAATTATAAATGAGATTATAAATATTTGGAGTTAAAAGTGAGATTTTTATAAACATTTGTAAACAGAAGTATAAACAGAATTTGGTTTAAAAGAATATTTATAAAAACGAAACCAAATGATGGTACATGAAAGAAATATATTTAGGATTAAAGTGAATAATGGATTAAAGGAAATATTTTGCAAATGATATATTTATAAAGGAAATTTAGATGATTTGAAATATAAATCCAAATGGGAAATTGAGTGGAAAGGGGAAATGGTAATCGTTTTAAAAGAAACGATGAGTTTTAGTTCAAAGTTCAGAATATTAATCGAATGAGAGTTGTTTGTTGGAATTCGATTAGATCGAAATTAGGGAAGTAGTAAACTACTTTCCGTTTGAATCAAATTTAATAATTTAATTATGTATTTATTTACTTATTAATTTATTTATTGAAATAAATGAATACAATTTGCATTTTGATAAACCAAATATTTTTAAATAGCGATTTTAAACGCTGTCGTTATAATAAATGTTTTGGTAAATCTAAATAGAAATTCCAACGCTGTCGTTATAATAACTGTTCTAACAGCGATCTTAACGCTATAGCTATAATAAGTGTTCTATAATTCTAAACAGTAATTGTAACGCTGTTGTTTAAAGAAATGTTTTATAAATCAAATATTGGGAAATAGCGATTGTAACGCTGTTGTTAAAATGAAATGAATTGGTTAACGAGGAATTAAGAAATGGAATATGGAAATATTTTCCGATATTAATAATGTATATTTTCTGAATATAGAAAATAAGGATTCGTGAATATTTAGAAATGTTTTCTAACTGGAGTAAGAGATATTTTCTCGAATAAAGGAATTATAGTATTGAAAATGTTTTTCAAAGAATCGAGAGGGGAAATCGAGCTTCAAAAGAATACGAAAGATGGGAAATGGAAATTGTAAATGATAATATAATAAGGAATTGATTTAAAGGGGCCAATGTTGATTGATGATTGATTGATCTAATTCCTACCTGGAAATAAGATCGTTGGTTGTACACTTATTTTTCTTTGATAGTTAAATCACCGACTATCGAAGTTTTTCACCATTTTCCGTCATCAATACGGAGAGACCGGGACCAGATTATTATCTGGAAACCACTCTGTATGGACGTTAGCGTTGCGATCAAATATGATGAAAATAATTGAAGACGGAGTTATGCAAGGGCTATCCTATTTATGGGATAGTGCCTTCTGTTTGTCCAGTCCCAGGACAACGTGAATGGACGAATGTTTGACAGTGTATATCTAACGGATCGCGTAAGTTGATCTCTACAAATGTACTTACGTCGGTGGCAGAGGAACTCGTTTCTCTTAGATTTATACCTGTGGTATTTTTGGGTAAATCAATTTGTGATTTGGCGGGTATGACAATGTGGCATTCAAAGTGAATTGTGGCCAGATGTTCTGGAAGATAATTCAGACCTCAAGCCTCACAACCCGGAATTGAAAAAAATCGGGCAGGCAGCATGGCTATGTGGATCGCCCCCATTAGGATGTATAATCACCTATATAGAGAAATTCCAATTGCTTCTTTAAATCTATCGATGCTGTCCCTTTTGGGAAACGGTTGCTGATCCCAACCGTTGGTGATATACATTCGATACACTCAAGCGAAATGAGTGGTCGGTTATGTGAGGGCCGGGTTGCAAGATGTTCTTGTTGAACCCAATGTATTCGCCTCTAGAGATACACTATCGGCAGGTGGTCCCATACCTTGTCATGTTGGAAATCCAATCTCCAATAAGCGCCCTGCGGTTTTTGATTTTATATTATACATGGAGCGTGAGATGCAAGCGTTCCGCTAGATTCTATTTATTTGATGTAGACATTATTATAATATCATCGGATTTGATAACAAAGATATTTTGGTTATCGTAAGGTAAAATCCATCTGTATTTATGTGTGGATCGGTCTTACGATTATCTTTCCTTTCGAAAGGATTTTTAAAAGTTAAATCAATGGTTGGAGCCAGTCCCATGACTGACCCAGAGTTTATTTTGTTTTGTTTTCCCTAAACTCTTGGATGCCCAAATTTGTACGGGCAGTCAAGTAGTCGGGATTTTACAGCTTCACTTGGAGGAGCTCGAAGCAGAAGGCTTCACCAGTTAGCTATAGACTATTATATTTTCCGTTGTGTACTATGTTGTATCTGGAAACAGGAGTTTATACCTGTTCCAGAAATAGCTGTTGTGCTATGATGATGGTATATGTATACAAATACTGATTTGTGTTTCAAAGCTTATGTTATCTAATATATTTTATTTCGTTCCGCTGTGAGTTTGCGATCTTCGTTTTCTTCTATTCTAATAATTATTTCTTTCTATTTCTCATCCTCTAACTTCTTTCTAATAATGATTCGTATTTCTGTGTCATTTGGGTTGGACGTGTGCTATTATTAGTCGACCCAAAGGGTACGGAAATTCGGGTTGTTACAGTTGGTATCAAAGCTGAAGGTTAAGTAATTACCTTGGCTATGTGGCGTGACTCAATAGAGATGTGGTTAGTAATACCCAAGATTGAGTTTGAGTGTATATATATGAGCACGTATTTGTAGATTTGATATAAAATTGTTTTACATTGTGTTGACTGGTTTGTTGAGGGGTTTATGAATTCTGGTCGATACAGGATGTACAACTGTATCGATAGGTGTTTCTAAACTCTCGAACAAAACAATTCGATACAGTATTGTTTTAAAATGGGTAAATGATATAATCTTGCCCAAAAAAATTATTTTGATATAAAAGGAATAATTTCTGAATTATTATATATGAATGTGTTGATTGTTATTACAATCAAATGGAATTATGAAATATTGAAATGGTTATATAATTTGTATACGGATAATGTATACAAATGAGATAAACCAGGATTAAATTCAAACCAGAATTGGAATTTAAATTCCGGTGTTTAGAAAATATTTTCCGAAGTATTTTTAAAAGTAATATGACATTACTTTGAAGAATTTGTGAATAAGAATGATTTTAAATGGATTTTTAAAGGGATTATGCACTGAAATCACTTCAGTGGCGAGAAAATAATTCTGATAATGGATCGCGACATTATCAGTATTCATTTTCAAGTTTCTGAGTGACGGATTGCTACCATAGTGATTTGGGAATGAAAAATTTGTTTGAAAAGGACATGATGATTTAGAAATTCAAATGTTTTGAATTGACTTGATTATAAATATATATATATATATATATAAATATATATGGTTTCAAACTAATTTGAAATAAAACCCGAAAATTTGAATTCTAGAATTAAAATTTAATTTGTATAAGTTGAATAAATTGAAATGGTAAAAATGTATCAAATGAATTAAAATTTAACTTAAGTTAAATGAAATTGTATTGGATTAGAAATAACTCCGAATGAAATTAAATAAAGAGAAACGTTGAGGTTCGAATTATTAATATGAATTCGACTTATGAATAAGCAAGATGAATATATATTGGATGTTGTTAAGTGAAATTGGATTGCGATAAATTTGGATTCAAGTATAATGGGTGGATTGACTTAAATAGAAATCAGATTTGAATTGATAGAATGAAAATGAAATAATCAGAAGTTGATTAGAGAGTTAAAAACTGGAAGTTGGATCGATTTGGAACCAACTGGAAATGGATATATGTATTCTGAGCAGATATTGAATGGAAGCAAATGCAAGAGATTGAATTATGTCCGACAAAAAGGTACATGTTTACAATATTACTTGAGTTTGATGATTTTATGAGCCTATGGGGCAAGCTTGGCTTTTTGATTTTCTTTTGGATTGGAGAAGGCCTAGAAAGTCGAGTTGTGGTTGTACCGATTGAGCCGTGCAGAGGAGATACTGCCGAAATTTTTCGGAATTTAAAGTGTTAGAAAATTTTCAGAATTTTTGAAAATTTCCGTTAGTAAGAATAAATTAATATTTTAATTGAAATAAATTGGTCCAGTTAAACTGAAGTTAAGAATTGAACAAAAAGGAATTTTGGACCTAGTTAATAGGGTATGTAGCATCTTTTCCTACCTTAGCAATTTCGAGGACGAAATTATTTTAAGGGGGAAGGAATGTAACGACCCGAATTTTTAGCCTTTGATTTATGAATATTTAAATTTGTTATTTGAATTATATATAGGAATTTATATGGATTTTATTAATTAAAACGATTTTTAAAATGTATAATTTATAATATAATTTAAAATGAGCTCGTAAAATCGGGGTAGTTCGTAATTTAACGTTTTGAACTTCAATTAGATATACAGGATTCAAAATAAGTCGGATTTCTTTGAAACAAGAAACATTCGGTTCTGTTTAACTATATTTTTCTAACGAAATAGAAAATTCGAGATTTCGTCTTATATATTGTGAATTACGTCCAAATCAAATTTTCAGAAACTCGATGTGGAATCGTATATAGGCTATAACGGTTATTTAAATATATTTAAATATCGGTCTTGAATTTGGACAAGATTCTTTTGAGGCATAGTTATAATTTAATTTTTAGATTTTTTCTGAAATTTTTAATTAATTAAATACGCATCTTTTTATTTGGAATATTTTGCACCCTATATCAATATTTTGGGGTTTCATAATATAAGTTAAACTACCGATATTATTATATTTTTGGGATCGTGGTACCTCACTGGACACGACCGTATTCTTACTTCTGTCTGTAGCAGCTCGAACGTAAATGAAATCTTTACCCTACATATTCACTTAAATGAGCAAAAACATTTTTCACTACTAAGGTATTATGTTTAAATCCTTAGGTTTGTGGTGCTTGTAAAATTTTATTAAGTTACGTACAATTTCAAGTTAATCATTCTGATGTGAACCAATAAAAGAAGAGAACTTCAAAGAAAATATGATAAATTCTATTTTCCCTGGACACTTCGAGCAGCATGCCCATGGATGTGTTTGAAATTGGTCATATTGAATAAATATCCAAACTAAAATGTTGGATTAGTGTTACACAAAATTCTTCATACTAGAAAGTTAACGTCATTTCTAAGGATCGTTATGAATATTACATAATAAGGGGGTCTTCACATGTATACACTACTGTTTGGGTTGCATTTGACAGTTCAAGCATGCCTGCTAAAATCTCGTGCCTGCCAAGCTCTTCGGAAATAATAATAATAATAATAAACAGAGGAACTGTGGCTGCCAATCCATTCAGAAGCGTGCTCTCCAAACCAATTCCACTATCGTGCATACCAAGGTATTTGTTTGCCGTGACTAGCAAACTTTCTCTTCCTTTAAATACTGATAAAGCCATTCTCGTTACCTGGCAAGAATAAAACATCAGCAAATCAAACTGAAAAAAAAGAGGACACAACATCGCATTTGAAGACGTGTAAATGGGAAGGAACGAATGGAGCAAATTACATCAGACTGATAAGGGTATAATTCAAAGTAGTTAAAAATTTTAATCTTTGATTAAGGATAGGTTAATTAAAATTGATTGTTATGACATCTGCAGAACACCGGAGAGGTGCATGATATCGTGGACGAAGTTTCAGCGAAAGAACCAATCAAAGTAATTAAAAGTTTACTTAGAGTAATTAATACGTAATTAAGGGAACTTTTAAATTATTTAAACCATGTATTCTAAAACGTATATTGTTTTGATGCCGTGAGCAGAATTTAACCAGAACAAAGATACAAGAATTGGAATCGTCTTGGCAAACACGACATGCTAGAATTGTCTTGGACAAAGCTGGAGATAACTAAAAAAATTCGTTAAATTAAACAACAGTTTAATTTAAATTAAAAACAAATCACTTAGCGACAAACGAGAAAACAAGGTGAGTAACTCATTAACTCTACCTCATTTTATATTTTTATTGAACGAGTTTTAAATTTAATAATAGTAAATTTTATACTGTGTGATGATTGTTTGGTTGAAATGGTTGATAGTTGATTGATTATTAGTTCTGTTTATTATGATATTTATGTGAAATTAATGTTGATTAATATCTGTGGATGCAGGGAAACAGGTTGGAGGGACCCAATTGGGTTCCTCAATATTTATATTACTGTTTTTCCTTGATTTTGATGTGTGGTGTGATTTATATAGTCAGTGATTGACTTTGTGTGTTGGTTTACCCTGGCCCTAGAAACTTGGTATTTTAGATACCGAAAATATTTTCAAATGTAGAAAATAAATTGGAGATTTAAAAAGCAAATTTAATTCCAAAATAAAAGTTATATTTTGAAGGGAGTTGGAAATAGTAAACTTGTTTAATGAATAAAATAAGAAGTTGTTTATAAACGACACATATAAATTTAGTACAAGATTTATCATTTGATAACTTGGAATATAAATCCAAGTTGGGATTTACATAGAAAACCAGAATCGGTTTTGAAACCGATTTTTGTAATTGGATTTGATCTTAGTGATTTTAAAGGGGATTATAAATGAGATTATAAATATTTGGAGTTAAAAGTGAGATTTTTATAAACATTTGTAAACAAAAGTATAAATAGAATTTGGTTTAAAGGATATTTATAAAAACAAAACCAAATGATGGTACATGAAAGAAATATATTTAGGATTAAAGTGAATAATGTTTTAAAGGAAATATTTTGCAAATGATATATTTATAACGGAAATTTAGATGATTTGAAATATAAATCCAAATGGGAAATTGAGTGGAAAGGGAAAATGGTAATCGTTTTAAAAGAAACGATGAGTTTTAGTTCAAAGTTCAGAATATTAATCGAATATAGAGTATTCGAATGAGAGTTGTTTGTTGGAATTCGATTAGATCGAAATTAGGGAAGTAGTTATTCTACTTTCCGTTTGAATCAAATTCAATAATTTAATTATGTATTTATTTACTTATTAATTTATTTATTGAAATAAATGAATACAAGTTGCATTTTGATAAACCAAATATTTTTAAATAGCGATTTTAAACGCTGCCGTTATAATAAATGTTTTGGTAAATCTAAATAGAAATTTCAACGTTGCCGTTATAATAACTGTTCTAACAGCGAATATAACGCTATAGCTATAATAAGTGTTCTATAATTCTAAACAGCGATTGTAACGCTGTTGTTTAAAGAAATGTTTTATAAATCAAATATCGGGAAACAACGATTGTAACGCTGTTGTTAAAAATGAAATGAATTGGTTAACGAGGAATTAAGAAATGGAATATGGAAATATTTTCCGATATTAATAATGTATATTTTCTGAATATAGAAAATAAGGATTCGTGAATATTTAGAAATGTTTTCTAACTGGAATAAGAGATATTTTCTCGAATAAAGGAATTATAGTATTGAAAATGTTTTTCAAATAATCGAGAGGGGAAATCGAGCTTCAAAAAAATACGAAAGATGGGAAATGGAAATTGTAAATGATAATATAATAAGGAATTGATTTTTAAAGGGGCCAATGTTGATTGATGATTGATTGATCGAATTCCTACCTGGAAATAAGATCGTTGGTTGTACACTTATTTTTCTTTGATAGTTAAATCACCGACTATCGAAGTTTTTGTCCATTTTTCCGTCATCAATACGGAGAGACCGGGATCAGATTATTATCTGGAAACACTCTGTATGGACGTTAGCATTGCGATCAAATATGATGAAAATAATTGAAGACGGAGTTATGCAAGGGCTTTCCTGTTTACGGGATAGTGCCTTCGGTTTGTCCAGTCCCAGGACAACGTGAATGGACGAATGTCTGATAGAGTATATCTAACGGATTGCGTAAGTTGATCTCTACAAACGTACTTACGTAGGTGGCGGAGGAACTCGTTTCTCTAAGCTTTGTACCTGTGGTATTTTTGGGGAAATCAATTTGTGATTTGGCCGGTATGACAATGTGGCATTCAAAGTGAATTGTGGCCAGATGTTCTGGAAGATAATTCAGACCTCAAGCCTCACAACCCGGAATTGACAAAAATCGGGCAGGCAACATGGCTATGTGGGTCGCCCCCATTAGGATGTATAATCACCTATCTAGAGAAATTCCAATTGCTTCTTTAAATCTATCGATGATGTCCCTTTCGGGAAACGGTTGTTGATCCCAACCGTTGGTGATATACATTCGATACACTCAAGCGAAATGAGTGGTCGGTCATGCGAGGGCCGGGTTGCAAGATGTTCTTGTTGAACCCAGTGTATTGGCCTCTAGAGATACACTATCGGCAGGTGGTCCCATATCTTGTCATGCTGGAAATCCAATCTCCAATAAGCGCCCTGCGGTTTTCGATTTTATATTATACATGGAGCGTGAGATGCAAGCGTTCCGCTAGATTCTATTTATTTGATGTAGACATTATTATAATATCACCGGATTTGATAACAAAGATATTTTGGTTATCGTAAGGTAAAAACCATATGTATTTATGTGTGGATCGGTCTTACGATTATCTTTCCTTTCGAAAGGATTTTTAAAAGTTAAATCAATGGTTGGAGTTTACTCACACCAGTCCCATGACCGACCCATAGTTTATTTTGTTTTGTTTTCCCTAAACTCTTGGGTGCCCAAATTTGTACGGATAATCAAGTAGTCGGGATTTTACAGATTCACTTGGAGGAGCTCGAAGCAGAAGGCTTCTCCAGTTAGCTATAGACTATTATATTTTCCGCTGTGTACTATGTTGTATCTGGAAACAGGAGTTTATAACTGTTCCAGAAATAGCTGTTGTGCTCTGATGATGGTATGTGTATACAAATACTGATTTGTGTTTCAAAGCTTATGTTATCTAATATATTTTATTTCGTTCCGCTGTGAGTTTGCGATCTTCGTTTTCTTCTATTCTAATAATTCTTTCTTTCTATTTCTCATCCTCTAACTTCTTTCTAATAATGATTCTTATTTCTGTGTCATTTGGGTTGGACGTGTGCTGTTATTAGTCGACCCAAAGGGTACGGGAATTCGGGTCGTTACAACAAACTTCTAAATCGATTAGGTTTGATTAAAACCGGATAAATACGAGCTTAGCACAACAAATATACTTGATAACCCAACAACGTACATATACTTTAAAGTGTCATATAAAAACACAAAACTCAAGCCCAGGGATAGTATAACCACGAATTAGCATGTAAGAGCGCAAAACCACCATTCACGCAGAAATAACATAGGCATCAACAATCAAACGACAAAGGAATCAACTAATTCATTTCAGGTTATACGAAATTAAGATACCTGAACGCAGTAAATCGTGAGTTTAAAACTCACCATACATAGCAGGAGGAAGGCGCAGGGCTTCAGGTTCCTCGGAATTGAAGGTGGAGCGATCATCGGTGATGGCGAACGTCACTACTGGTGGTGCGACGGTGGCTCGAGCTGATCAACCCGGCGGCCTTGGTGGATACTTGAGAGGCGGGTGCTGATTCGGGTGAACATTAAAATTAAAAAAGGGGGAAAAAAGAATTTATTTTCAACGGAGGGTTTCGGCCATTAAAATTTAAAAGGGAGTGATGGATTTGGGGAAGAACAATTGTTCGTGGCTGATAAAGAAAATGGGATAAAAAGAGGAGGGGATGGAAGCAATTTACAGGACGCCATGGATGGTTTTGGAGCTTTAATTTTTGGGCTAAAGAAATTGGGAAAAATATAAGAAGGCGGTGGCGATTTTCTGAAGAAATGGGGAAAGGTAAACGTGATTTATAGAAGGGGATCAGAATGAGGATAAGTACGATGTTAAATCATCACATTAGGGTAGCTGCGTGATAGGATATAGGTCAGCGCAATTGTAACTGGGGAAGGTAATATTCGTATTTGATTTATCATTATTTCTACCGTAAATACCACAGAACGTTCAGATTTCGTACCGCCAATACAAACTCTGAACGTGACAAAAGTTATACGCATCTCTTCGTTTTCACATTCTGATTTCAATAAAATTATTTTGGTCGTAATCTGACTCCATCTGTATACCATGTTATCTTTATTTTTAAATTATTTACCGATCAACTGATTTTATTTCGTTTGTCTACCAACAACTTTGTTCGCTTCCGAACATGAAACGTTAATTCAAATTTCTTTATAAATACATACGTATTCAAGCCGATTTTCCAATATTTTAACAAATAAAATTTCCAATTTGTTTTAACATTAACAACATTTTTATTTCATATTCAACTACTTATATTTTCTAATCGAATTTCGAATCTAATTCAAATATCCAATTTAAATTCACTTCAACATTCAACAATAAATATTTGATTTTCAACCACCATTCTGAATTAAATATCAAACTCAATCTATACACAAAACCATATATTCGATTTTTAAATCCAAGCATCAATATAAAATTGATTATTAATATTTAAATATTCAATTAATTCTTTATTTTAACTGACGAAATTTCTGGGACGTTACAGGTTATGATAGGTGGGGGAGGGAGCTACCGGTAGGGTTTCACATTTATTATTATTTATTTTCGATCCTAAAACTTCCAAACGCTTATAACTTCTTCGTTTGAACTTTGATCGCGACACATTACATATGAAAGTCATTTAGAAAATCGATACCAACACAATGATGGAAGTTTTACGATAAAATGCTGACATTTCTTCAAACTTTGTTTTTGCATCTGATTAGTTATTACTAAATCTCTTCAATTAATTATTGATTATTTTATGAGATGTACAACACTAATGTGTCCCCCTTGTTGTAACACCCCGAAAATTCTATAACTGTGAAATTCATGAATTAAAGTATAATCAAATTCAAATCAAAGAACTAAGGGAAACGGGATACGCCATTGCGTTCGTCTCGGAAAAATACGCGAAATAGAGTCCGAGTTTTCGAAAAACGGAGTCCGTATGAAGAAGATATGGCCTTCGGAAGTTTTGAATTAAATTTAAAATTCAAACAGAATAAAATAATAATTTGAAATGGGGCCCAACGGGCCAGGCGGATAAAACACCCGCCTAGCCACCCAGGTCGACTGGGCTGTCGACCTGGGCTACCCATGTCGACAGGGCTGTCGACAGCCCTGTCGACAGGGGTGTCGACCTGGTCGAGCCCAGTCAACCTGGCTGGCCAGGTCTGTGTTTGGTCGAATTTCAGTGGTCTGCTTTGTCATTAGGGCTAGGTGGCGGGTTTTTATTGGTCTCTCTTCCTAATGAATGGCTATGATCTAACCTAGCAACATCAATGGTCCTAATCAATTCCTAACCTCTATATAAACAACCCTAGACTAAACCCTAATCTATTCATTCAAAATAAGATTATAGCCGCCATGTTGCTGAGGAACGACAAAGAGTAGCCGCCAACTAAAGAGAGGATTAGGGAGAAAGTTCTAAGGCCTAAAGCAATTCAAGCAACCTAAAGCTAATCAATTCAACAAAGGAATTTGCGTCTTCAATCCCTAAACTAGAGAATTCATCAAACCATAGTAAGTAGAGTATTACTTTGGTATTAATAAACAACTGTGTTGATGTGTATGCTTGAATTGTGGCAATGGAAGTAATTCATATTTGTGCAAAATTATGTTATTCATTATAAAGAACTACATGCGGTAGTTCTATGCAAATAAACGTTTGGAATATTGCGCAAATTGTGTAATCTATATTGAAGCTACATGTATGTAGTTAATTGAAATTCATGCAAATTTGAGGCTTTGTTATTATGCCATTATGATGTATATTTTGTGCATAAATCGTTTTGCAAGTAATTGAAACAAGTTTGGTTATTATAGTTCATATGAAACTATGTAGAATTTTGACACCATAATCCATGCATTAAGTCATGCTTTTACAAACTTATGAATATGGCTAGGAATGATATTTGGCATAATTGAAATCCGTTATTAAGTCTATCTTGTTTTAAAGGATTATATGATGACATGGCTAGGTTAGACTCAAAAATCCCTTTTTGCAAGTTTAAAGCAAACACCATGTTTAGGAATATTTATGCATAAGTATGTTTATACCATCGTTATGTGATTAGGCTTAAATCATGATTAAGTTGAATTATGCTATGTTCATGCTAGAAGTATTTTATGCCATGCTTATGTTTGACAATATGCCATGTTTATGCTAGAAGTATTTAGGCCATGCTTATGTTTGACATTATGCCTAAATAAGAATATAGGTTCATGTTGTAGTTAAACCTATGCAAGTTTACATGCCTTGATTTATGTCACCTATGTTTTATGACCAAAATACATGTCACCACTATGCAAGTACACCAATTTCTATTATGTATTTTCCAACGTCATATGCAAGTTCATGCGCTCACTTTCCCCTCTTGGTGTATACGCCATAAGCCTCCCCTTTCGCATGGCTAAATTGGGCTTTAAAAGGCTGAGCCCAATATATATGAACGGACGTGTAAAACGGGGAAAAATAACGTTGGGTTAAAATTAATTAATGAATGAAAATATAAAATAGAAGGGCCCAAATTCAAGTATGGGTTGGGCCCATGGTTGGTGTAACCTTTACACCATTAACATAATAATGGGCCGCAAATATTTACATATAAGAAATAAAGAAGAATGACAAAATATGTAAATGTAGAAAAGACGATGTGTTTAACCCGAGGTTGGATTGAGTTGTGATGTAAACCTGCCCGGAACCGCCCGGCTGTCCAGTAGTCACAACAATACCTATCCAATGTGGGAGGTTAAACATGGAGCCCAGCAAGGACCCGAGGTTAGACTGAGTTGTGGCGTAAGACTGCCCGGAACCAACCGGCAACAGGCAGCCACAACAATACCTGTCTAATGTGAGAGGTCAGGGCCTTAATAAGACAATTAAGGCTGAGTCAGGATTGTTAGGATTAAGTAAACTAAAGACTTAATCAAAATGGAACATGCTAAACTAAACGGACTGGTGGGGTTAGGTTAGGAAACACTTAACCAACTTAGCATGTTGGCTAGAGATAGAAAACCTAGTAACGGGGGACCCTTTTCAGCAGTAACCCTAGAAGGTGTATCAGGATACCCTGAAACTAGGCAGGGTGGGGCACGATTACTGGGCTGATTGTAAGAGGTCAAATCGACGGCGGTGGTGTAGCAGTGTAGGTTCTAACGGTGTGCGGGCGTGCACGCACTCCGGCGCAGAAAAATAAAGCACTGGACACCAGTAGCATACCTTTGCACTCTAAGGTTGTGTCGGGTTGCCACTATGGGACTTGATACACCCCATGGTGGGACCAGCATAGGTAACTACAGACATCGGGGGCCGTAAGACACATGTAACTATGCGAGTAGGAGCCGATCATCGTAGAATGGATCACATCACCCTGATTTTGGGATGCAAATTGGAAACTAGTTTATATGGGTTCAGAGATTAACATGGGGTACGATAGTATATTCGACCCTAGATAACTTAACCAAGTTTATAATGTTGCCCACTTCCTGTTTTACTTATCATACCCAGTTCTTTATTCATAGACAAAGTAGTACTAGACTTACTCAGGCTTTATGTCTGACTCTATTTTCTTTCGTCTTCTTTCTTCCGTTTCCCCCCCCCCCCCCCCAGGTCCTCAGGGAGGGAACACAGCGGCTTGACCTACCTCAACATCCAGCTTGAAGAAGAGAAATGTATTGCTTGGACTTTCCTGTTTTGAACTATGGCTTTGGACAATCCACTATGGGGCTTTTGCAGTTTATCTATGTTTTATTTATGCTTCTTTAAAAATAATGTACTCAAGACAAATTATGAAAGTGTTATGTTATGTTTTGAAAGGATGTTGTTGTAACACGTATTTGACTTGATGAAATAAAGTTTGTTGTTCTTCCGCTGTTTACAAATATGTGTTCTTATATCTGTCTTGTATATCTGTGACTTGTACTTATAAACCTCCACCAAAATTAGGGCATTCCCTTTGAGAGTGACCCTAACGGAGGTGGGGTGTTTCACTTGGTATCAGAGCATAGGTTTACCAGATAAGATAAAAAGTTTTGAAAAAAAAAAATTCAAAAAGGAAATTTAAAGAAGCATTTTTAAAAGAAAAATATTATTTTATTTTAAAAAGGCAAAAGTCCACTCCCCAAAGCCATAGGTACTATCTCTTATCCTTCGTTTTGAATCTATCCTTTTTGTTTCAGCATGTCTGAAGATCTTAACTTGCCGGAAGGGGTGCCAATACCTGGTTGGTTTAGACGGTTCTTAGAAGCAAGGGCCACTCAGCCAGGTCCTACCATTCCTCCTCCCCCAGCAGAAGGAAATCATCCAGCCGCAGCGGCACCTTTTCCTCCACCTCCTCCTCGGGGAAACGCGTTTGCTAAGATATGTAAAGATTTTAAAGCTATGGGAGGAAGGGATTTCCATGGAACTGAGTCCTTCATGGCAGCTAGAAATTGGCTGAAAGAAACGGAGGACCTATTCATCATCTTTGAGGTAGAAGATAGACAAAAAGTACAATTGGCGGTGTGGCTATTGAAGGGCGAGGCTTCCTACTGGTGGGAAGTCACTAATGCTGAAAGACCAGTAGAAACATGGGAGGACTTTAGGGCAAGGTTTGAGACCAAATTTCTCTCAGATGCGGAAAGAAGTTTGCAGTTGGAGAAATTCTTATTTCTTAAGCAAGGAGACAAGACTGTTAGAGAGTATGTGAATCAGTTTGATGAGCTGGCTAGGTTTGGGCTTGACCTAGTCAACACCCCGCACAAGAAGGCTCTCCGTTTCGTCAAGGGGTTAAATGAGCCATTACATAGTTTGGCCATGACCCATATACCCATGGGAGCCACGTATGAAAGATTGGTGCAAATGGCATTGCTGAATGAAGAGGACAAGGGCAAGAAGGAGACAAAGGCAGAAAGCTCTCAAGGGAAGAAAGAGGGTTTGCAGCCCAAGAAGACAGACTTTAAGAAGGGCGGGGAAGGCAACAAAGAGAAGAGGACGTGTAATTTCTGTGGCAAAGTGGGGCACTTAGTAAAGGACTGCCGGAAAAAGAAGGCCAAGGAGAATGGTGGGTGCTTTTCATGCGGTCAGACAGGCCACAGGGCCAAGGACTGCCCGAGGAAACGAGGGCAGGGGCAGGGGGCTGGATCCACCCCAGGGGCACAGGTTCATGTGCTAGAAGCGCCACCATTGCAACAGCGAGGTATAAATACTTCTGTAGAAAGTGTAGTTTATCTTTATGATCACCCCGTTCGCACTTTATTTGATTCTGGCGCATCACACTCCTTTATCTCGTCTGCTTTAGTAGAATCTCTGCACCTAAAAACTAGTATGGTAGAGGACCCCTTAATTGTTTCAAACCCAATTGGGGGCCCAGCTCATTTGTCTATGATCTGTTTGGATTTGAAAATTTCTATCCTAAGTGTTGAATTTCAATGTAGTGCCTTTGTTTTGGGCTTTTCGGGGTACGGTTTGATTTTGGGTATGGAATGGCTATCCAGTAATGGGGCCATCCTTGATTGTGAGAAAAGGGTTGTTAGGCTCCTAACCCAGCTCGGTAATACTTTGGAAATTTCTTGTAATCCCTCGTATGCGGTTATGCTTAGTTATCTTGAATCGCTAGATGCCTCTGTTGAAAATTTGAAATCAGCTAGAGTGGTCCGGGAATATCCGGATGTCTTCGAAGAGGTGAAGGGCTTGCCTCCGAAGCGGGAAATAGACTTCCGCATATATCTTGTAGATAATGCAAAGCCCGTTGCGTTGCCCGTTAGACACATGGCTCCACGGGAAAGGTAAGGGCTCAGTAAACAGATTGAAGAGCTTCTAGAGTAGGGGTTCATTTGAAGGAGCATTTCAGAATAGGGCGCTCCCGTAGTGTTCGCCACTAAGGCTGAAGGTTCATTTCGCTGATGCAGGAGTTGTAAAGAATCACCTTAGTAAGTACATTTGGCAACATAATTGACATTTGTTTATTTTCAAGAGATAATTCATCTATGTGGAATACCTTATAGTAAGTTAACAAGATCCAAGATTCACTAGTGAATTTTGGAGAGCTTGCATGGAACCATGAGTACGCAGTTAGGATTGAGCCAAGAATATTAGAAGTAGAGTAAGTGAAAGAGGAACGAGAAATAGGTTCCAACTCATATTTTGGAAACAAGAATTAAGAAGCTACGAAATTGTGAAGTTAAAGACGGACAAAGCATAATGGAGTTAAGCTCAAGAAATGCGACTTAGAAGATTGAAGACTAGATTCGTGCATAATATCTCTTCTTAAGAGTATATCCTCTCGGTCCCATTCTCAATCCAATATTCTGTCGCAAACCCCGTAGGGAGTATGACTCATCTGTTAGTAACACATGTTGGGGCTTGAGGGTGTCCGTTGGATTGACCAAACTTTTTGGGTTTTATAGGATACGGGTCGGTCTTAGGAAGGGACTCCCTTGTGACCTAAAAGGAGTCCATCATGCTTAATTTCTTAGAATCATATATGGTGGTTGGGTTGAGTAATTCTTTGGGTGTCAGTCTGATGTTGATTTCGGTCTTCGGGGCTGATGCTTAGAGAGTTCTTCTCCTAATCAATATATATGTGGCTTAGATTTCCAGTTTTGACATTGCCTAATGGGCACAAAGTTTTTGCTTGTTTCTATCATTCGACTATACCTTTAGGTAGGACCATTTCCTATCATTGAGAAAATTTGGAAAATGACCTATAGATTAGAGCTACCCGAAAAATTGGCCGGAGTTCACAACGTTTTTCACGTTTCACATCTCCGAAAATGTTTGCATGAGTCTGCTGAAGTGGTAGAGCCCAATATCCTCGAAGAGGCCGAAGTGGAACGCGAAGCAACCATAAGGAGAGTTCCAACCCGCATCTTAGGGACGGAACTGAAGAAGCTACGCAACCGCGAAGTCAAGCTCGTCAAAGTTCAGTGGAGCGACGCCGAGGGAGACGCGACTTGGGAAACTGAAGCTAGAATCTGCACTGCCTACCCTTTTCTGTTCGAGGGTACATCCTTGATCTTTCTTTTTCCTTAAGTTGCGCTTTTATCTATCTTTTTAGGTATATCTCCTCGACCTTATCTTTTAGGTAGAAACTCTTTGGATGAAAACATGTAATTGAAGCATGTTATGGATGATGGTTGCAAGTGGTTGCAAGTGATTGCTAGTGGTTGCTCGTGGTTGCATATACACACACAATCTAGGTTTTAGATCGGCTCAGTCACTTCATATTGCATATGCATATGTGTTTGTATTCGTATGTGGTTGAACTTTAATGTGTTGACATGTGGATGCTGCATTTGTATTGAATGACTGTGCACTCATGTAGAATCAAGGATAGGAAAATTTGCATACATAATGGATTCATGGCACTAACATAATTCGCATTAAGGAGGTCAACTGAATCAGTAGACCGACTGATTTTGCATTAGATAAGTACATGTTTACACACACACTTTGCATATGATCATGAAGCATTAGAAGTCTTTTAAGGACAATGGATACTCGTGTTTGATGGATGAGTAGATGGATGATTGGATGTTAGGATATACGTTTTCCTACACTTGAAGATTTCGGGGACGAAATCCTTTTAAGTGGGGGAGAATGTAACACCCCGAAAATTCTATAACTGTGAAATTCATGAATTAAAGTATAATCAAATTCAAATCAAAGAACTAAGGGAAACGGGATACGCCATTGCGTTCGTCTCGGAAAAATACGCGAAATAGAGTCCGAGTTTTCGAAAAACGGAGTCCGTATGAAGAAGATATGGCCTTCGGAAGTTTTGAATTAAATTTAAAATTCAAACAGAATAAAATAATAATTTGAAATGGGGCCCAACGGGCCAGGCGGATAAAACACCCGCCTAGCCACCCAGGTCGACTGGGCTGTCGACCTGGGCTACCCATGTCGACAGGGCTGTCGACAGCCCTGTCGACAGGGGTGTCGACCTGGTCGAGCCCAGTCAACCTGGCTGGCCAGGTCTGTGTTTGGTCGAATTTCAGTGGTCTGCTTTGTCATTAGGGCTAGGTGGCGGGTTTTTATTGGTCTCTCTTCCTAATGAATGGCTATGATCTAACCTAGCAACATCAATGGTCCTAATCAATTCCTAACCTCTATATAAACAACCCTAGACTAAACCCTAATCTATTCATTCAAAATAAGATTATAGCCGCCATGTTGCTGAGGAACGACAAAGAGTAGCCGCCAACTAAAGAGAGGATTAGGGAGAAAGTTCTAAGGCCTAAAGCAATTCAAGCAACCTAAAGCTAATCAATTCAACAAAGGAATTTGCGTCTTCAATCCCTAAACTAGAGAATTCATCAAACCATAGTAAGTAGAGTATTACTTTGGTATTAATAAACAACTGTGTTGATGTGTATGCTTGAATTGTGGCAATGGAAGTAATTCATATTTGTGCAAAATTATGTTATTCATTATAAAGAACTACATGCGGTAGTTCTATGCAAATAAACGTTTGGAATATTGCGCAAATTGTGTAATCTATATTGAAGCTACATGTATGTAGTTAATTGAAATTCATGCAAATTTGAGGCTTTGTTATTATGCCATTATGATGTATATTTTGTGCATAAATCGTTTTGCAAGTAATTGAAACAAGTTTGGTTATTATAGTTCATATGAAACTATGTAGAATTTTGACACCATAATCCATGCATTAAGTCATGCTTTTACAAACTTATGAATATGGCTAGGAATGATATTTGGCATAATTGAAATCCGTTATTAAGTCTATCTTGTTTTAAAGGATTATATGATGACATGGCTAGGTTAGACTCAAAAATCCCTTTTTGCAAGTTTAAAGCAAACACCATGTTTAGGAATATTTATGCATAAGTATGTTTATACCATCGTTATGTGATTAGGCTTAAATCATGATTAAGTTGAATTATGCTATGTTCATGCTAGAAGTATTTTATGCCATGCTTATGTTTGACAATATGCCATGTTTATGCTAGAAGTATTTAGGCCATGCTTATGTTTGACATTATGCCTAAATAAGAATATAGGTTCATGTTGTAGTTAAACCTATGCAAGTTTACATGCCTTGATTTATGTCACCTATGTTTTATGACCAAAATACATGTCACCACTATGCAAGTACACCAATTTCTATTATGTATTTTCCAACGTCATATGCAAGTTCATGCGCTCACTTTCCCCTCTTGGTGTATACGCCATAAGCCTCCCCTTTCGCATGGCTAAATTGGGCTTTAAAAGGCTGAGCCCAATATATATGAACGGACGTGTAAAACGGGGAAAAATAACGTTGGGTTAAAATTAATTAATGAATGAAAATATAAAATAGAAGGGCCCAAATTCAAGTATGGGTTGGGCCCATGGTTGGTGTAACCTTTACACCATTAACATAATAATGGGCCGCAAATATTTACATATAAGAAATAAAGAAGAATGACAAAATATGTAAATGTAGAAAAGACGATGTGTTTAACCCGAGGTTGGATTGAGTTGTGATGTAAACCTGCCCGGAACCGCCCGGCTGTCCAGTAGTCACAACAATACCTATCCAATGTGGGAGGTTAAACATGGAGCCCAGCAAGGACCCGAGGTTAGACTGAGTTGTGGCGTAAGACTGCCCGGAACCAACCGGCAACAGGCAGCCACAACAATACCTGTCTAATGTGAGAGGTCAGGGCCTTAATAAGACAATTAAGGCTGAGTCAGGATTGTTAGGATTAAGTAAACTAAAGACTTAATCAAAATGGAACATGCTAAACTAAACGGACTGGTGGGGTTAGGTTAGGAAACACTTAACCAACTTAGCATGTTGGCTAGAGATAGAAAACCTAGTAACGGGGGACCCTTTTCAGCAGTAACCCTAGAAGGTGTATCAGGATACCCTGAAACTAGGCAGGGTGGGGCACGATTACTGGGCTGATTGTAAGAGGTCAAATCGACGGCGGTGGTGTAGCAGTGTAGGTTCTAACGGTGTGCGGGCGTGCACGCACTCCGGCGCAGAAAAATAAAGCACTGGACACCAGTAGCATACCTTTGCACTCTAAGGTTGTGTCGGGTTGCCACTATGGGACTTGATACACCCCATGGTGGGACCAGCATAGGTAACTACAGACATCGGGGGCCGTAAGACACATGTAACTATGCGAGTAGGAGCCGATCATCGTAGAATGGATCACATCACCCTGATTTTGGGATGCAAATTGGAAACTAGTTTATATGGGTTCAGAGATTAACATGGGGTACGATAGTATATTCGACCCTAGATAACTTAACCAAGTTTATAATGTTGCCCACTTCCTGTTTTACTTATCATACCCAGTTCTTTATTCATAGACAAAGTAGTACTAGACTTACTCAGGCTTTATGTCTGACTCTATTTTCTTTCGTCTTCTTTCTTCCGTTTCCCCCCCCCAGGTCCTCAGGGAGGGAACACAGCGGCTTGACCTACCTCAACATCCAGCTTGAAGAAGAGAAATGTATTGCTTGGACTTTCCTGTTTTGAACTATGGCTTTGGACAATCCACTATGGGGCTTTTGCAGTTTATCTATGTTTTATTTATGCTTCTTTAAAAATAATGTACTCAAGACAAATTATAAAAGTGTTATGTTATGTTTTGAAAGGATGTTGTTGTAACACGTATTTGACTTGATGAAATAAAGTTTGTTGTTCTTCCGCTGTTTACAAATATGTGTTCTTATATCTGTCTTGTATATCTGTGACTTGTACTTATAAACCTCCACCAAAATTAGGGCATTCCCTTTGAGAGTGACCCTAACGGAGGTGGGGTGTTTCACTTGTGGTAGCTTTTTCGAGCATCAACGATCATCTTAGATCACAGTAGCATCCGAAGTGACATGAGCTGCACTGGCATCGACACAAATCCTGTAACTGGCAGTCCATCCAGTGATTTTGACTTACCATAGCGGCATTTCGATGTCTTGATAATTAGAAAGAAGAACGGAAAAGAGAGTTGAAACCATATAAATGCACGGTAAATACTTAAAAAAGCATCTAACACATACTCTGAGGCTTAGAGGCTTTCGACAACACTAAAATTTTATGCGTTTGTTAACAAACACAAAGTCATTCTCAAACATGGAAGTTATTTAAAAAGCACCCAATGGTTAGACGTCTGGAGATCAATCCTGCTCAAACAAACTTGTAATTTGACATTTTGCTGGACAATCCAGATGAAATTGTATTTTATGTGGGCGCGTTCACTAGAACATCTCCAGTCATTTAGAATTAAGCCTTAATATTACGTGCCCTTCCGATCGTTTGAATTACGCCATTAAATGTGAGTCAGACCATTGAAGGACTCCGGGATATTATGTCCATCTACTTGAGATGCTCTAAAAATATGGTTTTGGACTGATTTTGCTCTCAACAGTCACCACCCCTTTCTTCCCTTTGGATTGTCTTCTCACCAGTTCACTTACGATTTTTTTTCCCCAAGCCAGCCCTCTTTTGATTATTTCTCCAATGGCTTGTACTTTATTCTCTCCTTCTTCAATGTCTCTCAGGCTCAACTTATCCAAGATTCCCAAATCATTTTTTCCATTTCCTACCCCAACAATGGCCGTATCCAGACGTAATTTTCAGACTAACGCTGTAATTTCTGAAATTCCAAGTGCGAAAAAATATCCAAAAGTGGGCGCTGGATCCACTGGTCCAATTTCTGCTTCTGAGCTTCTCGGTGTCGTGGAAATAGCTGCTCAAGCTGGAGCTCAGGTAGGTTAAACTTATGGGTCCGTCTATTTCCACCCCAGTTATTGCTCTTCACACCCGGTTAAAATTTTAAAATTTCAATGCCAATTATACCCTATGTTTATGTCCTATGTTTATGTGCATGTAAAATAAAAAGGAAAAGTGTTAAATTTAGCTTCCATTCAAAAAAGAAAATAAACCCATTCACAAAAAAGAATGCCTGAGGCATGACAAAAGCCTGTGTATATACCAATCTCAAATACAATCACAAACATTTCAACCAAGGCAATGACATGGATTTGTAAATACCAACGCCTGCCCGAGGAGTGGGTTTGATTTGG